>JAWWLZ010000082.1:52378666-52426590 GCA_035041345.1 Poliocrania exsul
CCAGAGGGTGGTGGGCACTGACCAGGCTCCCCAGGGCAGTGGGCACAGCCCCAAGGCTGCCAGAGCTCCAGGAGGGTGTGGATGATGTTCTGGGGCACAGGGAGTGACTCCTGGGGATGGGCCTGTGCAGGGACAGGAGTTGGACTCCATGATCCCGCAGGTCCCTTCCAACTCAGCACATTCTGTGATTCTGTGAAAAATCAGATAGCACATGGGATGAATAGTTCCTGTGTAGTTCTAAAGAATAAAGATGGCTGACAGTGAACTCAGTTTTTTAAAAATAGGTCCAAATAAAAAGATTTATATATATGTAATTTTTGATCCTACAGTTTGAGCCAGTCATATTTCATGTGGCCTAGAAAGCTCCTTTTTGCATCTTTTGATGGGATCTATCTCACAGAGATTTCCAAACTTGGAGCTGCATTCTTGTGTGTGTAGTTAAATGCAGCTGTATGTAAGAATGCCTGGAAAAAAAACTGTCACAAGAATAAAGTTTGCATTAAAAGTATTCAAAAAGTGAATCTGACAAATGCAGTATGTAAAGCTGAGAACCCTTTTACTTACACCCTATTTCATCCTTAAGGAATGAAGCATCACACTGGAGAAGCTTTATGGGAAGCAGTTTTAAGCTGGCATTGGTGTTATACTCTCTGGAAATGAATTTCAGCCTTGGACAGGAGAGCTTCCAATTTTAGTGTCTGCTGCTGATAGAGATGTGGGATCCTGAGATGTGAGTGGGACTCATGCAAGGGGTTAATTTCCTGTTTTGTCATCATGCCCAATATCAAGGAGATGGTAGTTGGTGTACCCAAAATCCTAGAAAGACTGGCACTATACTGAGTATCCTTTGTAAGTAGATAAGCCTCTTCCAGCCTGAAATGAATGGGCAGCTGGTTCACTTGTCTCTCATATATATATATATATATATATATAATTTATTTATTTATTTATTTATTTTAAAGATTAAATCTTGCAGCTTGCTGAGAATGCATGGAGCTGGGCAAGTTTATTACTGTGGATTCATAGGCACAAGCTGAGTAGCTGGAATTTCTAGATTTGCTCAACATTTCTGCTAAAAAATTATTCCCTAAAGCACATAACATTAATTCTGTTTTTTCAGTAAAGTACAACTATTGATAATGAGACAGAATGTACACAAAAATCCAAAAACAAAACAGAAAAAAACCCCTAAAACTACAATAAAACAAAAAGTCTGCCAGGGGAGCTGTCATTGGACTATCTCATCTTCCTCTCTGGACTGAACTTTGCAGGTCAACTTTAAGTTTACTGGAGGGTCAGTAGAAGGAATTTTGGAGCACTCATTACCTGAACTCCACACAGAGATGTTAATGTAATTTAAAACATTGGCTGACAGAGTGCTAAAAGGATTTAAGACATAGTTCCATGAGGTGCTTTCTTCTGTGGTGAATCCAGTGTATTAAGTCTCTGAGTTCTCATCTGTGTCTCCCATGGGAGTACCTTCTGCTCATTTTCAGACTGCATTTCTCTGGAGGGACCACTGATCTCTGGATTAGGAGCAATCATAGACTCATGGAATCATAGAATCATCTGGGTTGGAAAAGACCTCTGAGATCGTCAAGTCCAACCCTTGATGCACAAAATCCCGCAAATCACAGCTTATACTCTACTTGCAGTTTGGCACTGAAGCCTCAGTGTGAAGCCCAGGTCTCCAAGCACCACAAAAGCCCACCTGCAGGGAAGGTGAAATGCAGCCCTTGGACTTTCAGACCTTCTTATGGCAGTTTTGTCAGGGGAAATGTGGGAAATGTACCCCAGTGCCACCCCCTGTCTGTGCAGCTGGGCTGGACAGCTGCTCTCACCCTGCAGTTCGCTCCTTTGGAACAGCCCAGTCCTGTGCTCCCCTTCTCAACTCTGTCTTCCATGCCCAGGTGCCAGCTGTGGATCCAACCTTTGCCCTGGCAGTTCCCTGGGTGCACAGCACAGCCAGCCTGGCAGGCTCACCCCCTTCTCCTGCACTGGGCTGGATGTCTACCACATCAGCGATCATGCCCCGAGGTTGTGCGTTCATGGACTCGTGTCAGGGAAACGCTGTCTTGGGCATTCCTTCTGACGGGCATTCCCTGCTCTGTGCCTTGCCTGTGCTGCTGATCCCGCTGTTCCTGGGCATCACAAGGAACCATGACAATGAAAGATAAATGAACCATGACAACAGAAGAGAAACAAACCTCCCCCTTGTCTTTACACTTATTTTAGCCAGAGTACTTCACCCCCAGTGCTTCTCATACAGTCCTGCAAGCAGCTGAACCACGGGGCAGAATTACAGAAGCCACCTAACAGCTGCCAAGAAGAGATGGCACAGGAGCCTCTGCCTGAGCCTCACACTGATGCTGAACAGTAGGCAGTGGATATTTTTTTTTCCCCTCAAGTTTTGTTTTGGACTTTGTGTTGTGTTGTCTCATTTTGGAAAACTTTCTTTTATTTAGAACTAGGAAGGATTGAAGGATTAGTTCTCAGTCTGCTTGGGTAGAGCCAAGCAGTACCTTTTGATAAGGCTGTACAATAAGGTGGCAATTTCCTCCTGGAGTTTTGTAGGCCTGTTCCTGTCTATACTGTGTTGGTTAATGATCCATTTAAATCCTAATGACCCTTATTCTTGCTCAGTATATGCCTTAGGGTTTATCAACCTACCAGCTTTTTTTTCATCCCTTCATATTCTGAGAGTTCAATCCTCATCTTTGACTAGTTGGCTATGAATACAAATGATTGGATGTGGAAGTCACAGAAAGGGAGAGAGAATGTGGGATTTAGAAGGGAGAACCAACGTGCTCCCCCTTCTCTCTTCAGCAAACAGCCCCTAAATATAGTGCAAACCAAACTGGCAGAACAGGGAATATTATATCCCCAACAACATTCATCATGACATAGCATTCTGTCCATCTTGAATTACCACTGAGTCATTGCAGCCAAATTATGTGCAATTAGTCATTAGCACTACAGAAGAGGAATATATTCAAAAAAATTTTTAAAGGGAGTAAGTTGACAAAAACATTTCATACTGCTTTTAAATACGTGGGCTAAGCTGGGGAAGTTTTGGAATGAAATGTTACAGCACAGGCCAGAGTATTTAGTCACTAAATCATTGTCCTCAATCTGCATTTTTTTGCAATGTAAGGAAATATTTGAGATCTGATGTACCCAGCTCTGTCTCACACATGCAGATGTTATTTTCTAGATGATTCTTACATTCTAGTTAACCTGTACTTGAGCAGATGTCAGAAGAAAAGACAAGGTGGCAGCTGTTTTGTGAGTATGTGGTTTCTTCCTACACAGAGATTAACAGCCTACACCTAAAATTGCCTATTTAGGAAAAAAACCCACCCAAGCAAACCACAAACCTTTACCTTCATTTAAAAGTTTAGAAGAAATACTTATTCCTCTCTAGAATCAAAGAAAGAAATAGCCCCAGCCTTGCACTTCGGGTAGACAGAGGCTCCACTTGCCTTGCCTTCTATTTTGTGTATAGCAGGAAGGTCTGACATCTTACTAAACCCAGCTGAAGGTTTGTGCTTTGCTTCACACAATCCTTCACTGTTTTTCCTCTGTTGCAATCATTGTCAGATAGGTTCTAAGATATCAGCTAAAAGCAGTGTTTTCTTAAGAAAAGTGCCGAGAAACGCCTAATCTCTCTGAAAATCCTTCTGAGAACTCATTTATTTAGCTCAGGAATCTTTTGTCAGATGCCAATAATAGGCACAAAGACTTGAGTCAGATTACACGAAAGGACTTTCTCTCAATAAAATTAAGTTTTGAACCCCTCTCTTATGCTTGTTCCTGCCTGCAGGTCCTTGAATTTTAAATCCACTTGGTCCTTTTTGAAGATGTCATTCCCCTGGTACAGCTCAAGAAGAAGTCCTTGAGATTATGGGCTCACTGCTATTTTTTCATTTAGAAAAACAAGGAAAGTACATGAAATAAACCTCATGATAATCAGGCATATGTAGTTATGTAGGAGAACCTTAACAACCCAGGATGGGCCTGTGGAGTTTCACCATTGCACAGCCATGGCTGAGCACCATCCCCTTCACAGAGCAGCAGCTTTTTGGGACACTGGCACAGTGCAGAGCTGCTAACAGTGCCTGGGATGTGACAGCAACACGCAGAGAAAATTGTTTGGCCTTTAGCACCTCTCCAAACGGCTTGATTACTCTGTAGCAGCTTAGGAGCAGCTGTTCCTGCTGCTGTTTCTGCAGGTGATACACACTTTGGTACCTGAGCTTCTCTGCACTGAAGGAGATAGACCTTGCCTAAAGTCCCTCTGTGAAAGCTGGCCCTCCTTCCTCATCTGATTAGCTCATTTGTGAAGAAGTGTTTTGTCAGGTCCTTAATTGGCATTGAACCAGTCAACTTTGTGCTGGGACATCAGCTGTGCTCCTGCTGTCTTGCAGGAACCAGAGCCACCATCTGTCTCGTCTCTGTGGGGTGAGCTGTGTGCTGCTCACAGCCTGGTTAGCACTGAATGCAGAGTTCCCAGCACTGCTGTTTCAGTGCAGAATCACCTCCTGGACCCCTTGTGTACACGGATAGGATGTGGTACTTCTTAGGACAGTGTTTGTGCTCCAAAGAGTTAATCTACAGTGTTCTACTAATGCTGGAGTTTGATACCAACTCTTACCTGTTCCTCGTAATCTTTAAGTCACTTGGCATACTCTGCACATGTCCTCAGACCTCCTTTCCAATTTTGGTTCCCTCTCATCTTCACACCTCCAAACCAAGTCTTACTCCCAGTGATGAAACCCAGCTGGTAGAATTCATGGTAGAAACATTATTACCTGGGTAAATGAAGCTGGCCAGAGATGTTTACTTTTCATCTTCAGATGGGAGTGGAGGCAGAAAATTCTCTCTTGGACTCTTCTGAGCTGGGGTTTATATCATGAACTTTAAGCCAATCTCCTGATTTTTCACACCTCTACTTGCCAGTCACACAGAGGAAATTTATCCTGTTCAGAAAGGAAGTCTTTATTAGGCTGCATGATCAACAACAGGAAAGATTGGATAGACTCGTATTATACCCTTTTTCTAAAGAAAACATTTGTGTTGGCTACTGTCCTAAGAACTGTCAAAGTGATTGCTGCTGGAGTGCACCATATGGGTTTATGATCTACTTCTCTTCAAGTGGAAATACTTTATGCACTCCTTTGAGAAGGTTTGGGAATTGGTATTTTGACAGAGCACCTCAGAAAAGCACTATGTCATGAAACACAGTGCAAAATAAAAACAATATGCTAGTTAATGGTTCTTTTATTTTACATTTTCTTTCTTTCTGGAGCAGCAATGTAGTCTCAAAGTAGCTTATGTATAAATCTCTTTAAAAAATCCCTGTTTGATATCACTCCATTTCCCCTCCTCTGCCTTTCTCTCCTTGCTTGCTGCACTCCTTTATGGAGTTTAGCGAGTGAGATGTGAGTTGCACTGACAGAACAAACATGATAAATTCCTGCTGCCCTATGAAATTTGTTCACTCGACTGCTCTGCTGCTGCGAATCTTAATGCTGTTTGCAGGCAGCGCTTTCCATCCATCAGGCCCTGTACAGCTGCATATGTGCACCACAGCAGGAAGATTTATGGGCCCCTATTTTTAGGATCTCATGTTCTGGCACCTCCATGCTGTTCATTTGCCCAAACTGTATTCTGCTAATTAAACCTTAAGACCTAAATTATAATGTACTTAGGGATGTTCAGCCAATGGAGCAATGCAGTTGCCTGAACATTTCTTGATTGCATGAATTGATATATGAAACAGGTTTCTAGTAAAGATACTATAATGCTATATTTTTTATTTTTAAATGAAAACATCTATTACTTTTTATTAATCTCTCAATAGACTGTTATTGTTTGCCATTTTAGTACATTTAATATATGTATACCCTTAAATTCAATGATAGAAAATTTTTAACTTGAAAAACTCTGGATGAGAACGTTTTAAACAGACACACCATCTTGGGGATCTTCCTCTCCAACAGCTGAAATTGAAAGGGAGAGTTAAAAAGTAGGATCAGTTTTATGTTGAAATGGCATTGGAAGCCACTGGAAACTGTTGTGTCTGTGTGCTGAACCCCAACTTGCTTGTGTTAATACTCCTCTCACATTCTGACACATCCCCTCTTTCATAATTAGCCTGCTTAGCAGTCTGCCTTAAACCAATATACTCAACTTCTAACTCTTTGGCCATGCCTAGGAAAGAGTGTTATTCACCCTACTGCAGTACAAGAAAATCACTTAACAACCAGCTCCTGCAGTCTCATTTTACCTACAAGTTGAGATCTCAGTTATTTAGTACACATTGATTAATAATATAACATCACATTGATTCTCTTACATAGATGACCACCAATTTTATTGACTTGGAGTGTTAAAAATGAAAATGAAATTGTCTGTAAAATTTAAAACCATATACATTAAGATGGGGCTATATAAAAAGTCAAGATTTTTTGTTAAAGGTGCAGGAGCAGGCTGTGCCTGTGTGCCAAAAGATGAGCTAGTGGGGAAGACCATCCTGGCTGCACAGGGAGCTTTCACAGCAACTCAGGGGAGAAAAGGTTTGTGATCTTTGGAAGGAGGGACAGGCAACTCAGCAAGAGTGCAAGGATGCCATTAGGTCACATAAAAATGAAGACATTGAGGTGCTGGAGCAAGACAAGAGAAGGGCAATGAAGCTGTTGAAGGGTTTTGAGGGGAAGTCCTGTGAGGACCTGCTGAAGGAGCTGAGGGTGTTCAGCCTGGAGAAAAGGAGGTTCATTGGTGACCTCATCACTTTTTACAGACACCTGAAAGGAGGTTGTAGCCAGGAGGAGCTTGGCCTTTTCTCCAAGGCAACTACTGACAGGGTAAGAAGACAGAGCCTCAAGCTGTCCCAGGGGAGGTTCAGGCTGGACATCAGGAGGAGTTTCTTCATGGAAAGGGTTGTTCAACATTGGAATGGGCTGCTCAGGGAGGTGGTGGGGTCACTGCCCCTGGAGGTGTCCCAGAAACTATTGGACATGGCATTTAGTGTCATGCTGTAATGGACAGGTTGGTGAGCAGGCAAAGGTTGGACTTGATATCAGAGATCTTTTCCAACCTAAATAATTCTGTGGCTCTATTTTTTTACTTTTTAATGGAGGATAACTTTAGGTCTCACAAAAAATGAAAATGAGAAACATCAAGAAGAAATCCTTGATACTGAAGATGAAAAAATGCAGTTATGGCGACACCAAAAAAGTGTCAAGAAATTCATCCACCCCAGCTCAAGAAACCTGGGATGAACTGAGTTTAGGACTAATGTAGGACTAAATTAAATTTCTAATCTAATTAAGATTATGCACTTGAAGGAAGAAATAGAATAAAACACAAAATACTTTTCAAAAAGAAGTCTTACTACCAGGCACTGAGATGAGAGGGGACATGAGAAAGGCTAAACTGGAGAAGTCTAAAAAGGCAACTTTGGGACAGGTTAATACAGAAAAAACTGCAGCCTGAATCTGCCCTGTCCAGTTAACACAGAGGCAAACCTGGACATGAGGCTCTGTCCTTCTCCATTTGATGGGAAAATAGCTAGTTCTGTAGCCCTGTCTCCCTTGCTCATGGGGCAATATAGAAGGTACTTGTTGCATCTTTACTTTGAAGGAAAAGTAGACATTGGAGACTAGAAAAACTGAATGGTGTAAAAAGGGAAGTAGTTGTAAGGAATCATGGAGCATTATCTGGCTAAGTGAACCAGAATTACCACCAAAACTGCTGTCTTTATTTCTGCTTCACTACCAAGCCCTGCAACTAGATCTCTTATCACTCTCCCTTCAGGCCTTCTGCATAAAAAAGAAAAAAAAAAAAAGTAAAGAAAATTCATTGCAGAAGATGTGCTCTTCCCTCCAGTCTGAGAAGTTTAGGTGAAAATTATATGCTGCATCTTTGGGCTTTACTACCTTTCCTGGAAATCCCAGTGCTGCCACAGCCCAAGGGGGGTGATACCAGTGTGAATTCATAGAGCTATTGAACTGACAAGGTAAAAGTGTCATGAAAGACTTTCCTGAATCCCAGTTATTCTGCCTGGTTTTGGAACAGCTCTTTCTGAACAGAAAGGAGGAGATGCAGCCCTCAGCAAGGGCATCCTCGTGGTGACTGTGGCTCTTTTCTTCCCTCTGTGGTTTCCAAGGTTCTGCATTTGGGATATTGTATTGTGCATCTCTCACTGTAAGGGATTGCTGCATTGTTTTCTACTTTCAGAGGCAGGGATAACACCACCATTTTAAAGTAAACTGTTTTTCTAATCTGCTTGGTAGGAAATGCTGGCTTTTCCCTTCTGGAGGGAAATTTCCAAGCACTGGGAACTGGGGAGCTGGAGGAACCCTAAGACCAGGGTTCTGGATAAAGATGACCCACTTGCTTCAGTCTGGGAACAGTAGTGGGAAAATGGGTGTAAAAGTCCATGTTCTTCCTCAGCACTGGAAGAACAGAAATATATGACACAACAGTCATGTCAGATGCTTAGATACTTAGAGCATCATCTTCAAAAGAGAGGGCTGGTGCACATCCATGTCCATTGATTGGACTGGCAGTGAGATTCTGTAGGCTGGCATTGAAATGGCTGTGGAAAATGGGCATTGCTCAGTTCTGGTGAGGTGAGAGCATAAATCTGCCTGCTATGTTGTATCTAATCTACATGTGTATCTCTGTATCCATGTGTCTGTGTCCCTTCAGCAAACACCAGTGTTTCCCTGTCTCGGAGCTGCTGCTCTGCTACTTGGTATCAGACACAGAAAATGCTACATGAGAGGTGAACTCTTCCAGCATTATCTGCCCATTTTTATAAGTGCTACACGGGGAAAGGGGTTTTTAACACAGAATTTCAGATTAGATGACCCTAATGTTCCCTTCTGCCCTTAAAACCTGTAAATCCATTTGACTGAAGTGACATTCTTCAGGAAAGAAGAGTGTTCCACAGCCCTGCTTAGCAATAGACCATTCCTTCCTAAATACAAAAGCTCAGGGTAGCACTACAATATGAGAAGTCCACATATGAGCTCTATCATAAAAACTAGAAAACTGTTATTGCAAAATAACATGGATATTTTATCAACCCCCCCATATTTATAGGTGAAATATTCCAGGCATCATAACCTATGGATAGCAAATCTGCAGAGCTGTCATTGTCTCCTTGGAGATCCCTAATCAAGGCTGGCAGAAGAGATAAGAGTGTAAAGAATACACTTCCTGAGAGTCCCTCAGCTGGAATGCAGAGATGATCTTTTTGTGCTCTAACCTTCCTCTCATCTCGAGGTGACAAGGGGACAGTTGTGATTGGCTGCAGACACTTTCTGGGAGTTTGGGTTGTTGGTGCTTTCTCTTTTCTGCCCTTCTGTCAGTGACACCAAATACCTCCAGTGGCCCAGGCAACTCCTTTGATCATCATTGCATTCCAGAATAAATGCACCATGTGCATGAAATGTCAACAATTATTTAAGCACAATACCCTGCACTGTACGATGGGAGCACTGACTACATGCACAAGATGAGGAAATTGTCACACTCACTTTGAAATATTCTATTAAATAACCCTACAATGCCTTATTTCTATTCCAAGTCACACTGGTTGCTTCAGGGCATAATTGGTTGGTTCATTCCTCAGTGCTGCCAGTTATTTTTCAGAATCATAAAGCTGACTTTATCTCTGTAGCCTCTGTCATGCACAGGTGCTGAGGGGATTATGGTTTGTAAATGTTCTCACATTAATGCCACAGACATTGAAATTTTTGCTAAATCAGGGAATGTCTTGTTTGTTCTGTGGAGATCATAGTTTGGAGTAAGTTTGCACTATGATAGTTTTCACATCTCTTAGAAAACCAAGGGATTCTTCTTCAACTCATTAAATACATATTAATTCCTTTGATAATGGTATCTGACTATTTTCATTTGAAGTGGAACAATTATTTGCATCATTGCCATTGACTACCTATGGTTGGTTGACACCATTAACTGATCAGAGAAAGGAAATAAAACCATGAAGTTCAAAGTTATGTAAATTTTTTTTCCACAAAGAGAAATAATAAATATTTGGATTATTTGCACACATCTATATATAGAATTTAATGCTATTACCGTGGACAACATGCCTTGTAAGTACCTGCTATTAAAAGGCATATTTTTGACTGCTCCATGATACAAATACACCTACTTTAATTATTTCATAATTATTATATAATTTTCAAGGTATCAATGCATTTTACATGCTAAAATAAATATCAATATAAGTTAAAAATAGAATAATTCTATTTGAGATATTAAAATAAATCTGAAATTCTCAATCCACTTTAAACCTAACCAAGAAAAGGTCAGCCATATTATCTTTAAAGTTACTCACTGCTTTGACTGAACAAAGACTTCTGACTCTGTTCTTTCTAAAATATTTCTTCAACAGCCTTCAAAGAATGGCAAGAATTTCTTTTAAACAAAGGATCCCTGTAGTGTGAACAGCAGTTATCTTCATGTAATTAGAAATATACGCCTTTTTAGTTCACTAAAACAATTAATGCAGGGTTAGTGGGGACAAATGTACATTAATATATTCCTATTAAAAACAAAAAAAAGTAATTTTTACTACACTGCTGCTTTTCATGCTTCTTACATAAGAAGAATCTCAAGATTTTAAATACTCTGTGCTACAGGTAGTTGCAGTAACTGATATTTTCATTTCCCAAGAACCCCTTGACTTCTCGTTTCAGGCATCTCAGAACACTGAGATGAAACTTGTGAAGACAAATTCATGAATGACCTTTGTTTGTTAAAATGCTTCAGTCAATATGTCTATATAATGGCTGAACAGAGGTTTGATGGAAAAGCTCTAAAATGAAGTTTAAGAACCTTGCAAGAAATGCAAACATAAGCAGAGCCCTCATGAACTTTGGGAGAGGGAGCAGAAGAGCTTTGGGAATAAGGAACATTTTCACCTTTGTAATGCAACACAGTCCCACATACCTTGCTGGCAGTGACAGGTTTCTCAGTCTTTCTTGGTACCTCAGTGCTGAGAACTGACAGTAGGTAACACCAGAAACTGCTCCTGAGACTCCTAGTGGTTCCTCTTTCTTTATTTGCTATTTAAACAAGAATGAAAAAAAAAAAAAATCTTCATTTTACAAGAATAAATGATTTTCTGAAAAAAGTTTCCTCAGCTTGACTGTGACCATAAAAGTAAATCTTGAAATGATCACAAAGAGGTGATCAGAAAATGTGTGTGAATTTAATGAACACATACACTAATTTGCACAACTGAATGCTCAGAAGTCAAAATGGGATTCTTTTTATAGTACTTTTGAATCAAATTTCAGAATAGGATTTTTTCTCACTATCTTCTTTACTTTATGAACACTTACAGGATTGTCCAAAAACTCTAAATGCTTTTTGTTATGGGAGGAGAACCTCCAAAACAGAGGGCCTTCAACATGTAAGTCTATAGACCAGTGTAAGCCATAACGAGAATTATAGTCACTGTCATGGTTTGGCTAAGTTGTTTCCCCATCTTCATTTTTTTGGCCTATCCTTCCCTTCTCTTCATATCCCTTTCCAGCTTCTCCTTCTTTATTACCTGCAGTTGTGCCCACATTTAAGAATTTTCATGTGCTCCACCAATCTGGAGCCTTCCTGTGTGAAGAGGTTCTCCCATGGTGCTTATTTCTCTTTATCTACCACTTTTGATTTTTTCCAATAGGTGGTGAAAGGTGATTACTTCTAGATAAGGTCTGCCACTTGTTGGTAGCTGGAACAGACTGCATGACATCAAGTTGCTGAAGAAATTATTTAGCAAACTAAAAATGTGTGGTGCCTCTGAGTGATGCACAGTCAAAATAATTTTATGAGAACTGACAGCACTGTAGTAAATTCACCTTGATGAATATCTTTTCAATGAAGAGTTTTGATACAAGTGATGATGTAAGAATTAAAATAAGACTGAAATAAGAATTGAAATGTGTCACTGTCTTCAGAGACAAGGAGTGTTAATTTTTTAAAAATCGCATACATAACAATAAATAAATTTCAGGTTAATGGTTTGATTTGTCCCACAAAATCCAAACTACACTCCCAGCTGAACTGGCTGGGCTTTCTGAATCAAATTATCACTGGGTGGTTGTGACTGAGGAGATCAGGGCACCACAGCCACTTGTTTGGCTGCTCACAAATGCTGATCAAACACTTCACAGTACCTGATGGCACTAAGTTTGATTCCTGGCAAAGCAAGTTAATGTCTCTGGGAGAGAGAGCCTCTCACACAGTTAGCTGGGAGTGGATCTGCAAGGCATGAAAATGATGTGTCAAGATCTCTATGAGCTTGGGAAGCATTATGAATGAGGAAATAACCCTCACCAGACATGTCAGGAAGTGATTTGTTCTCAGTAATGCAGAGAGATCACAGTGCACAAAGAAATAATGTGCTTTGAAACTTCAGTGGGAAAGACATTTTTTTTTCCCTCGAGGGAAAGATGTTCCTATCCTTGTGAGTTACATTCTCTTTGGCATCAGGCAGAGCAGTTGGGAGGGAAATTCAGTGCATGCCATACAGAGTTCATTTTTGCCTTCTAAAGGGGTAGGACATGGTACAACAAAGAATTTTGGGGGGTGTGACTGGACTGAGGGTGATAAGGAGTAAAAAAGGGTCACAATTTCCACCTACTGTCCTCCCTTCTAGTCAGGTTGGGTGTATGGAATGTAGCTGAGTTACCTGATTCACCTGAGAGCTGCAGATGCTGTCAGGAACATTGAGGGAAACGCCACCAAATGTCCCAGTAGGAATTCCAGAGTCTATCTGTCTGTCTGTCCAGCCAAGGTGGAAGGGAAGCTGTTGCTGATGTACAAGTTTAATCTCACTGAGGATACATAATACTGGGATTTCAAAGATTTACAGTGTGAAAGTTGCTCTGAGAACTTCACTTGGAAAGGGATGTCTGGATGTTTTTGGGTTCTCTTGCAGTATTTCAGGTTGGTTGTCAAATATTACTACTAGATCTCTGTGAGTTTTCTCAGAGAGCCTTAAATCCACCTGCAGCTTTCTCTGCATCAAAATATCTACAGGACAAAGGGTTCTCCCAGTGAAGGAGCACAGTCCTTAATGAACTTCCACCACTGTAAAGCAGGTTAGGCTTCCACAGCAGGGAGTGCAGTTTCTTTGGGCATGATAATAATGCAATGTTTATGCTAAATTTGACCTGCAGAGAAGGTGATTGTTAGTGGAAAATCATCACTCCTGTATTTTAAATAGGAAAGATAAAGTTTGAGCAGAGAAACAGTAACTGGCAGAATCTAGAAGTGGAGTAGACAGGAGACTGCACATGACATAGTGCAGTCAGGAGTAGATAAAGATGGATGATATATTTTAGCCAAATTTTTTTTCTTCCACAGGATGTAGATGTAGTTTTAATGATCCATTTGGCAAATCTGATTTTTGTGGGCTATTTTTTTTTTTTTTAATTCTTCTGAAAAGCCTTTAAAATTTCCCACCTACATGCCAGAAGTTGTTCATTATTTATTAGATTATTTATGAATTTTGGATTGATTTTCATTTTCAGAAAAATTCAAAAGAATTTCAAAAATCAAACCTACTAGTAAATAAGTTTAAATAAAACCCTCCATGAACAGTTTGGTTACTCACCCATCAGCATGAGAGATTGTTACTACTGTTATGGTGACAAGGTTGGGATAATATCTACAAGAGAAAATAAGAAAGAAAATAGGAGATCAAATAAGTAGGATACTGAAAGAATCACAGAACAGCAAATAAAGAAAATCAGGAGAATTATTCTGCTTCTAATGAAAGGCTGTGGGAACTGGGCTGGCTGGGGAAAAGTTGAGATAACGATAAAACTGAATGGACTACAAGGTTTTAGACTGCCAAGGTCTGTTATAGTGTTAATCTCAAAATGCATCTGAATGGAGTCCTTCTCATTCCCTCTTCCAGCTGCAAACAAAAAAATAAGCCAGACATCAAATAAAGGTACAGATCTCACTTAGATGTGTATGTTCGTCTTACTGTTCATCTTTGATAATCGGTATTGTTGGAATCTGAATTCTGAAAAACCAGTATGTTTTATGGAGGTCACAGGATTCTTAAAACCTGGCCTATAATCTCTCCCCTACTGGTCAAACTGGTGACAGTAATTCTTTCAACATTATACGTGTCCCTAATTTTTTGTTAACAGACAGGTCCTAGACTACTAAAAACAGGAGTAGTTTAAAGTTTTGAGTTAAAAGAAATAACTTCATATTCCTTATGGGTCATTCATGAGAGTTCAGCACTATGGTTAATCAAAATCTATGGAAGGGCATGATTCACACAATGTAGGCAGGAAGGGCTTTGTTTTTGTCTTTAAACTGAATAAAAAAGTTCAGAAAAAAACCTCTTGGGTAAAGTTTAATTAAAGGTGATGTGTAGCCAAGTGCAAATATATCTTCTGAGATTAAAATTTCTGCATCTCTGCACAGGACAGGTACCCAGTGCCATGTTTAAAATGCAGATTAATAAGTCTTTCATTAGGCATCCAATTTGGCATCCAATTTGAAGTCAGTGCAACTTCTGCAATTAACTGTAATGAACCAGGTTTGGACCTTGGTTTTGTTGGTGTAAGCAAAATCAAATCCGAATCCTAATCTCAGTGTTAAATATTTCCTTGGCTCGAGCTGAAGCTGGAAGTGCAATTGTCTGGAAACCCCCCAACATTCAGTTCAGTGCATGTAGAGGGGCTGAGTTCCCTGTTATTGTGGATGGCTTTTGGAGAGGGATACTGTCTGCTCCTTTCTGCCTTTGGAGTTCTGTTCAAGAAAAATATTATCATTTCTGGTGGGGAAAGCATGAGAAAAGAAAGAATCACAGATCATAGAATCAAAGACTATTCTGAGTTGGAGGGGACCCACAAGGATCGTCGAGTCCAACTCTTCAGTCAATGGCCCACAGAGGGGATTGAACCCATGGCCTTGGCATTATTACAACCAAGTTTGAACCAACTGAGGTAATCTCAGGAAAAGCCTCACCCAGCATGTGACTGTAATCTCTACAAGGGGCCATCAGAATGTGCTGAGTTGGAAGGGACCCACAAGGGGCCATCAATGCCCCTCCAGGATGCAGAGGGCAGGGGATGAGTAGTTTCAGTCTGATTCTGCTGCAATGGGAGCACTTTCCCCTGGGGCCAGGCTTATCTTCACACCAAAGCCTTGAGGATAAAGAGCAATATGGTTCAGTCCATCCACTACCATATTGCAGTCTGGGCTGGGAATGAACTGAGGGCAAGACCAGTGTGACCAGTTGAACAGGTCAAAACGGCCCCTCTGCAGTGTGGACTCATTTGCAAGGAATTAATTCCATTTTCAAGGAATTAAGCACACACCGAGGGACAACAATGCACAAAGACCTTCAGCAAATTATTCCCCAAGTAAGACTGTAGTTAACAAAATTAGCAATACGAATAAAAAAGATGTTATTCACCCCAAACTCTCATACTAATTGTTCTTTTATAGTGCTTTAATGCTTAGGAATTAAATAAAAAAGAAAGATGATTAGTTTACAGAAGTGTTGGGATCAGCAGTGGCATTATGACTAGTCATTACAAACCGCCTTTGCTTGTTGACTGTCCTGACATCATCAGTTGTGTTTAAATAGATAAGAATTAGCAATCCCCCACTAAACAGAACAGTAAATAGCAGGACTGTCTTCTGAGATTTAGCACCAAGCCACAGACTCTTAATGGGAGAAGGGAAGCTGGGAGAGGGAGTGAGGCCTGTTCCAACTGCTAATTAATCTGATATATAAATTCTCTTTATATAAATCCTCAAAGAGAGATCAACAACACCAGGTTCTTGTTTTTGTGGAAGGTACTTTTCTAATAGCAGAAGAGAAAATAATAATAATAGTTAGGCAGTTGCCTTGGAAGTCTTTATGTGGAAAGCACACAGTGTTATGTGCGAATATGTTGCCAAATGGAGAGCTTTCTTTATTTATTGGAGTGTTTGGAGCAACAAACTAGAGACTTTGCATATTAGATTGCAATTTGCATATTTACTAAATGTTTTGCCTTTTTTCTACTTCTTGCCCTCCCTTCCCTCAGAAATGAACCTGCAGCAGAGCAGCGACATTTCTCAGAGCTGGTTTCATCTGCTGACATCGATGGCTTTGCAGCCCAGATGGATTGGCTGTTTGTGCCTCATGCTGGCGATGGTGGCAGCTGTTGGGCTTGACCACGAACTCAAGAATCTCCTCATCTGTCACCATGTCTGTCTTCCCAACAGTGTTTTGTCATTTTTTCATGCTGGGAGGAGGGTGGTGTGCCGTGCACAGCAGGTCTCAGCCTTCTGTCCAAACCCAGCACCAAGGTGCAAAACTTTCCTGTGCATTTTCTTCATAGCAGGTCCTGCTGTCCCATATAGAAAGGAGGGAAAGCTGGGCAGAGAAACATCCTCACCTGAAAACAGGCAGCTTCAAAATACAGCTTTGGATTTTTCTCAGGGGGGAAACTTGGTGACTTCATTATAACAATGACTGAAGGTCCCATGCAGACCCCAAGGTGAATTTAATCAGTGCATGTGTCTATCTCTCTGTGTCTGTATATGCCTATATACATTGTTGCTCCTCAGTGTTTAGTTTCCTTTTCTTTGTGATGCCCATTTCAGTTCCCCCCATTCCCTTCCCAGGTATTCATTCTGCCCTACCTGACTGGGACTATCAACTAAAAGGAAATGCCAGAGGACAGTCTGTTAAACACACTATGTATTTGTGGCACTGCAAACACACAGAACTGAACAGAATAAAAGGAGAAAAGCACCAAAGCACTGTCTCTTCTCTAGATTCACAGAGAGATCTTGTAGCCCATCCTGTGTGTTGTGACAGGGCCTTAAAGACATGTATCATATTGCTAAGGATGTTACACACAAAAATTTTTGTGAAGAACACCTTTCTTCTACCTGATCATAATTTTCTTTTTCCTGACTGCTCTGGTGTAATTCAACTGGAAATGTAATCCAAAGGAAGATATTTTAACCTCATTACTAGGAAAACTTGGCAGTGTAGTATGGAGGAGAAGAATTTGCTTGGTCATCAGAATGTCTTTTGGAGCCTTTAAATGCATCTACTCAGTTGAAACAGTGAATGATGTGCAAGTCAAATGTTTCAAGTGCCATTGTTTTCTAACCCTGCTGACAGTCTGTATCTCCTCCTCGAGTGTCCAAATGGGACTGATTAAACATTTTGTTTCTGAACACAACATTTCCAGCAGCATCTCTTACCTTAGCTTTTAAGAGCTGCTACCAAGTATAAAAATTCATATTTTTGCCAAAATGTACCTGTACTAGCTCAAGTTCCTGAGGAAGTAACTGCTTAAATCTTATATCTTCTTTAGTCTTATGAGAAGCTTTGCCTAGGTATAATTCCAAACTTCCTCATTTCTATCAGAATGATTAAATTCTTGCCTTTTTGACAATGGGACAACATTAACCTCCCCAGGGCAATATACCAACATGAGTAGGTGCAGAAAAACAGCATAGACTGATAGAGAATAGTGAATATTTGGAGCTGTGCTGCCATTCAGTTCAACCACACAAACTCTTGCCTCAAAGAACTCACACACAAAATGAGAGAATTATAAAGAAACAGGCTATGGACTTTACACTCAGCTTTAGGCATGAGGAATGTTATTTTTTTTTCCATTTTGCCTTCTTTGTAGGCTGTTCAGTGCTGGTGATGTCTCACAGGCAAGAAAGCAGGACAGCACAGCTTCTTCTGCATATCAAATTTATACCAGCATGCTGCAGCCAAGATAATCTGCTGTCGTGGAGCAGTTTTTATGCTGTGCTGATTCATGAACAGAGTTAAGGAAGGGGCTGCATCAGTGCACATGACTGGATTTGCAACCCACATTCCCCCTCCCTGTGCTTTATAACAGCATCACACACAACTGAGACCTTTATAAATTCTTCTACAAAGAGGGTTCTTGCACTGCTGCAAAAGGAGATGCTGCAAGATACCCAGTAATGGGCCTGAGAAAAGCCCTCTCTCCCAGCACAGAACAGTCCATTCCACTACAGGAATGCATTTTAAATGGACTTGGACCCAGCACTAAATCTCAATCAAACCTTCAGCAGCTGTCACTGCCTTTCATTTCACAGAGAGCCACATCCACCCACAGAAAGGAGATGTCAAGCATTATACAAACTGGCAAAGATCAATAAAGCTCTAAAAAATAAAAATAAAAAGGAAGGGAAAGCATAATTATAATTTTTTGTTCAAAGAATATATTATAATTAATTTCATTTTGTTCAAGGACTCTTCAGATCAGTGAATGCACTCTGCATATCTGATCAAGTATTAGTCTCTTTGCTTAGTTCAGCACTCAAAATTTCAGGGTTGGAGGGTGAGCAGGTGAGATAAGACCATTCCTAGAATGTCTCCTGGAGTTTCTCACATGAATTTTATGAATTGTGTCATTTAAAAACATGAATTAAAATGAAAAAAAAAATCGTAAATGACAGACTTTAGCAGTAGCTCATGAGATGATTATCTGTTTTGTAAGTTGTTGTAATGATGTTTATGGTTAAGACTGAGGAATGCGTCCATCTCTTCCAGTCCTCCAGGTCCTGGCCCAGAAACTTGAATAAAGTGTTTAGAGTGAACCCTTCCCAATCTTTTGCTGTTTCCTGCCTCCCTTTTCTTACAAACACCTGCTGTCAGACACATAAATCTTCTGGCAGCTTATTTGGGCAACTCCTTTGAGGCTCACTATAGAAAGAAACAGCTCAGTCATTCTTTCAGCTCTCTGAGCTTCCTTTTCGTGTGACTTGTGCTCCTCCAGTTTATGCAGAGGCTGCAAGGCAAGCACTCAGTTGGAGCTGAGAAAGGATGGTGTTTTCTGTTAAACTTTTAGAAGCTGGGCAGCACTGGGTATGTGTTCTAATCATTTATCTGGAATACAAGGCATGCATCAAGAGTTGAGATGCCCTCTAAACCAGCACTCTGTACTTGCCTCCCAATGCCTTTTTCTGAGATTTCTAGGAATTTCTTTTTTTTTTTTCTTCCATGATTGAAGAGTAAAACAGAACAAGGAAACTCAAGATAACTTGAGTTCAGAAACAACTTTCTTTGTTTTTTTAGGTAAATATGGCCAAAAACTGGGAGGGGGAAAAAAATCACTCGTGTAACATATAAATTATTTTCACTTTTATCTACTGGCCCTTTATTGCTTTCTGTCTCTTCTAGAAGCTTCTTACAGAACTTTCCTGCAACAGTGAAAACAATGGTTTCTTCAATGAACATCCTAATTCTTAGATACAGCTTAAAGCTCATGGCATGGTTTGGTGAGCTCTTTTACAGACAGACCAAGCAAATATGGATTTTGCAAACATTTCTGTGGGTGGTACTCAAAGAGTACCCACACATGAAGGAGGCTCTGACACTTATTTGTGGTTTTGTCTTATATGAGGAGAAATAATACCATGTCATAACCAATGACAGTGAAATGCTCTGGGCAGCAGGTTGCAAAAGAGTTAAAAAGGAATGAAATCTCTTTTTGCTCTCTGTGTTTAGGTGGGCTAAAAGAAAGTATTCTCCAGAGAGGCACATCTGAGATGTGGTTTCACACCGCAATAACCTACTTTCCTGCAAGTTGATGCCAAAAGCACAGTTCTGGTCTCTCCCTTGTTTTTCCCTGGGCACAGACTGCTGCCTTCCTCCCTCGAGACAGATCTGGAGGTGGCGAGGTTGGAGGGTGAACTCAAAACCTCGTTGATCTCATGAGGAAATGGGTAATTTCTTCTGGCAGGCTCATCCCCTGTTGGATTAATTATCTGCCCCCATTTATCCAATGGCAGTGTGATTGCTGGAGCCAAAGGAAAAGGAGCAGTAGGGAGCTTGAGTGGGACCATATCTTTTGGGATCTATAATTAGACAAGACTAAGTTTGTGTTTATAATATGATAGAGATGTCTGAATAGAATAATTATGCTCTAAAGGGTTTATGAAATAGAGTCAGTCAAAAATTTAAGATGGTATAAATTACTCCATTTACCTGCCTTTTGTCTGCTTTCCTTCTTTTAAGAAAATACTGCTTGAGTCAAGTCATTCCTGTTTAAAAGTGGGAAAAATAATCCCAGAAACCATTGCAAAGTTTGGTTTAACTTCCCAATTTTGGGGCCAAACAAGGAATAGCGGGTTAGAAGCATCCCCTTACCTGGTCCTGTTGCTACCAGTTAAATCCTGACAAAAACAGGTTCCAGAAGTAAACCTGAATTCATATACTTTGTCTGCTTCTGTGTTTCAAATAAATTCTGCTACTGGTACATGGAGGTTAATGCAACAATGGCATACTTTGGATCAAAGCAGCCTGTTGAGCTTCCAAGAAACTTTAATATTTTAGTAGAAATATGAGTTTAATAGAAATGTTTCTATTAAAAGAAAAGGAGGGCAAGAAAAAGCAGAGACTTCATTCCACCGGTATATGTGCCTGCCAGCTTCTTCTATTGAATTTTATGTGCTTTATAATCATATTTTATACAGTAGTAATTGAGAAGAAAAGAAGTGTAATATTTTTCTTTGACATCTTCTCGTAGACATTTTATTTTACTAAATTAACTCCTTGCCACAATGTGGAAAGACTAACCAGACAGTAGTTCGAATTTTGTTCTCTTTCTAAAAATAATAGACTAAATTTAACTTCTGATTTGGATTATAAAGGAAGATACCAGGAGAAAAAAAGCCAAACAACAAAAAACCAAACAAACCAAAACAAACAAACCAAAACAGCCCAATCCAACCCAACCCAAATATTCCTCAAGGTTTCAGCTACATCTATTTGCCCTTCCCTTCACTAGACATTTGTTACCTGGTTACCTTTTTTTCTTCCTCCCTGGCCCAAAACTTGCAACCACACCAACACTTCTCATCAAAGATTAAATTTCAGGCAGTGGCTGCCATTGGCCCTCTGATCATTAAGTTTTCATTACCCTCAGAATATACAGTATGATACATTTCCTGGTAGACTGCTAAGTAATGCCTTCAATAATTAAAAATCCATAAATAATTAAAACACAACATTATATTTGTCAACATAAATGAACAAACTATGTCCTGCAAACAGCATTCTGAAGAGATAGGGGCTTAAAACATGCAATGTTCAATAGCTGTACTTAGGAATAAATCTTCCTCTCTTAAAACAGATTTATATTCATTTATCCAAATAATGAGGAATGCAGTGGTTCTCAGTAGATATCATTGTCATCAATAAAAATTAATTTGTATTTGTATTGCAGTTGAAAGCAAAGAAACCCATATGAGACTTGGGACCCACAGGGATTGACACCTTGTGAATAAAACATCAGAGCATGGACAACTTGTCCTGAAGAGTTTGAATATGAGAGAAATAACACCCATGAAATTTTTGAGAAGATGCAGAGTTGAAGGGCAATGAGGAACTTACAACCTTTCAAAAGAAAGTCACATTTTCTGAATATATGTAATATATTTTTGACATGTTTTTCTGTGCAGATCAGCCCACTGAGACAGATTAAACAAGATCTAACAAAAATAAAATTAAATCATAACAGTAAGATCTGGCTATAATTAAGACATTTCTCTTTTTGAAGAGACTTTTTTCTCCTTAGTCTTCATTTTATGTGCATTTTGACTTTATGCATTTATTTCCTACGAGAGCCAAAGTGGTTTTTGGATTGGTCAGTAAAAGGCAGTAATGTGCCACTGCTCTGAAATTCTGCATTCTCTTTCACATCTCTAATGCCTTTCCCTTACCCTGTATTAGACATGTAACCTTTCAGGTTTGTTTGTTTGTTTGTTTGTTTGTTTGTTTGTTTTTGTATTGGCTTTATGAAAGGTGTAACCAGAGACTAAAATCTTGCTGCTATAAAGATTTTGTTTACTGATTGCTTTGTACCTGATAATACAGTTTGTGTTCCTCACAGGACTTTTGGTTCCTCTCCTACACCTATTTCATGTACTGTAGAGGAAAAAACAAAATCTAAATTTAGAAGGGCACAATGTTCTTATTCCAATATTATGTTTCTATAAAGGGTGATTTTGCACCAAGCCTGGGGAACACAGTGGTGCAGAAACACCTGAGTAGTCCCACCTTCAAATGGTACCTCAGAATGAAGCAAAGGACATTGTGAATATACTTTGCACAGATGAACCTAAACTGTTGCATCCATGCAAGGCTAAATTCTAGATAAACAAAAGGAGGATGAGCAATCTTTCCTCTGACCTCTGTTCTGTGGTTTAGACTAACCCCTTTAGCCCTGTACTGTCTTGCTCACTGTGTATTCATACCTTGCACACACAGGCCTTACCTGCATTTATTTTTTGAGCAGTACTGATAGACAAATTTCTATATAGTAGAAAACAGATAATACAAAGTATAATGTATCTGATATGTAATAGATAACATATTATATATAATGGATAGGGTACATATAATATATACAGCATACTCTATTATTTCTGTATTATAACTTTTCTTGGGGAAGGACAATTTGGGCATCCTTGGAAGAAAGGGTGCCCAGTCATGTGACACAGTGTGTGGAGCATCACTGAGCAGCCACAGGTGACAGGACCATGCAGGTTTCTTGTTCAGACTGCCCTGAAGCTTCACTTAAGTTATCTCAGGGGAATCAGAGCACAGGGATTTGAGTGACTCGTTTGATGCCACACACAGCAGTGTGTGGTAATAATGCAGGAATTACTAATTTCTCCTCTTTTCAGCATCAGATAACATTACTTTGCAACTGAAGGCCTCATATCAGTCCTCTACAGGAAAGAAAGGATATCAACAAATTCTCCAGCATTTACTTTTTTCCAGTGGTAACAAAGAAGAAATGCTGGGGTTTTCTTTGTTACCAGCCCTCAGTCAGAGCTTCAATCATGCTCATTTATCACTAACAAAATGCTACTGGAACGAAGAATTCACAATAGATAATGCATTTGTTGAACTTGGTCTGTCTCCCTACTTGTAGGCTTTTTACAGTGGTTACAAAAGAAGATTCCTGACTTAGAAACACTTAACTTGAAGTACAGGAGTAATCTCTTCGACTTCAATAGGACTACTCAGGTGCTTATGAAACACATATATAAGTGTTGCCAGATTATTGGAGCCATTTTTTGAACTTCAAATGACAAAATAAAAATAATAATTTTTCACCAACGTTTGAGTTTAAAAATAACTTTTAAAGAAGTTAAATCTCACAAAGATTTAAGGCACAAATAATCACAGATAATGAACCATCCTGTTCATGCTGTTTATGCAAAACTGAGGATCAGTTGAGAATAGATTAATATATACTGAAATATTGTTTCCTCCAGACTTCTAATACAAATCTCCCTAGAACTATCACTGTAGAATTGACAAAAAATGTCATCTATGGATGCAGGAACAAGGGATGGTCAAATCCTTTTTCTAATATCTAGCACAGGACCACTTTGTAAAGGTCATATTGTTTTCGGTTTGGTATCTCCATTAAGCTGATTTTTCTCTCAGGTTTATATGGGTAGTCAGTAAGAACTTAATGGAAATCCATGAACAATGAAGTATAATGAAGTAAACAAGGAAAAAGGCCCATTGTTTTCCTTATGATTATGGAACAAAACTTTGTATTTCCCCTTAGAGTGTTTCAGCAAATGATCTGCAAGATTATTATATTTTAACATTTTGCCCAGTCTCATGTTCCTTGCCACACCAGTAAAATAAACCAGGGGGCAATTTGGCCCTCAATATCTCTTAAAGTATTTTTTTGTCAAAACTTACTGCTGCAGATGAAGCAGAAATATTCCACATGCTACATTCCTGCCAGCCTTTGGAGAGGAGTAGAAATCACACAAAACATCAGTGGTTCCTCTAATCAGTTTAAATCACACACTGTGATTTTGTCTTTAGGGAAAGAGGAAACTTGGTTTCACCTTTTTAAAGCACTGCCAGGGGAGGTTGTTAGATTTTTGTAAGGCTATAGAAAGACTTGATCTAATCTTGGTTTGCTTAATCTGTGGGT
The DNA here is from genome assembly GCA_035041345.1 of Poliocrania exsul. Taxonomy (NCBI): domain Eukaryota; kingdom Metazoa; phylum Chordata; class Aves; order Passeriformes; family Thamnophilidae; genus Poliocrania; species Poliocrania exsul. The sequence goes on from JAWWLZ010000082.1 coordinate 52,402,696, forward strand.
TTTGGTTTTGTTTTTTGGTTATTTAAGTATTTTTAATCAGGATTTGGAGTTATTCCTCATAATCTTTCAGGAAATTTCCCTAAGAATGGGAGTTTTAAAAATATATGCATTATGCTCCACCAAAGCATTAAATTTTGAGGAGGGGGAGAAAAAAGTTACATGTGTATTTGAACAACACACTGTCACAAGTGAGTGATTTATTTTGCTTTTAAAGAATCACCATGAAAACTATAAGCAAAAGAAGGTTTAACAATAATTTGAAAAAGCTTGACAAAAATTTGATGGCAAAGTTCACTCTACTACTTACTGTGTGGATGAAACATGGTGCTGGGTTTGGTGGGCAGGTTTGGCATTGGAGGTGCTACAGGGGTGGCTTCTCTGAGAAGCTTCCAGAAGATTTCTTCATGTCTGACAGAGCCAATGGCAGCCAGTGCCAGGATGGATGTGCCAAGACCAAGCCCATCGCGGGATAAATATATTTAAGAAGAAAAAAGTTATTGCACACATGTAATTGCACTTGGAGAAGGAAAGAGTGAGAATATGTGAGAAGAACAGACCTGCAGAGCCCAAGGTGAGTGAAGGAGGGGCAGGAGGTGCTCCAGGCACTGAGATGAGATCCCTGCAGCCCCTGGTGAGGCAGCTGTGCCCCTGCAGCCCATGGTGGGGCAGCTGTGGCCCTGCAACCCAGGGAGGGCAAGGACTGTGCAGAGATCCACCTGCAGCCAGGGAGGAGACCCACACCAGAGCAGGTGGGTGCCTGAAGGAGGCTGTGACCCTCTGGGAATCCCATGCTGGAGTGGGCTCCTGGCAGGGACCTGCGGACCTATGAGGAAAGGAGCCCACACTGGAGCAGGCTGTTCTTGGAATGACTGCACTCCCTTGCTCTGCCATATAGGAGCAATTAATGAACTGTTGCTCAGGGGATGGACTTCTCTTGGAGAAGTTCATGGAGAGTTCGTCTCCCATGGGAGGGACCCCACACTGAAGCAGGGGAAGAACTCTTTTCCCTGAGCAATGTCGTAAACAGCTTGTGATGAACTGATCATAACCCCCATTCCCCATATCCCTGTGCTTTGGAAGGGGAGGAGGTCATGTGTGGGAGGGCAAAATGTTTTTGGGATTTATTTTGCTTCTCATTATCCTGCTCTGATTTTGTTACTAATAAATTCAATTAATAGCCTCAACTCAAGTCTTTTCCCTGTGATAGTATTTGGTGAGGGATCTCTCCCAAACTTTACCTGAACCCATGAAACCTTCATAATATTTTCCCTCCCCTGTCCAATTGGGGTGGGGAGTGATAGAATGGCTTGGCATCCAGCCTGGCATCCAGTCAGGGTCAACCCACCACAAACATATAAAGGAAGATCAAAATAGAATCCATTTAGAATTATTTACAGGAGGTCAGAATGAAAACGACAAGGATGGAAAAGGTTAAGAGTTAAAAGGGATGAGAGACCCTTCTGTTATATCACAAGGTGCAGTTGTGACCCTTTGCCAAACAGGCTCAGACTTGGTGATTTATGTCTAAAGGATTTAGCAGCTAATTTATCAACTGATTTAACATTTTTAAAGTGATTCCATGGAATTTACTACAGTTACAATGATGACAATTATAGAGCTGACATGGCAGTATTTATGCTGTACCAGCTATAGGGTATTCAAATCAATTCATACACATGTGCATATATTAAAGAAAAAAAAAGAGAAGTACATTCAAAACTACAACTGTGAATAATTCCCCTCAGTTCTCAGTGAAATGCTCACAATGAGTGCCTTGGCACACCCAATGGGGGAGGGTTGAGCCTTGAGGAGAGAGAGCCCAGGCCCTGTTGTCAGCTTTTAGCCCTCTGGGAATCACGAACTTGAGAGTTCATGAGTTATGAGGGTTGTCCTTCTAAGAGGGAGGTTCCAGCACCTTCCTCGTTGTTCCAGAAGGGCTCAAAGGACCTCACTTGGGATCTCAGTTTAGGGATCATGATATGTTTGGCTTTATTAATTTGTAAAATTTCCATCTTCAGGTTGGTCACTGGAGCTTTCAAAACATATGCATCAGCCCACTCTATTGTGAGAAAACATGACTATATCCCAGCTATACGCTGTGTGGTTCTTGATATTCTGCACAGAGGGAAAAAGGAAGGAAATTTTCTAGCAGATGTTTGACTGCAACAGACATGAGTAGCTAAATACTTGGAAAAATATAATTTAAAACCTACTCTCTGCAGTTGTAGTTTTAGTTGTTTAAAGGTAACTTTTATAGTAATGTGATATATCTGCCTTTGGCTTCCCTCTTCCACATTGTCACTGTAGTTTCCAGATAATTCACATATCAGATGCAGAGCTTTGCACAGATACTTCCCTTTGTAGAATTGTAGGCAAATTAGGTGAACTTTTCTGAAGTAACAGATCTTAAAAATAGGTTCTGAAAAGCATCTATCCTTTTGTGTCACTTCTATGAAATAACATGCCCGAAAAGTTTGTTCCTTTCAGGAGAGTAACTGAAAAGCCATGATTTTTAGGAAAAATCACAGTAACAGCCTTTCAGGTCTAGCAATTGAAGGCTCTTTTCCCTATGAAGAATGGCCATGAATGCCTTTTAAAGATTTAAATTGAAAAATAAATTAAACTTAATGCTGGAGGCACCAAAGGCATCAAGGAAACCTTAACCATGGACTTTCTGGACACAAAAAGGAAACTTGCCAGGTCTTCTATAATGTTCTCATATCTATCTATATCTATATCATCTATATCATCTATATCATCTGTATAATCTATATCATCTATATCTATATCATCTATATCTATATCTATCTATATAGTGTGTATATATATATAGTATATATAGTGTGTATATATATGCAAATATAAATAAATTTTTATATATACAATTTAGACATACCAGTTTTTCTCATGCTTCAAAGTTGAACAAGAGAAGCTCAAGTTTGTTTATATAAGGACTCCAACCCTGAATATTTTCATGAGACTCTCAAGTCCGTTTTGTATTAAATATAATTTTATGCTTGGATCTTGAATGGGCATGATTCTACTGGGCTGTGGATAGTGATAGATGTGCATCAGTTTGTTAGATTTGAGGACTAAGCTCTTACAGGTCAGTCACTGTACATTTTGGGGTGAAGTTGCTGCCAGCCCCACAGAAAAGGCCTCAGCCAGCGCAGTCCTGCCCCTCCTGCCCCTCAGCCAGAAATGGGCTGTATTAGCCCTGAAGCTCCTTGCTCTGAAATGACATTAAAGGCTGGCAGAGCAGTAGAACTTCAAATAGCTATTGACATTTTCCCTTTATTTATGATGGTAGTAGCTTCAAGTTTCGAGGCAAGCTGCCATGTAAGCAATAATTCAGACCTATTCCCTCTGAGGAGCTCTGGGTGTGATTTAACTGGATTTTTTTCCCTTTTTTTTTTTTTTTAATTTTGAAACAACAACCGAAGTGGCCAAACAAGAAGATGTTTGTGAAATAACTCATTGCAAAATGTCAGACCTATTCCTTCACAGAACTTTCACAGCCTTGTGAGAGCACATCTTTGCTGAACAATTTTTACATGATAGGTCAATGGATTATGCAAGACATACAAGTACACATTCTCACATCTGCATCAAAAGAGGTGTTGAATCTCATTTCCAAGTTTCAATACCTACACTTGAATAAGGATCTGACAGAGGTGGAAATCACTGTTTTGTTAAATTTCAGAGGAAATAGAATGTAAAACCACCTCTCAAGTAAACTTTCTATAGAAAATATATTTATTGACTTCAGAAAGTCCAAATAACAAATATGGTTATCAAATTCTGCTAAATCTCTACTGCAGTCTTTGTATCAGTCACTCTGATTTAGATTAGCTGAGCAACTGTCTCTTTTGTTGTTACCCTGAGACATATTATTACCAATATAATCAATATTTGTCATTTTCTCACAGGAAACCTTTCCCTGTGAAGTTGTTTGCAACCTCACAGACACAGTAGCTTGCTAACATTAAGGCCATCATTTTAGATAGCAAAAACCTGGGGATCTCACTACTGCCAGCTCTTTCTTTCTTTGCCAGACAAGATAATTTTGAATTATACCCAAGGGCCATGTTCTGATCTCATCTGTGCCCATGGAGTTACCTGATAGTGAGTGGCATCAGCAGCATTATAGCAGTACAGACTTCCTTGGCTTTCAGAGCCCTCTGGAGTCCAGCTAGCATGGAAACCCCACTCTAAATTCCTGCAAAAATACCAAGTGAAAGGTTTATCCATGCTATGGCTCATTTATATTTTTAGATTTAAAATGCCACCATCTTTCCACAGGATGACACTGAGAGCTTCTACAGTGGAGCCTGAAGAAACCTTCCAGGTTTTGTGACTTCAGTGTAAATCCTGACATAAATATATCTACACATTCTTTGCAGTAAGTAGGTCAGAGCAGCCAGATGAATTTCGAGTAAATACAGAGGAAGCATCAGAGCAAGAAGAGGAGCTGTGTTCATAAGTCACCCAGACTGCAGGGCATTCACCTGGGAGCTCTGAGGGAACTCAGGTGTGCAAGGCAGAACTGCTGACCAAGGCAAGCAAACAGCCATTGCAAACATTGCCAGCATCGCCCCAAAGGTTCTGGAGAGTAACCTGGAAAGTGCAGGCTGACCATTCCTGATGACATAGTAGAGTGTGTATGAGGAGTGAATTCTCTGATTTCATAAGGGAAAAAGGTCTTTTGGGTGAAAGAGGCAGCAGGGCTTGCGAGGAGTATGTGGTCACTGGAATGTCACTTTCATGGAGATGTCAACAGCTTGCAGATAGAAATGATCCCTTGATTGTGCAATGGAGTTTTCAAAAAGCCTCTGGCAAGTTTCCATGCTGAAGGTTCTGGAGGAGCCACAAGAGGGATTTTGATGTGAAGCAATAGATGTCCATGTGTATATGGAGAAGATACATGAATTCAGGGACTCTGCAAACATGTAAATTGTACCTGGCTCCATACAATATTTTCTGGCTTATGTCCACATAACCATGAAATTAGCTTTAATATTTCATCCATGGTTAATCAGACTGCCCCAAAATTTCATGGTAAAATAAACTGGATGTATTATAAACAATTTTGCAGAGTTCTGACTGCATCATCCATCTCTTATGTACCTTTAGAAGGCTGTCCCATCTTTCCTTATATTCCTCTTTCCCTCCTGGGTATGACACAGCTACACAACCAGACTGATGTGGCTACAGAAGGAGCTGTGAGAAGCCCTCATTGCAGTGTCCACCCATGTACCCTCTATGCTGTAAGCTTGGAAGCTGCTCTTGAGCTTCAACCCTTGCTCAAGCTGTGTTGTAGATAAGCTTCATACCTTGCTAACACCAGCCTTGCCTTACTGCCCTCACTTTTGGCTTGATCTCAGACCTCCTTCATCACTGCAGGTGTACCTGGTAGCTACTGCTCTGTTGGCTACAAGTGCCCAGCATCTTCTTTGTGCTTCTTGCAGGAGCACTGTGGGCCTGTGGACCTTGCCTTGCTGTGCCCCTTGGCCACCCACTTGCCTCGCAGAGCAGGCTGCCCATGCTGCTCCCTGGCAAACCACCCTCACCTGCAGCAGTCACTGCATTTGCCTTTTGCTAATTAAGCAGTGTGCAGTGGAAATTTGTCACTGACATCAGTGCTTCTTTTGTTCTTACAGGTCCTTACAGAGCCATTTTCAAGTGGCTCACTATTAACTTTGTTTTCCCTTTATTTCAGTTACTCAAGTTAAAAGCAATGCAGTGAAAAGGCTGTGGGCTGTATGAATTTCTTCACAGTAAGACAGAGTGAAACCCTGCAGCCAGAGATCCCAGCTTTGCCTGGGCTTTGAAGTGGAGGAAGAATCCAGCCTGGAACAAGTGTAGCTGTGCACCCTCAGGGCTCTTCTCTACCACTGACAAGTGTCTGAATAGGCACAAACTACAGCTCCTCCGTTCCCATTCCCACTTAGCTGTGCCTGAACCTTCAGCAGATGGACAGTTTGCTCCTCATAATGAATCATTATATTGATAACAGACAGGAAACAAGGGTTCTATCTGAAATCTAGTAATGCAAGAGACTGACACAAAGTAAGGAAAACACAGTTTTTTCCTTGCATGATTTTGAAAATAATAAGGAATGAACACTATTTTTTTTATCACTTGGCTAAGTCTGGCAGCCTTTAGCATTCCATCTGCAGGAAATATCAAATGGTGTTGTCCTGGGAAAGAGCAAGAGGAGTACAGACCTTGGGTCCCTTTCTGTCAAGTTTGAAAAATACTCCTCGTTGTTGCCAGTGAATACTGAGAACAATATGAACAAAGAGAACATCACTTACAGGGTGGTGTCAAACTGCATCAAGCAAAATAACCTGAAGGAAGACCTTCATGTTGTATTATCACATCTTCCAGCATGTGTTGCTCCTTGCATATAGAAATAGAGAGTTTATTTTCCTTCTCAGAGTGAGGGAAAAACCCCACCACTGACAGCCCTTTGTGCTGAGGGTTACATTATTAATGAGTATTGGGACAGAGGGAAACATTATATAAATACACTATCACTGCATTTGAAGGAAGGTGCAGAACATAGAATTTCAAGGCAGAAGAAGTGGGTAATTGATTTCTTTAGGATCTTTAAAAATACATGCACGTGCACAGAACCAGATCTGACCTGAATCAGTATTAATTTAGAACTTTTTTTGGAAATCCCCTAGAATTATGGTAACTTTACAGTTCAGATCACAGTAAGTATGAATATGAGTACAAGTAGGAGAGAGTGAAAAAAACACCACTTCTTCTTATTTGGATTCTGAAAAGACCTTGTAAGAATGAGCATCTAGAAAACTGCAAATGAGGAAAACATCTTTCAGAAGGTCTGGATTGAAATTCCAGGCAAGTTGGAGAGCCCCAGTCCCAGACCTGTGAGTGTGCAGCGTGCCCTGCCCTCAGACACTGGTGTTGTCACCCCGAAATGAAGGTTCAGCAGATGTTCCTGGGTGCAGAGGGAAACACAGACAAACTCTTCACATGCTGCCCTGCATTTTGAGTCTAGGCAGAAGGTTGGTTTAGGCCACCCATATTTTGTATTCACCTCTCATGGTATGAGGATGCTCAAACATTTTTTCATACAGCTCACAGATACAATCCCTTGTAGGTATTCTTTGCAAGAGATATATCTGACTTGCTCTCAGTCACAGTCTAACTATAATATCCATTTCCAGTGGGAGATGCATATCTGAAAGTATTTCAACATAGAAGAAGGCATAGGATTTTTTAAGAACTCATAGCACAAGCAAAAGCACCAACTTGAAAAATAGTTAGTTTATGTTCCTTTGTCATCATGGTGGTGTTACCTACTCTGTCCTCCATTCTACACCAAACCATTTGTAAAACCTACTCATTGAATTATCTATTGCATTTAGCTTATTAGATATCTGGGATAAAGAAAGAACTTTTACTGTATCTCTCAACAACACAGCTCAGTGGGATTTAACGTGGAGTAGAATGGCAAGATGCTGCTGTAACACAAATTATAAATAATTAATTGTACAGGTAAAGGAGACATGTTAACACTTTCTTCTCCAAAAACACCTCAAGTCTGTTACAATACAAAAAGCATTGGGACATTTATTCCATCAGACAGTGGAGAAAGGGAAGGTTGTTATGAGCTTCAGATTTCTTGAAATAATAATTTTGGGCATCAGAACTCATAAATTGCAGACATGCAACCTAATCTCCCCATCTGCTTATATTCTCTAAAGCACATTTTGGTCTGCTTCTACCTCCCATCTGCTTATGTTCTCTAAAGAACATTTTGATCTGCTTTCACCTTAAAAAGTGGTGAATTTAAACCATTTCTTTGCAGCATCCTCTAATTTTCAGTAATAGGAAAACTCTCCTGATAGTTGGCCCAAATTTTGGCCTTCTTTAATTTAATCTTTTCTGTCCCTCCATATAACTCTCCTCAATAGCTGTCATTCCTTTCCAGATGAATTATTAGGTAGCATTGTTTGAACATCTCTCATGAGTTTTTTAATCCTTATACCTCTGAGGTATATATCCTTATATCTTTGTTGTATATATCCTTATACCTCCAAGCATATTTCTTTCACCATCTTTCTCCAATCATCTGTATTGCTGCTCCTTCCAAATAAACACCATCAAAAAAGCCACATTTCCATGTTTATTTCCCTGTAAAGGGCATTGCAAAGGCATGCAGTATCTAATGATTATCATTGGTTCTGTCTGCCTGGTGTGATGTGTCTCCCTGGATGGGAATGACAGGACAATGGGAATGGCAGGATTCCCAGGAGGAACTGCCCCAACACAGGGAAGCACCCAATGAGAACCAACACCTTGCATTTGCAGCAGGATTTCAATGGCAGCGCAAGCAGGAAAGGAGAACCTCAGGTATCTATTTTGAGCTGGTTAAACAAAGTGCTACCCCAGGGCCCCACACTGAAGCTAAATAGAACTTTACCAAACATAAATCCATTCTCCAACAATGGAAGGTCTCCTTAATCAACACAATAAATAAACCTCAAGTGCCCCACACCAGTCCCACACCATAGGCATTTATCTCTTGCTTCATCTCCAGCTTTGGACAGTGGTATTATACTTCATTCCAAGAATTAATTGCAAATCTAACATTTCTCAGGAAATCATTAAAGGCAGAAAAAGTCCTGCACTGCATCTGTCATAGTCTTCTCATTTGGCAATTCTGTCAAAAAGTAACAGCTACAGTTTGTTTTTCTAAGTTGCTCTTATTCCTGATGCCTCTGCTATCTTTCAAATGGATAGGAACTGTTACTCATTCCAGTATTTTAAAAGGCATTGAAGCTAGACTTTCTTGACAGTAATTACTACGATCTTTCTCTTTTTGAAGGCTGACATCACATTTCTTTTCTGTTATCTACCAGTACTTCTATCCCAGTTTCATTTATGAAAGCAGCAATAAGAGGGAAATTATAAAGCCTGAGATTTGAGTGATGAATTCCTGCTGCAGGAGAGCTGCCAGAGCTGTGCTGGGGTGGGAAGGTAAGTTCATCTGCACCATGAGAGGATCTCTCTGATGCACATGGCAGTAGCAATGGGTGTGAAAGGTTCTGTGAACACACTGAGCCTTTTCATCTGACTCTGATAACCAGCTACAGTAAACTTGTCAGCTTCTCTGCAGAGCCCTGCTGTAGTTTCTCAGGGATGCAAAATTGAAGTTGTGTGATGCATGGGAAGCACCAAGAGCCATTCAGAGCTCTATCCAGTTATCTCAGGATGCAGGATAATCACAGTATTTCACATCTGGATCCTTTTTAGTTTCTGGTTCATGAGCCTTTTCTCCAGAGCACTTCTGGTGGCAGGCCTGGCTTAACACGCAGTTTTGTTGAACTAGCTCTCTGCTTTAGTTTTGTTGAACTAGCTCTCTGCTTTCTCTCTCTGCTGTTGTACCTTCCTTTCTGACCACTCTTTCTCCAGAACAGAGTGCTGGTTCTGCTCCATCAGACATCATATCCTACAGGCTTATGATATTACAGAGCAGTTGGTGATCTACACTTCAGGCTCCCCAGGTCAACAATATTGTGTACTTCTTGAACTGTCCATAAGCCATGTTTCTCCTTCTGTGTTTTGTCTTTAAATCACACAGTTCACCCTTGCCTCCAGGTCTACCCTAAACCTTCAATTCTGTCAATTCTTCTATATGATGCCACACAGAAGAATAGCTTCAATTACATGATCACTGAAGGACAACAACCTCCTTTGGGATGTCTGTATCCAATTACAGTATGTTTACTCCCTTATTTCAGTCACCACCGCTGCTGGTTTTTTTTTTTGTTTGTTTGTTTGGGTTTTTTTCTTCACTTTTAAAGAAAATGGGTAAATGCTCCCTAATCCCCAACTCTTATTTTTTGGTCTTTGGTTGGTTGGCTTATGGTCTTTTGCCTTGGTTCCACTTCTTTTCCTAATTAGTCTCAACACTGAAAATTGTGATCAAGGCCTGTTTGGCTGCCTACATATGAGATTATTTCTTTGGCATTCAATGGGCATTAAATTAGACTTCTATTGAATGGTGGAATGTTTCTTACAATTCATAACAACTTAATGAGAGACACTGTTTTTCAAGTGTAAACTCTCAACAGTTCTCCCTAGAGGAAAATCTAGGACACATAAGGACATTTTATTTTTTTAATTTAGTCAACACTGATAAATTCATAAAAAATTCCAGACTTCTCTAGGGAGAAAAGATTAAAATTAAAAATGAAAAGTTATATGGACTTTTGTGCCTTCACAGCTTGTATTAATTTTAAATAGGTTATAGGTACTTTTAAAATTCACAATACCTGGGAAAAAGAGGACAAGTATGTATTTGAGAGCAATTGATTAAAACTAGCTGCAATTACAGAGACCCATCCACCCATGTAAAGGATGGCGGATAGAGCAAGAAGTGGCCTTATATCACTGTCATTCCTTCAGCTACTTATAACTTAATAGTATGGAAAAGTAATGAGACTGAAGTACAAAATGGAGACTAGAAGATTAGAAGTGTGGGAGGAAAATGAGGGACAACAGAGTATATTTTCTGCCTATTCTGTGTGCCAGAGGGGTCATTCATGGCTTTAAAGGTTCAGAACCTCTAGGGACAAATTCATCTCTATTCTTAGTTGTCCAAAACCAAATGGATTTGAAGCAGGGATAAACCTGTCCTTCAGACTCTGGGAATTAAAATCCAGATCACAGCAGGAATAGCTAAAGCTTCCATAAATTTGGAGAAGATAAACAGACTTATGTGCAGTTTGCTGCTCTTGAACCTTTCAGTTCCTGGCCTGAATTCCCTGCTGGGCACCAGCAGCATCCAGACCCCAGGAGAGGAACCACCTGAGAGGAAGCTTGAAGAGAGGATGACAACCAGTGAGGTGATAACCTCAATGACACCACTTTACTCCCACATGAACCCAGAGGAGACAGAGACACAAGGGCTTGGCTGCAGCAGCTGCTGGGGGAGGACTGCCCTAGTTTGCTGTGGTTTCTCCTGTGGGACCATCAGCACAGCCTAAAGCACAGCCTGAATCAATCAGGTGCTGCAGAAAAGTGTTTATCCTTGCTGTTGTTGTGGGCATGGTGCTGCTGCCCACAACAGGGAACTAAATCGTACTGAGCATCTTAGCCCTACAAGCTCTGAGTAAGAAATAATGTCCATCTTTGATAGAAATTCCTGTCACTGTGCTGCTCTCAATCCCTCTTTCCTCCAGGCTAGGACAGCACTTGTGCATGTCTGGGTGGTTAATTCTCCTCTGTTTTGGTCTGACTGTTGCATCAGTCAGATTAATTCAATCTTATGATGTATTATATATAATCAGACCCAAGTTTTGCCCCAGATTCCTGGGGTTCAGGCAAATGAGAATTTAGAAGGCATTTAGAATTATATTCAATATCAAATAATCTAGAAACTGAAGAAGCTGAATATAAAAGTTGAGTGTTACCTGTGGCACTGATGTGCCCTCAGATAGCCAGAAGTTTTATGGGAAGAAATAGAAAGCTTCAGTAGACTGTAGCCAATTTACCACTGCTGCCAATAGTAAAGTACAGCTCAGTCTCAATTCAGCTGGCAGTGATATATGGCATAGTAAATTTGCTTGCTATGGCTCTTGGGCTAAGATCTTTTGGGGAAAGTTGCCTAAAGAAACAAATCTCACTTACATTTTAATTATTTTTTAAGTTGTAGGTTTGCTTGACATTGGATTTTGTGCATGAGATGGAAAAGATGGGTGGCAAGAAAAATAGGCAGTTTGGTCCCAAGTGCACCAAAACATACCATTGTACAAGAGCAGAGTAATGAAGAAACAAAATGTACATAAATGATTTTTTTCTGATTTTCTTTGTTTTGGTTTTGTTTTGGTTTTTTTTTTTTGTTTGTTTGTTTTTTTGTGTTTTTTTCAGAGCCAAACTGGAAGAAATGAAGATAAATTCTCCTCCCTTTCTTTCTGGGTTTAGACTTCATTTTCCCTTCCAACATACTTGTGAGCTTCCCTGAATGAACATTTGCATTTTCTTTCTTGTTAGTACATTCTTGCTTGCCTCTGGCTTTTTGGCAACTCACAGCACTTCTAGGAGTTTGGCAAAATGTTTACAGGCTTGATCAGAATTTTTTTTTTTTTTAAACAACAGCTGTGATCCTTTTTGCATCCTACACTTTTTGGTTTGCAATTCCACTGCACAAACAAGTGGAGCAGCAGTGAAAGGCATGGCCTGTTATGCCAGGCAATGTCACAGCAATGAGTGCTCAAGGCAAGAGAAGGTAGGACTGATTTTACTACCAGGGAAACCGTGGCATGGAAGAGGATCTCAACAATCCAGAAGAATTTTCTAGTAATTTGCAAACATCCAAAGTGATACCAGAATTTCCTGACTGTGCTCTGGGGCATTGTGTTGAATAGTGAGAATTAACAGCCAAGCACTGCCAAAAGGAGCTGCCCTTCTCCCCTTTCCCACTCCCACTTGTTCTCCATGCTGGTGTTCATTTTATCCTCTTTGACAGCCTCTTTAATTCACCAACTCCAGGGAGGGGAAAAAGAGCACTGAACATTTTCTGTTATGACAATGAGTCAAAAGTGGCTCAGGGAAGACCTGGCAAGCTCTAGAGGCGGAAGGGGAGGGCACAGAGTTAAGAAAACAGGGAAGGAGAATGTCAGGAGCATTGGGAAGGGAAGGAAAGGGTGAGGACAGAAACAAGTGTCGTTTGGTGTCAGCAAATTTAAGATTAGTGCAGCTGTCTGTGGAAGCAGAATTGTCTTAAGGGGTGGCGAAATAAACGGTCTCTATTTTTCTCTGTGAAGTTTGGAGCTCTACAATGTGATATATGATGGCAGAAACAGAGCAGTGGCAAAGTGCTATAATTCTATCAAACACCTTGTGAAAAAAATGTGCTTTAATAAGCTTCACCATAAAACCAAACAGCAGAACTCATCCACAAAATGCAAACAGAAATGTGGTCACACAGATCTTGTGTTTATACAGAGAACACAGCTAAGGCCTCTGGGGGGGGTACAATTCAAATATTAAATAAAAGGAGCAGAAGACCTCAGAAGGAGGCAGGGAGCGTAATTCAGGTAAGTATAAGTCCACCCCAGAAAAATCAAAGAAGGCAAAATAGAAGTATAAAAACATTCTTGGGTAAGTTTTGATGCTTTTTTTTTTTTTTTTGCCATGGGAAATATAAATACAAAGGCAAAGACAATCTATGTTTTTAATTAAAAAAGATTGATCAAAACTTGCTATTAGATACAAAAGGGAATTAGAGTATGTGCTAGATTTTTGGATTAAAAGGTAAATGCCATTTTACATACTTGCAAAGGAAGGAAACACAGAGAAACTTGAAATGCAATTGCTTGGTATATTAGTTTCTTGATTATTTTAGAAAAAAAAATTGTTACAAACCCCAAAAGCTATTATTCAACACATAGAAAACACTTTCTCATTGAAGATTATTTTCTAGGAACCATTCAAATTATAAAAAAGCAATTCATGTTTTTAAAATTATTTAATTTAATCGAGGTACCCAGTTTGAAACCTCAAGATTCAGAAGGTCCAGTTATTTAATAACTGACCAAGTTTTTGCAGTTCTGGGGAGTTACACTATGGTGTAAGTGATTATTCCATAATTGAATTCCTGCAGTGTTGGTTCTTTTCTGTTTATGAATGTTGTAATTTAAGGGCCTGGCTCTGCCCTTGCACCAGCAGCAATTCCTTGGAAATCTGCACAATGTTGGTGCAAGCTAGAGAGGAGTTTAGTCCCATTCTTCAGCTTCTGCAACCACCTTTTCCACACTGCCCTGGGCAAACCAAACTTGAAAAGAAAGATACAGGTATCAACCATTTTCACCTCTTGCTGAAATCACAAGTTCTTCCAAAGACTGTACTGTGCATTGCTATCACCAACTGTTTTAGGTCTTAGCTGAAAATTCTTTCCTCTCTCTGGCTACAGGATGAAAATAGACCTTAACTATTGATGCGTTTATTTGTGTGACTGTGGCACTGAAATATGACACTTGCATGTCAGGAGTTTTCTGAGGGAGTCAACCTTTAAAAATCCTCTGCTTCACAAGAAGCAGAGCAATGAAGATCATGGAATCAGCAAGGTTTGGGTTGGAAGACACCTGAGTATTATCTCATTCCACCTCCCTGCCATGTCCAGGATGCCATCGGACCAGGCTGCTCCAAGCCCTGTCCAACCTAGTTCTGAACACTTCCAGGGACAGCTTGTCTGGGCACCCAGTGCCACTGCTTCACTACTATCACAGTGAAGAATTTCTTCCTAATATCTAATCCAAACCCACCCTCTGTCAGTTTAAAACCATTCCCCCTTGTCCTGTCACTACATACCCATGCAAAAAGTCCTTCTCCATCTTCCTGATAGACCCCCTTTAGGTACTGTATGACTGATGTAAGATCTCCCCAGAGCCTTCTCTTCTCCAGGCTGGGTAACACCCACTCTCTCAGCCTGTTTTTACATGAGAGATGCTCCAGCCTTAGAGCATCGTTGTGGCCTCCTCTGGACCTGCTCCAACAGCTCCACATCCTTCTCATCTTGGGGTTCCCAGAGCTGGACACAGCACTGCTGGTGGGGCCTCATAAAGGCAGAGCAGAGCAGGAGAACCACCTCCCTTGACCTGCTGGCCACTGTTCTTTTGATCCTGGAGATTTCTACAATAAAAAGTTTTCCCTCAGCATAAAATATGAATCAGTCTCCAGCCTGGAGATCAGCACTCAGAGCTGTTCAGCCTCACTCCATGTTTAACACGTAGATTTAATGAATCTCCTTGGCAATGCAGTCTACAAGTCAGGAAATTTATAGCCATGTTGAAAGCAAGAGATTGGAGGTTATTATGTTTCTCAGATGAGAAGGAAAAAATCATAATAAAACATGGAGCTTTTCGTCATGAGATGAGGGAGCAGGTGTAAGTAGGAATAGATGAATCTTCAGTTCATAAGCATTAACTCCCAATCAGAGCAAGATTTAAAAGTGTAATTGTGGAACAGAGAAACAATACATCCTGCACATGCTAGTTATTCTGCTGCATTAAAAACAGGTTGGATCTTCAGAGCCTAAAATGGGGAGATGGGGAAAATTTCTGGTCAGATTAAAATATTTAGAACAACTCCTGGGGTCAGGAATTTGAAGGATGTACCTTTAGACTAAAACCATGAGTGTTATGGGGTTCTATGGACCAAATCTGAAGCAGATATTTTATTTTAGCAATATATTTGGAGGTGGCAGGTCTTCCTGTGAGAACCTTTTGACAGTTTGGGCCATTCACAAAGGTATTTGTGTAACTTCAAATCAGAAAGTAAAACCTGTATGCAAATTCAAATAAGGAAACCAATTCTTTTGATCTTTGTCCTGCAGGGATATCAGACACTTTTTCTAGGTCTGGTTGCTAGAGATTCAGTTGCATAGTTAAATATAAGTCATTTCCCTTTTACTTTAGTCAGGTGTCATCCTTTCCTACCAGAGCACCCTCGTACTCATGAAAGAGTGAAAGGGAATAGAGCTCTATCTTGTGTTTTGTGGGCTTGGCTGTAGGATGATAATTCAAAACCCACGTTAATTTAGGGGAAAACATCACCATGTTCTGTGCTGAAGAGGGAAAGCTGACATTTCCCCCCTCACTGCACCTCTGGGTTGTATTCTTCCAAAGCTTACAAGGTTTACTTGGCCAGTTTGCCTCGGGATCCCTGATTCCTTTACACATTGCAGGAGTTGTTATGTTTGCCCCTCCCTCTCCCAGATGGCAAACTTTACCTCCTTGGACTGCAAGAGCAGAGAAGGAGGTGGGGTTTGGTGTGTTCTTAAGCAGATTATCAGTGTTTACCTTTCAGGGATACCAGCAGTCCAATCAAATCAGAATACTGCAAACTAAATTTAATGCAAGACAACCAGGCCACCACTTTTCTATCAACAAACTCCATAGGAAAAGGTCAAGATTTTCAGGGAACCTTACAAGGACTGATTGTGAGTTTTGCTGAACTCTAAAAAAGTGCTGCACTGATGCTAAAAGATCATAACACCACACCAAGTATTTCCCTAGTGACCTGTCCTAAGAAACATGTGTGCCACAGGATTTGTAAAAGCAACATTAATACTTACAAAAGAATATATCAAATAGAAAAACTTCTTGGAAAAGGGAAGTTATGGAGCTTTAATTATCATCCTGAAACAACTGCTTGTGCAACATTTTCTTCTGCAACCTTCATTACTGTTGTTGCAGGTAAACCAAAATGAATTAAGAACGGGGTGATTTAATCTTGCCTCCCTACATTTCAAAGTGTTATTGACTCAGGAGGGGATTTCTTGGCTCTGTTTTGTCAGTTTATATAGGCTGACACTTCACATCCATTATTTTAACACAGGTTTTGTGTGTGTGAATTATAACTACTCACACTGAGTGGCTGCTCTGCACTGTAATGGATGTAGACAAAGGCTGCCTAAGGTGGAATACTTTATTAGGTCAATTAATAAACCAGCAGCATCTTGTTCCTGGGTTAATCATTGGACTGAACCTTTATTTTGCATTTAAATGTGGCCAAGGCCATAAAAATGACTCAGGAAAATGACATTTCCATCACCCATGTTTACTCTCTTCCCATAACTTGCACATTGCATATACTCAGTTTGTGAGTCATAACTTGATTTCCCAGGTGTCAAAACATCATGCTCAACCTGACATAAAAGAAAAATCCAGCTGTGATGTCTCTCCATCTGCACATCACTGACACCAGTCATAATTCTGAAACAGCAATTAAACTGGGGAAGTGGCTTCAGAGTTTTTCAGGGAGTTTTTTGGATGATACACAGGGCACAAGGACATCTGTCTTGCCCTCCCACAGGATCTACTAATTGTGTCAGTTGTATTGTCTGTAGCTATCCCATAATTCAAGACTGCACACATGCCCATACAGTGGAATATGCCTCAGTCAATATTTTTGTTTGTTGTGGGTTTTTTGTGTGGGTTTTTTTGTGTTTGTTTTTTTTTCTTTCAATGAACTTGTAGAAAGAGTAGAGGACATTTAAAACTCGAGTCTTACTAAAAAGAGTCAAAACTCACCAGTAGTTGCTGTCTCTGAGCAGTTACTTCATATTCTCCAAGTGTTAAGGAAAGCATTGGAGATATCTCTGCATTTTATATCTGTTGACAATCACTTACACCAAAACTACATATATTGGCCCAAAGTGCTGCTTCCCTGAAAGAAATGAGCAGGTTTTGACTTAATACCTCAGACCGATATATTAATTTTCACAATTTTATTCCAGAGACCAAAATGAACCCCAATACATTTAAGTTCACAACAAATGCTTTGGAAATACCTTCTCAAATGTGCAAAGTTCACTCTCTCACAGCAACATTTCCTCCAGGAATGCAAGGATTGTTATCTGGAAGCTTCAGTATTTATCTCCCCACTCAAATATTACACAAGATTTATAGTGCCTGTGTTTTATATCAGGCTGCTAATCAGAGTGCTAAAATCAGTATTTCAGACTGGAAGTCCCTTCAGAGAACAGCTCTGCAGTGATAAGGACAGCACAGCAGAACAGCCTGATCCTGCAGTGTCACCTGGCCACCAAAAACCTCAGACACTTGGGACCAGCAAAATGCTGTGGCCTTCAAGAATGGTTTCACTGCAAAGATCTGGGGAGCAGAAGGAAGAAATCACAGCTTGTGGCTGGGAATAGAGGAGACATCACCTCATTGCCTTTTTTTCCCTCTCCCTTCTTACCAGGTCATGCAAAGATACAGACTGATGCAAGACCCACCAGAGAGTTCTGAAAAATCCATTTCTAGGACAAGACAAAACTTCCAGCTCTCCATTGCAGGGAGGTCTAAGGAATTTTAATAACATCAAAAATGTCAGACAAGGTTTTGGCAGGTCTGCAGCAGAAAAAGGAGGCAAAAGAAATTATACATCTAGATTTTTTTTTTTTCATAGTTTCACTGTATTCTCCAGGAAATTATTATATTCATTTTGAGATTTTTCTCATCTCACTTGCAGAGGAATTACCCATTTTTGATCAGATTATTGCCCTACTTTGTCTAAAATCCTGTACTGGAGAATGATTTCCTTTAGGAGGGGAATGATCTCCTAAAGCATTGCAAGTTCTGACATTTCACCTCCAGCAGGAAAAAGGCTTTCTCTGAACCACTCTGCCATTAGGTTAACCCTTTTTCCTATTCACACTAAAGTTACATGTGTTGCTTTTTATTTCCCCATGATCAAAACCGGGTAACCACAAAGTGAGGAGATTAAAGTAATTTTCCACTGTAAAATTCAGGCATTCTAATTATCCTCAGGTTTTTTCTCAGAACAGCATAGGCAGCCAGAACAGAGCTATCCCCGTAGCCTGGTAATAATTCCTAGAAGTGCTTTACTGAACTTATATGCTGAATTCAAACCTGTACAAGGAGGAAAAGATTCAAAAGATGTTTCTGCTCTCATGGGGAAGTGTCCAGCCTGATGTGATGTGCATATTTATCTCTCCAAATGCAATTTCATTTATCGAATTCAAACTTGTTAAAACATTTTAAACTTCTTAAAACAAATCCCTCAGGGATAATTGTTTTTAAAAATGAATAGATTTACAGTGCTCTGAAAAATAAATCAGAAATCCTAGACAAAAATGGCAACTTAATCACATATCAGTTAATCTAACAACTATTTTTTTAAAACCAGAATTTGCTGAAGAATTGACATTAACTATGCTACAAAGCAAAGCCACTGTGTAATTAGTGACTAAAAGCCCTCAGAAGTGACATCTACCTCCAAGTAAAACATTTTTCACCTGTCTCATTACGTGTGGAAGAATGCAAGATGGATGAAAAAGTAGCTTTTCACTTTTGTCTTATTTTTCAAACTGTAATTGTTGCCATGTGTTAAGAAGACAGTTATTGGACAGTGATCCTCAACTCCTCTTTTAGGTAAGGCTATTAAGAAAGAATATTTCTGTGCTGAGAGAGCAAGTTTTCTGATTTTTTTCCCAGATACTTCAGTGCAAAGTCAAGGATCCTGCACCAGAAAAAAGTTTGCTGCTCCCAGAGGGGTTAAAGAAGTCGACAAGAGGCAATGCAGGGACCTGAACGAGCTGCTTTGGGGTTTAACAAGGCACCACTTTATTGCAGAAAGAGGAAAAACTGGCCCATGGCTGTGGCTCAGCTAATTGTGCCCATACTGGCAGCTTTATTTTAATATGAAATTATGATTGAAAGACCTGAGTGCTCTTTACAAATGACTGGATGCAGTGGATGCTTTTTAGAACGGAGAATTGGGAACCAAGTGCCCATCACAGACAAGCAGTGCCACAGCATGAGGAATACTCTGCATGTCCTCAGGGCAAAGACACCTGTGCCAAAGGCAGAGAAAACCACCCTGCAGCAGCTGGGAGCCCAAACAAAGGGTGCCAGGATGGGAAGTCTGAGTGGCTGACACAGACTGAAAAGGCATTATCTTAATAAGGAAAACTTGTGAGACGTTGCTGTTCCTCCCTAAGTGTGTGCATCCAAGGAGAAAGTTGTGCTGAGGGTGGTGTCAGATGCCCCCTCAACAGGGGCACTGTGATGGTGGTGGTGTTGGTGAGGGCTTGGGGGCAAAAATAGGCATTTTATTTTTCTCATAGAGATGGCCAGTGAACAGCTACAGAGGCAAACTGAAAGATTGCCCTGGACCAAAGCTTGGTCTGGTAGAGAAGACAGGGTGTGGGAATCACCAGTGCAGAGGCTACAGGGGATATTTTACTGATGGGGGAGAGTGTTCAGGGGAATGGGACAGAAGGAGAAGGGAAGGGGCACCGAGGACAGGGATGCTCAGGATGCCTCACAGTTTTGCAGGAGGAGAGAATGGCACCCACCAGAGTACAGAGTGACCACCAGAAAAATCACGAGCATGAGGCTGAAGGTGGGACTGGTGTGACCTGGGCTGGCAGTGATCCAACCACTGGGACATCCTTTTGCCCACATGAGTCAGGATGTCATCTCAGCAGGGATGAATTGGTGGCTGTGCAGGAGAGCTGTGAAAAATGAAGGTCTGTCTCTCATCCAGTGTCCTGGTGGTTCCTGAAATCAGATCAGATAAGCACAGCAGGGACTTTCTCTTGCATTTGGAACAGGTGATAAGCCCAATAAGCGTAACTTTAGTCCATTATTGAAATTTTGTTCCCACCAGGATAGCTATCAGAGTGCTGACTTTCATACTGTGCTTGCCACCCATGATAATTTGCTTGGGCCATTAATCAAGAACACTTCCATGAACTCACTGGGGACACACCAGTATATATAAAGCTGCTAGAAAGAAAGTCAAATTTTTAATGGTTTTGTATGATTTGTTAACATTTTTTTTCCATTTAAGCCACCAGCAAAACTTTAATTAGCATCCATGAAAAGATAATCCAACTCCTTTCAATAAAACATGTGTTTCAGAGAATTGAGCACCATCATTTGCTGGCATTGTAGGGCCTGAAGAAATCAGTGCAGAGAGTGCATTAAGGTGTGAGAGCATGAAGTGACTGTCACAGACATTGCCCTGTAGGATCAGGCCATGTGGTGTCTATCAATCCACATCCTGAAGACAATCAACCCTCTCTGTGCCTCCCACACTCTGTCTCATACCGGCTTTGTGCGAGAGTAATTTCCATGAGACGTCGTCATTCCTGTGTTTTCTGATTTCCCTCTGGGACTGCTCCTCAGGAACAGGCAGCAAATCCAAACTAGCAATGACTGTGGCAGGAATTCAGTGCTGCAAAAAGGCAAAGATGAGAAAAGATCAATTAGTACAGGTGGCTGAAAGAGAAAATGAGGCTTCATGGCACATACTGAACTACTGAGGTAATTTACATTTGAAGCTGTTTGAAAGAGATCCATTTTGGGGTTTTGGCAATTTGTGTACAAAATACAAGCATCTGCAATTTTTTTTCGTCCAAAATGCTGAATTGGAAATATCCCTGTGGATACCCAGATGTTGCTTTTTGCTAAAATCAGGTCAGTAAATAAAAAGAAAAGTCCAAAATATTTTCAATAAACATTACAAAACCTTGAACACCAACATTAAAAATAAAAACCTAAAGCAAATACTGAGATGTTTTGTTTTGTTTTGCTTCTGTAAAGGACAATTTTGGAGAAAGAATCATTACTGAAAAAAAATCAAGTAGTTCCAGTGTTCCAGATTTATTTTCCGATGTGATAATAACCTTATAATCTATAGAAGATAAGGATTTGGATCTAGTTTGCAAGTATTGTTAGTCAGGAATTGTTCCACTGAACTGAATGGGAAAGGGCTAATATAAACCAGCTTTGAATAAAATCAGAATTGTAATTCTCTTCATTTGATCTGGTAACTAAGGTTCAATCATTCTTAGACTGAAGCAACTGGTGCAATTTCCATCAGCACACCCAGGGGCAGACACTCAAACTCTTTTCCATAAAGAATGTCTTTCAGTTCATCATTATGAACAATTTTGCAGCATGAATAAGCACTGATATTAGGGAAATTTTCCTCCTATTTTCCTCTGTTCTTAGAATTATTATTTCTGTGTTTGTTCACCTTGCTCACTCCTTCCCTGTGTGAACAGCCTGCTTGTTATTGCAATGTTACAAATAGCACAAAGTAGCTGAAGATCTTGAATTAGGAGGAACATGTTTGGGTTATTCATTTGTTGCCAAAATTGCCCAAAGGATTTCTATTTTATCCCTGCAGTCCCTTGATCTTAATGCTTCCTTCACTTTAACATTCTGGTATTATATATATTTTTCATCCGCTTCAGAATTAGACAGACCAGAAGTGATACCTTTGCCAATTCATCTTCACTTACACTTTCTTCATTCTGCCTGTCAGAGACTCCTGCAAAAGGGAGACAAAGCTGGAACATGACAAATAGGCACTGTGATTGTTTTCAACATGCCACAAAAAAGTAGGACAAAATATCTTAATGTTTTCCTCTTTCCCCTCATCCTTCATTCAGCAGAGATTTGCTGTCATTTATAAAGGTCACTGGCCTAGGAAGCAACTGAGAAGGCAAAAAACTTTTTCTTTCTCTCCAAGTATGTATTCAAGCTGCAGCAATAACATAAACCCTCTATTATGTGATGGGTGGCTGCAGCCACAGCCAGTTACAATCAGTTAAAGAAAGGATTTTAGGGGCATGCCTCGGTTTATTTATGCCTGGCCCCCCAAAAAACACGTTATAAAATCAGATAAAATGATGCTTTAGTGTAGGCATTTTGAAACTGATGACAACTCTGACAGTTTTTATTGCAATGATCTTGGAATATTTTGAAATGAGGTCATTCAACACTGTTCAAAAGGCCAAAAAAACCCCAAACAACCAATAAACCAATAGATTATGTGCTGTACATCTTGTGTATGCATTTTGCAAGGATGACTGACAAGCACTCTTTTCCTCTCCACAAAAAAACCCAACCTGTTTCCTCACAAAGCTCTTGGGAGCTGATGACTCAATGTTCCAAAGGTAAAATATTTTAATTCAGAAAGATTGTGATCATCACTTACAGTAGGTATATTTACCTAATATTTAACTTCCATCACAGTCCACAGGTCAAGTGTCTTAAGAAGAACCTTCTCTTGCCCTGCATTGTTCTTCCTCTCCATTAAAATTCCTGGTGGAAAAATAATACAGTACAGAATACAGATACAAGAGTAACCAAAGTACAGTTGCCATGAAGTAGAATAAAAGCTTTTTCCCATTGAAATATTTCAAGTTCCAATCCAGATATTTCCCCTTTGAAATTTCTGCCCTTTTCCTTTCTCATGAAGAATGACCACCTTTCTTAAAGTGCTTAACTTTAAGTGGCTCAGAAGTCCCATTTAGCTCAGGGAGACTGTTCAAGTGTTCAGAGATAACACCCATTTACAGAGAACAGACGAGACAGTACCTTGTGTCCACTTGAGAGAAAGAACAGAAAGAGCACTTGAACATTTCTTTTTCATAATGTGTTTTTCTGTTCATTATAATTTCTAGTCTTTAAGTTTGTTAAAAAATATGGTAGGATTTGAATTGATATTGCTGATTTTTTTTTTTTTTTTTTTTTTTTTTTTTTTTTTTTTTTTTGAAAAATAGGCAATGATACATTTGCAGAGTTGTGAGGCAGCAATTCAGGAAAACAGAGCTGTAGGAAAGTAGGATGCAGGCAGAAAGGCAAGTGAACTCCCTGAAAACAGGAGGCACCCTGTGTGATGCCTGTACTCCCAAAACCCAAGGTCCTTGTCTTAGCAGCTTCTCACCAGAAGTTGCTCCTGTAGAGTGTCCATTAGACTCAGAGTGCTGTGAAAAATATGAGTCTTTCTGCTGCTTTGAGGAGAGTCTGCAGACTCAGAACTCAGGGCCTGACTCTCTGGTGATAAGGCTGTTAAATATCGACAGCAATTCCTGCTCTCTTCTCCCTGGAAAAACCCCAACATAACAAACCCAACAAACCAAGACCCTTACCCAGTAATCCAGATTTTCTCACTGAATATTTTCTACAGTTTTCTCTTCAGAAACCTTATTGCCTTCATTATCTTTGTGCCTCACCTGCAGGGAAGAGAGTTTTTATTGCAGTAAATTCTAACAATCCTTAAGCCAGCAATGTCAAGTCCTCCTCAGCCTGTCTTTGATGATCCCAAAGTTTCTGGTGGTTTAGAACTCTGGCATTATGAACATATTTTAACAAGATTTTCTGAACAGTAAAATAACTTGGTGAACTTTAAAACAAGAGCAACAGAGGCAGAGCATGCTGTTCTAGATGTGTGTGACACCATCACAACTCATCTGAATTTATCTAGAAGAGATTGGGAAAAAAAAAATAGTGAGTCTGAATGCACCTGACATGCATCATCCTTCAGGACAATGTGGGAAAAGATAAAGCCCAGGACAATTTAAAGCAA
>JAWWLZ010000082.1:52427685-52439565 GCA_035041345.1 Poliocrania exsul
GGACTGGAGTTGGCCCAAGGGTTGGACTTGATGATCTGGGAGGTCTTTTCCAACCCAATCCATTCTATGATTCTATGGATGACATACAGCAAGTGGATATAAAATCTGTACTGTAATTTGAAGAGGGTATTTCTGTCTGGTCTCTATTTTCAAGTGCTAAGAGAATGGAGAATGCACTATCAGTGAGGTGGGTGCTGAAATCTTCGCTGTTGAATGGATGTTGTTGTGATTGGCATTAACCAACATGCCAGAAATCAAAGTATTTTAGTGTTCTCCCAGTCATTAACACCACTTGTAGTGTAAAAGGCAATGACAGGAATAAGCTCTGGCCTTTGATTCTGCATTGCAGCTCAGAACAACAATGTGCCACCACCACGAGACAAATATTGTTGAAATTACACTGGTTAAAAAATCATTTGTTTCTTTAAGCATGTCCTCTGCAGGACACCTTCCTCTTACACAGCCCCTTCCTGCAGCAGCCAGCACTGAGAACACAGAAAACAGAAAGAGAGGAGGAAGGAGAACAGCCCTCCAGAACATTCTCATTTTTTCATGATTTTTTTAATAGAGTACAATTTTTGCTGAAGTTTTTTTCAAGCTTTTCCAAGTGAAAAATAGAGAGCACACAAGTGAAGTTTAGCTACAATGACTCTAGTTTCCTTGAAGTGTCATAATTCTTGTTATAAATACATTTCCTTATGAAAGGAAAGTGTAATTATTTTGCTAATATGCATGAAAAAAGCATCTGAGGAACAGAAACAATATGGTGCTGTTTGACTTGGAATTTACTCCCCAGCTGTTAATAACCTGCCTACGTCTCTGGTGGAATTGTGAGTTTGCTATTCTTGTGCTTACAACAAATAGCAACTGTTTCTGAAACCAGGAGCTGGGCCAAAGGGAAAAAAAAGGAAGCCCAAAACACATAAACAAACCCCTTAAAGTCCATATTGTGTATATAAATTAGCTCCCTAGAGCAGTAAGAAGTAAAAAATCTCATGTGCATCTTGTTGTGTTGTTGCAAGTACTGTTCAATTTTTGCAGAAAGCAAAAGTTGATGGGAGCCTTTTTGAAATTCCATTTGTAATTAGATATGCTCTCTATTGCTAAATAAATATTATCAGTCATTAGTAATATTATATTTCCACTAACTTTTCACCAAAATATATGGTTTGGTGATGGACCAAATGTGATGGACCAAAAGTATCTGATTTTGAAAGACAGATAAAAAGTGTCATTTTACCAGATTTTCAGTTTATCATAATTTGTGAAAAACACAGCAACTGAATACTGCATGAATTATAGCTAATGCCTGGGCAATTTTGGCAGTCATTTTGATATATTTATGGTTTTGGTACAATTTTCTAATGTGATTAAATAACCAAAGAGTGAAGGCTGGATTTTAAAAAAGGTGTATACCAGTCACAATCTGATTAGACTTGCTAATGCCTGCTGTTCTGAACTTCAAATGAAAATAAAAATTAAGGTCCTTTTAAAATTTTTTCATGATTAGATTTTACTTTAGGCAAGCAAAACCCCTGCCTACTGACAAGGTTATGTAATTGGTCACACAGTCTCTCTCCAAGCATCGCTACTTGGTTACTCTGTCACAAGGAAATTGTCTTTGCTGAACATCCTGAACATTAGAAGAGTTAAATGTCTCAAAGACAAGTGTAAGAAAAAGAATCAGGACACCATCAGTGCCTGCTGGCCTTATATTCTTTTCTTTTATTGTTATGAACAGAGGCATTTCACTGGTGTGATCTGTGGTATGAAGAAAGGGAGGTATATGAATGTCTTTAATAGAACTTGAACTTTTGCTCCAAACTTCCATCAAACTCCTCCTGGATTGATTTTATAGCATGAGCTGTCTCGCTAGTACAGGAAAGTCCCATAACCTGTCTGAAAAAACTTAGATTTATCTCTTAAATAATTAGTTTTGCTTCCCCCTCGCTGACTTTGATTTTTCCTACACTTTGCTAAAATGACACATCCTCAGCACTAATGAAGAACATACATATATTGTGCTAGGGCTTCTTTTTCATTTTTTTTTTTTATTTTGGTTTTACAAGCATGTGACAGTGCTTCAAATCCCCTGACAGCTGATATATTGGGCAAATAAATCTTCCAGATGGGTAATAATCCAGTGCACTCCATAATGTTCCTTTACATGTCAGATTATTTACCACACTTATCAGCAATTGCACTTTTGCTGGAAAAAACAAGATACTTAACTTTCCAAGCCTATCTTATCTACATTGTGAAGTGGTTTTTTTTTAATTCAGATTTAAATATTTTTCAAAGAGTTATAGAGTGGATGAAGTTGGAAGTGATGTCTGGGAGTTTTCCAGCCCAATTACTCAAAGGGGACTGGGGTGCTCAGGGCTTGTCTGGTTGGGGTTTGAATATCTCCAAGGATGAGGATGATACCACAAACTCTCTGACCAACCTGTGCCAATGTTTGAATTGTGTTCCTGAATTTCAGCCTGATAATGAAATCAAGTGGAAACAGAAAACGAAAATTACACTTCCATTTCCAACATCTCACCCAGGTAAAAGGATACACAAATAATTAGCAACTATGTAACTATATTTTAACAGCTCTTCTTCTGTTTTAAAATAACAAAAATATGTTTTAAAAAGAGAAAACCAATCCCTTTTGTTGGCTTCCTTGAGTGTATGCAATGAAATTCTGCTCTTGCACACTCAAAGTTTGGCCCCTACAGATGCTGACTTTGCTGGCAGAAGCACCAGAATCTTTCTGCTGATCTCAGTGGGCTTTATGCTAAACTACATCTCATATCTTTTAAGCAGACATGAATTTGTCTTGCTTATAGTTGACTGAGATCAGGCAATTATGAGAAAACAGTTTTAATATTTAAATTAGTCAAATGCTTAATTATGAAAGTGCTGAAAGAAGAATGCTCAGCTTCATTGCACTTCAATGGCTTGTAAATTGGCAAATAGCTGTAAATTAACTCCTGGATTTCTTTAGGTTAATCAAATCAGATTCAGTGAAGTCTTTGAAATCCATGGATTAAAGGTATAAAAGTGTGCATCATAGAATAAGGGAGAACCATAATAATAGTTGTTAATTTCTATTTTATTCTCCTTTGTTCTCTGTCCTTTTCCCATAGACCTCCAAAAAAGAATAGAAGTGCAGCATTTCTGGGAAGCACCTCTTCAAGTGATGCTAAAGCCCTGTATTCACTAAAGAATACCTGACAAGCCTTCACTTCTTTTCTCTGATCATTTGTTGAGAAGGACTTTCACTTTCCTCTTCACTTCCCATTTTGTAGAGTTCTCATTGCCAATCCTATCAACATGAAAGATGACATTTCTATTCATTTACTTATAATTTTTTTTTAATACAGGAGACTATGTAACAAGTCAGTAAACACATTTGTTAAACATCAGTAATTCTTCTTGCAATCTAAAAAAAAAAGAAAAGGAGGAATTTTAAAAAATAATTATTTCTAGAGATCTGTTTGAGAGATGTCAACAAAGCTGGCAAGAGGAAGACAATGGACAAGATTCAAGTAAAAGGTCTAGTAAATGTCCATAGTTTGAGGACATCAGCTTCAGAAACAGCACCTAAAAGAGTGAATTCATGGGTGAATTCATATGTCTAATCAATGAGTGTTTTCTATTTTTTTTGTCAAAGGGAATGTGAAAGAGTGTGGGGAAAGGGAAACCCAGGGCAGATTTAAGGTACGAATTCCAACCTTGCTCTGAAGGTCAAATGCAGCTGCCTCAGGTTCAGGTATCTGGTGAGAAGGGCCGGGGTCCCATGACATGGGAACGGAGTGCCAGCCACTTCCTCCCACTCCCTCATACAGAAATCATTATTAATCTGTTAAGCAAGAGGGAAAACCACCTCAAGAAAAGGCAATTTGCTTTTTTTTATCTGTGGATAGAATTGTTGTCAATTGAGTTATCAACTCAATCAACCAGATCTTCATACAGGTGTATCAGTGTCAAGAAAATCTTGTTTTCTTCCTGCCTTCAAAACTCACAGGTGTTTGCTCTGATTCTTTGGAAAGTGAACCATGTCCTCATATTGTCTCTAAGTTTTTCCATGTCTCATCCATGTGAGAGCTAGTTTTACCATAAGCAGGAAGCAATGACTTTCCTGCAAGAGGAAGGAAAGACCCTTGTGGCAAAAAAATATCTCTACCCCTCTGCAGATAATAGCAGCTTTTCACTAGGAAAAAGAGAAAATGCAAAAGTGCTGTGTTAGATGCTGTGTAGCTGCTTCCTACTCAGAAAGCTGGGCTAATGTCTGCCACTTTGCCATGGTGTGCTAAAAGGCCCTTGAAAACCAACTGCAGCTTTAAAGAGGCCAAGCAGGCAGAACACTTCCAGTACTCCAGTCAGGGTAAATTTAGTGTTCCAGCACTCCACATTCCATTTCTGTGGTGCTGGAGAGCACATTCCTTCCAGCATGTGCTCCCTGGCCTGAATATTCAATAGAGAAATGGGGACAGCACAGACATCCCTGAAGAATGAAAACCAAAATTTATGCTGTGAATAGGCTTCCTGTTCCTCTCTCATTCATATAAAGTGCAGGCAAATTCTGGCCCTTCACATGCTGGAGAGAAACCCCACCAAAGCTATTACTGAATAATGAGTTATCTGCTGTGTACAAATGTTCCAGGATGGTGCATGAGAGCAGCCCTGGGGTGAAAGCCTTGGGAGTGCTGGTGGATGAGAGGTTGGACATGACCCAGAAAGCCAAATATATCCTGGGCTGCACCAAAAGCAGCATGGGCAGCAACTGAGGGAGGGGATTCTGCCCCTCTGCTCTGCCCTGCTCAGGTGAGACCCCACCTGCAGAGCTGCCTCCAGCTCTGGGTGCCCAGCACAGGGAGGGCAGGGACCTGTTGGAGTGAGTCCAGAGGGGGCACCAGGATGATCAGAGGGATGGAGCAGCTCACCTGTGAGGCAATGATCAGAGAACTGGGTTTGTTCAGCCTGGAAAAGAGACACCTTAGGGGTAACCTGACTGTAGCCTTCCTGTACCTGAAGGGAGTCTGCAGGAAAGACAGAGAGGGACTTTATACCAGAGGTGACAGGATAAGGAGGAGTGGATTCAAACTAAAAGAGGGTAGAATTAGATCAGATATTAGAAAGAAATTCATACTGTAAAGGCACAGTCTGCCCAGAGAAGCCGTGGATGCCCCATCCCTGGAAGTGTCCAAGGCCAGACTGGATGGAGCTCTGAGCAACCTGGTCTACTGAAAGGTGTCCTGCCCATGGCAGGGGGGTTGGAACTAGGTGTTCTTTAAGGTCCCTTCCAACCCAAACCATTCCATAATTCTATGCTGTGATCTCAGCCTCAGACTGGCTAAACTGTGACACTTGAGGTCTCCATATTCAGTACCTGGGATTATGTGATCATATATCACATATTATATCTCACCTCTACATATTTCCTATGTCTGCATATATCGTGTTATTATCTGTACCTGAGAATTATCAAGCCCTTAAGGACTTATTTTGCATCTCTTTGCAGCAGTGACAAAGCAATAGAGATCCAGCCCCACTCCTTTGGTTGTCCTGAGTGTTTTCAGAAAAATAAGCAGGAGACACAAAGCTTACAGTGATTAACCTCAGCTTGGATTTAGCCATATGCACAAAATAAACAAAATGGTTCTGTTTAAGTATCAAAATTCACAAAAGGAAGAACCTCCCCCCCCCCCCCCCCATAATACCCTTCAACCTAGCCCTCATTGCTATTCCCAGCCACAAGCAAGAGTTTGTTGGGCTGTCCCTGAGACTGTCGCTGTTAATGCGTGTCCTGGCACAGGAGTGGGAGCACTCCCTGCTCAGGAGACCTGCAGGAGCTGCAGCCCTGTGGCTGCTCAGACCAGACACACCTCGCAGCACAATTTCACTGCACAGGTACTTTCTCCAGAGCAGCATGAAATAAATTTAATGCTGGCTGAAGGAGTGGTTTTGGTAAGCTTGACCACAAGAGGAAATCATCTCCTGCCTGACTTTTGGCCAGCAAACCTTAGTAGTGGGATTTTCTGGTGTTCAAGAAAAAACATTTATCCCAGGGGGACAAATATTTCCCTCTCTCTCTCTTGCTTTATTATGTTTAAATAGAGATGAATTGGGAAAACATTTGTCTTGTACAGACTGTGAAGGAATATTAAGAAGCCTGTGCCTGTTAGCAGCTTTCTTCACCGTGCTTGGTTTACTGTCAGGCACCATCCTTATGGAGGAGAACATTTTACAGCACTGTAATACAGCATCTGCATTCTTCATTATCTTCAGGAGTGTCTGAGCTGTATTCTTTTTCCTCCCTTTCTCCCTTCTGTTTTTACAGCTGTGGTTACAACAGAATAAGTAAAATGTAAATTACCAGCTAAAAGCCTGGTCAGAAGAGAGGGAAAGCTGTGGGAGGTACAGAATACTGCTTGGGTTATGCCAAACAATTCATTACTATGGGGGTTTTTTGCCATTTTTCAGCCACCTGAGTGTTGGCATGATTTCTTAAAAACATAGAATTATTCAGGTTAAAAGGGGCCTTGGGAGTTGATAGGGTTCAACCTCCTGCTCAAAGCGAGGCAACACTCCAACAAACTCCCACTGATCAGTTTTACCCAGTATGATCCTGAAAGCCAGTGCTGACACCACTCATTTTCCTAGTGCAAATTCCTGCCTAAAATGTGACCCAAATTCCTTTGTCACCTCAGCTGCTTCACGGTAACAACCCAGTCCATTTTTCCTCAATTTCTCTGCTAAAAGCAGGCCTCTTTTTGGAGGTAGGCACTGTGGGAAGGAAGGAAGGATGATTTTTATAGCAAAGTGAAGAAGTTAGGAGAAATCTACCAAGGTCTGCTGCTAAAGTTTTGGAGTAAGCCTCTTTCTCTCTCAGTGCAACATTGCTCTGCTGTAGCAGAGTGGTTGTTGTATGCTCTGGGTCCTTCTGAAAATTTGTCATGTGAGGTAACATCTGCATGCAATGAATGACCAAGTATGGAACTCCAGTAATGAAACAACTATTGCCATTGCCTTTCCTCTGCTTTTTTTGGGCCTGTTAATGCTCTGAGACAAGAGTTTCACAGACAAAGCACAAGTAGACAGTGGGGTTCTTCCAGGTGTGTCAAACAGTCTTAGACTGGAAGTATTTTTCAGGAATGAGTTATCCCTGTCTAGGTGCTTGCACAGCCTCAAACACAGCAATGTCTGAGATCAGGTGCTGAGTGCCACTGAAAGGCAAACAGCAAATAAAAAGGTTAAACTTGCCCCTGTGCAAAGATTGCTGCCAATAAACTGCCCTGCTCTTGCTGGCTGCACTCTGGATGTATAGGGTGTGAGAACACCTGGCAGTCCATGGTTATTCATGGCTTTTGTGTCACCAAGCCATACAAGAGCAACCTTTGAGATGCAGCCCTGCCACCCGCCCCTCCCATGGCCCTGGCCAGCCCTGTGCCCCCTGGGTCAGCAGGTCACTGTGCCACTGAAGCACTGCTGACACCAACAACTGCTGCTCCTCCTAAATACCAGGAGCCAGATGTGAACTATTAGACAGCATTTGGGCTTCAGATTTAAAAAGCTTTTGAGCTTTTCATGCTGAAGGCAGAAATTGAAGATATTAATTGCACTGCTTATGGCTTCAGCCTCTTCATCTGAATGAGATGTTTTGTGATTTCCATAAACCCCAGGAGTATGATGCTTGAAGCTGAAATATATTTCCTGACAGATTGACAAATAGGGCAGATTTTTTTTCTTATTATAGCTATTGGAATTGAAAACACTACCACATAGAGATGCCAAAAAAAGGACTCTTTTTATACATAAGGGTATTGTTTCCAGAAATGCTTTGAAAGATTTTCTCCATTAATATTCCTCCTTTTTGTCCTACACAGGGAAGTTGGTTTTTTTAACTGATTATATATTGCATAAAACCCCCAATGTAAGTCTTGAAACCACTGAGGATAGTTTGCATAATGGAAAAGGCTTTATTCTACCATTGTTCAATGCTATGATAAATCAGAAGTAATTTTACTACAGTCATGGTGTCTGATGGGTGCAAGAGAGATCCAAATTGCAGCCAGGTATTTTTTCAAAGAAGCAATTCTGAGAGATACTGAAATTACTGTATTTTGGTTGTACACAAATGATTAATGGTAGAATCATATGCCATCTGTTCATGCTAATTATATGAAATGTTTGCAATAAAACCTAAAACTCAGCGTGTTTGTTAAACTCCTGAAATTCAGACTAGTACTATGGAAGATTTATTAAGGCCTATGAATTTTATACCAGAAATTGGG
The DNA here is from genome assembly GCA_035041345.1 of Poliocrania exsul. Taxonomy (NCBI): domain Eukaryota; kingdom Metazoa; phylum Chordata; class Aves; order Passeriformes; family Thamnophilidae; genus Poliocrania; species Poliocrania exsul. The sequence goes on from JAWWLZ010000082.1 coordinate 52,435,971, forward strand.
ATCCTGCCATGAAAGAATGTGGAACAAGATGATGCATTGTTTGCCGGATCAAAGGAGTTTTAATGTGAGCAGTGTTCTTGGTTTGGTGCGATAAATTTGTTTTTAGGGCTTTGAGCATGAATGAAAGTCAACCCAAAATTCAGATGAGGGAAAGCAGTGTGAACTTTTTGCAGAAAAGAAGCAAAAAAAACCAAAACCAAAACAAAAATATCAATAAATAGATCAATAAATTTTCATATTTAAATTGGATTGGTGTCCCTTTCTGAGTGATTCCAAGGATACTTGTGTGCTTAAGGACACACTTGGTGTTGGGCTCTTCCTGAGGGAATGAATAAACATCTCAGATCCTCGCTAGATTGGCTTTTTCCTGCAATGGGCTGCCTTAAATCCCAGCAACAGCAACAGAAAATTAATAGCTGGCAACCCAAAATTCATGGCTGGTATTCTGCTCAGCTGTGTATGGGTGAAAGGAAAAGCAAACATTACTGCCATTTATGAGATATAACAGACATATTCGAGTGTTTTGCTTTTGCACATTTCATTCTGTTATTGGAAAGGGGATAAAAGTCCTATAACTTTTGTCAGCTCATGAAGAAAAGTAGTTGGAAGCAGCACTAATTGAATGAGTAGGAAGGGCCATACACTGAGGATCAGAAGCTGAGGTTCTATTCACAGATCTGTGTTACTTGCCTTTTAGTCTTCTCCATTTTCACAGTGGAGATGATAATGGTTAGCTGCCAGCAGAAAATATTTTGTTATCTACAGCTGAAAAGCACTATGTAAGTCTAAATATTATTTCAGTATCTTCCTCCCACCCACTCAGTAAGTAAAATATGTGAGAGCTATGGAAAATGATGTGATAATTATTATACAGAGGCTGAGCTTTGAAGCTGAAAGCCTGTTATAGCTCATTATATATAATACCTCAGACACTACGCCAATGAGCTTGGTATAAAAGCTCAGCAGAACAGATATTTAGCAAGCTCTGATGGACACAGGAAGTGCAGCACAGTTGCAGTTCCCTTGAACAAGCAAGGTCCTCCTACTGCTGAGTTACCTGGAGGACAAATAGTTAACCATCACTTTCTTCTTTCTTTCTTTTTTTTAATTTTTTTTCCCCAGGCTTTAAAACCAACTTCTAATTTTCTGGGTTTTTTTTAAGATGCTTTATAATGCAATTAGAGAGCTCCTGGAGGCACTAATTGGATCATAAAGCGCCTTCTTCATGTTTCAGCTGAGGAGAGAGGAAAAAAAAGGATCTTTGCACCTGCTAAGATGTTTGTGAAACACCTTACAATTAAATTATAAGCACCTAGAGGAGACTTTAAATTACATACTATGGAGCTAGAACCTTGAGTCAGACAGCAGAATCCACAAACTCAAAGCTTACAAAAACCTCATATCCACCTTCTGGCACTTTTCTACCTCCTGGGGTGCAAAAAGACCTTTGTTTTTCCAGTGCCCTGAGTTCTTAATACTCTTTCTCAAAGCGATGGTCTAAGTATATCCTAAGCTAACTGCAATTTCTTGCTGAGCATACAATATGTCTTTTCAATACCCTGGCCCAGGAGGGAACCTGACAGCAGGCACAACATGGATGGTTCTTATAATCACTAACAGCTCCTGGGTAGTCATCTCGTAACTGAAACTGCCTGGTGGATGGGAGGAGGTGGAGGCTGTGCAGCTTTTCTTCTTGTGGAGGATGGGATGGGGAAAGGAGCCAACGATGGTGCTAAATCGGGAAATTGCAGAGAACGGTGCAGGCTGTAGGAACCCCGGAGCAGTGTGAGGGAGGGCACAGCCAGGGACAGAGGCAAGTGAGTCCCACTGATGGATTCAGATCCCTTCTCCTGCTCCACAGTCTGCACACACTTTGGTACCAGCAGCAGCATGGAATGGGACTGACCACACTGGCAAAGAGGCTCTGGAGTGTTCTTGTTTCTGACTGAGTATTAACCAGTATCAAAGCTTGAGGTTTATTTCATAGCCTTCCTTGGAATAGGGTGTTCAGAAACATCTGAAATCAGTGTATTGCTTTAAGATTTCAGCAGCAGCACTGTAATTCAGAGAGTGGAGGAAAAATACATACAATTTCATACAAACCCTGGGCAATCAAGTGTCACACTATCCCTAACAGCCCAAAGGCTGGAGAGTGATGTGTCACCTGCCACTGGGGCTGTCTGGTACAGGTACAGAACTGCAGCTGCCCCTGCAGAGGGAATTGAGCTCCAACTTTGGGATGCCTTGGACTATTTGGATATTTCTCCATGCAGAGGGCTCTTGACTAGAGTATAACTCCAGCTCTAATTCACAGAAATACTTAGGATGCAGATACATTTATGAATTAGAGTCCTATTGAAATCAATCATCTTTAAGCTCCTAAATCCACCTGTGAACGCAGATTTGAGCTGCCCTCTTCATGTTTGGGTGACTCCTGGACTTCTTCATGAAGGCTGTCAACAGATTTTTGTTTCTCAGGAGAGCTTTGTTCCCTGAAATTCTGTGTGGAATGACAAGGCAGAGCCCTCAATGCTAAGAGGCAAGAATGATGATTTGATGGGCTACCTGTCTGGGCTGGATTTTAGACATGTGTAACGTTGGTGAAAATCTCTAGCTGAAAGCAAACTCTGTTCTTTTCATCCCTGCTCAAGAACATACTTTGACATTTTGTGGTTTTGGCTTTTGTAGATTTCCTTTACATTTAATTTCTTTAAATTTAAATAAGACTTCATGGTTGGTTTTATTCTTTCAGTTTTCAACATGCATTTTCCTCTCTTCTTATTAAGTAATATAAATATACTTTGCATAGTTTGATTTTGCATGTATAACTTTCTGTGAAATTATATTCACACATTGTTTAACCTGGATCATCCTATTTCCCACATCCTGTGTATTTTTTAAAGGTGGTTATTTAATTATGGTTTCTTCATGTTGACTCTTCTGCTAGTTATATCCATTTAAAATATATAATTTATTCTCTTTCTCCACAGAGTGTTTTAATAAGAAACTGTATGCCTTAATGACAACATATAGTATGGCTTGTTCTATTAAAAGGGGACTTCATGCTCTGCTCTGCCCATTCTGATAATGAGAATCAGTTGCTACTAATTCATTCATTTTGGTACATCTGGGAATCCACTTAAATCAATGGACTGACAGTGGTATAAACCTTGAATCACTTCTCCACTGCAAATCCCACACCACAAATCCTGATAAAATCAGCTGCTCGTTTCAGGCTGACTACACAAACAGATACAGAAACACAAGGCTGGTGGCCACAGTAAAGCAGGCACCACATTATTCCTTTCCTGAAGCCATTGCCAAAGGAAAAGCTGAAGACCATGAGCTGGTCTGTTCCACTCTCCGTTATACAGAAACCTTTGGCTGCATCTTAAAATTTTAAAATAAAATACTGGGTTTTTCCTATTCTTACTGAGATTCTTACTAAAAGGCAGTCAGGTTGGTAGCATTCTGACACCTCTGTTCATCACAGTTTCGATGGGTCTAAGCTCTCTGGGGCAGAAACCATTCTACAGTTCTCTGCTGGCAGCACATTGTGCAGTGGGAATTGAAAAACGAGGGACCTAAGAGATAC
>JAWWLZ010000082.1:52446401-52457449 GCA_035041345.1 Poliocrania exsul
GTGTGTATATTCTGCCATGCACATTCCTGCACAGCATTTGTATTAAACCCTGCCTCCAGATGGTGTCTTTCTAGACTGAGATTTCCCATTTCAAGGTCTTCTATTTTTGAATATACATTTACTCCTCACTTTATTTTCGCACTTGCCATCAGTGGTTTGAATCATGTGCCATTATACAGCAGGTTAATCCATCTCTTTGACTGGATGCATGGAGGTTTAATAGATAAAAAGGTGAAGAAAAAAACAATAGACCAAAAAGGAGAAAGAATTTTGGAAGGTACTTTTACCTCAAGTAAGACAGAAACGTAAAAGGCATAGCAATAATGCAGAATATTTTTTTTTAAAGAAAGGCTGATGAATATAATAAATCCTATAAGAACAAAGAGGAAACAAACATTCAGAATAAGAATAACTGAGATGATTTCTAAAGTCACAGCATGACAGATTAAAGTTAAAATTAATAGTTAGCAAGCTATTAATCCTTGGAGCTCACTCTCCTCAAAAAGGATCAATTTTTTTACAGGACTGATCAAAAATATATAATACATGATTTTGCAGGATTGGGCAACTGATCTTCCACCTCTGATTGTCCTGGGTTGTTGTCACAAAGAGCTGTAGTCATCAGTAAGAATTCACCAAAAAAAAAAAGAAAAAAGAAAAAAAAAAGGCTTTCCTGTGAAGTTCCTTAACAATCTAAGATAGCTGTCAGTGATAAAGAGACAGAGAATCTGTTAAACCAGAACAGCCTTTCTCTTCTCTTACTCGTGGAAGCTTTGCCTTTGCATTTCCCATATCTATTCATGGAGCTAAGAGTGCAATAAAGGCATTAAATCCATCAGGGATAAAGAAAGAGAGAAAGAAGGAAAAAAAACCACCAGAAAACACAACACCAAAAACCTCATCTGCAAAAAAGATGGGTAGCCAGCAGAGATCTATGAATAATTTAAAAGGCACCTGTCTCTGCTCATATTGGCAACTTTGAACTGCTGTTGCCTTGCAGATATATTTCAATTGCCTGAGCAAAAAGCGGTGCCTCAGAATTCTCAGAAAAGTTAAAAGTTCTTAACATTCCTCCAAGATGCTTCAAGGAAAACTTTACTGTTATACAAAAGCATTTCAGCTCACACAGTGCGCATGTTTATTGATGACAGCTGACATGGAAGGAGCACAGTACTGGGGGAAGGTGAACATTCAATCAGGGAGGGAGTCTTTACATGAAAATATGCTTTCAGTGAAAAGGTAGGGCCAAGTTCAGCTGCAGGTAGCTGAAATACAGACAGAATTCCTGGATTTAAACCTACAGGCTGTGTTACCACAGATTCATTTAGGTTGGAAAAGACCTCTACAATCATCAAGTCCAACCTGTGACTGAGCACCACCCTGTCTATGAGACTACAACACCAAGCGCCATGTCCGGTCATTTCTTGAACACCTCTGGGCGGCTCATTCTGGGCTTCACAATCTTGCCATGAAGAAATTCTTCCTGATGTCCAACCTGAACCTCCCCATGTGCTGCTTGAAGCCATGTCATCCTGTTACTTGTTGCCTGGGAGAAGAGATTGACCCTCCCCTGGCTACAACCTCCTTTCAGGGAGTTGTAGAGAGTGATGAGGTCACACCTGAGCCTCCTCTTCTCCAAACTAACCAACCTCAGCTCCCTCAGCCTTTCCTCATATGAATTACCCTTTTGATAACAAGCAAAGCTACCAATGGCTTAGTTGATGCGCCTTGCCCTGCTGAGTTGGAAGGAGATGATAAGCTTAATATTTGTTCTGACTGTTTTGCTAGAAATATATTATAGAAACACTAGTTAAAAACTTGTTCTGTTTTAGTTACCTGGCCCAAAGTCTTCTCATTATGGAAAATACTATGGAGTATATAGAAGAGACCACTGAACTATGAATCACCTAACTTAGATGTTTAAATTAGATATAGGGGGGGTTAGAGCCAGGACTTTGTACTCTTGAAGGAGTCAGATCAGTGAACACATAAAAGTAAAGAATTCATTATTTTGTATAATTCAGTGTTGTAACCATGCCTTAGAATGTATAAAATAGCTTCCTTTGTATCCTCAAGTTGAGCTAAGTGTGTCTAGCAAGAGCTGGAGCTCCTGGCGTCAAAATACCTTTGCTGCTTAAAGATACATTGTCTATAAGTACTTCCTTATTCTGAGGTTTCTTGGCTTCACTCCAGACCCTTCCCCAGCTCTGTTGCCCTTCTGTGGATACTCTCCAGAACCTCAGTGTCTCTCTTGCAGTGAGGGGCCCAGATCTGGACACAGTAATTGAGGTGCAGCTCCAGCAGTGGTGAGCACAGGGGGACAAACCCTGCCCTGGACCTGCTGGCCACACTATTGCTGACACAGGCCAGGGTTCCACTGGCCCTCTTGGCCACCTGGGCACGCTGCTGGCTCGTGTACAGCTGCTCACCAGCACTCCCAGGTCCTCCCTGCTGGGCACCTTCCCACCCACTGTTCCCCAACCTGAAGTGCTGCCTGGGGTTGGTGTGACCCAAGCACAGGAGGCTGAGTGAGACGAACAAAATGATTTCTACCTGGTTAAAAATATACTATAATTTCAGAATCTAGAATTAGAATGATCTTATTGATCTCATTATCAAGAGGAAACACTGTGACCTGAATCTAAAGCACAGATGCTGGGGATCATACCTGAAAAATATCCCCAGCCCAAATGTTAAAAATAACTCCATTATGAGCAGATGTTAACGAGACAGTTGTGATAAAGTACTGGTAATAGTGCTCAGCATTCTAATCTGCCTTTTCACAAAATCACTGAGTGTTGATCCTCACCTTCATGTCTGTTAAAGGGAATCATTTGGGCTTAGAAACTGTCATTCATCCACATGAAAACAAACAAAGAAGGGAGGTTATGGCAGATGTGTGAATAGATGGGCCCAGGAATTTTTCAAAACAATGCTGTAAAAGGGTGACCCCTATGAAGCAGTCTATTAAGACCTGAAAACAATTAACAGGAACAAGGAAACACAGTACAACTATATATAAATCTATAAAAGTGTGATTATTATCAAAATTGAAACACCTTGTAACACAGAAGGAGTTTCAGTGGAAATAAAAGATCTCATCATACCACTATAAAAATGAATTATTTTGGTTTTTCGACTTGCAACTAAAATCTCAAAATCTCTAAAAAAATATCCTTCTGAGCAAGAATGACAATTGATATACAGCTGTGGAAATTAGTTACGATCAATGACCTCCAACAGAGGTGCTTTTGCATCTCAGAAATACATTGCAAAAATAAAGAAAAGGGACTAGAGTTCAGAAAGGTAATTTATCGCCTACAAAACCTGAAGCATTAGTAGCATGTGAGGTGAGTTTTTCTGGAATTACTTTAGGCATTGCCTTGGCCTGCTCTGTTCAAAATAGAGCTGCCAACCCTTTGTAAATAAAAGACATTACAAAAGGCAGTTAAAATCTGTGTCACTGACCTCCTTCAGAAAAGAAAGTTGGTCCAAATTATGAGGCCTCCAAGCTGTATTTGCTCAATGAAGTGTTTTGCAAGGCTGAAGAAATCGTCATTGGCAGCTTTTACAAGCAGGGGATGAGATTGTTATTTGCACAAGTGGTTCCTGTGATACAAGTCTTGCCTTGAACTCCCACTCAGCTTTCCCAAGTTTCACTCTCTCATCACAAATTTAAGTAGTTCTAAAATATGAATTGCTGAATTCCTGAAATTTCCTTGTGATATCAAAACACTTCTTCAGTCCCATTCCAGAGGAACCAGGGACCACTGAGAGGCCATTTAAAGGACTCAAACTGGAAAAAAAGTGAAGGAGGGTGGGGGAGATGCTACGAGAATAAAAAACTCTTCAGAAATTTAATTGGAGAAATTCTGCTTGTCAAAGAAAGTCTATGTTCTTTTCAGTGTCCCTGTTTGGTTAAGGATGCTTATGAAGAAAATAATTAAATGAGCCATTTTATAATTCCGTTATGTATTTCATCTTTTTTTCCTTCCTTTATTTTTTGTTGTTTTGTTGTTTTTTTTTTCCTCTCTGTGTGTGAAGAAGTAAATGTGATCACAAACTTTTGATCTGAACAGAAAGATTTTTGTCATTAGGAAACAGAGGATTCAGAAAACTGACTAAATTTCTGTGAACGGATTCATATATATGAATATATATATGAATATATATATATGAAATCATTCATATATAAAGTCAGAACACATTTTGTTTAAAAAAACCCCACCAAACATGAGAATGTAACTTCCTTGCCTTTACACAGATAAATAGAAATAAAAATTAAAAAAAACCCAAACAATCAAGCTTCAAGGTGTTATTTTATGCTCCCAAACTCAGAATTAGAGAAATACAATAGAAAAAAAAACAATCAGAACAATATTAAATAACTTTTGTGGAGAATTAAATCCTGATAATTTGTGCATATGTAATAAAACTTAGCAGTTTTCAGTCTTCCTTTCTTTTATAATGCTTCAATTGACAACTGTTGATATTGCAACTTTAGAAAGGTAATTTTCCTTAAATTTTCGAAGGAGCCTCAAGCTTAATCAATAAACTCAGCCTCATGTGCTATTAATTATTTTTAAAAGGTCGACATTGTAGGCAAACTCGCAGGGTATTTAGTAGACTCACTGTAAATATTTCATTTTAGGAGATGAAGCTCATTTTATATATTAATCAAAATGTAATTTTCCTTAGTACTCCACCAATGTGATGGGTTTCACCTCTGTGCCTTTCTGTCAGCAGGTACACAATTTATGACCTGCACAGAAGCAATGCAGAGACAAAATCCATTTTTAAATATGTGCTTAGTATTTTACTAAATTAAAAAATGAACGCAATTAGTGAAATTTTCTATTTCCTGAAATTTAATTTATTCATCCAGAATAGATCTGTTCCTGGGGTGATTAGGTTCAGTAGTCACATAATGAAAGATACACTGCTCAGAAAGGGTATTACTCTATTGAAGCAAAGCAAATTTTTTACTCTTGTAAAAAATTAACAACTCAAGATGAAAAAACACTGGGAGAACTGTTTTTTCTCCAGATAACACAGCAATTATTTTAGAAATAGTTTGATATCACCTTAGAATTAAACATGTTACTGCTGGAAATAACCACAATAAAAGGTTATGTATGCTTGTTTCCTGGAACAATAAGAAATTTCAGGGAAGAGACATCCTTCCCCCCCCCCCCAAATGTCACTTATGCAAAATTTGTACAATAAAGTGATAGAATAGAAAAGGTATTTTATTCTCCTCTTTCTAGTTCTCCAATCAATAACTCTGATGTTCCTTGATATGGACATCCACACCAGAGGATTTTCTTTCCAATTTTGTTCTACTCAACCCCAGAAAAACTTAATGGCCTTCTCCTTCCAATTCTACCTTCTTGCCCTTGAATCACAGCTCCAAACGTGTGTCTGTGGCAATTAAAGCATTTCATTTCTCTTTGCAGAGAAAACACTAATTTTCAAAATTATTTGTGATGTTTTCAAGAAGGTCTTCAATTTCCTGAGGCAAAATGAACAATATGCTGTCCAAGCATAACACTTAAATATATGAAATGTAGCAATTATGGTAAGGTTTATTTAGTATGTATTGTCATAATTCTTAGTAACATTTTACAGGACTGTGCAACACTCCCAATCTGAACAAATTACCTGCCATGTTTTCAATATATTTGCTTTTTAGGTTGCCAGAAAGGTTTTCTTGTCTCTTCCTCTCAAACTCTGTGTAACTTCCTTGGCAAAGTTGCCTCCAGCAGATTTTTCTGACACATGAAGGCAAAACCTTTCTGTGTTCCCATACAGGTGTCAACCTAATCCTTTGTTGTTTCAGTGCTCTGTGCAAACCCAAGGCACAGTTTTCACGTGTCACAGGAAGAGAATTGGGTATAACCACTTGGTGTCCTCACCCCTCTTGCCTTGGAATGGCTTTGGAAAATGATATCTGATGCCAGCTCTGACTGGCATTAGCCCATTAGTTTTCTCCTTTTATTGGAAAGCTTGCTGGAAATGCATGATGGTGTTGGCTCAATTTTATGTATTTCTTTAATATAAATAAAATAAAAATAAAACAATTAAAGCTGCTGCACCTGAAGATGACTTACAGGGAGCTGTAGCATCATGGCAAGGGCAACCTGGGAGTGAGTATTTTGTGCATGCTGGACACAAACAGCACAAATGTCACCTGACTGGGAGTAGTTTTTAAAATAGGTCAATCTTAATCTCAGTAGATTCTGCAGATTTTGAAGCAGAAGTCCTTGGACAGTCCTACTATATAAAAAGTTTACAGTTCAATGATATGCAGACCTACAAAAGGTGGCATTGCTTCCAAGCCTTTTCAAATATTCTAAAACCTTCTGCTTTTTACTCCATTTCTTAATTGGCTGGTCTTATTTGCTTTCCAAGTGCTTGCCATGTTATGGCCTCAGATGAAACCAAATGTTTGTTCCACTTCACAGAAAAGCAGGAGAAATTGAATAGCCCGATGTGTTTTTTGTGATTCCTTTAGCAAATCCTAGTACAGTTCAGGAAGGTGAGATTAAAAGAAATGGTTGCCAACAATCCCAGAAAGGCTGATATATCAGCCAGGAACAGAACAGAGGTACCATAACTCTGGATCTTGTCATCCTGTGTTTGAATCAGAGAAAACACGTAAGTGAGGAGCTTGTTATTCCAGCTCTAGACAATGAAATGATCCAGAAAGCAATGGCATTGTTTGTGAGGAGAGAAATGTGGTAAAACAAAGACACTCTTTAACTCATGTGTTTGCAGGTGCAGAATCTGGATGTGAATACTCTTTTAACCCTTGTTGCAAAGTTTTCTGTGCCTCCTGAAGGTTTGATCCTGGAAGGTGCTGAGAAATATCTCTGTGATGGTCTATTAATGTATCCGAGTGTTTCTGGATGGGGTTAAATTGCTTACATTTTACAGAATCAGTTCCCTGTTGGCTCTGTCTGTTTTGAATGCCTAAGCCTGATTGGAGATGCAGTTTATGTGCCTAACCCCAATGGATTTGGACAGTTATTTAATGTATAGAATGCACCACTCAGGACCACGCTCCTCCTTGGAACACAGCAGAGAATTATACATTAAAAAGTGTGTGTTTAAACTCTGCATGCTTTGCATAACAAACCTCCTCAACACACACCACCAGGTTATTTCAGTGCTTGAAAGTCTGGTGTTAAACTTTGGAAACTCCAAGCCTGGAAAATGCCACTATTATTCTCCACAAAATAAAATAAAATTAAAAAAAAAACCAAACACAAAACCAAAAACAAACCCAAAAAAACCCACACACAAAAAACCCAACAAAAAGGCAAAAACAAAACCCCTCAAAACAAACAAAAAAGCAAATGTACAAGTGTTAACAAAACATGCCATTTTCTGCCATGGTTTTTAGCTCTACTCTGAGGCTTTTCTGAACTAAAAATTGTAATATGACAGAAAAATAACATGCTAAGCATACTTAAAGACATGGGAATCACACACAGCCTAATCCCATGTACTGCTAAGAAGTTCTCTACTTGATAGCTTTAAATACTAATTTCTCTCTCTCGTTACCACACTGAGAGACTGTGCCAATGGATAATACCAATAAGAGCAACAACAACAACAAAATCACTCTGCTTTTCCAGAACTCAAGGCTTTATTACTAACACATTTGCTTTTTAGGAAATCTGACAAGTGATGTATGAAAAGTCTGAAAGGCTTCACAGAATGCTGGTAAAGCACAACAGAAGTTAATGAATGTTGATAGAAGTGGACATAATGGTTAGGGCAGCTCTGTTTAATTAAAGTACAAGGCTTTTATGGTTCTATTCATTTGTAGAGGAGAAGTGCTTTCATTTTCCCATAAAATGCACGTCAATAACATTCAACAATCTGCTAATTTCTGACTGCTGAATTTCTTTCTCTAGTCATGCAGTTCTTTTGTAGGCTCTGGTCTCTGGGAAATATGGGGGAAGTACTCAGAATGCTTGACAACAGTATTTTAATCAGATTGAAGTTCTCCTCCTCCTCCTGTCAGATGCTGGCAGTTTTGCAAAGACTTTCCTGGTGAAAGGTCTGTCATGATTATTTTTGCTCCTTTGCCTCTGAGGACATTTGGCTTCTGCATAAGCAAAAACTGAGGAAGCAAGCAGAGATCCCTAAAACTGTCATCACTGTGAGGAAATACAGAGCTCAGCTGCCTGTCCCAAGCACTGTCGAGGCCACAGAAAGAACTGGCTGTAAGCTCAGCCACAACAGAGGGAACTTGAAACAAGCACAGAAGGGAGGGATTTGAAACAAGAAGGTGCTGATTCCAGCGCTGGTGGAGGTGAGATCTGGTGAGCACATCCTAGTTAATGTATCCTACTGTGGCAAACTGTGGGAAAGGAAGCAATTGCTCATGCACATATCTCCCCAAGTGATGTGGATGGCACTTGTGACCTCCTGGTGGACAACCAGGACTTGGACTGTGTAAAGGTGGCACCCTCAGAAGAACAACCCCAGGACACCACTGCAAGAAGGCCAGGGTGAAGAGGGACCAGCAGGATGCTGCTGGATCCACAGGTGGTGACTACATTGTGCTTGATCTCTCTCTGTATTTTCCCACTCTTTTCTATTTCTTCTCTCTCTCTCTGTCACATTTATTGTTAAATAAAATCTGTGTTGTTGACTTCAGCATATGGCTTTACACCTTAATTTGGGCAGGGGCATCTCTCACTAATCAGATCTTAACAATCATACAGGAAAAAAGAAAACAAGAAACAAACAAACAAACAAACACAACAGGAAATGCAGGATGCTGTGAGAGGAGGGATCAAAATCTGCACTTCTTCATTACAGCAGCAGCCTTTCCAGGGGCTTTTGCCAAAGTTAGAGCATTTTCTGAGATCTGCCACAGAACAGAGATGATAAGGGATGAGGGAGCAGCTGCTTGGACCGTTCTACTGGCAGTGTTGCTGGGGTTTGCTGTAAGTGGTAATGGCTTCTATTGAGCAGCTCACCATTCTCTCTCACTCACCCTCAGTAAGAGAATAATTCAGCCCAGCTGAGACACCACTATTGGTGAATAAAAGCTGAGCTGCCAAGACAAGGGAAGAAGAAAGAAAAGCTATGCAGTAATAGGACACGTTAAATATCCAAATTCAAAAGAGCTGAGCTTAAATTTCTCATAGTTTTGTATTAGAGGTTCCTGGTCTGTGCTTCTTGCCCTCTGCATGTGACAGGATTCTCCTAAGAGGAGGCTCCCTCTTCTTGTGAGCCTTTGTGGGGAGCAGTGCAAGGGGTTAAGGTCATATAGAGCCTCTTTGTTGTCTTACAATTTTTTGTTCATAACACCAACACACAAAAGTTCTCTCCCTTGTGTACTTTACTAAAGCAAATTTAATACAAGTTTATGGAAGAGGTGCTTCCCTGAAATAAGTAAATGAAACCAGGATGCGTGCTCTGGGTTAAGCAGTTCCCCCCACAATCTGAGTTCTCTGAAAGATGAAAATTTTTATCCAGGGCATCCTGTGAGAGCACAAAATAGCCCTCTCCAAGGGAAATGGTAGCTTCTTGAGTCCTGGAGATAGACAATTATGAATGACTTGATGAAAAGTCGTAATGGAATTTGGAACCATGTGATTTTTCTTACAGCGTTCGCTGCAAACTACATAATGCAGTACATGGAAAAATTCAGAAGACTATAAATCATGCAGGACTTTAAGGAGCTCTTAGTGTTTCCTATTTCTTTCTAAGTATTTGAGCAAAATTACCTTGACTTTTCTGATAGATGTGACAAATTTCTTTAGTTGACTCTGTGCATTTCCAGATGAGATCACGGACCATGAGGTATAAAACGAGGTCTGAAAGTTATATAATTAATTTATTTTCTATTTCTTGTTAATTTGTAATGTAGTTTTGAGGCCCATCTTTTTTGTCATGGGCTCTTTTCAGAAATCTGGCAATAAATGCACAGAGTTTTCAGCTCTACTCTTGAAACAGCAAATATCTATCCACTGACAGATCCACCCATGAAATAGCCCTAATAATGTAATTTAAAACATGGAAAGTGTTGTGCTTGTTTTGCTTCTGCATTTTGGAACCTATTGCTATTCAATTTAGTACTCTAAATGAACTCGTATCATATCCCATTATTGAGGAAAATGACCACCTGCCTCCCCCATATGTTGATCTCAGTTACAAACACTGCCATTTGAAAACCTTGAAACTCATTAAAGGGACAGGATTTACAGCACTCACATTCTGTCACTTAGAACAAAAGACATGAGGAAACAAAATCTGAATTACAAAAATATTTCAAAACAGATTTGGTTTTATTTTTCATTTTCTAGTCTTTGACTAATTTGCAACTTTCCAGATTAAAAAAAAATTGCTAATTATATTTTCAGGATTTGTCATTTTGCCTGCTAGTTTAGAGTCAGTTTTGTTGTTATTATTATTATTGCTTTCCAAAGTTTTGTTTTTATACAGTTTTCAAATCCTTTGAAACAGCAGAACTCAATTCTGCCTGTAAATTGTTGACTTACTAACAAGAGATAAAGTTTTTAATTTTCAGGAATGTTCAGAGGGTAAGGATGTTTTCAGTTATGGAGAAAGATAGAAGTACTGCTTTGTTTCACAGTTTCACAAACATTTAGAAGGAAGGGATTTTTTTGGTCATCAAATCTATTTCTCTGGGGTTAAAATTTCAAGTTCCCACCAACTCCACAAGTCCCAACATGAAGGTGTGCTCATTTCTGACATGCCATCATGACACAGCCTGCTGCTGGTCACTGTACTCACTCCAACCACACAAACCTTCATGTTAGGGGAGATGTGTCCTGTAAGGACAGCCAGAAATTCTGGGATTTGTGCATCCCAAAGATTTGATGACTCTTACAAGCAGAAGGTCAAGCCTGTCATGCTTCTTTCTGCTGCAGGTTTACTGCTGTAGGTAAGCAAATGATGAATTACTGGGAAAAACAGAATCACATGCAGAATCCCAGACTATTCTGAGCTGGAAGGGACCCACAAGGATCATCGAGTCCAACTCTTAAGTCAATGGCCCACAC
>JAWWLZ010000082.1:52466895-52479073 GCA_035041345.1 Poliocrania exsul
CCTGAACTGAGGGGCCCAGAACTGAACACAACACTCAAGGTACTTTTGGTACTTCATCCTGAATAAGTATCTTCCAAGATGGAGGTATTTGGGCAAATTATCAAGTGAAAAAACTCAGAATAAGGCATTAGTTAATTTTTATTCTTCCACCACTAGTTATCATCTCTCATGCAGAGAGGTCAGAATGTCAATAATAAGGTTTCATGGAGGATCACAAGCATGTGGTGAGCTATATAAACACAATGAAAAAGAAATATATATTATGAAATAAATAGGTGGGCAGTAGTCAATGCTATTTTGAAGTATAAAGGAAAAAAAAAGAATGAGCAAAACCTGATTTTGATTTCAGTGTCCTGTAGAAAGGTAATGATGACTGTTAGAAGCACACTTGGAAACAACTTCTACTAAGCAGAGAATAAAAAATCAATATAGCATGAAAAAAATAATTTGTATTTTTTGATTGAATGACTTTTCAATGAAATTGCATAAGAAAAACCTCAACTACAGAAACTGATAAAGGAGAGAGTCATCATGCAAGAAGTGGACTCCCACATGTCTCACAAGAGGTGAATGCAACCCACTCTTTCAGTGGAATCTTTGAGAGATTTTGTCCTTTATTCAGATGCATGTTTTCACAAGATGGGTAGAAATAATAATTGAGATAAATATTTAAAACAGTTAAAACATGCAAATATAATCATGTGTTTCCATAAGCTTCATTTCCTTAGGAAATCAAGGTCAGTCTAACACTAACAAGAGTTCAAAATCTTTTTTTAAAAAATAGAAGTAATTTAAGTTCCAAATCCCTTATGTTTGCTGTTTGTATTAAAGTTTATTATTTTCACTAAAAAGAAGTGTTTAATTATCATTCAAGTCATATGAAGTCCTACGTACATGGATTAACATACCTATGTAGACATTGGTGTATTCATTCTAATGCAAATGGTATAATTCAAATCAGTCATTAACTACTTTATTGAATTCAACTGATATTCTACGAACAGAAAGGATAAGGAAGAAACAAACAACTGGAGTGAAATTCTACAACACTGCTCACTAAAAATGGAATCTACAGCCTTTACACTTTCTAAAGACCATTATGGCATAGAAGTTTCCTGAGTAGTTTTAAATTATGCAAAAAGTACCCTGTAAATATTTCAGGACATTACAAAATAAAAGTGGTTATCCACCTGATCCCACAGTGTTCATTACAGAGCCAAAACTGCCACTGGGGAAAGGCAACTTGTTTGGAATTGAATCAGATGACAAACCAATTTCAGGGAGGTGCCAGCTTACTAAACACCCCAATCATTTTCAATTCCCTTAAAACTGGAGGCCTGTTCCCACAACATGTCTATGAATCTTTGGGACAGTGCAGCACCCTCAGAGGAAATGGCACAGAAATACCCACAGAAACAGAATGTTGTGCTAATTCAGCATGTTTTGTCAACCCAGAGTTCAAATAGCATCTTGGGGCTGTATCAGGTATATATTTGGGCTGTATTATGCATATATTGGGGTATACTGGGATGTTTGCAAATGAAATAGGGACTCATTACTGGATTGCTACAGTAAATGTACCTCTTGTTCTATGCTGAGAGAGTTCTCCTGTCAAAAAGTTGCCTCCTGCATCACAACACAGCTTTGCTTATCTAGGAATTATGCTACTGAATTCAAGTAATGAGCTTGAGTACCAAACTATTACTGTTCTGGTATAATGCAAAAAATAGTTTCTTTAGGATTAACTTTAAAATGTACAAACAGGCAATTTTGATAAGTTGGAATGGTCTTAGGGGTTGGAATGGTTCCAAACACTTCATTTTCTGTCTGCCTTCAGAAAAATCAAAGAATGCAAGTTGTTAACTGTCTGAGCACTGTCAGACAGACACACACCACACCCACCCAGGGGAACTCTCAGCACAAAGCAGCCTCTCCTTTGCAGCTCCTGCACAGGACAGAGGTGTCTCCAGGAGGCCTGCGCTGCCCACCTGACTGGGGGAAACCACCAAGCACTCTCAGGTCCTTTTCCTCAGGGGCTACTTTTTTTCCAGCAGTTCCTTTGTATTCGTAAAAGTGATAGTGATGAGGAACCAATTCAAGCAGGTAAAGGGTGGAGCAGGTTGAGCTCTGCCCCTGCTGAGGTACCTGGTAGTCTCTGATAGTCTGCCAGGAGGACTCACAGCAACAGGGAGAGGGTGGAAATGCTCCAACCTCAGTGAAGAAACTGAAGGAAATGCAGTATATTATGCACATCATCATTATTTCTGAGCTTGCTAAATTTTGTATTAGGATTAAAATACTGATGAAATTGCTCACAGGTAGGATTGACCAATCCTGCATTAACCACAGATAAATGAAGTACATAAACATAAAAGCACGCATACACACCAATCAGCAATGATGCAAACATTCAGAAAATAGTACTATATTATCTTGTCTGTGAACTGCTGGTGTTTGTTGTTCATAAAGCAACTGCTTTGCCTTATGAAACTCTTCCTAAGACTGAAATGCATTTAAAAAATAACTTACTTTAAAGTTTATCAGTTACTTTACTGTATATTTCCCTGGCCAGAACTGAGTTTAATCAAACAATTCCTAGATTTTAAATTCTTCTACAAGAAATCTTTTATCCTTAGAAATTTTTCATACTATTCATATTACTCAGAAAGGTGGTAACTAAGCCTTTTAGAAAAGCTCAAAAAACAATTTTTCAAGATCTTTCGTAAGTCTGTTATCTTGCTCTTCATTCCAGTGCCTTTCCATTCTGAGTTCCAAGCAACAAGCAGTCACATGGCAGAAGAGCTTTTGTCAGTTTTGCTGTTAAACGTCAAATTTCCAGAGAGACCTCCCTGCTCCCTCAACTGGAGTTTCAGAGTATTGTCCTCAGATCTTCCTTCCCCAGCTTTAGCATATAACCCATTTCAAGCCCCTTAACCATAGCAACTTTTTTTTCTGTTATGGTCATTGCCTCCATAGGAGTTCGCTACCTTACAAGACTTTCAAACAAAATAAGATGTAACTCTTATTTTTCATTTTTCTGTCCTTTTTGGTGTTTGAAGAACAGTTTTTACATCCCTGTGAATGCTTTTATCTCCATCTTTTAAAGAAGGAGCATACAGAGTTCCCCAAAATTCCCATGTCTGATAAAAACCTTTGTTCTTATAACAATATCTGGAAAGAAGTTACAAAGGCTTTAGCTTTTGTAAGCACTTCATAAAAGAGATTTTCATTACACAAAAGTAAATATTGTACATTTCTTATCACTTAGTAGCACAGTATGTACCTTTACTGAGTATTTGTCATGTGTAAAGAGGTAAGTAAATAAACCTGATATTAATGGAGCTGCAGATCAAGTGCTAAAAGGTATTTTGTACTTGTTGACATATCTCTAAAAATGGAGTCGTGAAATTAGAATGTGGAAAGTAGAAAGCCTCAATATAGTTGACTTATAAATTAAAAAGGAGGTGTTTGCATCAAAATATAAAACAGATATTTACCATTATAAAGACAGATACAGAGTAACTGTATGCTTTAGAGACACTTCAAAAATGGACATGTCCTCGAAATCTTTGCCTCACAAATCTGAGGTTGGGAGTGACCTTTGGAGACTCAGCAGTGTCTCTCCCTGTTCCAGTCAGAGTCAGCCACAGCAGGAATGAGGTTTGGATGCCCTCTGAGGACAGACACACCACCACCTCTGGGCAACCTGTTCCTGTGCTCAACCACCCTCAAACTAAAATTCTCCTAATGTTTAAATGCAGCTTCTTCAATTTTGGGTTGTACCCATTGCCTCTTGTCCTGTGAAGGGGCAAAATGGGGAAGATGCTGGTTTCCTCCACAGGGTAGTCACACACATTGGTAAGACCTTCAAGGCTAAGCAGTCCCAGCTGTCTCAGTCTCCTTGCAGAAGAGATGCCCTAAGTCTTTAATCATCTTTACAACCCTTCACTGGGCTCACTTCAGCACACTCATATCTGTCATACTGGGAAGTTCTTTTGCATCAGGACATGTTGTCCCTCATGAAACCAGTAAAAAAAGATACTGGCACTCTTTCAGACATCTTTGAAAGTGCTAACACTATAGGGATAGTTCAGATAATCCAATATACCTGCAAACCCTGGGACTCCAAATGCTGTATCATCAAATGGGCCTCTGATCCACACACAGCACACTGACCCTTGCCCATAGAGGAGGTTCTCCCTTCTTGGTCACTGAAGCTATTACAGATTTTTTTTCCCTTACAAGCAAATGGTTCTATTCTTAATTTTCAGTGTCAAACAGACAGGATGTTCATGTGATAACTTCTTGTCCCTCTCCTAGATAAAGGCAAGTACACACAGGGGGCATAATTGCAGGTACCAGGCAGGAGCTGCTTGGAAGATCCTCTGTTACAGTGGACTGGATGAGTTTCTTCTACAAACAAGGGGTTTGTGCAGCTCAACATAGGCACTAATCACCTGGATGGGGGGAAAAATGTACAGGTCTGACAACCACAGACTTGCAGCTCAGCACAGTCCCAGGCACACTCAGGTTGGCTGTTTTGGGGTCACCAACTTCTTGATAGACAATGATCACTCATTCAAGTTCATTACAGACATCCAGACTTGGACCCAGCCTTCCCACATACCAGTAGAACAAAGGCATCACCTCATTCAAACTGCTGGCATTTTTCCTGCTGATACAGCTCAGGGTGTTGGTGTTCTTTGCCACAGGGATGCATTGCTGGCTCATGTTCAGTTTGCTGTGCAAGAACCTGCAGGTCCTTCTCTGCCAAGCCGCTTCCCAAATGGTTAGAACCCAGCAGGTACTGATGCATGAGGTTGTGCCTCCTTCCCAGATGTAACATTCTGCATCTCTTTATTGAACATTAAGAGATTCCTGTCAGCTCAGAGCTCCAGCCTGTAGAGATCCCTCTGCAAGGCAGGACAACACCCTGGTATGTCAGCCTTTCCTCCCTCCCACTTTTATCCTCAGCAAACTTCTTCAGTGTGCATTTTCTCCCGCCAGCCATGCCATTCATGGCCATGTTAAACCCTGCTGGATACTATATGGATCCTCAGCTCTGCTTTGGGCTACTGATTCTTTCAGACTGGGATTAAAAATTTTCTCAGCCAACCTAATTTACTTACCTAATCTATGCTTCAGTTTGTCTATATGAGTCCTGTAGTATACAGTGTCAAATATATTCCCAAAGTCAAGGTTAAAAAGAATGTCCCGCTCAACTCTCCTCCACAAAGCTCACATTAGAAGGCTACCAGGTTAGTCTGGCAGGATTTCCTCTGTAAAATCATGCTGACTACTCCCAATCACCTTCATGTAAGGCTTTAAGTAGAAATTGTACACAATGATTGAAAAGTCAAACTTATCCAGCCACTATTGACCTTGTGGACACTTAAGGTTTCTATATCTGTTCTCACTGAATTAGAGAAATATCTGGATGTAGTTTGTATTACTACTAAAAGAGTAATAGTAATAGAATTTAAATTTGATCAGGTTTGTATTTTTGACTATAAGCCTGTCTTTAGCCTTTCTTTAAAATAGGCTACATAACTTTCAGTTAGCACCAGAAAATTTATCTGTGTAACTGTTCTAGACACTGCAGGATAAAGCCCAGACTCCAAAGAGACATGCAGTTTGTTTCAACAGCCCCAATCACTCACCCCCTTATGGACCGTGACAAAGAGGTCAATATGTTGCAATAATACTAGATCTGAAAATAACCTTTGGGACTTGGATTAGCAAAGGTGCTGGTTGGAGTTGTAAGAGGAAACACTTTTAATAGTTTACCACTGACATCAGTCTGAACTGAGCAGAGCTTTCTTTCAAACTTTGATGTAGTTCTTGATTATGATGATACAATAAACAGGAATCATCAAGGCTCTTTAACATGATACAATCACGACAAAGATAATATTTTGAAAAAAGGTTTCCAACCTCAGGACACAAAAAGGAGGTGTCCCTCTCTCACACATGGTTTGGGACGTGATGAATCTTGCTTGCCACCTCTTCTTCTGAGTCTTCTCAGGCTTCATGTGACTACAGAGGACCTACAGGAACCTCAGTCAGTACAAATTCAACCTCACCTCCTGCATAACAAAGTGCATGAAGTCATAATGGGCTATTGCACTTCTAAAAATTCTGATTCCACTTCATTCTCCAGCTTTTGCTGTACCTATGCTCTCCAACAGAAATAAAAATGTGATCTTAATTTTTGAATGAAACCATTCAGTCTACATCATCCATCCCCCCTGCAGCATCAGGGGTGCAGCTCAAACTGCCCAAACACCAAAGCAGCGCTGTGCCCAAACGAACCCACTCGGCAGCTCTCCCCAAAGCCAGTACCTTCCACGGCTCCAGAATGAAAACTTCTTATTCCAGGGTCAGTTAAGAATTCTAGGTTAGATTTGAATTTATAATAAACCTTGTTACCAGCTTAGTTGAGTCAAAGTATGGATTTTATAATGAAATGTCACAAAATTCTGGAACTGATGATTCATCTTCTAATTTATTCTCTGTTGCTTTTTGCAATAGTTAATATTTTTTTCTGATTAAATTCGTTCTGTGAACTGAAATGGCTAATATGACATTTCAAAAGTTAGCAATCAATATTACAATCATTAAATTAATTGGGGGTTTAAATAAAAATGACAGGGAGTGGACATTTGAGCAGAGTTATCTCCTTCATTGATTTTTATTTCCTGACACTAATGAAATACTCACTGGTGTTTACTAGGTTTACCAGAATTGCCTTCTGAGCAAAACCAAGCAAAAAATTATTGGTATAGTTATTGGTTTCTAGGAATATTGAGTGAAACTCTTGTTACTGCTAGTGGGACAAAGGTGGACTGAAACTCCTTGTTAAGAAGTGAAATTAAATACTAAATGAATTCAGATTTCACTAAAGGGCTTTATAGTTTCCATTTAAAGTTTGCAGCTATCCTGACACAATCACACCACTAATTTAATCTGAAAGAGTCATGTTAGAGTTTCTTGCATAGTGAGCTAGAAGTTGCACTGCTTCATTCAGAGAAGTCATGTTATAAATTGAAACTCAATGTACCTTTTCTCTTATTTTCAAATATAGTGAGGTGGTCTATACCTAAGGTGGTTTGGGATTAAAATTATGTGCAAGCTGCTAAAACAAAAGCTGAGAAGGATTCCTGTTTCCTATTGACATTATAAGGGAATT
Source organism: Poliocrania exsul (assembly GCA_035041345.1). Lineage (NCBI taxonomy): Eukaryota > Metazoa > Chordata > Aves > Passeriformes > Thamnophilidae > Poliocrania > Poliocrania exsul. The sequence goes on from JAWWLZ010000082.1 coordinate 52,474,085, forward strand.
AGTGTTCAGCTAAATGTTATTTCCACAAATAACTGGGCTGGTTTTGGTGCCTTATGGGTTCTGAACGGAATATCAGTATCAGACACCAGTTGTAGAGATCATATAGTTCCTTTTTGCTTCCACCTTCACCCCGTGCTGTTCATAGGTTTTTACCTAAGTACAGAGAGACAAGGCACGCAAGGAACTTCCTCTCCCCTTCTGCACAACTGGGGTCCCTCCTTCATCATGAGTTGTCAGAGATATTTCTCCTGTCCTTCAGAGCAATAAGACAGTAGGACAAATATTCCAAGCTCTTTTAGTGAGGCTTTGACCGAGTACAGCAGATCAGGAGGATACACTGGTCCAGGCAGTGCTGCAGACTGGGCAGTTCTGCTGAACCACAAAGCTTAGTGACACATGCTGTTTGTGAGGTGACTGGCTGCTCAAGAAGTACAATGGGGAAGTGCTTGTAAATTGTGATGTAGCCTTGAATAAGCTGCTTCTTGTTTAAAGTGTTTGGTTACAAACATATTTTTGCAGCCCAAGAGCTATGTGAGTGCTTTACTTTGCAATATTCTGGTTCCCTTGTTGGGATAAACTACTCAGCTGAACCAGCTTATTGCCTCATAAAACAGAGCAGCAATACTATTATCGCTTAAGTGCACCTGAATTCAGGCAGAACTGCTTTGTTCAAAGAGCAGTAAACACTTGGAGTAAGTTGTCAAGGAAGGTCATTGAAGCAAATAATATAAATGAGTGCTGGAGACACAGGGCATTTTCATGAAGGAGATTGAAGGATACAGTGACAAGAAGGGATGTAAGTAGGATGAACTGCACCCAGGAAGGACATATTTCAATGCTATTACTAAAAATTATTCTTTTGCAGAAAGCCAGGAGAGGTTTTGTATGGTGCTTATTCCTTATATGCCCTGAGAGCCTTAAGTAGGATCTAAGAGGTATAAAGCAACAAATTTTAGCCTGCATAAAGAGGGCTTTGATCAACCCAATAACCATCCAAAGCAGTGCATTCATCTTTGGGAACCTTCAGAAGGAGTAGCTCTTTGAAATACTTTCTTAACACTGCCTGGTTTTGTCCTCTTTCTGTTCGTTGGTTCCCAATCAGAGTTAGGAAGCCACGGAGCGGCTTCCCCGCAACCCCAGTTAACATGCAGGGCCATTTTTGTTACACAGCGACTGCATGTATCTCTCAGGCTTTTATCATATGCAAGACTCTTAAGAAATGAAGCTCTCAACTAGTTGGGCACTGGTTGCTTTATCCATTAGTTGTTGCTGAATGGGGTGTTACCCACTCAGGCAAACCCTGAGCCACTGTCAGGCAGAACCCCCCCAGGCTTTCAGTGCTAATGGCAAACTGAGGCTGAGCAGGCTGCAACACCAGCCCACAGAAAGAGCATGGAAAGCATTAACTTTACAGCACATCAAACCTTACAACTTCTGTTCTGTTCTCATCCTTCCTGCCCCTTTGCCTGAACTCACACAGCACAGCTTCCCTCTGCTGTCCTCCCCCTCCCCTCAAGCACCTTTCCCTTCAGTCGAGGCTCTGTGCTGGTCCAAGACCTCTCCCCAGTTCTTTTTCACTGACTGATTGCCACTTGAGAAGCCTCTTCAGAACCTGCAATAATCAAGGAGCAGGGTGTTATCACCTTCAGTGTTCTGCTCTGGAGGTGGGGGGCAGAGGTGAGGGGAAAAAGAGAGATGGTGAAGCATTTTTTCTGATCCTCAATAAGAAATGCCCTGAAAGAAATGGTGTAATAGAATACCTAGTTTAGTAAGATGGAATAAAAGAGGAATATAGATTACAGGTAAACCTTATATTCCTTCAGATGCTGAGAACTCTGCTATCTACCATCACATCAGGCTGATCCCAGATGGATTTTCCCACCATGCAGTGCATTCACTTACTCAGAGGTTCCTTTTCTTTCCTATGGCACGGTGCCTTTCCTTTTCTGTGAAATCCAAGCCATGGAATTCTGCCAGGCTGGAATGCCCTGCCTGCCCTCACACCCCCAAGCCCACAGCACAGGCTGGCATGGGGCACTCCAGCAGTTCCCTTGTGCTGCCAGACGAGTTGCTCACACCTGCATGCATGTTCTGCTCAAGGTGACTGACTCCTCACATACAACGTCTTCTGAAATACAATCACTCCTTGAATAGAAGGGTGAGAATTATTGTACCTGTTCACAACCCAAGATGACCCTTTAAAGCAGACTTATCATTTACCTCCTGGAAATACTCTGTTTGTCCAATTTTGCAATCAACTCACTGAACTCCTTCCCCTTGGTTTATCATTTCACAGCCAGATCTAGAGTCTTATCATGAATATACTAGAGGTACTTGCTTCTTTTTTAGTCCCAGAAGCAAATGAATCAGTTCAGCTTCACGTTGAGACAATGACATACAATGCACATCGACCTCTAGAATAAGAGAGCAGAAACATAAACTTTGCTTACATGTCTTTTCATAGATTTTTCTAGCTAATAGTAAGGGAAATAAAAATAACTTGAGGCCAAATAAGAGCTTCTTTCTATTAGAAAATATGTAAAGCTGTTTTATTAAATATGCCTCTGAAAAAACATCAGATGCATCCACTATCAAACAGCAGCTGCTTATACAGGTAAAAGAGCAAAGCTTGTTTCCACTGATAAAGTTAACATTTGAAGGGAATTAATGAGTATAAGACTTAAGTCACATAGTTAACTGTTCTTACTTTAGGAGTTTGAAATTACATTACCCCAAGAAAACCTGATCAGCAAATGCTTTCATTTAAGGCTCTGTAAGACTCACTCTGTACTTAGGAATTCATGCTGGGAAATGATGAATTAGGTTCCAAATGTTTATGTGATGTCTTAAGCTCAAATTCAGAAATCCCAAATTAAATCTCTGATCTTAGGGCAGGCAAAAGGCTATGCATCTCTAAAGAACCAGTCAAAGGGAATAAAACAAAATACCAGTCAAGGAAAAATTATTTAGCTAACAACAAACTAAATTCAGGGAGTTGTGTAGGTTATGGGCTTCTTGCAGATTACTCTAACTCTTTATGCTGTCATACTGTCCTAACTCTCTATAAACTGAGGCTAATTGCAGTTCTCTCTGGAGACTCAGGCAGTGTTCAGTAGAAGAAGGATAAGCACCTTCTAAAGATGTTTTTTTCAGTGCCATCAAAGTATTTGCAGAACTAATGACTTGTTTTTTGAAAAATCAAATGTCTAAAATAAATGAGGCTCTGCATATACCTCAAATTGCTCAATATTTGTTGAGCCAACAGAGACGGACACACTTTCAATGTTGTTTTTCAGAAACACTAGTAAGGTAGTCTTCTTCTTTGCCAATGATTTGGTCATCCAAAAAATACAGTTTTACTGCCTCCTTTTTTAAAGTTTAGGCAAAGGAAATAAATGAAGCCACCTTTTATGTGGGTTGTGTTATAGATATGTAATAGATCCCAAAAGCATTTGAAAAATCAGTCAAGAAGCAAACCAAATGCTAACCTGAATGAAGTTATTTCTGGCTATAATATAAAAACCTGAAAGTAATTTAAGGGGGCAAGAATGTAAGAGCACATAGTGAGAGCTTTCATCCTGCTGAAGGATACAACTAGGAAATTAAGGTACTTAATCAGGTTTCTAGTGTTTGTTCTTCTGATCTGATTTTCCTGCAAAACTCGAAGGGAAATCAGCATATAAAATACCGAATTGTTTTAAAATTATGACTCGTTTTCAGGAGTCATAATTTTAAGCAGTAATCTATCATTTCATCCTGTCCTGAAAACTGCTTTTGTGACAAATCACAAAAGATGACTTCACAAATCAGTAAAGTCATCTGTGGTATCCTTTATTTAATTGTAATTAATGGCTGTCTGTGGTATTAGGAGGCCAAGTCTACTAAATGTCAGGATATAAGTGTGTTTAAGAAGCCTGAGGAAGATGGATATGGAAGCAGCATGTCTAGATTTCAAATATTTAGGCAATTGCAAGTCCAAAGAACAGGTTAAGTCATTCCAGTTTGATGAGTTATTTGGATGTTTTCAATTCATTGCTCAGAGTGGAGCCAGGTTGCAGCAACTGTCCTGAAATATACTCTTTTCAAGACACCTCACATTGCTTATTCAGAATTCAGCTCTTGCTGATAAGCATTTAAAGGGCCTTTATCTGACATGCAGCTGCATCTCTTCCCTTGGGTCTGTTTTATGCCACAGTCATCGCTCCAGAGGGGATTTTTTTTCCACTTTCTTTAAAAAATTAGGAGTTGGTCACTGCTTATGAGTGTTTTCTGCCATCAGATGTACTGAGTAACATAACATGGTCTGGAATAAACCAAGTTCTTACTATAGGGAATGGTGTGCTCAATAATACACAGTCCCAGGAAGGGTTGTCAAAGTTATAAAATATATGTGAAGAAAAAGAAACAAACATCCTTCAAACTCTTCTGCTGGATGCGCTTCCTTTTCCTTTTTATATGTCATTGTTTTTGTCTTGGCTCAAACCTGATTAACAGTGAAATATGATGGGGGATAAGACACAGAGCTTTATGACAATGTGGAAATACCCTCAGAAAACTGTGAATCCAAATCAGAGGCTCAGAAATAAAATGTTTTAAAATTAGGCTTTTCCCAGGTGCTGCTTCCTTTCTTTCTACTGTAGCTCTCCATCCCTTTCCACTGACCTTCTGACCACCTGTAACTGTTCTTTTTATCATGATTACTATATGTTAATTTAAATTATAAATTCTTCAGTATTAGTTTTATACTGAGGCAGTATAAGAAGAAGAATACAAAGAATTTTAATCTAAAGAAGATTAAAAGGTGACTTGATCACCACCTCACATAAGGAGATGATTTTATAGTCATTATTCCTTTGCCAAAAAAAGAGAGCATAATAAAATCCAGTGGCTGGGAGTTCACACAGCTACATTCAGACTAGGGGAATACAGATGTAACCAGTAAGTCTGTAAAAAGAGTAGTAAACCACAGAAATATTTTACTTAGAAAAG
>JAWWLZ010000082.1:52479173-52489383 GCA_035041345.1 Poliocrania exsul
AGACTAGGGGAATACAGATGTAACCAGTAAGTCTGTAAAAAGAGTAGTAAACCACAGAAATATTTTACTTAGAAAAGCAGAGGACTCACTGAAGGTGTTAAATCACCACTCATCACCTGCATATATTAAAATGTCTGTCATAACTGACATGGAAGTGCTGCACATCATGTAGAAATTATTTGATAAGGCTTTTTGTTTCTTTCTACATAGAAGATTGAACTGAATTCAACTGATCCTTAAAAATGGTCAGAGATTTTTATAATTATGTTTATAGAAACACAAATAATTATCCAGTGTTATAGCTGGTAAATTGGATTGTTTCATTACAGTAGAAATAGTTTTCAAATACACCCCATAATCTATAAGTATAACTGTGAGACATTTTGACAACCAGTGTTTAAAAGCACCTAAGAAGAGAGGTGAAGGTAAAATACATGGAGAAACATGAGAAACATCAGCTTTTCATTCTAAAACCATTATTTAAAAAAAAAAAAAAGTCTTTATTCGTTTTATTCCAGTGGAGAATGAAACTGAATTTTAAGACTTCAAAAACCACCAGAAACAAAATCCCTTCTTTTCATAGATTTGGGTTTTTTTAATTAAAATAGATAAATACTCCCCAAAGAGCTCGTCCCAGACCTGGATGGTATAAGTATCTAACACAGGATATCTTTGCTTTTCCTGTAAATCATTTATGCCGTATTTGACAGAAGTCTGTTGGTGGCAGGTGCAGGTGGAAGCCCTAAAGGAGGTTGATTAGGGCAATTAAAGCCCATGAGTTCACTCAAGACCCCAGCAATGCTTCATAAGCAAGCCCTCAGATTACTGGTGGAAAGATCATGCTGGTGATGACAAGCACCAGAACTGCTGGAGCCACTTGTGGGAACAGAACAGAATGATCTTGAGTGTGACTTTACTGAGTTGAGATAAAAGAGTTGTCACTGCAGAATCTAAATTAATGTGCCTGCCTATTATCTAAGGTGGCAGTCATGGGGTGGGCTGATGTTAGTCAGCCTGTGCTGGAGATTCATATTCAGGAAGACTATCACATTATCTTAAAGCAAACAATCCCCTGAACAGACTGTTCTCTGCTTACTCTGAGGGCAGGATAATTGCTTATATGACAGGCAAGGCAGAGATACTCTTAGTAAAGGATGAAATCAGAGCCTTGCCAAAGATGCATTTTCATGTCTGCCCTCTCCATCCATGTGCAGAGATTTCACCTGCACAGGTGAAACAGTCTGATTAGGGCATGGCTGCTTATATTGCTCAGTCACTCTGCATCACTGAGCTTTGTAACTGGTGATTTTCTCAGTCACTCGTTACATGATTGTCATGTTTTGGTTTTGCAGCACCACCTTTTTCTTGAGCCACATTTATCACTTGTGGTCATTTAGGAAAAGGATTCAGTCACTGAATTAGAAGCACTACACACTGAGAAAAGTCTTATTACAGCAAAAATCTAAATGGTGGTTTTCATGATTAGAAAGATGATTGTTGTCAGTACAATCAGAAGCTCAACCTTTGACAGCATTAACAGGCAAGATCCGTTGTCCAAATTTCTGGTCAGATATAGTAGTCCAAATAGATATTAAAAAATGATAAACTTTATTTATGCAAAATGAAAAACTGCACTTCTTTATGTTGGTTGTTTAAGGTTGGCAGTCTGAAGCATCTTATTTCATAGATTCTCATTTTGGGCATCAGTGCTTCCTCTGACAATGAGTGGAGAAGTGTTATCACATCCAAGGAGTCTTGAGGATCTCTGAAATGCTCATTACAATGGTAATAAGTGCATATCAGAATGAAATGGAAGTTAACTGAGATCACCTCTGAAGAGGCAAATTCCATTCCTTCATTTTCAAAAATGGTCAGTGGTATGGACATGAATGCTGTCATAACTGTGAGGGGAATATTTTCTGGGGTTTTTTTACAGAAAGATCGACTCATATTGGTATAGCAGTCAAAGAAGGAAATATTAAAATGGGCTAATTGATTATCACTCTCCATTTCTTCATGCAATAGATCATTATGTCTAATATTGTTCTATATAGTGTGGATGTTCCTGGACTACTGTAAGCAGAGGACTGCCCAAACCTGGTGCTTCTGAGACAAACCTGCTCTGTGATAACCCATCCTGTCTCAGCCAACATGTTCCCTTTTTTTTTTTTTTTCCCTGAGACCACCTATTATATTTCGAGAGGAAATCATGGAGCAAGTTAATTGTTCTGGGAGCCCAGTTACTTGCCATCTTTTTCTCCAAAGGTTCTACAGCCCTTTTTCCATCACTTGGCACTCTCACAATAAAATCAAAAGACTTGTTTCTGTCATCAGGTAGACGGTGAGTGTCTGGTCACACCTACATTCCATGACAGTGTTTCTTGCACATCCTGGCATGGCGTATGTACATCTGATAGTAAAGGCAGGTGACTGGTTGACTGTACCCTTTTTCTTTGGAATTTTGTTGTTTAAAGAATGATAAAAGTGTATTTACCTACAGTTAGCCAATTTTATGGCTGAGTGTTTAAAGACTGGAAAGTATATAATTTAAATATGGAAAGTATCATATTCTGATACAAGGAGGGTCTTCATGCATCTTTCTGTGGAATCTACAGGTACAGAACATTTTATTTGGAAAATATTTCTAGTATTTCCGTCCACAAAATATTTCCAGGAAGTGTTTTTTCTTAGGAAAATTCTTGGATTTAGACATTCCTGTGTTCAAGAAACACTTAGAATACTTTCAAAGAAATAGAGCCCAGTCTGGCTTATGGTATGGAAAGCTGCCAAATGACATATCTGCAAAGTCCAGCTCAGGCTGATCCAACAGTAATGAGGGGAAAACTCTTGCAGACTCAAATGGATTTCTTACTTAGACCATAATGTATAGTTAATGTAGTGAAAACCTCTGTGAGACCTGACTGTAAACTTGAAGACAATAGTGAGGAGGAAGAGGACAAGTTATTCTTGACCTTCTGCTGATTAATAAATCAGTGTCAATTGTAGTCAAGCTGCTGGTTATTGTTGCAAGGGCATCTATGAGCCAGAGCCACCAATGCTGACTTTGAACAGCTATTTTTATAAGCATGAAAAAGGGGAAAGACCAAAAAAGAAAACGGCATCTTCAGACATTTAGGACTTCTTTTACTGTACTGATGTAATTCTTGTGATGGGCAATTAGAACCCTACTGATTTTCATCAGTGGCAGTTTTTAGATTCTATAAAAAAGCAATCTTGAGCCAATTATCAGACACATTTGCAACTGCTCCCTTTGTTATTGCAAATGTAAGATCCTCTGCTGTCTTTCGTTAAACTTTTCCCCCCCACTTTCACTCTTTGGAGTCCTTACCTAAACCTGGAGTTCTGACTTCTACCTTTTCTTCTAAGTATTCTCTTACCTAATTTATTTCTTTCCTTCTCATTTGCATGGTAGTGATCCTTGTGGTTCTGTTTAAAGTGTTTAAAAGGAGGCTTTTCATAGAGGAAATAATCCTTCTCATAAAAAAATAAAAACAACAAAACCCAACACATAAACAGAAACACAGACATGAAGAATTATTGCAGTAATTTAACATACCTTTCTGCATCACAAATGGTCTCAGAGCTTCCTGATTCTAGTTCCCAGATTTTCAGTTGTGGTATAGAATGTTTGTTACACAGTTATTCAATAATAATTCGGTGTTCCTTATATATTAAGATTTCCAAGGAATAGATTCCCCCATTATGGAAAAAAAAAACAAAAAACAAAAAAAACCCCAAAAACCAATAAACCACCTAAATTTGTCCTACATTACTGAGATATCTTAGTCGAATTTTTAATTTTGGTTATTACATATTCTACTGGAAGAAAGATTTAAAAACTCTTCCATGTAATAACTGCTTTGCAGTGTCTGTATAATGGGCTGAATAACGGAAGATCAAACTGACCTTACTACATGAAATAATTTTTAAAATAATTATGAGGCAAAACCAAAAAGGTGGAATTGGCAGACATATTTGAGTATTTTGATCACCCACAGAAACATGTTTAGACTAGAAAGCTACACCTCAATAGGTTGTTTACTAAAGCCTTTAAGCTTTAGTAAATGATTTCTCCAGATTATACATACTTTATTTTTGGTAATTTTTCTCTCTTTATTCATGTTTTCTGAGTATGAATACCAGAATTGGTCGCAGAGCTTTGGTGATACTCTTGCTCATGGAGGAAAAGATGAAGCCATACTGCTAAAAGTTTCATCACTTCATTCCAGTTCTCTAACCCTGAGCATTTCTTCCTCTTACAAAATCCAAAAGTCTCCATCATTTTAACAAGGCATGAACATTTTAATGTATTCTGAAGACACACAATGGGAAACTTGGTGCTTTCCTCAGTTAAAAAAATTGTGCTTTCCTTCCTAACTCTGAATAGCCCTTCTTTAACTGTGTGTTAATCCACTGCTTTATTTTCTCTTCCACTATTTCCAAAGCCGCACCCCTTCAGTGCATGTTTTATCACAATAGCTCTTCTGCCATGTTCCAGTAGCCTTTATAATACCACAGATCATGTTCTGCTCTGCTAGTTCAGGTCCTTCTGTCTTGTTGCTCCATTTTAACTAGAAAATCTAGCCCTGTCACAATCAAATTGTTCGACCTTCTTAATCAGAACTTACAAAAAATTAAAATAGGCGCCCATGATGAAAGTACCCTCTTCCATGATGTCCCCAAACTGGGAACTCTACAGACACTGGCATCTCCAAGCTATAGGGAAAGTATTTTGTGTTTGATACCATAGGAAGCAAGGAAAGAAATCCAGTTTTCTGTTGCTTTTCAGTCTTTCCATGGTCTTTTGAACCAAGCATAGCCATAAGGAGAGGGTCTTTACCAATGTCTCTGGGGGTCAGACAGGAAAGGAGGGCTTGTTTAGAGAACTCCTGCCAGACTGAGGCCAGGACTGTGCAGCACCTCTCTGAACTAAGACACAGAGTAAGCAGAGCCTCATCCTGAGTCAGGACCTGATTAAGCAGAATCCTGTCACAATCTGGAGGTTATTTTCTGTACCAAAGACTCCTAACTCTGCCTGTTGGTCCAGATGAATCCCAATTCCCTTTCCTGTGCAGACCTCAGTGGCAGGTAAGGAGCACAGCAGCTCTGGATGCACAGAACAAAATGCATTCAGAGTGGGGGTCCAGCCCAGAAGAGGCCAGAAAAGCAGAGTGGCAGTAAATGCACAGCTGTATCTGACTTTAAACTACAAGGGCAGAGGTGTGAGCACTAATGCTTTGATGTAATAAATATAATTTTAAAGTCCTGGGTACTGTGCTCCTCTCATATTGTTTCACCTGCCTGCACTTCTGCAGACTGTCTGTAGTGATGAGATCTTGTTTGCACTTCTATGTAAAGCACCAGCTTTGCTGAAATGTGATCTGCATGTTTTTAGTAATATTTTATTAAAATCTTCCAGAGGAACAAACATCCCACTATATGAAAGTATATTTCCCTTGCATAAATAAGCTTCAAGTTTTATTAAAAATCATGATGCTCCATAGTATATAATGAATTATTAATTTTATATTCATAACCATAGTCACAAGGTATTTCCTGAAACACAATGCAAAATATAAAGAAAATATCACAACCAAGCTTTAATAAGTTAGAGGCTTAAGATAATAAAATCTGTTCTTCTCTTACAAAAAGTAGCTTAAGGCAGCTTTGACCACCATGTGTCACTTGTGAGTCTTCTTGAGAAAATCTGTGGGGTGCTGGTGAACACTTGGTGAGATTCTCTCGTTTTAGTTGTTTGTTTGTTTGGTTTTTTTCTGGATAAAACCATCTACTGCACAAAGAACTGTTCAACAGCCTGGAGTCTTGTCCTAGAACTATAATATTTTCCAGTCCTTCCATTGCACCTTTCTTTAGTATCTTGTCTCAGTTTAAAAAGTCTGGAAATTAATTTTTTTTCCCCATGATCCTGAGTAAGATTTAATAGAGAGCCTTTCTTCACACTAGACATCTGTAAACATACTTTAAGAAAACTGAGCAAGATGATAATTGCCTTTTAATTCAACCAGAGCAGACTGCAGGTGGTATTAAAGGGAGAGAGAGCAGCTCGCAGTTTGCCATATTGTGTTCTACCCCCAGCCTGTAACTCTCCCTCCTAACTCACTCAGATGAAGTGCAGCAACAAGGAAGACAAGGCAATGGCAAAGGGCTCCTCAGCATTCTCCTCCTGTCCCTGCTGCAGCTGCCTGTGGGCAGATGCCGCTGATCAGCACACTCAGAATATTCTTGGCTGTGCCGTGGTTGATACGCAAAGCCAGAGCCCTTTCTCTGGGGAAGGAGTTAGTTAGCAGCTGGAAACAACACCACACAGGCAAGAAATGACTGATCACGTGATGAGATGAAAGGAATCACTGAATCTGAGATCTAGATTCTCTCCTTGTCCCCACTAATCCCTCAAACCCAGATGCTTTTGATTGCCTTCTCCTGCATTTCCCACAGCACTCGGATGGAAATATCCCGTTACGCAGCAGGATCATCAGTCACATGAAGAGACTTCACTGCAGAGCAGGTTGGCATCGTGGGGATGGGTAATCTCTGGGCTGCAGCAGCAGAGAGCAGGCTGTGTGAATGCTACTGGTGGCCACGCAATCAGCAAAAGCCTGGTGTAAATACGCTGTCCATGTACAACAGTTTAATCCACACAAAACATTAAGGCTGAACATAGGCAGGAGAACACTTAAAATTTCTCAGTTTGTGATTTTTTTCCCCTATAAACACCCATCCAAGTATCTGTTCAGACTGATGGAGTTTGGTAGTAATCATTTTCCTTAAGTACAGTAGCCATGATGTAACTCTAACTGATTAATTGCCATCTTTATTTAGAAGAAAATATACACATACATATTCACCACTCCTTCCCTTACTGTCTTCTTTCAAATATCCTTTCTTATTTCTACCTATTTCAAAGAAGGAGGGGAAAAGCTTTTGTACCCCAGATACTCCTATTTATAGATTCCTAATACCAAAAGATGCTCTAAGTGTCTCTGTGTGACAATTAGGAAATGAGAAAAGTAGATGAGCATATTTTTAGGATAAAACCTGTGTATTGTGTTTTGAGTCTCTGCCTTCCTAATCAAGAGTTTGGGAGAGTCAGCACTGATGAGGAAATGGGGCAGTAGCCCAGAAGGGCAAGACAAACCCAACACAGCTTCAGTAATGTAATTAAAAATGACTGTGATGTGACTAAACTGGGGTTCTTATTCAAATTAAAAAAAGAATTTACTAGAGGGATGATTTTCTTAAGTAGGTGGGATGTTGAGCTATTAGCATGGGCCTTAAACATCATTTGTGTTGACAAGTTTTTTTCTAATTACCCCCTGCAGATTTTCAGCAGTGAGAAACAGCCAGAAGAAAAACCCTTGACTAGTTGCACCCCATGACCACCAGCAGAAACGTGTGACACTTGAAGCAGATCATCTCTTGTCAGTGTATTTTAAAGTCAAGAGACAAGAGTGCTTGTACTGAAACATGAAGAAAGGAGCTGTCAAGGACTCTGTTCCAGCTTCCTGCCTTCTGAGACCAGTTCCATTTGTGTCCCAAACCCAAAGATGATTGAAGCCCTTTTAGACTTGGACAGGGCTTGGCTGGTAACAGTTCCCAAGGCACTGTTTGCTGTCCCTGGGCAGACACAGCAGGGCATACACACCTCAAAGATTCCTTTGGCCATAGGGGTAGAGCCTCTCCTGCTGGCTCCCTTGGGCCAGGAACTGCTGCTCCACCACTCACTACCCTCACACACTGGTGTGAGGGGTCAGATCAGCTCAGGGAATTCAGCTTAGATTTCCTGAGGGGTCAGCTGTTCAAAGTCAGGTGCCTCCTCTTACTGTTTGTACACCAATTGTAACTTTGGCATCATTAGGCAGACAAAGAAGAGCAAGATTTTCCAGCAATCTCTGCCTCAGTCCTGTCTCAAAGAAAGACTCTGACAGATCAGAAATGCTGGGATCTGAAGTGTTATCTCTGGTTCATTTTAGAGGTAACTGTTTGGAATGCCTCTGTCTGGATCTCTGTGACCCCCATGTTTCAGGGCACTTGCATCTGCCTTGTTCATATCCTTAACAAAGAGTAAACCACTTTTCCCTGTTGGGAGCTCTCCTTTCATGAGCATCACAGGGCTAGAGCAGCTGGGTGGGATGTGAATGATCCTGTCTCCTTTGTGTGCACATCCAGCAAAGGTCATAATGGTAACTGGGACAGATTGCTGTGAATTAGTGCAGCATGACCAGGGCAGGGTACGTGGCCTTGGGAGTCAAGCAACGCTCCACCAAAAGGGCTGCAATCACAGTTAGGCTGCGGTCAGTACCTTCTCCCTCCCAGTGCTGTGTTCTTGCATTCTACACTCCCATTCCTGTTTCAGTGACCAAAGCTATCACTTAACACCCTTAATAGATCAGCTTCCCTTCCATATAGGTAGTTAATGAGAAATCCAAAGAGTAGAAAGGTTTAGAGATTGGAGAAGAAACTGTTACTTAAATAGCAGAGAAAGAGAGACAATGTGAGAGGATCAGCTACTGTATTTTACACGGAATCTCCAGTAGGAATGGTGGGAGAACAAGAGGTGGTGGTTGCAGGGGTAAGGATAATCAGACATTTAACGTGCACTGATAATCCCCTACAAAGTCCACGCTGCATAGCACAGAAGTATAAGAATGGGTCATGAATCCAGGTCTGAAGGTACTGATATGTGTAGCAAAGTACTTCCTTGAGATTTATCTACCTTTAAGAGCATTCTAACGGTGCTAATCAGCTGTTTGGGGAAAAAAAAAATCCAATCTTTAGTATTGTTAAATTCACATAAAGGGAATGCTCAGCTTCTACTGAATGTTAATTAGTAGCTTTTTCACACCCAGGTAGAACTGCTGCATGAGCCAACTTCATTCTGGCATTTTCAAACTTGTGACTCTTCTGCTTCACAATTTGAATGGCAATTTCTGTACACAGCAGGAGGCTTGGACTAGGTGATCTTTAGAGGTTCCTTTCCAGTCAAACCATTCCATATTTCTGTGATATTTCTGTTTGTTTTCTATATATGTTCAACATCCATATATTTGAAGAAAAATAAAGGACCTCAATATAACTATACTATTTCATTATTTTGTGAAAACTGTGACTGTTAAAAAAAAAAAAGAGTTTTAGTTTGTTGTTTGCCTGTTTTTTAAATAATTATCTAATGCTGTTTTTAAAAAGCTAATCACTTCATTGAGCTTTGTTGACACCAAAGTCTGGTGTAGTATCCCCAAAACTCCATATTCTGTTAAAAGTGGCATAATTCACTAACCACATACCTTGGTTAACCCCAGCCAACAACAAAATGCCACAAAGCTGTCCCCTCACTTCCTCACTGTGACCAACAGTAATGTCATACTAAATCCACAAAGCACAGCCCTGTACCAGCTACTAAGGAAAAAATGAACTGTCTCCCAGCCCAAACCAGGGCACAACATTAATTACATTGGCAAATCCTATCACCAGATCCCCATGACTTCTGGTACCCTGCAACAGGAAGGATGACAATTTGACCATTTGCTGGTCCCCAGTAAATTCATGGGCACAGGGTGTACAGGGACTCCTCTGCTGTTTGGAAGCATTTTTTTTCTGGAAATGAGGAAGTTACATGTGTCATGGTAAATAATAAAAATGCAGACATATTTCAGCCTAAATTTCTCAGCTGTCACACTTGGGTGTGAAGTTCAGGCACTCTGGTAATCACTCTGTTATTCACAGTGTAACCAGCATCCATTTAGAATCACTGAGGTTTTCCTGCCTTCTCTTTTTGACTCTACAACTTTAGAAAACAAAGCAGGACCAAAAAACCACATTTATATCACTGTGAGTGTGGGTGCTCTCACTGTGTGACATATTGTAATTTTTCTTCAGATCCAAAGAAGTTTGGAGACTGCAGTGACTCCCCTAGAAAACAGGTGGGTCTCTCAAAAATTTGCTTCTTGGAAAGCTACTTTTTATCTTCTTTTGTACAGCTTGAAGGCCCAAAGTTTGCAACAACCATTTCCTGTCCTATATTTCAAATGCTGCAATTCAGCAAAGTGCAAATGCTGTATCTTGCAGTTTATTTGTGCAGTGGCGGGTACTTTGGTGTGTGATGCATAAGATCATGTACACACTTGGTGTCTGTGACATGGACTGATGGCAAAATCACATCAACAGCACTGAC
>JAWWLZ010000082.1:52513265-52542638 GCA_035041345.1 Poliocrania exsul
GCACGTAGGAGTTGGCAGTGAAGGAGTGAAGGTGACCCTGGGAGGAAAGTGTCACTCAAATTTTGTCTTTGTTCCTCTCCTCTGATCTATTTTAATTGGCAATAAATTGCATTAATTTTCCCCAAGACTACTCTGTTTTTCCCCAGAGGTATTTGGTACATGATCTCCCTATTTTTATTCTATCCATAAGATTTGGTCTTCTTGTTTTCTCCCTAGCCCTGTTGAGGATGGGAGGGAGGGAGTGACTGGCTGGGGATGTCCAGCAGCTGGCCCAGGTCAACCCACCACAACACTCTACAAAAAGGAATATGAAATCAAAACAAGCCTTTCAAATTGCATTAAGTTGAACAAGTACATTTTCAGGACCTCAACAGCTTGGCAAGCAGATTTTGCATATGCATTTTCACAACAGAGTTTCTACTGGTAGCTTATATGTGTAATCAAATTATTGTATTAAAGAAGACAATTCCATAACTACATAGGATTTGTCCAACTCTTTCTTCAGTGTATATTTCATAAGTGATTGTCACTACTTTCCTCTCCCCTCTTCAGAGAGCTTTACTTGCCTCTCAGGTTCAGCAGGCAACACATTTGTCCTGTGCTGTGATCCCTCACCTTTCTTTAAAGGATTCCCTTTGGAAGTGCTTCAGGAGATTAAACAATATCCCAGGACACCACCCCCAAATTAACTGAAAGTGTTTCACATCATGGCTGGAGCATAAGGTATTCATCCCACAGTAGCCATTCAAATATGTCATTCACCATGAGTAATAAAGTTTTATAGGACAGCAGGAGACACGGCATTCTGAGCACCATCATTCCAGAGCAGCCTCCTTCACTCTTGTTCTAGGGCAAAAGTAACATTGTGCTGCTCTGGAAATTCTGGGGGGAATGAAACCAGGGGAAAAAAAAAAAAAAGGAAGAAAATGCTGTTCTGCAGGCTCATTTAAGATCAGGTATTTAATTCTAAAAATAATTTAAAAAAATCAACTGAGGAAAAAAGAAAAGAATGAGGTGATGTAACAAGGTCAAACTGTACCAAGCAGTTTGTGTCAAATATTTTTGAACTGGGGCTCAGTTTTCCACGGTGTCAGCCTTTGTGCTGGACAGCAGTGACCTACTGAAATTGGGGCCTTCACACACTACAGAAAGACCCAAAAAAGAGAGGCAACAGTAGCAACTCTGTAAAACTATTGCTTTATTTTCTCCCCCCTATAAAATTTAGGAAACATCTTCCAGTCATTATTGATGTACACTTTATAATTTTATATGTATTATTTTACTTCAGACTCATGAAAAATTATCTTTTGCATAAAATGATAGCACGTGGCTGTGGCCTTTTGTCTGCTTTATGTCCATCAGTGCAACAAGAAAAAATATCATTTTAAGAGATAAGAAAAACATTTAGTTGACCTGTTCTTTGAACAATAATGCAACACATTTATTTTGCTAAAAAATTGGGAAAATAAACTATTGTGTATATATCTTTAATAAGCTACTTTTTGTTTTCTGGAAGCCGTTTTATGTAAAACTGAGATAATTTGAATACTTCTAGTTCAGTTTATTTGAAAGTCAGGTGTGCCAAGACACTTCTTTGGCTCAGTTGAAAGACAGTAATACCTTAAACCACTGTGCTTCTTCCTAAAGAAAATGTTTGTTTGTTAAACAGCTCATTTGAAAACACTATGAAGAAAACACACCATTGGCAAATATCAAAATGCAGTATAAAATGTTATTTTATGATTAGTATTTTCTCTTAAGGGTAAATCTGCTTGCTGGAAAAAAATTGAAAAAAAAATATTTTTGTGAAAACCTCTCCTCCTGAGTTATCTTTACTAAGCATATTGTAAAAATTAACCAAATAATATTAAAATGAAATTGGAAATATTATGCTCTCTTTTTTAATAATCACCGATTTTATGTTTAAAATGTAACAATTCTAATGCTTTCATGAAAAATCCTGACTATACATCCTCAAAATATAAAAATTACAATATTAGCATGTGGGGTTTTTGAGATTACAGACCTTGTTCTATAATTCAGAACTGAGCAGACTCCAGGTGGATTGTCTAACTTTGATATGCTTTACAATTCAGAAAGATGTTGGAATGTCATGCCTTGAAGTGAGCATTTCCATTATTCATATTCCTCCTGCTTTAGAGTTTTCTTGTTTGAAGGCTAATAATGGCAATTTAGGGAAGGAGGTATTATGTGAAAAGCTAAGTAGTTCATCGGTGGTTGTTCAATAACAGAAGAGCAGTATTTTTTTCTTCACTTGAGCCTGTTCCTGGGCTGATAGGCTGATAAATGCTGTTTGTGGAGGTTTTTCAGGGTGGGAGGTGACACATGGAGGCTTCAGCTTCGAGGAGATTTTAAGGACTTGTACAACCTCCCATTATTGCTTGTGTTGTGCTATGTGTGGCAGGGGTCAGACCAAAAAATGATGATAGCAAACTGGCCCAATTTTGTAGAGTTAACCCAGGAATTACAGCACTTGCTTCCTTCCTATGTCCATTCTGCAGATGGAGGGATGTAGTTCAGCTTCCAAAACGAACAAGCAGGAAAATATTGGAGTATGGAACTGAACTACATTCCTCCCTCTACAGAATGGACATAGGAAGGAAGCAAGTGCTGCAATTCCTGGGTTAACACTACAAAATTGGGCTCACTCTGGCCCATAAACTTCTGGTTTTAATTTTGAAACATTAGTTTTTAGGACTTAGTTTTAGGTTCATTTTAATTCTTATATAACTAACCATTAATGTTGAAAATGTTGTGGGTTTTTATACGAGATGGGCTTGAAATTCAACATTTGCAATCATATTTTTGAAAACGAATTGATGAAAATAATTAAAAATTGAAGGCCTTTTGTGTTCAGGATCACACTTTTATACAGGTAAGAGATTCATTGCACTTCTACTCCAGGTAGCTGTGCTCATTGAATAGTATTCTAAACATTTGAGCTGGTTTCTAATGTAGTAGAGAAATCATCACTGTGAGAGTCACTATGTTTTAATTGCAGGCCTCAGATGTGCACTTTTATGCAATATTTTAGTCCAGAACGATGTTTCTGGAGACACTCCTGGAACAGTCAGAAGTAGCACATCTGAACCTTACCAAGGATATAAAGAAAAGTAGGAAGAAACTGAGGGCACCCATTCAAATAAATAAATAAATAAATAAAGTTCTCCCCTCTCTCATAAGCCAACATGTGTTTTCAGCAAAGGCACATTATTTTATGGACATTTTAACTCTCAATGTTAATTTTAGAACTCAGTGAGGACCACTTAGGACTTTCACAGTGTCATTTCTATAATAAAAGAGAATCTGAAAGTGATCACTCAGCCACAAATGACCATTTAAAGGGCACTGATGGTTATGGAAAGTAAGAAGTGAATTCTGAAAGGAATACTAAATACTCTTCAAAGTAGATTATTTAAATTGAACTGCTCCACTCAGTGGACTATTTATTTGAGGTAGCCTTAATTTGATTAATTTATTTTAATTTCCAAAATGAAAAGTGATAAACACACCTTCCATTGAAATCTCCCACAGTTTTTTCTTATGTCTTACACTAGAAAGGGCAGTGCCTCACAGTGAGCATCCTGTGAGCTTCCTGAACATGAGATCATTAAATGGGTGATGCAGCCGAAAAGGCTGATGTCAAAGACAGGTTCTAAAGTGCTGGCAGGAGACTGGGACTTGATATGCAAAGGAAGGTTCTGGCATTTAACTTGGTCCATGCCTGTACAAATCCAGGTGCTGCTGATGGAAGCAGAAAAGAGCTACTGGCTAAAATCCAGTCACCACAAGAAATATCCCAACCCCTTTCAGAGGTTCATCAACTCTCAATGATCCAGAGTCTCTGTTATTAATCGCAAAGATGAAGAAAACAAAAGATGTTACTGCTGCTTTGAGAATAAGGAAACAACATCAGGCATTAAGATGTCAAACACTTCACTCTGGGTAATGCAAAATAGGGAATGCTGGTTTTTGGAAGTGTGGGAGATTTTCTTAAGAATTCAAGATGTGTTAATATCTGTATAACAAGGATGGGTGAAATACTTGATGTGTATAATTTTGGCCAGCTTTGTGGTGCTTATCGGTCATGGGTCATTTTGATTGCTGTGCCCATTACCCATGAGGTTAAACCTACTTTTTATGTTTGTCATGCACCCACAACTGCATCCACTGAACTGCATGAAATCAAACTCCATCACAGTTTATGTTAATATTTGTACAGAGCAAATACCCCTTACTCAAAAGTACCAGCAGGTACTTTATTAAAATAATTACTAACAATTACAAACAAGACAGTTCTAAGAAGACTTGACTGAGATATCTTAATTCTGGAATAGAGAAATGGCCTCAAGATGAGCAATGTGGTTGGACCTTCCATCTAACAATGTGCATTCCAGTTCTGAGGGGCACAATAATGGCTTATCCTGTGTTGTAATGCAGCTATAGGCAAGTAGGGCCCACTTTGTAACCATAAGATGAACCAAATCAGTTTGCTTTTCCCCCCTAACAAACTGATCAAACCATAACAGAAAAAAAGACTCCTAGTTCATTGACAGAGATGATCTGGATAGGATACTTTGTCCATTATACATAAGAAATGTGTTTAAATCTATCTTTTAAGTATAAAATCAATTATTCTTATTACAGTACATCAGGGTGATGAAACTTAGTGTTCTGAGAGATATTTTTAGACAGTATGAGCAAAGTGTGTGAAATGCTCATCTGGTGGTAGAAGAAATTGTACTTGTGGGGAAAGTTTGATTAAGGAGGATAGGTAGATAAATGTGCACGTTCACAGTCACCTTAATTTCTTTTTCTCACATTTTATTTACTCTCTTGGCAGTAAACAGGGGAAGGTCCATCAGCCTTACCCTGACAAGTAGGTGTAGCTGGGGTAGATGTACACGTATGTCTATGTGTAAGAAAACAAGAGTGAAAAGGTTAAAGGAGTAGGTTAAATTCACCAGGGGAGAGTAGATTAAATTTATGATTTAGTGTATCACTGTCAGCAGAATGGGAAAAAAAAATACTACTCTTTTGCCACAAATCTTTCCAAAGATCTGTAGGACATCTCCTATATTGTAATACGTACAGACTGCAGCATCACTTCACTGTTATGGTGTTGGTGTCATATTATCCTGCCACATTACAATTCTTTTTGCCTTTCATTTCCATGGTTAGAAGCAAGAGGCAATAGGATGGAGAAACAGGTGCAAAATCTCTTCCCATTTCTTTTATGGGTTTTGTATCAACAAACAAAATTCCACAGCAGAGATGAAAGCTTGGAGGATAATATTTGGCATTTTAAAGCAAGGATGAATTTTTTCCAAGTGCCTTTTGCAACTAAGGAATTCAGTATGTGAACTCCATAGTGGTAACAATGGGCAAGCAGTTTTGTCCATCAGGTGGGAGGTGTGGAGAAATGTCTAAGCACAGGTGTGGTTTATCTAGGGTGGAAAAGCTGATGCATCTTGCACCTCACTGAAGGGACAGCCAAGCCTGGCAAGTGTTTACCCTCAGGGCAATGGTCAGTCCTGAGCTTGCCCAGGGTTGCCAAATGGTCTCATGGTGTGTGTTCTTCCTTTGCTCTCTGCATACAGCCCTGTCTGAGTTCCAATAATGGACAAAGAAAGTACTACTTGTTCTTCAGTCTCCAGAAAACCAAAACTGAGTTTCTTCAACAATAAATCTGTCATAAAAGGTTATGAAAGAGAGAGGTGAATGTGCAGAGAGAGCTTAAAGCAGGGAGCCATAGCAACTGAACCTAAACCTGATCCAGATCTGAATACAGATTATTGTAAATCAGTGTCTGGCAGACAGGCTACATAAGTTAAAAGAGATCATGTTTATTTAAAAAAAAAATCTATTATTATGCTTGATTCTTGGAGACTGGGTTATTATCTTTTAACTTTGGTTTAATAGTATTGCATCCCACTCTAGTCTGGTAGTTAACAAAACCACTACTTTGCAGACAGACTCAAGGAGCAATTGCTTCAGGCTGTTTTGTTTCTTTTTAAAATATTTATGATAATTTTTTTTTTTTTTTTAAAATCCCAATCTTAAACCTTTTTCATGAAGCCTCTCTTCTGGCATAACACAGAAATAGAACAAGAAGTGATGTGTTTTAGACACAGAGGAACTGCTAAACTTAAGAGTCCTGGCAGCAGTTTCAACTGACTTATATTTACATTATTTTTTATTCAGTTACTGCCTCTCTGACCCTTGTAGCTACCAGACTTGTGAAGTGTTGTATTCCCAGACAGATGAGAATCCACACCAGGACGTGTGATGGCAGTATGAGTCTGGCACATCTGAAGAGGTGATAAGAAAGGGCTGCACGGGGCTCTCCTGTTCTTGATGTGAGCTGCAGGCAGCAATCTGTGAACTCTAAGCCCTCCAAGGTAGACCACGTGCAGCTCTGTGCCCCACACTCATGCCATGGTGGGAACTGGTCAGATGCTGTGAGCTCATCCATAGCAGAAGAGGGTGAGCAGCAGCAACCAGCGTGAGGAGGCACAGAGGAGGGTGCCACAACCTGCCACAGTGGCACAAAGCACCAGTAAGGGTGTGGGCAGCAGTTTGAGCCTAGTGCAGAACAAGTGCACTTGACAGGTTTGTGCTAAATTATCTTGGCAAAAGATTATGCATCTAATATGTATTTCTTAATACTGTTTTCGCATTAGAAGTCTATCACTAATGGTAGTATAACATCTTTGAAGAGACATGAAATAAAATTTTATAGAATGCAGTACAGGTTTAGAATGAGTTCTCATGCCTCTTTCTTGCATAAATCATGGGCTAAGCTAAGGATAATTGCTTCAAGTAAAACAGAACTTTTAGCCTGTGCCACTCTCCATTGAAACCAGTGGGAAGTTTATGTTTACTGGCTATGCAAAGCCTGTGCAAAATTGTGCAATGGGATTAGTTACATCAGTAATGCAGGTGTTCAAATATATATAGGAGTATTCACCAGACCAAAACCATACTCTCAAGGTCATAGTTACATCATGGACTTAGTTTAACCAGTGATTACATAGGATTAAAAAAAAAATCCACAAAACAAACAAACCCCCTTGGATCAAGTAATGTCTTGGAATTCTTGGGAAGGACTGCATGAATTGTAATAGTGCTGCATTATGAAGCATCACTGAGTCTGTAGCAAGTGTAAAGTTTCTTGTTGGTGATTAAATAAATGATTCCCAGTCTCAAGATTAAATAAATGATTCCCAGTCTCATACTTCACATTTAGAAAGGGCAGGGCGTGGTACTCAGCAAAATAAAATTTTGCCACAGTCAGCTCACTCTGGGCCAGTCCCAGGGAGTGGTTGTGAATGGAGTTACATCCAGTTAGTGGCCCAATGTAACATCACACATAAGCAAGTATTGCCCAGGGATCAGTATTGGGGACTGTTCCGTTTCTTCATCAATGATCTGAACTAGGGGATTGAGTAGACCCCCAGTCAGTTTGCAGAAGACACCAAGCTGGGTGGGAGTGTTGACCTCCTGGAGGACAGGAAGGCTCTGCAGAGGGATCTGGACAGGCTGGATAGATGTGCTGAGGCCAATGGTATGAAGTTCAACAAGGAGAAGTGTTGGGTCCTGCACTGGGGTCACACCAACCCCAGGCAGCACTGCAGGCTGGGGAACAGTGGCTGGAAAACTGCCAAGCAGAGAAGGTTCTGCTTGGCAACTGGCTGAACATGAGCCATCATCGTGTCATGGTGGGCAAGAGGGCCAGGAGCATCCTGGCATGTGTCAGCAATAGTGTGACACCAGCAGGACCAGGGCAGGGATTTTCCCTCTGCACTTGGCACTGGTGAGGGAACACCTTGGGTCCTGTGTCCAGTTCTGGGCTTCTCATTACAAGAAAGACATTGAGGTGCTGGAGAGAGTCCAGAGAAGGGCAAAGCTGGGGAAGGGTCTGAAACCCAAGTCTGATGAGGACCAGCTGAGAGAGCTCAGACTGTTTGGAATAGAAAGAGGCTCATGGGAGACCTTATTGCTTTCTACAGCTACCAGAAAGGAGGCTGTGATAAGGGGAGAGTCTGTCTCTTCTTCCAAGTAACAACTTCTAGTACAAGAGGAAACAGCCTCAAGTTGCACCAGGTATGGATAATAGAAAAATCTTCACAGAAAGGATTCTGTTTTGAATGTGTAGATTGACTTGGACAATCACCCAAATATGAAAATTAAGGAAATTTTGATTAGCGCAAGAGCTTAATTTTTCTGAATGTTGCATATCAAAGTACTTGTAAGAGATGCTATCTGGGTGATTTAAGAAATTGATGAGCTTTGCATCTGTAGTAAATGTTTTTAAACTTTAATGTAGGTGATAGATGTTTTATGTATGCCTGTTGCAAACATGAACACTACTAATTAGAAGCTTTGGCAGAGCAGTTTGTATCCATAGCTCAGAAAAGGACAGCAGACAAACTGTGCATACCTACAATATACCAGGATTTCCTGCTGGATGCCCTAACTGCTGGAAAGATTGATGACTTGCTGTTTAACATAGTATTAAGCAGTTTGGCAATTTAACTGTTTGTACTTATTGGCCATAATCATATTTTCAATCACCCTGTATACTCACCTGTTCCACAGATTTGTTTTAGTTTCCAGGCACATACCTTAGACTATAACAGGAAGCAGATGGGCAGTCTTGTCTTTTTGCTAAGTCTGAACAAAGACTTTGTGCCTAATTAATTTTTCATGAACTTTCTTTTTGCCCATTCTATTCAGAGTATCAGCAGTTCACATCCAGAAGCACAGATGAAAATTATGAAGGATGTAGTAGTGCTTTGGGAGTCAGTACCTGTCAGGTGAGGTGACTGTACTCCTGCTAATTGCACAAGGAAGTGCCATTTACCACTGCAAGTATTTGGATATCTCCAACCTGTTCACAAGCTCAGAAACAGCAGAACAATTAGTAAGATTCGAGATTATTGCCTGGTTTCGCTACAGACTTTGGTTAATATCATATGAGTGAGTTGGAATTTTTCATTTGTTTTGGTTGGTGGGTTTGGTTTAGCCATTGGTTTTTGGCACTATTTTTTAATAATGAAAATGGTGATCTTTTATCACAACTGTTATGACACCACGGTATTTGTGAGTATTTCCAGTTTATTGCCAGTTATTAGCTAGAATGTCAGATGTGTTGTTTAAGGAAAGACCACATCTTTCTGCCAAAATTTATGTAGCTCTAAAGCAGGACCAGTCTGCTTCTGCATCCAGATTGAAGTACAAAGAAAAATTTTTTACAGGTTTTCCACAACTGTTTTTTTTCTTTAGATGTCTATTCCCTTTCCTTATCACTCATGTCAGATGCATGGCAATGGATTTTTGCTCTTGATCTGGTGCATGTGTTTATTCAATTTGTTGTCTTTGTTGGCTCTTTCAGTGTACGCCTATCACATGGGTCTGGCAGAGCAGGAAAACAGAAGTGTTCATTTGATGCCTGCCTAAGAGCAGATCATCGTGGTTCACAATATAAAACAGTTTTCTTCTAGAGCTGAGCTCCAACACTGCACTGACAGTGGAGGTGTGGCCACATTTTACAGCAGGACGAATTACAATCAGGATTTCTCCTTGAAACAGTTAGCACATCCATTCTTATCAGTTCAGTGTCATTCTGTTCTCTGCACCTTCGTGCAACCCATGGGATTCCTTGCCCACAATACAGTAGGAACATTTTCCATCTTTGTGTGGTGTTGACCATCCTGAAGGCCTCCCAAAATTTTTGGAAACTGATGGCACTGAGCAACACTTCAGTAGCTCACATGGACAGACCGTTTTCTGATATTAATAGAAGCTAAATTCTTTCTACATTTGGACAACAATTATTTAGTTAGGAATTTTCTCTTTCAATTTTCACTTTTTATAAAACTCTCTATCCCTGAATCATGAGTATCTTTCTAAAAACTAATGTAGTGACACTCACATTTGAGTTATGGGTTATATTGTTAAGATGCTCTTTAAGCACTTTGGTCCCTCTTTCTCTTCACATAAGCAGCAAAGTGCACATGTGACCAAAGTTTAAGCTCCAACCTTCTTTCCTCTCATTTGGGTTCTGCATAAGGCTGTTAAAGCATTGAGTTGCAAAGGTCTTACAAATGGGTGTATTGGCTTGTTCCTGTCTCCTGGTTGGGGGTAGTAAACCCTCTTTTTGGTTATGTGATGGGTGACATATGAGGGATGACTGACATTAAAGAGAAATAAAGAAAGAAGACACATGAATCCTCATGAGAGAGAATGGCAGATGGTGTTTGCCAAAAGAGTTCATATTCGAAGGGTTTTGATGCATCTTTGAAACAGAAGATGACAAGCTTATGGTATATGCCAGATAAACGAATTTTTCTGGTAGGTTAACCTAGTCTGTATCTTGAGAATGCCTGAATTAATTTAGTCTCCATTTATGGCAAGTGTTTGTTGCCCTTCAGAGGAATTTATAATTGCCACAGCTAGTTCAGGCAGTTGACAAGTGGGTGTACATACCTTGCATTTCAAATATAATAACAGTCTTTCAGGAGAACTATTTTGGGAGCAGGTGAATTTGCATACCAATAACAGGAAAGGAAATTGCATGCACCATTGAGACAGAGGAAAGCAGAAAGAAACAAAATTGATAAGGGGAGCAGAATAGTCTTGCTGTATGGTTGGATTCTGGCCGTAATGATAGGGAAGGTTTGATAATAAGGCTTACAGCATGTCAGGCAGGCAGGGTTCTCTCAGTGCCTTTATTCCCTCAGTACTCACAATGATCTGAAATGGACTTTTGTGTGCTTTTGGAAAGGGCCTCGGGCTCTGCTGGCTTACTGTGCACCAGTACCAGTTACAACAGAAAGATGATTCCCTAACTGTGTATTATTTCCTCTTCTATTGTTTCCAGACAGTTTAGATAAGGTGATAGTTTTACAATCTTAGGAATGAGGAGGAACTCAAACAGTATAGCTTTGTAAAATCTAAAGGCAAAATGTTGGTGTTAACCTTTACTGAAGTGGACAGTTTTAACTCATGCTGAAATAGGCAAATTTTCTTCCTTTATCTTCTCCATTCATCTGTGTAAAGCTGGATTTTGAATATACAGGAGAGAATTCCAACTTCTTGAAGAAAAGAGATTATATGTGTTAGAGGTGATCAGTAGTTTCCAGCAGAACTGGCCTTACTAGAGGAGTCCTTTTTTTAGCTTTTTCTTGCACACACTCCTTTGATGTCTAACCCTTGTCCCACACCTGCTCAGTGTTTAAGCATTCAGTTTAGTATATATTTACTAGCAGGTGTGCTCCTTATACTTCATAGGTAGTTTGAAACTACAAAGTGGCATTCACTTCGATCCATTTCAAGACACAATGCTTTGTGTCTCTAGGCTGGCAAACAAAGATCTATGACACAACTAAAGATGTTTTGAAATCTAGAAATGATACACTGCTAAATGTGGGTAGATTAGAGGATGAAGATGACTATTCAGTAAGCTTCTATTTGAAAAGTTAGAGGTAAAAGAATAAAACTCCTTTTTTCTAAAATGATAAAGAAATTGCAGGCCTGAACATACAATGTGTGTATATGAGTGTCTGCCTCTGTCAAAGTGTTTCTCCATTTGACAGAAAGAAAATGCATCTCATGGTATCTTCCATCTCTAATCAGGAAATCTGGTTATAAAAACATAACTAAAAGATGGTAAGGCTCTATTGACACACTTAGACCACTTTTTGTCAAGGAGTTTCCTCTTTGGCATATGCCTATATTTTCTTTTGTTTAATTTTTTACTGTGTCAAGCCAGTTTTCTTCTTCAGATTTCAGTCTCTGTAATCCCACTCAGTATCCAGCCTAAATTTTTTTTCTGTATTTGCTGTTGTTACCACTGTGGGGCTTTTATTGTCTTCTTTTCCCTTAAGCCTTGGTTCATGTCATGGGATCAGAAGCTCTGAGACTGTTTGAATGAAAAGTTTAACAGCCTTGCAAGAGAAAACCTGGTCATTGTGATCCCCATGTAATTGCTGCTCACCTGCCAGGGCCTCAGGAAAAGCAAAGTGTCCCTGGGGCTGAACTCTGCTGGAGCTCTGCTGGTTCCTGATCACAGCCCTGCATTGTCCCAGGAAAAGCAAAGTGCCCCTGGGACTGAGCTCTGCTGGTTCCTGCTCACAGCCCCACAGCTTTGTTGTGGTCTGGGCTGTGAGGGTGCAGACACACATCACAATAGTCAGTCTCTGCTGGGGAGTTTCTTTCAGAAAATGGGTTTGTGAGCAATCCAAAACTGCATCAGCTCCGTGAGACTGGTACAGATATTTCAGCTAGCAAGGACAAGCACCTGCTGTTTGTTCATTAGGCGAGCCTCACTCCCTAGGAGCTCTCATCTGGAAGTTTTCTTGTGAGAACGGCCTCAACTGTCTTACTGATCTCTGGACATGGACCTGAAAACATCGGGATGAGATAATATAAAGGTGGGACTTGTGAGATATGGGTTTTATCTGATTAAAGGTTTTAGAGTGGTGGGGTGAAACTCTTTTTAGCCAATAAGAGGTAGTTCTAACCCTATATAAACTGTGTGCTTTGTGTAATAAAGTTCTTCACTTTAAATCTCATAGATTTGTTGTGTGAAGTCCCTTCTCTCTGCAGAATATTGTTTACTTTAAGTCTCAGTGGGAACCTGCTCTGCAAAGCACTCCACAATTTCATAAAAAAACCGAAGGAATTTCCTGTCTACAGCAGAGCAATAGCAAGTTTTCCTCAGGCCAGCAGGTAGGATTGTTCCCAGCCTTTCAGAAGTCCTGCCATTACACAGACATGGTGAGATGCTGTGCAACACCTGCATCGTGCAAGAACCTCCAAAATCACCCAGACAAAACCTTCTTGTAGCCCAGAATCCTTCCCTTGACTGTGTCCAAAAAAGAAAGGTGTGGGAAAGGTATAAGGGAAGGGTCAGTCAAAGGTGATACTTTGAGAAGACTGACCCAGCCAACAAACTGGGGGAGCTCAGGTGTTCCCAATTTAGCAAATTCCACTCTCCTGGAAATGCTCTGACTGCAGTAAGACCTTGTGATTGTTCAAACATCCTGATTTCAGCATCTCAATTAATATATTAACTGGTGTTTGAAACTACAGAAATGACAGAAATCAGGAAAATAGTAATGATTTCTCTTCAACTTTCCTTAGTAGCACCCAAGGCTTCAGCATTTTGAGGGTAGATAAAAGTCATTCTGGTAAGGGAATATATAAAGATTTAACATACATGTAAAAGGGAATAAAGTGACAACTCACTACTTTGTTGAGTGAAACTTTGCTTTTTTTTTTTTTTTTTTTCCCTAGGAAACAAGGGATAGAAAATTATGGACAGCTAATTAGGAGGGGGGAAAAGCCATAAAGAAATACAGAAAAAAAAGGGTTAAATTATATCTGATTGTTTTCTTGGAAGTAGTTATGTTGGGGGAGTATATTTCACATTACAGAAAATTGAGTCATAGATCCAATCTAGTGCAGGATTAGTTTTAACAAAGCCTGTTATCTTTAATGAGACTGTTTATGTCTACAGAACTGAGTTTACAAAAAATCTTTGCTGATTTGAGGGCTTTAGATGGGCATTTGAAGACACAAAAGATGCAAATTCTGCAGGTTTATTATAAAAAAATTACTGATGTTACCATAGATAGATGTGAATGAGCAAGGCAATCATAAGGATTGTTGGAAAGTATTCCTGGAGTAGATAAAGTATAAGAGATTCCAGTTGTCTGGGAGAATTTAATGGAATTTGTCAGGAGAATCCATTGTTAAAATTAATGTCTTATGATGCATACAATGATTTGTTATCTATCAAATTTGGTTTTGAATCACAACTGATTCTAATTTCCTAAACTACTTTTTCATGAAGCACAACACAACTTCAAGATTATAGAGTTTTTTTCTAAATTGTGGTGAAGTTTTTAGTAAGTTGCCAGTTTATTTTTGTCCTTACCTCAAAATAAAAGCTAAGAAAGATAATAGACATATTTTCATCCTTTTCCATTATGTCTCCTAAATGTTAGTTACAAATAATCAAAAAGACAAATATAATTTACCTATAAAATGTTGCACTTTTTCAGAATAATTGCACAAAAATTAAACACATTTTTTCTGGATTCTCTTTCTGCGATGTTATTATTTTCTCTGTCAAAGTTTCTTTTTGTTTGTGGTTGTTGTTGCTGTTGTTGTTTTGGGATTTCTTTTTGTTCCTTTGTGGCTGTTTATTTTTGTTTGTTTGTTTTATTTTCTAATTATTTTTCCTTCCAGCATAAATTGAAGCTTATAGAAAAAAAAAATCTTTTTTTTCCCCAACACAATATCCTTCTAACTCATGTTAGGAAAATTCTGATTTAAGAATCTTAGGATAACTTCATGCCTTGTTTAAAGGAAGGGGTTTTTTGGCACTCACCCATCCTCCCACACAGTTCCATACTTGCAGATGGAGTTGGATGCTTGGCTACCAAGTCCACCCTTGGACACAGTGTGGTTTGTAAGGTCATAGTTTCACCCCTATGAGCTGTTTTTTAGGAAATGCCAGAACAGTATTGACAAAAAGCACAGACCCACTGGTGATTTAGAAATGCTCTGTCATATTTCTTTTTTTTTTTTTGTATTGCTAATGTTATTTTTAGTTAAACATATTAATTGAAATGTCTGCTCCTGAGAAAAATACAACCTGTTTTTCTCTTCTGCCTTTTCATTTATAAGGTCTGTAAAGAGCAATTTTCTTTGCATTAACCCTTAAACCCCAGTAATTAATTATTTTTTTTCCCTTTAAATCTATTTGTTTAAGAGTAGCTGCTGTGGAAATAAATTTGATTTTGCATTACTTTCATTTTCAGTCAAAAATTCTTAGAGATTGTAGCCTGTGATCTCAGGAAACTCCATAGCTCTGCCTCTGATATGTGTTCAAACCTGTGCAGTGCAACAATTCAAAACAAGAAGGAAAGAGCTGTGATTCCTTCTCTCCTGGAGGCTCTCCATCATTTACATTCACCAGCAAAAGGTTGGCATGTACCTCAAGGACTAATGATAATGAAAAATGTTGTATTAAAGAAGAGCAATCTTTCCTAACTTGCCTGCTAACACCCTGCACTCATTACAGCCTCCTCCCTACACATGCTCTTTTATGTCTGCCATAATGCACTTCATTTTCAAGAGACTCTGACGTGCGCTGGTTCTGTGAGCACTTTTTCTCTTCCTTGTTTCCAAAGCTGCCTTTGGTTGTCATAAACCACTCGCTTATGGGATACAAATGAGGCACCAGGGTTTGCTGCAGTTTCTGACTAATATCAAGATCTGGAAAAATATATTTAAAATGTATCTGGGGCAAGTAATTGTTTTCCATTTTCCTAGAGCAGAGTACTCGTGACGTTGTAGCTCAGGAGCCTCCAGCAACCTCAGCATTTTTATTACAATAGTGAGTAGTTTGTGTCACTGGCTCTTTCTTTTGCTGTCATGGTTTTTCAGCATATGCAGGAAAACTGTAGTCATGTTTTGACATTCTAGGAATTATCATGCTATGAGTAGTCAACAATAAACATACATTTATAAAGTGTTTATAGATAAATTGTAATAATTCACTCCAAGTTGAGATTTGTAACTTCTTAGGAGTGAAACATGGCTTTGGTTTTGCTAAATACCATTATAAAGGTGTGGCCTCTGTAGGGGAGACACCTCCAATCTTTGTCATGACACCTTAACTTTCCATTCAGTAATCTGTTCAGTCCTTTTGTTTCTCTTCTGAAAACACCTCCATGAGTATTAATATTCGTAGCTGCATTCACTGGAAGGATCACAATGAATAATTCTTTGCTCTCAATCCACCTTCTATTTCACAAGGCACTCCCACTGAACTCTTGACTCAATAAAATACATAAATATATTTGACTTTAAAGTGATCTGAAATATAGAAGAATAATGGAAAGGTTGGAAATGAGCTCATGATTATATGTAATGTCTCTCTGAAAAACTATTTCTGCAACTGATTTTAAGTGACCTGTGTCAAAATCTTGATGAAAATGGAAAAAAAAATGTGCAGACAGACAAAAAATAATTGAATAGTAGTTGCAGTTTCACAAAGAGCTCTGCTCCAGTAACTGTGAAAGCAAATTGCTCTGATTAAGGCACGATAAAAGTATGTTTAAGATATAAAAGCATTCCATTTCAGTTGTCCTAAAGGATTTGTCTGTCAGACACACACTTTGTATTTGAATATGTATTTTTACATTTTGAATTATGTCCAACTTGATTCTTTACAGTTCTATGAACTCTGTGTTCTGTGCCTCTTTCAAATTTAACAAAGCCTTCTTGAAAGCAACTCAGCTACTCGACATTATGTTTTAAAATAAAATTATGAGATTGACCTAGACAGAGGCTCTCAATAGAAAAGTGACTATAAAAATGATATGATGAGTTTTCTGGAAGGCAAAAAAGAAATTCAAATGCAAGTTAAATAAAGGTGTAAATTATCCAAAAGCTATCTATAGAACACTGAAAACTGAGTCTTGTTTGGTGTCGTCTGAAACTCTGCAAGAAAGGTAAACATAATTTAGTTATTCCTATAACTGAACAGGAAGAGATCTACATAAAATAAAAGTGTATTTCAACATACTGCATCAAAAGACACTTGTGGCCTGCTCCTCTTTTAGATGATGTATCCCTGAGCAATAAGAAAAATTTTCCAAAAGAAAATAAATTAAGAAGTCAACGTAAATTGAATGAACTCTGCAAAGAATAAATACCATGTTAGTCCAGTTCACCATTAAAAAGAAAACAAGAAAGCACTCAATAATACCAGTAAGAATTTCCTTGCCTTTTAAGCCAAGCTGGAAGGGAAAAGATGCAAATGCTGAGAAATTACACATTCCTCATACTAAGTGGTTGTTTTTGTTGAAAATAAAGGCAAGGGGAAGAGTATGATGGAAAGAATGAAATGCAAGTAAAGAGGAAGGTTGGGTATGCTGAGGTTGAGGCTGAGGGTGAGGCTCTTTGGAGCAGAGTCTGGACAGAAGTGGAAGAAAACTTTGGGCAGTCCACAATTAAACACTAGTGTTGATTTCAGTGTTCATAGTGGTATCAAGGGTCTGCAGGTTATAAAACAGTTCAGGATATCAGAAATATCAGTTGTTGATACTATTAAAGTGTTTGTGACACTGTGTTACTCAGCCTTATGTCACTTATAGACTGTAATGTAACACACTAAATTCTAGAAAATACACTGCAAACATGAAAATTGCCTCTTTTCTGTGCCCTACGCCAAGACCAAACTGTGCCACATGAGGCTCATCGAAAACCAAACATTGTCCTGGGTTGGGGTGGGATAGAGCTATTTTTTTCTCATTAGGTGGTATAGTTTGGAGGTTTGGATTTAGTAGGAGAACAGCATTGATAACACACTGATATTTTGTTTCTGAGCAGCCAAGGACTTTTCCATTTCCCGTGCTCTGCCAGTGAGCAGGAGCACCACAAGTTGTGGGGCAGCATGGCCAGGGTAGCTGACCTGAACTGGCCACAGGGATATTCCATAGCACAGACATTACATTCAGCACATGAACTGGGGGGCACTGACCACAGGCCATCAGTCCCTGCTAAAGGGCGTTTCTCAGTGGGTGGTGAGCAACTGTATTGGTCACCACTTGATTTTCTTGAGGTTTCTTCCTCTGTCTCTTTCAATTACAATAATATTTATTGTTAATTTTTAATTTGTCCAATTATGAAACAGTTCTTATCTGAACCCCTGAGGTTGTTGTTGTGTGGTTTGGTTTTTTTTCTGATCCTCCTGCCCACCCACCAGGATGGAGGGAGAGAGCAGAGCCAGCAGCTGCATGGGACTTAGGTGGGGTTAAACCACAGCAAAGTTCAAGAAGAGACAGGACAAATATTAATGGAAGCAGAGATCACTGAATTTAGACCAGGCAGCCTTTCAGTGTCAGATGGGGATTACTGGGCTGGGTGTGGTTCCCTTCTCCAGTCTGGCCGCACCGTGCTGGAAGCTGCTTCCAACAGGATCACTGTCCTTTGCATGCCTGAATTTAAGGCAAACTGAAACCTATGTTTGTTTACCATGAAATGCTCTGGTGCCTACTCTGGCAGCCCAGAAGCTGAACAATTAACAAAAAAGACATATTTGTAGCATGCCTGAGAGGGAAAACTGCAAGTGGTAAGTCGATCAGCCTTCCCCAGCCTTCCCTGCACTCTGTGAAGGGATTGCATTGCATGGAGTCCCTGCTCACTGCACAGAGTGTCTGATCCTCAACTGACCTTTGGATAAGCCAAAGACACAATGACTTGGTCAACATATGTAACATCATGTTTGATTTAAAAGAATGACAAGTTAAGCCAGGGACAGATCTCTACATTCTGCTATTCAGAAATATCCCCCTATAAATTATATACCTTATATACTTCAGTGAATATGAATGCATTTTTCACATTTTTAAATTGTAAAAGTTTCCATTAAATTTTGAGCTCAAACAGCACACCAAGATGGGGATTTAATCCTTCAAACTCTGATATTTGCAGGTCTAGGTCCTTGACTCACTTCTTTTTTATTTTATGGAAATTTAATGCAAAGCTTATTTCAATTCAAGTGCTACATGCCAGTGCCACATCAGAAATAGTTATGATTTTGCCTTCCACTAAGAAATAGAAAAATCAGAATCTGAATTTAAAAGAAAATACTGAACCAATTTTATGTATTTCTTAGTGGGAAATTAGAGAAGGAAAATATATCTTCATGTAAATGCAAATTTCAACTTTATGTTAATGAAAAATAGTGTTTTAACTGCATAAAAGCTTGTTGGAGCTTAAGATGAGTCCAGTAAGGACACTTTAAACAAATATAATGCTGTGGTGAAATAGGGTTTTACTCTAAAAGTCATAATAGAAGAACCACTCTGAAATGTACTAGATCTGTTTTACTATTTCCTCCACTCTTTACTATAACCAAGCATTTACATCCAAACCAACCTAGACAGGTGGAAGTAATAATGTTATAAAGCAAAAGGAACAGTCAGGATACACACAATCCCTTGTAATTTTGGAGGGGAGAAAAAGCCACAGAAATTTCTTAACTTTGTTGTCATTAATGTTTGAGGTGACTAAATGAAGCTAAGACTCAGAAATGTATCATCATGTTATGTCCCATAAAGGCAAATGAAGATATTTCTGCCAAATGACTTTGGTGATTGAAAGAACAATCAGAAAATGAGAGCATTGTGTAAGATTGGAAGCATCCTGGATTCAGGAGGGCAAAGATGGATCACTTGGAATTATCAGATACAGCAGCAGGAGGACTGAAATCAAAACTGGGAATAATGGTTTAAAGTTCATGAGGCAGTGAGGGAAGACAAGCTGTGTCTTCAGAGTAGCCATAGTTTCCCGACTGGCAAGATTGAGTCACTGAGAAACTCAAAAAATCACAATAAAAAAAGCAATCTAAAAATACTATTGTCATACATAACATTCCTTTTCACCTTTTGTTCTATTCTGGTTTATAGAATAGCTGCAAAAGTAGATTTTTTTCTCCCTCTGAACTTAAGGGTTAGAAACTTGGCTTCAGTTTTTTTTAGTAAAAGTTCTATCTTCGTATTTTCATGTAATACCAGGACTGGTGAAAAACAGTTATGCAGGCAGAGATGGGGACTAGGGAAAAAGAGCAGCTAATTGCATTAATTAATGTTGCAAACTTGCAACTAAAATGACATAACTGTGGTCCCACTAGCCTTGTTCCAGTTATTCACTCATTTTGAATTAATTTTCAAACATTAAGAGACACTTTAAAATTGGAGATTCAGTGGACCATAACAGAAAAAAAAAGGATTATGTTGGTAACTCAGTGTAAGATTTTTATAATGATAGAAAAAATATTCTTTGGTCCAAATTTATACATAACCTGGCACAAATGTACTGTATCAGCAAACAGCAATTCAGGGATTTGTACACATCACAGAATCACAAAGAAACCTCAACTTGAAAGAGATCCATAAGGATCATAAAATCCAACTCCCTGACCCTCGGAGGACTATCTGACACTAAACTGTCAAGAGCATCACTCAGATACTCTTTGAACTCTGGCAGGCTTGGTGCCATGCCCACTTCCCTGGGAAGGCTGTTCCAGTGGCCAGAGACCCTCTCAGTGAAGAAGCTGTTCCTAATGCCCAGTCTGAATTGCCCCTGACACAACCTCATTCCATCTCCTCATGTCCTGTTGTTGGTCAACAGAGAGGAGATCAGCGCCTCCTCCATCCCCTTGAGGAAGTTGCAGACTCTGTTGGGGTCACCCCTCAGGTTTCACTTCTCCAAGCTTATCAAGCCAAGTCACCTCAGCTGCTCCTCCCAAGTCTTGGCCCATCTTGGTCACACCCCTCTGGAAACACTCTAAGGGTTTGATGTCCTTCTTATACTGAGGTGCTCGCAGGACTCGTGGTGAGGTCACACCAGTGCAGAGTAGAGTGGGACAATCACCACCTTTGACCAGCTGGTGATGCTGTGCTTGATGCACCCAAAGATACATTTGGCCCCTCTGGCTGCCAGGGCACACTGTGGACTCATATTCAACTTGCTATCAACCCAAACCCTGAGATCCTTTTCTGTGGGGCTGCTTTTCAGCATCTTGTCACCCAGGTTTGTATACATAAACCTGCCTACCTCATCCAAGGTGCAGAATCCAGCACTCTTGTTAAGTTTCATATGGTTGGTGATTGCCCAGCTCTTGAGTCAATCCAGGTCTCTCTGTAAGGCCTCTCTACCTCTGAAGGTGTTCACAGCTCCTCCTAGTTTAGTCTCATCAGCAAATCCACATCATTTTTAAAAGCATTAAAGAGTACAGTCTCCAAATCTGAGCCCTGGGGACCCCACTGCTGACTGGCTGCCAGCTTGATGTAACCCCCAATACAATAATAATCCTTAGAGCTCAGTCTGACAGCACATTGTTCACCCAATGAATTATGGACTTATCTACCTGTATGCTGGACATGGCACTGTGGGACACAGCACCAAAATCTTTGCTAAAATCCCAAACCACCACTGGTTTTATTTAGTTAATTAGATGGGTGACCTTGTCACAAAAGGAGACTGAGTTGGTTAAGCAGGATGTGACCCTCATAAACCAGCACTGACAATGACCCTTGGCTGCATTGCCTCTCGAGTGCTTTTCAGGAACTTTCAGAATAACCTTCTCCATAATTTTACCAGGCACCAAAGTGACACTGACAGCCCTGTGACTACCAGGATCTTCCTTCTTATCCTTTTTGAAAACTGGGGTAAGACTTTCCACCTTCCAGTTGACTGGAAACACAAGGAATCCCACCACTGTTGAAAAACAACGGAGAGAAGTCCCCCAATAACATCAGCCAGCCCTTTCAGTACCCCGGGAAGATGAAACGAAAATAAACACACAGGATGAATTTCTAAGAAGAAAACACACATCTAAATATTACAGCATTCTTAGAGTAAGTGACCTGGAGTATCTTTGCCATGATGAACAACCCTGTAGGTGGCTTCATGTAACAAAAAATTGTGTGTTAAATAGTAAAAGTGTTTCAGAGACTACCAGTGATGTACCACGCCGAAAGGCAGAAGCCATTAACTGGAGTAAGGACAGGGGATGTAGCAGATAAATACAGATACAGAAAAATAAGCTGCATTGCTTGTCTTGTAACATCTCTATGAATAGACAAATGGCCTTTCTTTGACAGGAACACAACAAAGAACTCTGTTATGGACATCAAACCATACTGCAAGTTTAACCAGATACTGCATTTATCAGTATATTGTTGCTTTTTTCTTCATGGAGCAGATTTTTTTTTTTTTGGTCTCCAATGGATAAACTTTTCTATCAGGAAAAAGTATTTGTTACAATGGCATTGGTGCTGGCAGAGGGCACTAACAAAGTTGGAGTGACCAACAATGAAATAAAACATGTAATGAAATGTCTGTTTAAGACAAATGAAAACATTTTAATCAAATTCTGAGCAATTAATTATTGAATTACTTCAGCTCTGGTACAGTAAGCATTAGAGTACCTTGGTTTTGTACATTTTAAGGAGACAATACCTGTTTGAGGGAGAACACAAGTTTGGAGTAGTTGAATCATGTGATTTTTGTTCCTCTTTAATCTGCATACGTGTTTATTATTTTTCTTAAGTAAATATAAGCTCTAATAAGGATATTATTACAATCACTATTAACAAAAACAAAAACAAAAAAAAAAGAAAAAAAAAACACCAAAAAACAAACAACAAAAACCCACCCACACACACAAAAAAAACCCCAACACCACAACATAAAAAGAAGCTTTCTAATGCCATTTCTCAGACATTGAGCTAGTGCAGGAGGCTCTCAGGACTGCAGCCCTCTGTTAGTGTCACAGATTGAAGTACACTTGTTCTTCTGATGTATCAGCTATAAACTAAATGCACAGTCATTCATATTCACTGCATCCTCCCCTCTGTGTTCTTCTCTTTGCATTGGAAAATAGCTATGATTCTGTGTGTGTATATCAGTGTAACTGCCCCCAATCCACAGTGTCATATCCTTTGAATTATTTAAGAATGGGTTTGAGGGATACACTGAAAGAAAGAAAATAAAATAAATTGGAGGGTAGTTTTGTTTCTCAGGACACATCCTGTCTCTGAAGTGCTGATTCAGATCAGTGGAACTGCTCAGTGTGTAAAACACAGCATGCATATAAAAGTGAAGTCAGAAGTAAGGAGCAGCAGCAGATAAAACAAATGCATTTGACTTTGTACTGAAGGGGACCAGGAGCAACTGCACTGGCACTTAACAATTTATCAAGGGGAAAGGAATGATCAGCTAAAATATAAATACTTCCTCTGACTGTGCCTAAGGTTCACAGACAGCAAGGCTGGTTCTTATTTGTCTTGGAGCTTTTCATTTCACTGGGATGGAAACATAGACAGTTAAATATCTTACTGAATTTGGGGATTCATCTTATGGGATAAATCCCTGAATGTGATGCTGGAAGTAAGGACTAATAATTTCATTTTCATCACTCAAGAGCCACAAATCTGATTTAGATGTCTGCCTAAGAGTCTGAGTACCAGTGATAATTGGGTTGCAAATTACACTCCTCTTTGTTTACTATCTGGTTTATCTTAAGTTTCTTCTGCTATGTTGCATATGTTTACAAGTAAAGGATGATTAGTCCACAGTTTGTTCTGTAGATAACATCTGAATTGGGGATATGCTGGCACAACAGTTTTTGAAAACAGAAAACATTAGCAACAGTGATATTTACTCCTTGTGTTTACATATATGTAGTGAAAATAGAGATGTCCTGATTTCACACTATATTTTGTATAGGTTGTCTAATACAGGACACCAGCAGATAAACTAAATCAACAATTCATTGTTCTTTTAAGAAACATGCCCAGTCTTTGACACTGTTCCACACAACACAGTGGTCTTGAATACCAAATCTGCCATTAGAAATACAGATGACTGAAATAACATAGTCCTGCAGTAATTGCTGTATTGCTGTCTTTCTCTCTGTGTACACACACACACACACCCCCACACACCCACACCCACACCCACACAAGTATAAAGCAGTCACCTACCATTAAACATTGCTGTTGTGCTCTGGTTGCAGTTCCAGCCTCAGTGGAAGTGAAGAGGTCCTGTGTCTCTGAGGCAAGGTGGCATTAATCAGCTTGTGAGGAGCACTCTGCTTTTGGGAAAAGGAGTAGTGTGGGAGAAGCTCTGGAAGAGGAGAGTTAGGAAGCCTGGAAGAAGAACATTGAGACAAGTGTTCCTTACAGTGAAGAGACTGTTGTGGGATGTTAAATGAACTGTTTGGTTCCTGGGTTTTGTGGTCATAGTTCTTTGTTGAACATCCCATTTGTTGTATAGGAATCCCTAGAAAATCCTCCCTTCCCTCATGGTTTTAACCCTGGATCCCTATTGGTTGTTCCAGTATAGCTTTTTTGGTATCCTTTTAATATGGCATATGCAACTTGTTCCCATATTGGGGTCCTACCATTGATATAAAACACAGGAAAGTCTTTTAAAAATTCCCCAGCTAATTCAACCTGTTCCCTCGTAGAGGCCCATCTACTATCACTGTTATGGTCATTATTCAAAAAAGGGTTATTGTTTGAGTAAGGCTTGAATGTTGGAAATGAATTTTGTGTTATCTCCACCTCTATGAATATACCATCCAATACATGAGAACTGCATTGTGGCTCTATCCTGTCCTTCCACTTTCCGTGCCCCTCCCTGGTCAGGCCCAATTCCCAGGAATTCCCCTCACCACTCTGTAGAAGGGTGGGTGAGCCCCAGTGAAGTGCCATTCACAGACTCCAAGAGTGTGCCCTCCTTCTCTGTGTCAGGCTGCAAATGGCGCCAGGACAGGAACACCCTGAGGGACTCCTGGTATCTGGAAGATCTCTCTGTTCCACCAGGAAAAGTGCAACAGAGCAGTGGACTCCTGAATCCAGCAGCTCCCGTGGCACAGGCACCTGAGGGAAACATCCACCCGCCCACAGGACAGGATTAGAGGTGAAGCCACTACTGCCTAAAATCCCCTAAACCAGCCTGCAAATTTAAGATTGGGAACCCGCCTGTCTAAAGGCTATACAAAAATTTGAAAAGCCTTTTAACCCAATGTGGGCATCCCATGGATAGGGTTTCCTTACCTGCTCTCACAAAATGGATATAAAAGGATAGGAAGACGGTCCCTGAACATCTGGAATATGAGGAATGGGATGAGATAGGTGCGTCCCTATGGAAAGCTCTGTCAAGAGGGGACAGAGAGGCCTTGAGAGCCATTATAGCATGGAGTCTAATTCTAGGAATATTAAATCAAAAGGCTGTAAAAGACAGCAGAATTATCAGAAATACTGTTTAAAGAGTTAGAAAAAATGGAATGCAGTCGATGACGGGGACAAGATTGGGAAAGGTTTCATAGAGAGGATAAAAAAATGTGTGGAATTGATTGCTGCGT
Organism: Poliocrania exsul; assembly: GCA_035041345.1. Lineage (NCBI taxonomy): Eukaryota > Metazoa > Chordata > Aves > Passeriformes > Thamnophilidae > Poliocrania > Poliocrania exsul. Next base: position 52,538,248 of record JAWWLZ010000082.1, read on the forward strand.
CATTGCAATTTCTCACTCAAAATGGCGGAGGGTCGTGAGGCGGCTCCGATGGCAACCCACAAAATGGCGTCATCCGTACTCTTACTCAAAATGGCGGCCCCAGCCCACACCCAACATGATGGAGCCCATGGAGGCTTGGATGGTATATTCCCAGAGGCAGAGAGAACACAAAATTAATTTCCAACATTCAAGCCTTTCTCGAAGAACAATCCTTTTTTGAATAATGACCATAACATTGATAGTCGATGGGCCTCTACGAGGCAATAGGTTGAATTAGCTGGAGGATTTTTAAAAGCCTTTTCTGTGTTTTATATCACTGGTAGGACCCCAATATGGGAACCAGTCCCATGTCCCATATTAAAGGATACCAAAAAGGCTGTAATGGAACAACCAATAGGGATCCAGTGTTTTAGACCATGAGGGAAGGGAGGATTTTCTAGGGATTCCTATACAACAAATGGGGTGTTAAACACAGAACTATGACCCAAAACCCAGGAACCAAACAGTTCATTGAACATCCCACAACAGTCTCTTCACTGTAAGGAACACTTGTCCCGATGTTCTTCTTCCAGGCTTCCTAACTCTCCTCTTCCAGGGCTTCTCCCACCTAGTAGATCCAGAGCTGATCCTTTTGGAGGGACTCAGTAGGTACAGTCAATTCCTGTTGAATCTCTGTGACAATACATAAACATCATATAATGGTCACACAAGTCAATATGGACTTTGCTTTTTTTGCCAGTTTTTTAGGGCAAGTCCTATCATCAAAGGATTCAAGCTCTTTTAAGGTCCATTATCAATGAGATCTGTGGTTGCCAAGTGTACTCTATCATTTTTCCATCTTATCCTCTTCCTTACAGGAGGGTGAGTTTAGTATTTTGAAATATATTTTGGCTGGGGCCTCTTTTCCCCCCAATAGAAACACTGTTAAAGGGTGCTCAAGGCTAATGAAGAAAAAAGTTTCTCACAGTTGTGGAAGACATTGGAGTTTATGATGGTCCTTATTTCTTAGGAGAAACTTTTTCATGGTTTTGAACCACCCCTCCACTAAATGTCTTGTCTTATACAGGTGAGCTGTATCTTTATGGTGGAAGGTTCTGTTGCAGTGGAGGAGATAGTTTATGACTGAAATCTTTATCTTGGCACTTCAGGTCATCTATTAGCTATGCTGGGCTTATGCCATGAAGCACTTTAAGCATAAAAAATACAGTGTGAGACCAGGTCATTTAGTCTATTCAGTCACATTTTTCCTATGTAAAAAAAGAACAATTTTAACCAAGACTTTTCATTTTGATTTGACATCCTCAGGTAAAAATTAGTATATAAATTCAGCAGTATTGTATGTTAACTTACATTTGGCAGGGATTAAAAGCAGCAACTTGCACAGTATGAAAATTTAATGTCTGTAATATACTTGAAACCTGTGTATGGTTAAGGTTGTGCATGCAAACAGAGTGCATCATATATCTGTTGTAACACATACACACATACAAAGATATTACTATATAAAGCATATTAAAATTACTGCCTTTTCTAGCAAATACCATTTCTGTTATGCTTTGCCAAAACTGCAGATGAGAGAAATATTTTACTGGTTTTTCATGCCTGGATTGACTGTTGCAGAAGTATATAAGGGACTTTTGTTCCAGAAGAAGTATTCAGGATGAATCAATAAATCCTAATGTCATCTGTGCTGCTTTCTGCAGTCTCCATTTCCTTCTCAGTCTCTCATTGCAAGGTTGTTAGACTTCTGCATTCCAGCCAACTAAATTAACATGGGCAGCTTTTGTTTTTCCTTTTGTCTGCAGAAGGCTGATAATCAAATTTGAGAATCTAAGAACGTCTTCATACTGACTCTGTGATTTTTATTGGATCTGAATATAATCATTTGCTTGACAATATTAATTGTTGTTTATTAGATGAAGAATAAAAATTGCATTTCAGCAGAATTATTGCAAAGCTCCTCTGATAAATAATTAAAATAATATACATTATCATTCTGCAGAGAAAAGAAGGACTCAGTATCTCCTTCTCTCACTGCATTTGAGGAAGAGCTTGTGATTCTGTGATGAAATCAAGATAATTTTAGATTCTTGTTCCAGCTAATATAAGCTAAAGTCATGGGATGCTAAAGGCTGATCCAGTATCAAATGACTATTGGATCAACAACTCAGAAAACCCAAGCAAACAAAACAAGTCACAGATTTACTTCAACTTTTACAGTTTATACCAAATCAGGTGTTGTCCAGCAACTTCATTCTAACTTGATTCTGGAAATGACCTGTGTCTCACAGCTGGCATGAAGCCAACATAAAAATTAATGTCATGTTAATTTGACAAAAATACAATTGCAGTCACATATCTGAACCAGACTGAATGTTCACTTTCCATTTGTCAATGCAGATATATCAGATAGAGCAAGTGCAGGCCTGGAAGGGACTCTCCGTTGGCAAGAACAAAATTATGGCCTGGCTGCAAGTAAAACTTCCATGATCTCAGTAGAATTATATGACTGTTCTTCAAAGCCACTCTCAAAGAGTGCTGTAAAAATGTAATGCTATTTTTTCACCACTCTATTCGTACTCAAACCTAACATTTATTTGAGAATCCTAACCTTGAAGTTTAAAGAAGAGGGGAAAAACCCACAATGTTTACAGCCATTTCCTTCCCACTCCCCAAGTCAGCTGCTATGGCAGAGAGCAGAGGGCAAGGTCTGCAGCGTTACCTCTGCACACACCTATCCATTTCAGAATCTGAATTGCCATCCTCTTGCAAAAGCAATAAACACAGTAATATGTCTTGGATGAAAAGCAAGAAATAATAGGATTTGCTAGGTAGCAGACAAAAAAAATAAATCTGCCTGGAAAACACGCAACTGGGTAATCTCATTACGAGAGAACATTCAGGAAATTAAAACTAAAAATGCAATATGACTACGTTTATGCTAAAGACTGTTAAACCCCCAAACATATTTGTATCAAGAATAAAATGACAAATGACTGCTACAGTGTAGTCCTCCCCTTGAAAAGAAGTGGTGGTTTCTGGTGTTCTGTGGATTCATTTGCAGGCTCTTCATTAGGTCAATCCTCTGCAGGTATCTCAAGTTCTGTAGCAATGGCAAATATACTCTGGTGGTTAGAAAAAACCCTGAATAAAAGTATGTGTATTTTATGTATCTTAACTGCCACACTAAAAGGGCTTATGTAGAAGTTCTCTGTGTTTTCTAAAGCATATTGTCTTTATCTTTTATTGAACTCTAGAAACAGTAAACTAAATAAAATGTTTCTGACAAGAATACCAACCGGTATTTGTCTATGCAATGAAGCATAAAAAATCACCCTCTTTACAGATTTTTTTCATTTTTCTTTTTTATAATTCTGTAAATGGAAATCTATAGTTTGAATAACAAACTTCCCTCTTCTTGAGCTCGTGTTGGTTGTCCTCAAAAGAAATGAGAAATATTAAAGTATTTAGAAGCAATTGCTTCCATTTTTCTCAGATTTTCTTCTCTCAGTTCTTCTGCCTTACAGAATTGAATGGTGCAGAAATGAGCAACAGTTTAATGAAACTTCAACAGACCTATTTTTTTATGTTTAATGTGGGTTTAAAATATTTCCAAGAGTCATTGTGCTGGATTTTATCCCTGAGAAGTTTTCCTGCTTGTGCTGTTTGCCACCTCCTGAGTCTGGCTGTGCCAGCAGTGACTGGATGTCACCTTGTGGTCAAGCCCTAGCAGGCAGCCAGCCTGTGTTTTTCTCTATGCCATGAGCCAGTTCAGCTCTCAGTCACACTGACCATTTGTCACTGTGCTTCTGCTGGGAAACACACCATTTTTTGAGCAATATTTTGTCAGTAGGACCTATGCCTCAGCTCTTTTCAATTGTGCAGCAAATTCATCAGCAGATGGAAATTACACCCCTTTCACCCTATCCTGTCCAAATGCTGTGTTGGTGCTCCACCACTTCAGTCCTTGAAGTTCCCACTTTTTCTAAGGAGAAAAATTATTTTTTTATATATAGAGATATATATCTAACCAGCAACTATGAGTGTTCTTATTCCAAACTTTGAAAATAGATTTTTTATTTTTTTATTTTTATTTTTTTTTAGTTCTGGAATGAGCCCCAGAATCACAGATCATGCTGAGTTGGAAGGGACCCAACCCTTAGCCCTGCACAGAACCATCCCCAGAGTCACACTCTGTGCATCATCCAAACACTCTTGGAACTCTGCCAGCCTTGGGGCTGTGCCCACTGCCCTGGGGAGCCTGGTCAGTGCCCACCAACCTCTGGAGGGAAGAACCTTTTGCTGAGATCCAACCTGTCCCTGCCCTGACACAGCTCCAGCCATTCCCTGGGGGCTGTCCCTGCCCTGACACAGCTCCAGCCATTCCCTGG
>JAWWLZ010000082.1:52551718-52571623 GCA_035041345.1 Poliocrania exsul
TTGTGTCCTGGCACCTTTTCCCTGGGAGGAATCTTCGTCCATCTTCAATTCTTGGCTGAAAAATGGCAATTTCCCAGTCCCAGCCACGGGCACAATCCATTGAGCTTTGCACCAAGATAAAAGCTGGCAGCCTTGGGCTCTCAGATTCCAGACCTGTGGCTCAGTTAACCCTCCAAAACAGCAATTGCTTTGTGTCCTCGCATCTTTACCTTTGGAGGAGTCTTGGTTTGTCTTCAGTTCTGGGCTGAAAAACAGTAATTTCCGTGACCCACTGGTGCCAATTATAGATTTAGCTTTCCGCCAGGATTAAAGATTGCCCATTTTTGCTTTGAGGTGCCCATGATGCATCTTCATGAACACTATAAAAGTAGCAATCCCTTTGTGTCCTGGCACTTTTTCCTTGGAGGAATCTTCATCTGTCTTCAATTCTTTGTTTAAAAATGGCCATTTTCTAGACACAATGGTTCCAAGGTTCGATTGAGCTTTGTGCCAGGAGAAAAGTTGGCAGCCTTGTGCTTTCATTTGCCAATGATCGCCAATATTTTGCCAAATTAGCTGAATTCATTCCACAATTTGTTACTGCAATGCAGTGTTTAACTAATAGTGTTATCTTAAGTTGTTGAAATAGATGCTCTGTGCTTCAGTGTGTGAATGTTTGAGCCATGGTCAATACCATCAGTGAGCTTTGGAGCTAAAGAGGAATAGTATCCCATGTTATTTGCTGCTTAACTCTGATGCTTTAGTGTGAACCAGCATTTTACAGGCCTTACAATTTAATGTTTTTACAATTTTTATTTGAATATTATGGATGAAAACATACACATCTTCTGTAGCTGGACATGGTAATATATGTCTTATTCATGTGCATTTGGAACTCTAGGAAATTATTTATCTGCATCTTTAATAGCATGGATTTCCTGATGTACTTACTGTAACATTGTCGTTCATCTATATAAATGGAACGGTTTAGGGAATGCGTTGGTTAGTCATTACACATAATTTTCTACTATATGAGACCTCATTTTCAGTTCTTCCTAACTATGCTATTTCCTAAATGAAATACTTTTGAACTAGTAAAACATTGGTGTGGGTTTTTTTAACTGAGGTGGCTGTAATTGTCAAGTTCAGTTTTCCACAGCTTTCTGTAGATTTTTTTGAGTTACTGAAACACTAAAAGTGCTGACTTTTTTAAGCATTATTGATTGTAATACAGAAAATTTACAAACTGCTGTAAATTGATTTGGTGCCTCAGAAAGCCTGCAGAAATATGTAGGAACAGTGTATGTCTGTATTTTCCTCCATTTTTGCTTCTTATTATTTGAGTTATTAATAAACAGTTTATCCATAGAGCAGTGAAGATTTAGTTCAGCTAACTATTCTCAGTCAGTCCTGAGAGAGATCTGTTTGAGCTCCAACAGCGGAAGCTGCTCACCTGTAGTGTTGTGCAGTTCAGCACAAGTGAAGTTATTCTTCCAAGACACATCCCCAGATGAAAACTGAGGATGCTCAGACTGCGTTAAGAGTCGGATTCGGCTTCCTCACCGGTCAGGCCTTTCTATGGTCCTGTGACAAATCTGAAGAGTTTGCTGAGGAGGATTTAATCTTGACTCACTGTTTATCCATTTCCTGAAAATGCCAATTTGGACAAATATGATGATGGAGGAAGCATCCAGCAACTTGCATAATATGGCATAGAGAATTCCCAATGTATTCCTTATGGAGCATCCAATCTCTGTTGTGAATAGATTGCTAGCAAATCTTAGAGAAGATTAACAGGACTCTGTGTAGAAATATGCTGGGTTTATAACAGAGAATGCCATATTAACTTACATGTCTGCATCTACACACTGGCAGGATCTGCCTGCTGATCGGCTCTGCTCCTCTCAGAGAAGGAGCTCTCCCATTTCTGTAAGAACTATGTTGTTTCCTTCATGTCACTGTATAGTCTGCCACTCATTTATTTTGGAAGAAAGGACAGAGAGAAGATAGAAGAATGAAATTTTCTTTTTTTTTTTCATGGAGAAACTAGATTGAAACAACAATGAATTTTCTTTGTCTTGTGCAAGGCTTTTCTGTGCTTTCAAAAAGTCACATGCTACTTAGTAGTTTGCCTTTGGTGGACCCAAATTATCATAATGTGAGGGCCAAAAATTCCTCAAGATGTATAGATAAAAACTGGACTAGACCTACTATGTGGGTATCTCACTGGGATTCACCACACTGGAGACAATCCTGCTGTATTTGGGAAGGAACTAAGAGTGCACTTGGATGACATGGAATCTACTGTTAGAGAGAGGAAATTTGCCTTTGTAAAAGCCACTATTACTTTTCTAAACTCTAAAATCTTTTCTGTTTGGTTTGGATAATCTGTACTGACAGCCTTCTCCTCAAGGTAGAGATGAACAGACGAACAGCAAAACCCATGTCAAGGATTAGGTCTCCAGAGAAAAATAAGGACAGAGAATGCAAATTATTATTTCAATTGGTGTCTTTATGAAGTTTTACAGTTGACAAGAGAACTCAGTCACTAAACTGACAGAATTCTGAACTTTGTTTCTAGACTATTACTCTGACCTTTTCTCAGTTTTGATTATACACAGCAGAGCATGGTCACAGATTAATTTCCTTTAAGTTCATGTAAATGACAAAAGCCAGCACCCGAGAAGTTGTTGGGACAACAAACATGTATTGCCACAGCCCTGCTTACACTCTGTAACAGCAAACAAATCCCCTCCAAGGCTGCCTCTGCCACCTCTCCGGAGTAATGATGGTGCTTAAAAATATAAGCAGTGAATAGGGAGCAGCAGGTTATTTGTCACTTGTGCTACTTAGTAGTTGTATATTATCACTTTTGCAAAGCATATAGAAATAGATGGTTAATAATTTTGCAGAAATAGAACTTGTTATGAGTGTGCCAGAATGTGGCCTTGAATGCTAAAAGTCAGTGTGTTATTGAAGTGCTTGTCCCCAGAAAGCAAAGACCCCCCTGCCTATTTTTGTTACCTTAAATATAATAGCTTGGCAATGAATTTAAATTATGTTCTATACTATAGTAATTTCAACAGAATTCTTTGTATGCTTAAAATATGAAAAAATGTATAAATTCAGTACTAGTACTTAAGTAAAAATCTGTTCAGGGATTTAGAGCTGTAGAAATATTATAGTATATTAATCCTTTTGAGATCATATGTTGCTTTTCTTGTCTTTCTACAAAACATGGAGTTGGAGGAGAAAATCTGACAGCAGTTTGTGGTACACCAAAAAGAAGTAATCAGGAGCACCCATGTTGATTATGTTTGCAAAAGGCATGTTGCTTTTGGTCTCTAAATTTGAATGACATCCATGGAGATGTACATTATTTTAGGATCTTAAGAACTGAGAAATAGCAGGAACTGAATTTTATTTTCAGCTCAGTTTGCAAATAGTTCAATAATACCAACAGGTCTTGTATAAAAGTTCAAGACAAGCTACTCTTGTATATGACAATAACAGCTCCTTGTAACTACTGTTTGGGAATATAAGAGGATCTTCTGGGTCTATGAAATAATTACATCAATTATTAAGTGGCATCAATATATTTTAAAACTGAAGTTTATATCCTGAAGAATCCTACAAAAATTACCCTCACTGGCCTCAGAGTGCAGCATGAAGATGGATTTTGCTAAGTGTACAAGAGCAAACTTTAAAGCCCAGGAACCCTACAGACATGTTTTATCAACAGGCTGCTTTACAGATACAAATTCTAAATTCACTTCCCATAAATCACTAACGTTAGATTAACTTCAGTAGCTGAATCCATATCCCTCTCATAAATGATTAGCTACTTTGTGTTTAAAATATTGCTATAATAGGAATTATTTGCATGTTGTTCATAGGCATTTACTGGATTTACTGGCAAAAAATAACAAAGATGGAATATAAGTTGTGAACAAACAGTTGCATTGTAGAGATTCCCTTTCTCTATACGTTTGAGAAATATTAATCATCTTGATAAAAATTTCCTCTCCTTGTCTTCTTGGTATTCATTTTTTGCTTATGTAAAGAATCAATAGTATGTTATAGAATGAGAATCATAAGAAGAGGAAAAGAAAAAGATTCTATAGGGCATGTAGGTCCTATCTGGTTCAACTACATAATTAGAACAGAGCCATTTTCAAAGTTGCATTCATTTGTTCAGGTCCTTGTCTGAGTGCTGAGTGTCTTGTCTTTAAGAGGAGTCTTGATTAGCTCAGAGTATTGTAATAGATTCACTTGCTTTGTACATATAAATAATTAAAGTGATCGGGGAAGAGTCTTATTTTACACATGCATCAATAAAAGGTTAATCTTCCACTTTTTATCAGCCTCAGCCTTTTAGATTCTGTGCTGTACACAAATCTTTCTGTAAAAAGATTTCCACCTCTCTCTTCAAGATGCAATAGACAGAAGAGTAATGACAAATTTGCAAGGAGAGTGTTGTGCTTAGTGGTTTGGCACAACACTGTCCAAGTCAGATGGGTGATAGATTTTAGAGATGCAAAACTGAGGCCAATTCTGAAAGCAGTCACGTATTTGCTACCCAGTTCAATCTTTCCAACCCTGGTTGAAGTGTTTCCTCTCCCCCCAGCTACAGCAAGCTACCACCAGGAGTGAGACAATCTTGTGATTGTGACCAGGGGAAATGGAAAAAAAGTTGTTGACATATATGATTAAGTCATGGAAAAGACCATTCCTCTTTGAAAACCTGAGGGAAGCAGAGGATACTCAATAATTTCTGGAAAATTCAATTCCCAGTCAACCAGAACAGCTTTGCTAGTCTTCTACTTCAGAGGTGTTGGTGGGAATGCAACTTTGGGAATTGTGCTTTGATGAACAAAAGCGTTGAGTTTGTGTTCCTCAGCCCCCCGTTGAGTGGTCTGTTGTATCTGCTGCCAAACAGAGACATGCTCAGCTGTGTTTGGCAGTCTAAGACAAAATGGGAGGTGCAATACCAAGGGGTCTGGTAAATTAAACTGTGTAACTCTCCAGGCCACACAGGCACATTGAGAAAATCCCCTGACCACATTATGACTGGTGTTGAATGATGTTCTGGATACAGATCTGCTCTTACTATATGTTAAGAGGCAGATTTTTGCATCACTTGGGTGATTATGCAACATGCTAAGGGAAATTTTAGTCTTGGAAATTGTAGCTGTTCATCAAGTTTCTGTTTGGATAAAGAATTTCCCTAAATCCTTTGCGGTTTAAGAACCATAAATTCTATTAGCTTTCAATGGTTCCTGTGCTTACATCATGCAGTTGCTTATGGGTTTGCTTATGTTTATACTTAGTTTGCAGGCTGCTTGAGATGTGATGTTGGATCTGAGCTCAGTGTTCTCCAGTGGAGCACTCTGAGGGAGTTGACACATGTCATGGAAGCAGTTCCAGGGCACTTGCCAAGGTGAGCAGGGACAACTCTGTGCCCTGGATATTTAAATGTATTCAGGATGAAAAGATACTTTCAAGTTTTCTTGATTTCTGATTTAGTCTTGTAGCTTCTAGACAAGATTTAAAAAGAACATAAAATCCATTAATAAGGAAAATGAAGAAATAAAGGACAATAAGTTTGGGTTGTAAGAAATGTACTGACTGTATGTATAGTGGCAGCACTTGAAAACATCAAATTTGTATGCTATAGGTAGATAGTTTCTGGAAGTTCTTTTTCTAGAGGAACTTTTCATCAGTAACAGTTTGCAAAACTAACCAAAAGCTGGGGGGGTTCAGCTGTATTGAATAACCTTACCCTCATGTTGAACTACAGTCAGGAAAAACTGCTAGCTATTTTGAAATAAGGGAAGGAGAAAATGCTTTTCCCTCTCCTCCCCTCAAGACCTGGGGAATTGTGTAGTGTGTGACCTTTCTGGGGATTTAAAAATTTTAATATTTATTACACCAGAATAATAGTCATGGTTCAGGACTCTGGAGCTGGGTACAAATGTGTGAAGTTGAAGAGAAACAAACTGGGAACACTGAGAATATTTTTGACCTCTGCTCTGATCAGTAAGCATTTCATCCATATTACGTTAAATACCCTGTACAAGGCAGGAGTTCTAAGGAAGGATTTTAACTAAGGCACATATGTTCTGCATAAAGAAAGAGAAAGAAAAGAGGAAGAATAAATAAACCAGGAATGAGTCCGTTTAGAAAGCTGAGGATGGAAACACTGAGACATAGTGAGTGTTTCTGTAACTAAATGAAAGGAGTTAGAGAATAGAAATGGGAAAAGGAAGAGAACAAGGAATAAAATAACTCCTCTTGTTTTTTCAGTACTTCTGTTGCTAGAGGTAAACATACTTCTGTATAGGAAACTGAAGTGACAGATAAAGATACTGAAATTTTTGGAGACCAGTTTCAAAAAAAAAAAAAGGCAATGTACTACAGCTGGCAAAATAGAAAGATTAGCATATACCAAAGTTCATGGAGCAAATCAGTCTGGTTTCAGGATTTTCATTTGAAACATTCAGTGGAAGAGCAAGAACAGAAGAAGTAGATGATGGTGGTGAATTTAGGACTAGAAATAGGATCATCTCCGTGTGAAGGAGAAAATGGGCAAAAGGGGCAGAAGGAAAAGAGCCATAAGCCAAATCTAGAAAATTAATGGCACATAGAGACAAGCAAAAGGCAAATTGTGTTTGCATTGATTTTGCACAGTTCACTCCACAAGAAGAAATTACTAAGTCAAAAGAGAGTCCTCTCCACTCCTGAAAGTCACCGAAAAGTTGATGCATTAGCATGGCAGCACAGACATACTGGAGTAGGTATTAGCTGGAGAGAGAGAGCACTGCTCTGAGAGGCAGAATAGGGATAAAGGAAGATGTACATAATGAGGACCAGATCACAACCCCTTTCCATGCTGAAAAGGCAAACCAGTATCAAGCTCCATTCCTATCCCTTCACTTCCATTACTGTATTTTGATTTTTCCTATTTGTCAAAACCAGATCCTGAGTATCAGATATAACCTTTAAAAACAGTCATCTTCCAAACTCATCTTGTTTAAAACATATTTGAAGATCCATCAAACAGCATCACCACAACAAAATGTACATGCTGTAATTGCATAACCCCAGAACTCTACTTTTTCCACAGGAAAGAACCTCTCTTAAACTTGTCATTGAATGGTCCATGTCGTATTGAGACTCATGTCAGCCTTTTCTAATGTATTTTTTCAATGGAAGGAAAATGGTTACCTGGATAGGCTTAAGATCTGCACTGGCAAGGTGTTGCTAAGTAAAGGAAGTAAAAGCAGATTTTTTTTTTTTTTTTGGAGTGTCTGCAGTGAAATCAGTTCCTTCACCACCTGGTAATACCCCACACTGTGACAGCTTGGAGAAAAAAACCTTGCTCTGGCCTCCTGCTTCCTTTCTATGCCATCTTTGGGCCTGGTTTTATTGCCCATACTTGAACACCACACATACAATCCAAGGCTATTCAGCTCTCACCCAGGGCTGGAATTCCTACCATGCCTTTGCTCACTGCAGCATTTCCCAAACTGAAGAAACTCCAAAATTACTCACATAAGTACATCCTTCTACAAATTGCTTCAGGGCTGTTATATTTTTTTGTGCCTGTGCTGGTTTAAAGGTAAACCAGCAGGAGACGTGAACCCAACACAAGAGAGATTATAAGTCAGAGTTACAATTTAATAACAATATTACAATAAATGCAATGGCACAAAGAGAAATTTGTTTTAACCTACAAAACCAAGAAGTATGACCCAGCCCCGTGAGGCACAAACACAGTGGGGTTTGGTGGCCCCTGTGCTGAGCCTCACGTGGTTCCCCCAAGTCCAAAGTAAAAGGAAGTGAAAAACCTGTTGATGCAGCTGATGGTTGCAGTCTGGTGAAGAGTGGTGGTCGCAGTCTGGATGAAAGTGGTCGTCTCCTCCTACTGAGGTTCTGGTCCTCCTCTAGATCTGATAAGTGGTTTCCCAGGTCCCCAAACCCCCAAGATTATATCCCCTCAGGTGCAGGTGGGACTGCCCAGTACCTCCCTCAGGGCAAGAAGTTACACAATGAGTAATCCCACTTTGTGAGTCAGGGGGTATTTGGAATCATTGATGGCTCATCAGCAGACATGACCCCTCAGGTGGGTGTGGAGGTGCTAATGACTTCCTGGAAGGGAGTTATCCCAGCTCCTCTCTCACAGGTGTCTTTCCCAACCAGCTCCCAGCCTGAGGGGTCAGGTGTGCCCTGGGAAGCTGCTGCAAATGGGCCATTGTTAACAGTTCATGGGAAATGAATAGAACATGTAGAATACACAGCTTTGGTCACACCCACACAGTGATAAACTGGCCCCACCTGCTGAACTAGGACAGTGCCAAACACTTATTAAAACTTGGAGTACTGAATGGCTGTTCAGCAGGTTCATAAATTTGATATATCAGGTATTGGGTAATTGTCATAATTTTCACTTTTTTTCCCTTTTGTTCAAGGTCCTGTTTCCTCACACAAACTCCAATTCATGAGCTAGATACCCTAAACCAGTCTTATGGCTTTTTCTCAAGTCACTTCTTGTCTTGAGTTTTTAGGTCTCAGAAGAACTGTGTGTTCCTTGGCCTAAATAAGGTTGAGGTTTTCCTTTCATGTGGTCTAAACAAAGGTACTCCTGGTTTTTACTGCCAACTGATGATCTTGGTATCAAAGACTGACCTGCTGCCAATCACTGTTTTTCTCTCTAGTCTCAATTTTAGGATCTTCCATTATTATGAGTTGAGCACCACATTGAGACTGCACAGTGAAGAATGCCAGGAATCAAATAAAAGTACACCAAACAGGTGTGTGGATTTTGGCTCCAGCTGTCAAAACAGTGTGGTTTGACCAGGCAAAAATCACAGAATTCTGTTCTTAATGGTCTCTGCATAGAACTTAATGAATTTCAGTGATACTAAAGCACACCATTTTTAGCAGCATAACAGTAATACTAAAATGGTTTCAGGAAACTAGTTTGGAATTCAACATGTGAAACACTTTGGAGAGAAGTCTTTAATTTTTAAATGTTTAGCTCCTAATTTGGCTAAAGGCCAACTACCACGACTCTTTCCTCAGTGCAGCCATTTAAGGAATCAAGTGCAAAGACAATATGCTTAATTCACTTTGAGGCTCTTTTTTTTCAAAATCTCTGTACATCAAAGTTGCAAGTTCCAGTGAACTGTAATATGTGACTGATACATAGTAAACAACATATTAAATAAATACTAATTTATTTACTTCAGCTTCCCAGGGATATCAAGGCTCTATTATTAGTGGAAATAATGTATCTTTTACTTGTGCTGTGTAAGGCTTTAAAATTTTATTTTCAATTTCACGAGTTGTTATGTTAAAATACTATTTTGCATTTGATTTTTTTTGTGTTTCGGGGGGAAATTGTTCCCACTTAAATTTTATGACACCCTCTTGTGAAGAATGGGAATTGGGGCAGAGATTCCAATATGTTCCTATTAATGACTTCCTGTTTTTGCTTTTTTTACATGGAAGAAAATCTGGATAGAGGAAGTTTTTGCTCATGACCAAAAAATCCTGAAACAAGTTAACAGGAGGCAATTCCCAGAGTGGTTCAGATAAGAAAAACCTTTTCACTTACTGCTGTAACAGAAACCATATAACAGAGATCATATCAGAATTCCCAACTGAGAAACAAATACAAAGCACACTCATGAAAGATGAGGGGAGGGAAGAGTTTATTTCTGATGTTCATTTCTCTTTTTTTTTTTTTTCAAACTTCAATGAGAACAAAGATTTTCTCCTCAGTTGCTGATACAGAATAAGGACCTACTGCTTAGTCTTATTTTGCCAACAATGATGCCATTAAAATTTTATCCAAGCATAAAGGATATGCCAAATTTACACCAAAGGAAATATCTGCTCCACATATCATGGCATTTTTATTTTCCCAGTGAGTAGCAGTGTTTGAAATACAATGAATTACAGGAATTTCCACATTCTCCATGCAAGAGTGAATTAAATTATTTGCTTCATAGAAGTAAACTCTTAAAGCCTGTCTTTCATAAAAATCAAATACTCATAAAGAGGAAAACTCATCAGGAATAATTTAATCTCATGAACTGGTTCTACTGGTCTAGTTCTGCAAGAAAAACTAATGGAAAGAAACACCCCTTTTAGAAGTGCCATTAATATAGAAAGAGCCAACATTGCATTCTGTATTTCTAATTTTCCAAATGCTATTAAAAATAGCTTGGAGTGACAGTTCATCTACAGTCCTTAGGAAATCTAAAAATAAACAGCCACCTGTGCTCAAAATGATAGTAACTCTACTTGTAAATCACTTGGATTACTTATTATTTGCAGATATTATTTTTTTTCTCTGACACTTATGTACTACACAAATCAACCTGGTATATACAAATCAAAAGTTACTCAATTAACATAAAAATAGCGGATGTCACATGAAATGTCATTTAATGTCAGGTCTGGAATGAGCAAATAAATTGCCTCATCAGTTTAATTAACAAAAAAGGTAACCAAGTCAAATTAATGTACTTCAAATTATATTAGATCTATTTTGAATAGGATTGCACTGCTGAATTTTAATTGGAAATTCACTTTAAAGGACAAGGAAATACAACATTTTACTTCAATGTTCAATACTGGACAGACATGCAACAAAATTTTCTGAGCATTTTAGAGAGAATGGGGTAACTTTGCTATCTTAGGGTCTACGAACTGCTATTTTATTATATTTATAATAAAGAATTTTTTTAAAAAAAATTGTAGATCTAAATTCCAGAGAGTACTCTGCAATTTTGAGTGTTCTAATGGTTATTATTAATGGCAAAAGACTGGGCTCCACAATGCTGAGCATCACAGAGAGAGAGGAGAGAACCTTTGAGGACCTCAGAGCAATGGTGATTGCAGAGAATATCATTCCTCATTGTGAAGCCGCTGAAGCATTGGAGAACTCCAGGAGGCTAAGTGGCCAACAGGAGTTCAGGAGAAACTTAACCTCATAATGATTTTCCTATTTTTCATTTTTCCCTTGCTTTTCATATGAGGAACAAAGAATAAGTTTGTGTTGTTAGTGGGTTTTAATTAGAATGGTCTGGTGGTCTCTTTAACTGATGGAAAAATTGGAATTAAAAATGGTTCAGTAGAAGGAAGTGAAAACAGTAAAGTGATTTTGGGTGAAATGCACAGACATTGTTGTCAGCCACAGAAAGAGCAGCAGCAAAAGAGATTTCCTTTTATAAATGAGAAGTGTTCTCTCTTAGCTTATATACAGGATACTTGATACAGAGAAGTGAACTAAGGTATCATTTGGCATTATTTCTATTAATCTGCCTGAATAAGCTAAACGTGAAGGAATCACTGTAGGACACCTAAACACTTAAAAATCAGGGAAAAGGTGCTCAGAATATTCCCATAATTGGTGTTTCCTGCCAGCATTCCGAATCACATTTTGAATGCAGCTCAGCTGGGTACCCCACTGTATTGTCCAGATTGTGCAAAGGGGTGCCTCACATCTTTAAAGCTTAGAGAAATTACCTTATTTCCCATTTGAAGTGGATTCAGAAACCCCTTTGCTCCTTTATAAGGTCCACAGGCATCTCTGAGACATAGAAGTTTGTTTTCAATAGTTAACCTTTAACATCTCTGCTGGAGGAGAAACGGACTAAATCCTTTGAGGTGTTACTCCTCTACCGCTGTAGTTATTACTAAAGCAAATTACTGTCTGCTAAAAAGTTGTTTGGACAACCACATTGACACGTGTGTCTATACATTTACATAATTCAGTGACTCAATAGGAGGTTGTAGAAGCAATAAAATGCTATAAAAACTTCCCTCAGTTACCAAGCATCCTGGAATATTTATAAAAAACAAGTTGGGATGGATGGAATAGGACTCCTCAATTCCCAGGACTTACATGTCAGATTCTTTTCAGTCACAAAAAGGTAGACAAATTCCATTCCTTAAATCTTCTTGAAAAGAACAAATATTCAAATTGCCAGCAAAGGAGGGAAAAAAGGAAAAATACTTTTCAGAAATTAAATTTCACCTTCAGAATATTTCTATAAATCCTTGTGGGTGTGATAGTATATTGTCATAGGCAGCAGCCAATAATCAATGAATTTATTTAAAGCCTTTGCAAGTTTTCAGTGACCAAAGTAAATTATTATATTGCTTGGGTTTAGCAATCAGCAACATTCTGGGTATTTCTAGCTAGTAAAATAGTAGCAGTGCTTCAGAGTCAGTGTTTGAAATTGGCTACACACAGAAAAAAAAAAATGTTGTTTGGGGCTTTTTCCAGAAGAAACTTTCAACAAATTTGAATTGATTACGTATCATAGTTGTCCTCTCTTGGCTTTCTGCCTTAAAGAAACTGATTGTAAGAAAGTGGCTTAAGGACACTTTTTAATTGACTCAAGCAATTTAAGTATGCTATCTTGTTTGGTGTAAGTATGATTTTCTTGTCTATCCCAAGCCTAAGAACCTTTTCTAGTTATGGAAACTCTGACCCATAAAAATATATGTTCACCCATGTTCATCCAGATTTATATTTTAAACGTGTATAAAGAAATGGATGTGTTTGTATTTAAACTGTCAGAAAGTTTAAAGCTGACCTGGAGATTACATCATCCTCTTACATTATTTGGGAGAGAGAAAGAGAAAGAGATCTCAAAAATCAGTAACACTGACGTGACCTCTGAATCTCAAAGTGTTTTCTCTTATTTTCGCTCAAACTGTTTTATTTGATTTTAGCCTTGCTTCTGTCTGATAATATATAAGTAGTATAGAAACAATTAAAGCTTTGGTTTAATATATTTTTTAGTCACAATTTGTGGCCTTTTGGCATATTTCAGACTTTGCAGAAGATCTCACTATAAACCATCATTCTCTGAATTAATTTATTGTCTGAAAAAGAGCAACTTTGGCAGGGTTGTTAAGCAGAGAAAAAATAAATGAGTTGGATGAAAATATAAACATATGTTGCTTTAAACTCACAGCCAATGGTATTTAAATCCTATTTAAATTAGACAAAATTTCCCATAAGAGTAAAGAAGGAGAGAGAAGCAAGCAGAATGAGTAAACACAAAAATGTCAGAGAAAGTTCTTTATAGTGTCTGTTTACAGTGGCATGTGATTGCCTTCTGCACAGTGTGGTGCTGGCTATGTAATTATGCTGCATGAATAAAGAGCTCTAATTGCAGCAGATGAAGATGATTATTTATCTGCCTCTAAGCTGCAGATATTTGATTTTACGTGCCTCCAGCACAGAGGTGTGTGCAAAGCAAAGAACTCTGCAGAGGTGTTGGGGCTCCCTCCTGGATCTGTCCAGCACAGAAATACGTCTGATGTAGTCAGTGATGGAACCACCTCCTCGGGACTGCCTCACGTTTATTGTGGGACTCATTCCCTGTTAGACTTCCACTCATCTTGGTTTCCTTCCATGACTCATGGGGGGGGTAAAAGGAGAACAGCCCGGGCAGCTCAAGAGAAATAATTAATGTGCACACCCTCCCTGCTGAAACACTGGTAGGTGTAATTATGCCAAATTCAGGGGGAAAACAAAACAAAACAAAACAACAAACCCCCACAACCTTGGAAGTGGGCTAAAAGTAGGAAACCTGTGCAAATAGATCAGGAAATTTTCATGAAAACATGACATGAAATGTGCAGATTTTGGGCTGTCTCCAGCTGCTTAAAAACAGGTCTCTGTGTGTTAGAGCTCAGTGGATGAAAAATGCACCAAAGATGGGTGGGATGGGATGTTGACAAACATATTCCCAACCAGAAAAAGCAGAAAGAAATGAAACAATAAGACAGAAGATCAAAAAAAAAAAAACAAACTAAGACTTAACAGGCTGAAGGGTTTTGCTTTGAAAAAAAATTTCTTAATGAGAGAATGTTCCTATCAACAGTTGTGTAGATTTTTTTTTATTTATTTTCCAAAAGTGTTCTCTCTTTGGTTATGTTTTTCTAGTCCAAACTATGCTTGAAGTTAGTCTTTTTTAATACTGTCTGGATTATGATGGAGGAACTATACACACTTCTATAAATTGCTGTATTACAGTGAGGATGACTTGTTGAATGTGCTTCTTTTCATAGAAAAATACTCTTTTTGGCCTCTCTGTGTGATAATTCTGGTGTCCTTGGAAGGGCATTATTATTTCAGTTGAGTTTTTAGCCTTGCACATTCAAATTTCCTTACATGGAACCATATCTGTAACTCATATCAATTACTCTTCTATCCTTTTTTCCCAAACACTAAAACATGTGTTCTTGTTTTCCCTCTGTACATCTACAGGATCTTTCTTAGAATTGTTTTCAAACTTTAATTTATGAGAACTTAACTAAAATGGATTCCAAGTCACATGAACACATCCACAGCCATATGTTGCCAGGATTAAAATGCACTTGCAAGGGAGATGTAAGAAAACTGTAATCACTCTGCACTAAAGTAATTTGTTTGGTTGCATATGCCTGACATAAATGCCACTCAAGTATGCTGTAAAAGCATTACTATCCTTTTTTTTTTTTTTTTTTTTTTCCCCCAAATTGATTAGGAAAAGGCCAGGTCAGAGCTGCTCATGGATTGCAATACCAGTGCTTGGTACTAGCTCTGCAGTGAACAAGTTCAGGGGCAAAGTTGTAAAGCACTGAGCATTTACCTTCCTTTTATGTGTGATATATCTGAATATACCTCTGCAAAAGATGCTTAAGGGAGACAAATGCATTTCAGCAAAGTAATTCCCTTCCTTAAATAAAACCAGATGAAATAAAGACACTGTTTACCAGCTAGAGTGTGCAAACTTGGGAATTCACTATTACTATATCTGCATTTCTTAGTAATTGTCTATATTGAGTTTGAAACTAATTTTTATTACAACTCGCTGGTGTTTTTAAGCTGCTAAAGGCATTGCTGCACCTTTACCTATCCATTAAGTGGTTATTTAAGTAAAATGCTTTGTTTATGGAGCTTGTCTGTGACTGTGGCATCACTTTGCTGATTTTTCTTGTGTGTTCAGGGGATAATTCTATTTAATTTTAAATAATTAAAAAGAAATAACCCCCCCCTGTTTATACTGAAACAGTTTCATCATTATAACTGTGTGTCAGTAGAGCTCTTCATGGGTCACCAGACTTAACTTATGTTAAAAGTACCTAAATATCTAAAAACCTCTTAATGGTTTAGCTGATATAAGGACTTTTGTTCTTTATTGTGACAACCCAAATTAGCTTAAATGAAGGGGGCTTGATAATACTGGGTAGTTGGGCTAAGAGGGGGCTTCAGGGGGTATTTAGTGCAGCCTCTAGGAAGGGTCAGTCTGAGCACAGACACAGTTGCTTGGGTCTTTAGCCAGTTGGGTCTGGAAACCTTCAAAGGCCAGAGTCTTCGAAAAAGAAAAATCTGGGCAAGTTATTACCAAGCTTGGCTGTTCTCATGGTGAAATAATCTCTTGCTATCCATTCTGAGCCTCTGTTCTCTGCTCTGATACCCTCCATGCCCTGCCCTGCATCACTGCAGAGAGCCTGGCTGTGCATCCCAGCTGGAGCTGCTGCTGCCCCAGACTGGACCAACCTGTCCCTCAGCCTCCCCTCCCGGTGCCAGTGCTCCACCTCAGTCCCTCTGGGCTCTGTTTTCTGCACTTCCTCGAGTCTATCAGGATCTTCCCTGTGCTTGGCAGCGCCTGTGTTAGACCTCCTGTGTGTGGTCTGATCTGTGTGCTGTCTAAACACTGGGAATAATCCCTTCTCCCAGGGCACAGGATCTGCAGCTTATGTGTGGCAAGCACCTTGTATTCGGGGCGGGGAGGGGGGGGGGTATGTGGGGGAAACTTAGTGGAATAACTTTGAGGACCCAGCTACTCAATATGTTTTCATGAAAACAAAAGTTTTGAGATGTTAGAGAAAATATTTTGAGTAGTATTTACTGATTGAATAGCTGAACAGTGATGGGTGTTTGAGATAAACAGTGTTTGCTATGGCATGTTAGAACACACTGCTGTCTGCTCTGGAACAGTGATGATATTGCTGATTTTCTCCATTGTATATGGTGCAGAAAATATAAAAATATCAGCAAATCAGTAACAAGATTGGCCAGCTCTGAGGCAGAGTCTGAGTACTGCACTGTATTAGGAGAGTGTTCCACAGATTTAGGCATCTTCTGTAAGCAGAAAACCTTTTGAGATGTGCTTCCTTATAACTGTAAACACTGGATCCAACACTGACAAATACCTTAGTTTGTAAAAGGTCTTTCAAGACCAACAAAAATTGGTGTCCTTTCTCAGCCACTTACCGAGACAAGCACCTGATACTCTGATTCGGTAGGTGAATTTCCCCTTCTCTATACTAGATACAAATTTCCTGTTGCTTCTCCCATTGCCTTATATTTTTGTCTCTCTTTACTTTCAAAATGGTGATTAATCGGCCCACAGCTTTTAATATTCAAAGCTGCATGACTTTTTCTCATTATGCAATCAGTAAAATTAATGAACGACAGCTCTGCACCACCAGGAGGCTTAACTGAACTGCAAAGGGACTATGGAAACAGGTTATTTGTGGGTCACTGCCAGCATGGATTTAATTTTATAGAATAGAATATTTCTCCCAATATAGAAAAATGTTTAGCGAATATTCTTCTGGTAATAAAAACTGCTAAATTTATGCCACTTCATATTTGGCATCACTTGAAAATGTCACTGCCACACTTTGTTGTTTATTTTTTAATTTATTTCAGGACATAACAAGAAGGCAGAAATAAGGGAAACTTGGAATCTTGAAGAGTGGAGCTGATGGCTCTTAAAAATGGCAGATCAGGTTGGATTAGGCTATGGATCCAGGATATTCAGTGGAAATACTTAAATTTTCCTCCTGTGGAATTTGCTGCAAGCCTTAAATCACATTAATCCCTCCTTTGGTGAGTTCAGGGCTGGGTCTCAGATAGATGGAAATGATGAGTTGCCTCAGCATGTCTCTGTAGCACCCTCAAGTTGAGGTTCTCAGGCAGTGAGGAATGATTGTGAATGGTGCTTACACAGTTCTAAATGTGTTACTCTGGCCACACAAAGCAGAAACTGTGTTGAGCACAGCTGAAACCAACCCTATGTTGTAGCAGCATCATTTTGCCTTCTACCATATGCCAGAAAGTACCACCTTGTTCCCATGTGTTGGAGTCATTCCTCAACCACAGATACACATAGATGGAGGGTGATGTGATATCAGATGCCAGCTCCAGAAGGAAGCCAAATTGATCATCAGGTTTATCAGAGCCTGCCTGGTGTCACTGAGGCTGCCACTGACTGTGGTTAGACAAACCCAGTTCCTCCTGGTAACCACAGTACCATGGGAACATCAGAGATGTGCTCTAAAAGGCAGGGGAGTACATTGCAGGTTACCTTGGAGTATTTTTGAGTAATAAAAGGCAGCCTGGGAAAGTGAAGAGGAGATCCCTCTTAGGGCAGTCTGAGAAGAAAGGAGAAATCTCAAGGGATTGCCAAAAAATCGCTGTGCTTGCAGAGCTCTCTGTAAGATTTTCCTTATTAAAAACAAAAGATCATCACTAGTATTGGATCTCTCCCATCTTCTAAAGGAAAGGCTGACAAAATAACAAAGTGGACCTTTTCTATGGGATGAGAATCTGCTTTCTCTGCACAGCAGCAGCTGAACTTGCTGGTGAAAAATAATAAATGAGGCACTATGTAACACTTTAAAGAAAATATAGTAGGAGATTTAGGATTGTTTATGCTGGAAGAGATTACCTTGAAAGTTCATCTCATGGCACGGACACAAGGAGCTGTTTTCTGTGATAGCAACGTGTGGGTTGTTTTAGCGAGTGGGAATGACTCGAAGAGAGGGGAAATAAAGAGATAATTATATAAAAAGTGAAAAAAATAAATTCCTTCAGTCTTGTACTTTGTGGACATTAAAATGAATTTTTAGATTTAATTATGATTGGAAGTCAAGGAAAAACAGATATTTGATTACTACTAGTGTTCATCTGTCAAGAAATCCCTCAATCATTTAATATCTTGAAAGAAACACATACCAGCCTTCAGAGACCTCAGGAATGTTCTCATCCTGCTCTAATGCTGGTTTTTTCCATAGAAAATAGTGTATCATTAGACAGAAATAAGGCACTACAATGGCTTCTATTTTGAAAGTTCTTTTGACACATACTGATATATATATCTTTTAATATCACATAATCTCTTAAGCCTTACTAATCATTTACATAAAGGCCTCAGTCCTAAAAAGTTGTTGTCAGACTTATAATTTCTTGTTTCCATTTATCACTAAGGAATTCCTTCTTTCCAGCATTGCACTCAGAGTGCTGAAAATAAATTGAGGCTGTGAATTTGGAGTCTGAGAACTAATATGTTTTATCTCCTCCTGCATTTCAGTAAACAATAAGATATAACATTTCCACTAGACTAAGAGAACAATGTGTGTAGATTTTCTTTTTTATCTTTTTCTTCTATTGTTTAAAAATGTTTCATCACTGAACCAAAAAATTGGAAAAATCAGTCAAGGGCAAACCAAATCAGAATTTGTCATTGAAATGAATACACTTGCTTGGGTCAATTAAGTGTTTCTTAAAATCTGAAATGAAACTTAAAATCTTCAAATTATTTAACCCTCTTAAGAACTTTTTACTTTCAAATGAACTTAAAACCAAAAAGAGACATTTGAAAATATGCATTTTAACATTTTCATTAAGAAAAATATCATTACAAGAATTCTGGGCATTCATGATTGATAACTTTATCTTGTTTTTACTTCAAGCTGCTGTAGAATTTGAACAGATTATTTTTATCCTTTTTTGCAAACTGATCTTTCCCTGTGGGTGGAAAAAACCCCCCACAACAAAAAACAAACCAACTTTGATCTACAGCTTGATCTAATGTAAAAATAGATGATTTAAATTCACTGGTCCCTACTTGAGAAGGAGAACTGATCTTGCATAGCTAGTCAATAAACCCCACAGAAATAATCTAAGATTGCAACACTGAACATATTCTTCCTGGAAAAGAGAAGGGATTGTGCATGCTCCCATAAACTAAACTCAGCTCAACTCAACTCAACTCAACTCAACTCAACTCAACTCAACTCAACTCAACTCAACTCAACTCATTGTTCCTGGACTTTCAATTATTTTTTAAATATTTCTAGAAAAAGAGAAAAGGCACAATGTGCCATAATTTACAGTTTTAGAAGTTTCTTAATTTTGCCACATTTGAAAAATGTAGAATTTCATCTATAAAATGGTGCCAAGAACACAGTCAATGAAAGTAAATGAATTGTTTAGAGAGATGTTTACATAATCTGAGTTTATAAACCAGTTTAATTTAATTCATCAGTGGTAGAGGAGAATACTGACTTGTTACACATAAATTTTCTGCCTCTGACCACCCAGACTCAGCAGTTAAGACTGACTTATTCAGACACCAAACGTGCCCAGTTCTATGTTTTGTGGCTCTTCCTTCTCAGTTCCACATGTGCAGAGCACATATGTTCCCTAGTAAGTGAACCTTAGAAAATAAGTAATATATTTTAATTTAAAAGGGAAGACCAAAATCATCTATTGAAGGTGTTTATAAATTCCATGTGGTTCCTGTTATTATTTCATACAAGACAGAAGACGTGGGAGAACTTCCATGTTTTGTCAGTCTGGCCTTCAGAGGTTCTTGGAGTGAATGACTTGTCAGCAATACAAAAATAAAGAATGAAAACAAGACCTTGTGGTATAAGAGAGGGTGTAGAAAAGGATGAACTATCCCAAACTGATTGTATTCAGTGGAGGTGGGCAAAGCAGGAAGTAATAGTGTTATAATAAATAGAGTTATGCAGAACTGTTTTGTTGGAGATGGGTCAGGATATGAGAGCATGGAAGGATGGAGGAAGGAACGGGACAAGAAAACAGACTTTGATGTG
>JAWWLZ010000082.1:52579083-52590114 GCA_035041345.1 Poliocrania exsul
TGTGATACCTGGGCACAGGAACTCCTCCAGCCTATCTGAGATTAGTTTAAGTCTTGGTATAATGTGCTTGCAAAGACATGCAGAAAAATGTGCTTTGTTTTGTTGTTCATCCTCCTGTTTTGTTTCTTCACTCTTCTTTTTCTGCAATAATATAAAAGTGCCAGATTTTTGTAAAGTTAAATCTCACGGGTTATGAACTGCAATTGAACTCTCAGCAGGATGGTTACTGAGGCAATCACACTGGACAGGTACTGAGGGTGGAATTGCTGGAAACTCCTGAGGGTATTCAGTGGGCTGCAGCACATTGCAATTAAAACTTTAGCTGTGGTTTATGCTGGTGGTTAATTTTTGTTTGTTTCCTCATTTATATCTCTTTCTCAAGCTTTTATCTTGAGCAAGTTTTCCCTGCACCTGACTTATTAATACTACAGAAGAAGTATGAACTATTTATTCCACCTTTCTACTCTGACTCCTGTACCTGCCTTGGTTCCTGCCCTTACTGCTTCCCAGTTCCTGCCCATTTTCTTGTTTGTCTGCTTTGGGTTTTGATTTCTTTTTGTGTTCCATTCTATTGGAACTAACCTTTAGACCATGGAACTGCCTTGACCCAAGCTTGCACACCAAGGAAATAACCTTTGGGCAGAACAGGAGCACATCTATATCTCTGTGATGACTTGCCAGAGAAGGGAGTAATGGGTATGTCAGATGATTCTGTATGGTCTCTGGTGATCTGTTTTATTTGAACCCAATCTTACATTTCTCTCATCCAAGGGGGCTTAAAAATGTCAGCAGTGCTGCAGGGAACATCATATGATGTGATCTGAGGCAGCTGTACTTGTAAATGGAGTCAGCTCCATTCCTGCATGTTAATCCCTTCCTGAGATGTCAAATCTGCAGGATGACAACTTGCTGGAAGAAGTAAATGGTAGTTCACAGACAAACAAATTAACTCCCCCATACCCTAATGGTGCATTCTGTGGAAGTGGGTGTGGGGTTTGGATACAGTAAAGAATCCTGTAGAAAGCTGGATGAATGACTCCCATTTCTCCAATGCCCCTGGCAGTGCAGGAGCAGAAGGGAAGGGGTAGGTGGGCCTGCAGACAGAGCACTGCTGGCCTCTTCAGGAGTACTAAATCTTCATAATAACAAGTGCCTGAAGTGCTGTAGGCTATTAAGCCCTCCCAAGCCACAAATCCTGCTGTGTGCTGGCCACTTTCCAAAAGCATATGGAAAAGGTGGAGGCACAAATCCATTACCAGAGGAGCTGCAGAGGGCTCTGCTTGCAGCACATGAACCCTCTGAAAGCCCAGGCAGGGAGCTCCTCCTCCAGCCTTGCTTAGGGGGTTTCCTGGAGTGGTTTTAGCATGGGACTCTTTGTCAGAACTCCATCCCATCCAGCTGATAAGTATAAGGGTCTTGAATACAGTTGAACTAGAGAACCAAACATATATACTAAAAGCTAGGAGCAGTGCAGAATAAACTACATTAAAAAATATAATATTCTCTTATCCATGTGTACATATAAAGAAAATGGGTAAGTGCAGGGAACACAGTGGGGCAAATGTAGTGTGTAATCACTGATGAACAGCCACTGTTTTTCTTCTGAGAGATCAGGCACTTTCACCTGACAGATAAAACTCATGCTTAGGAGGTAGCAAAACCTGTGGCACCAGTGTTGCTATGGTGCTGTATCACAGGTAAAGTTGCTGTATTAAAGGAGGGATGGGAATCAGACAAGTATTTGGCAGCTCAGAAAGTCTGGGAGGAAAAAAATTGCCTGGGTTCTTCCATGTCCTCACAGAGCAGGAGATGGTTTTGCTGCATATCTCGGATGAAACTTCTTAAAACAAAGTGTAGGGCAATGTGACAATTGCTCCTGTAACAGATTTGTGCAGGTTTGAAAACTGGGTTTCACAATTTATTGTGAATGGTGACTGTTGGCATTCTTAAGCATGAACTTAGAAACCACTTGAATTAGACATTTAGTTCATACATTCCTTATTCAGTTTTTCAAACAACAGGAACTGGGATTGTTGTCTTTGTTAGAACTCCCAAAGTAATGTTGGGAAAAACAGCTTAATGGGGCTAATCCTCAGAACCCTTTCTCTTACCCCCTTCCTCAAGGGGATTACATGGCTCATGGCTTTAATGAGATAATCCTAATTGTTCAGCTGTCTTTGTTGGGGTGATGTTCAACCTAAATGGCCTTTCAATTCCAATTATGGATATTAATATGGCAGTTAAAGGTCAGAAAGTGCTTCAGGCTAGTGCTTTGTCTATCTTTTACAGTAGCAACCAAAAAATTGCTCTGCCAATTGCAAGGAGAGGTGTTAAGACAATGGCTAAAGGTCATAAGAGATGGTTTCATAGAAGAAATTGAGTTAGAAGGACAAGCAGCTATAGATAATGTTCAGTAATGTTTATATCCATTTAGTTTAAGTGATATGACTGCTTAATTGGGACATTCTGAATCATGTTAAATCCTCTTAAATAAACAATCTTTACTCAGATTTGAAGGGAACATATTCTTTTACTCTCCTCTTTGAGTTACAACTTCCATACAACTGGAGGTTCCTCCAGCTACTTCTCTCTCTAATTTGCATGAGGGAATCCTTCTGTTGCTGCATGCCCCAAAGGACAGTGGGCTGCTGTGTAACCTGTCTGGGGTTTTAATCTTTGAAAATTGACTATGAAGTTGGAAACAGATCATAGAGCTGTTTCCCTTTGGGTTTTAATGTGTGTTCATATTTGAAATGTGCAGCCCTTCTCTGTATGATTGCACTTAGGCTGGGTCAGTGACTGATGATGTCCTCACACACCTCTTATCAACTGAAATCCCCTTGGTTCTTTTCAGAGCCAAACCAAAAGTACTGTGTGTGCTTCTGTTCATAGCTGATCATCCTTGTGAAGTGTGATGTGACTGATAGGGCTGGTGATTCCTCACCTCTACTGCACACCTGTGCTCCAACCTGGCTGGGACTCACTGCTCTGTGAAGTCTGTCAGGAATTCAGTGTGTCCCTGCCTTCTCACCATGAAGAAATGTGTTTGCCAGACACAAACTTTACATAACTCTGATCTCTGTTGAGGATACACAGGAGAAGTAATAAGCATGCAATTTTCACTGATGAAATGCTGAGTATTCCTTACCTGGGCTCTGCAGTTAAAATGTGCATTCCCTGTCCCTACTTGTTAAACCAATATGCCCTTGTCCTATTTTAAATCCTATGCCAATTTTAGGAGTTGGAGGACAGTGCTAAAGCTCTGAGAGGGTTGTGCTATGAGGCCCAGGGGCAGCAGTGCCATCAGCCATGGATTTCATCCAGCTGAAATAGCAGTGACAGGATCTCCACGTCTGAGGTAGCAAAATGCTGATTAAACAATTCCAACTCCCTCGTCCCTCTTGCAAAGTCCCATTTCACAGCCAGTTAACTCCAGAACTCTTTGGCTGTGGAGAGGATCTGTTCTCAAGTGCAAAGGGTAATTTTTTTAATACCCAGTCTCCTCTAAAACTTGTGGCTTTCAGGAGGCAGTGTAGCATTTCTGCAGCGAGTGACACCAGAAACAAAGTCTTGCTATTTTGAGGCCGTTCAGCACGGTTGGAAAGGCTCCATAAACTTCAGGCACTGATTTAGGAACTGGAACCTCTACTCAGGCTGTCCAATGGAGGAGGAGGCAGCAACACCCCCAAAATGCCCTCAAGATTAATTTTACCTCTCTCTAAAATCTGTTTCCTCAACCAGTGCAATTTTACCAAGCAGGAGCAATTTTGAGTGGAGTAAAGATATTGACAGACAGTAGATCTATGCCTTCTATACTGCCTTAAATTATAACACATTACTCATTATCTGTCTCAGTTCCAGCACTCTCATTCTCGGGAGTTCTTCCTAATCAGCTCAAGGTGAAGAGGAAAAAAAGCATTGCACTTCAAAATCATATATTTTCTAAATTTAAATCACTGTTTCATCCTTTTTCCTATGAGGATCATCTTAAACCTGTCTTCTAAACATTGATTCTTCTAATTTGAAATATGCTGATGTGTACACAGAACTAATTTCATGTGGCCATTTGCAGTATCATAAGGACATCCAGGAAAGATTTTTGTTTTCCCCTCTTGTAGATATAAGGATAAGTCTTTGGAAAACCCTAACAAAAGTACCTTTTATTTTATGACTCAATAAATACAATAGATGTGGTAGTACTGTCTGAAGGTTTAACTTTTATGAAAACTGGTACATTAATTTAAGACAGCTCAATTCTGGTAATTAAAGAGTTCTGGAAAAAGGAGGGGATTGCAGGTTGACAGTTTGGTATTTTGTGGAGGTTTAAACCTGTGCCCTGCTTAGAATGGAAATTTAAAAAAAAATAATTTTTCATTGAATTTGTATTTTTAATTCAATCTTTTTCTAAAATATGAATATTATCAGCCAGTGCTTGTAGATTAACACAAATTTGGTTGCAATGTGAGCTATGTTCCATCATGATTGTCAGAACACCTTCATTATAATTCTATATCTAAGAGGCTTATCAAAATGCTGCTGCTTTTCCATTTCCACTGTCCTGTTGATTGTTTCTTAGAGGATTCTGGATCAGAAATCAGAGATCCACAACAAAAAGTTCAGCTTATCAGATTCAGATGTGAGGTTTTATCTGGGTTGTTTTGACTTTTATGTTTAATGTGCTATTGCCCCATTTTCCCACCTCCTCTTTCCTGAAGAACAAACAAAAAATCCCAAAGAAATTACTCATTTGAGGAACTATAGCTTATTTTTATGAAGCATTTCCCTTTGTGGAGTTGCAAAGGCCCAATGCTCCCAAGTCCATGGGGCCTGCTGGGATTCATCCCAGAGTGCTGAAGGAGCCTGAAGGTGTTCCTCATGGACCCCTCTCTGGGACCTATCAAAGATCTTGGGGGCCTGGAGAAGTCCCTGCCGACTGGAACCTGCCCAGTGCTGTTCCAATTTACAAGAAGGACTTGGGGAAGCCCCAGAGAACCACAGACCTCTTAGTTTAACCTCAGTGCCTGGAAAAACTATGGAGGAAATAATGCTGTGTGCTATTTAAAGGCACTAGGCTGAGTCAACATGTTTTCATAAATGGAAAGTCCTGTTTAATTAATTTTATATCACTCTGCAAAAAGTATGAGCCTTGTGGATGAAAGGAAGGTGGTGGACATAGTTTTTTCTGTATTTTAGTACAACTTTTGATACTTTCTCTCCCAGCTCCCTTCTGGACAAGCTGCCCAGCTGTGAGCTGAGCAGGTACCTGGTGCACTGGGGGAATAATGAAGAACTGGCTGAAGGGCAGGGCTCAAAGGGCAGTAGTGAACAGGGTTACATCTGGCTGGTGATCTGTAACCAGTGCTGTTCCTCAGGGCTCAATTCTAGGCCAATTCTGTTCAGTGTTTGTATCAGTTATCAGGATGCAGGAGCTGAATGCACAGTTACTGGGTTTGTTGATGATACTGGGAGGTGCTGCTGACTCTCCTGAGGGACAAAAGGCTTTGCTGAGGGAACTAAATAGATTGGAGAGTTGGGTCATCACCAGTGGAATGAAAAATGAACAAATACCAGATTGTGCACCTGGGATGAGGTAATGCTGGACATGAGTCTAAACTAGGAGAGAAGTGGCTGGAGAGCAGAAGGGGCCTGGGCATGTGGCACAGAGGAGTGGACTGCACCTCATGCACAAGGACAGAAGCAGCAATATCTTTTATTGGGGTAAATTAATAATTTGACAGGGTTCAAAGAATTGGATGGAATTTGAAGTTTAACAAGGGTACATCAAGGTTCAGTGAGATTGATAGTGAGGTTTGTCTTATAAATTACTGCATGGAACAAAACATCCACAAAAAACTTGAGTTAGGAAGATTCCCACAGAGACCATAGACTCAAAAGGACCCTCATTGAGTCCTGAGGGTCAGAGTGGATGCCCCTGCTTTCTAAATTCCTGATGGAGCTCAGGTGCAGCTAGGTCTGATCTTCCCCTCAGACTTGGACAACAGTTTGTCTAATGGAATTATCTCTACAAAGCTTGTAGTGGTTAATATTGAGTATCTACCTGGATTAGTATTAATTCAGGATGCTGTCAGTCACTTAGAGCATCTGCTGCAAGTAAGGGATGTGTCTGCCTTGGGCAAGGAAGGATCTCTTAGTCCCAGGTAAGAGACCTCAGCCTTTGAGAGGTGTTTGGACTCAAGGGGAGAATTCCCTCGTGTACAATCTGACTGCACTTCAGGGAGTGCCCAAATGGGTTTCATCAGACAGTAATATTTATAGACTGAGAGAGCTGCCTGCCAGTCCACAGTATAGACAAGATAGATGTCTTCATTTTAGCTCTGATATCTTGTTCTATGTGCTGGTTATCTTGCATTTTTGGGCTTCAAAACCACCTCTTAAAATATTTTTCTGAGGCACTTGTAGCACTCCAGCCCCAGGCTGTGAGCTCACAGGCTCTGCTAAGACTATTAATATTTATATATAAGTAGGATTCTTTAATACCTTAAGAACACATCTAGAAAATAAGCCATAGACTTGTTTCTAAGGAGTTTCTTTATTAATTTAGGGGAGAAAATAGGGGAACCTGGCAATGTTTCAACAAAATATTCCACCACAATATCAGCTCAGCCACACACATGCACCCCCTCAGGGTGGTTCTGACCCAATAATCACAGATCTGGTGTAGAACAGCACCTTCACTCTCTGGTATGTGAGTCAGGACTTTTCCAGCTCACAGTTTACCACAGCACAGAAAGATTTCTTCTCCTTTAGCATTTGAGTTTTGGGCTTTTTGGAGACTGGGACATGTCCCAGAGAGCAATGAAGAGCATGGAACTACAAGAAAGGGTTGAGAAATCAAGACTATCAGAAAGGAAAAAAATGAGTCAGAAGTGGGAAAGTGCTGCCTGGTGTTTAATCTCAAAAGGCATCATTCATTGCACCACTTGCAAGGAGTGTGTTAGTTGGCTGGAGAACTGCCAGAATGCCATTCAGCTGATGTGAGGTCAAAAGAAATTCTATCTTATGCACATTGAAATGAAGAAACATAGAGGAAGAAACTTATATTAAAGGCCAGTCTCTTCACTCCCTGTTTCTGAACTGTGCTTGGCTAAAGTGTAGATCAAAATATACACCTGGCTGATGCACAGATGGAGTTCATGGTTGTATGGTTTAGCTGGAATTTTTGTCTCATGTGGGAAGATACAGTAGGTTTAATGCTTTTGTATGTATAATAGAGGATTCTCCACAGATGTCAGTCCTAGTCTTACATTTTAAATGATATTGGAATGATGTCAGTATTTTAGAGACTGGGATTTCAGTGCAATCCTTTTGATTGCAAAGCATCTCTCTCTGTTGGCAAGTCAGTCCTGGGACAAACACCTCCTGTGCATTTAGAGAGTAATATTTCCAAATCTCTACTAATTCCATCTATTCCATCTACTAATGGAATATTTCTTTATGACTTTGTACATTTAGTCATTAAACAGAGCAATCAAATTATAGGCTTAGTTTTGGAACCTATTAATTCATTGTACTGATCTGTGTATGCAGAGGGAAGTGAGTACTGAGGTAACATTTCCTAGTACATCACAAGTATTTGTGCTGGGTGCTCTTGTCCTACTGAGCTCATGTGGGATCTGTTTGAATAACACCTTCAATATGAAGGTAGATTTTTTTTTTTTGAGGTGTCACTGATGGTGGTGAAGGTCCTCTCAAAGAAATGATATGAACATCTGAGCAGCTCTGAGGTGTTGCCTTGTGCCTCTGCAGGGGCGCAGGGGTTTTTTGACCTCTGTACACACTGTGCAGCAGAATGCAATAAGATCCTTTAAATAATGGATATACAATGCTCTCTTACCCAGAAGCTCAGCCTTTCATTGGATATTTTTCTCCATTTCACCTAGAATTGACTTTATTATATGAAGCGCCCATAGACTTGCAATAGAAACTGTGTTGTTTTGATGTTATTCTAGTACAGATGCCATCATTAGAAAAAGTATTTTAATATGATGGTAAAAACTGAAAATATAAAAGTACCATTTACATTTGGAAATAGTATATTGAATTAGTTATTGCAGAATCAGGCAAATCTTTAGTTCAGATCCACAGGGAAAAAAAAAGGGAGCATAACAGTGCAACTACTATGAAAAGAGAAATTACTGTGTAAAAATTGCCTTGTAATCCTGGAAAGTAAGTTAAGTTTGCCTTCACCATTTGTTGAGATTCCATTTTGAAAGATGAGAAGCTTTATGTTGCAATTTTTCCCTTGTAATTCCCACTTAGAATAAAATATAAACCATATTAGCATTTAAAAGTGAACCCCAAAAATTCTCTTTATATTCTAATGATTATATTCCTTTTTAAATTCCTTTTTGTCAGTGGTGCTTTCCATTTACATATAGAAGACACAAGATTATGTGGCAAATATGAACTAATTGATTGTTCCCAAAATGAAAATGCCCTTGATTTGAACGTTGTGTGTGGCAGTTGCTCTGGTTTTAAAGCTGCCTTGGCTTATAAGCAAGAAGAGACAGTCAGCCAAACAAGGTGAGTGCAGCTGCTCCTGGTTAAACAGGAGACACTTTTCTCTTTGGCACCCAGGGTTTGTTGGGCCCCAGGGTAGAAGGACAGGATAACAGTACATAACATGATGGTAACCCCAGAGTTTAATACTCTTAGTCAGGTCTTTGTGTGTGTCCTCCCCCATCCCTCTTCCTTGGGATTGTCCTCTGATGGGCAATAATACTTCTCTTAAGATAAGAACCATAGGTGGGAGTTGTCCTAAGATCAGAGGCTGGGAGGGAAGCTCTCTGGATGATCACATGATCGATATATTAGAGGTGGCAGAGCAGTGATGATGGCAAGTGGCTTTGGTACAAACTGGCAAAAGGGCATCAAATCATGCTGGAGACTGGGCCAACCGGTTTCTCAAGGTTGCAGGCAGCTTCCAGATGGATTCTCTCCCATCACCTCACCCTCCTTGCCCCGAGCAGAGGTGCCTGCAGGGTGTGTCCAGCCCAAAGACAGGGAACACGCATTTCTGGAGGGTATATGAAAATGCTAAGATTGGTCACATATAGAGAACAACCCCTAAAGTACCTCCATAGGTGCTCTGTTGATTTGAAATGGTGCATTCTTCTAAGACCTGTGTGTTTCTGGCTGAACCTGATTATATCCCAACCCTTCAGACCTGCCATATTTTATGATGCAATGGCAATATTTAGATACTCTATTAGCAATAATTTGACCCATAGCCATCCAGATAATCACTGTCTATTTTTTGTGCCTGGCAGATGTCTTCTCTCTACTCCTCTGCTATGCAAGTCACAGAAATTTACTTACTGTCTTCATGAATGCTCCCTGTTTGGGGTTTTGTTTCTTTGAAACCAGCCATGATCAGAGGATGGTAATCTTTGTCTGTAAGGTATATTTCTTTTGTGCAACCTCTCTTGTTTTCAGCAGCCTAAACACTGACACAACTTGCACAGAGACTATTGAAAGGCAGGCCCTGCACAGTTTTATTGCCTTTCACACAAGTGTACCATGTAAACATGGGATTTAATTTTGGGCTTTTCCAGAGTCAACTGCAGAACTCAGTTCTTGACAGACCTGTTCCACAGGGCACATGCTGATGGACAGTATCACAGAAATGGCAAAAAAATTGATTTAGCTTCCAGGGCAATCTAAGTAAATTGGTCAGGGAGAAAACTTCAAAATAAAAGTGAAATCCTGTATCATAGTCCAGCAGGTTTTAAAGCTATATGTATGCTGGGAATGTGTGGACATGATAATTTCCTATACAAAAACAGAAGTCCTGCCTTTCAAGATTGACAAACTTGCACATATGCTGTCTGTATATACAATTTTCCAGGAGCAGCTTAAGTAAAAACAGATAGGAGCTTGCCTTTTGTTGGGATTCATACAGGTTATTTTTTTTTCTTTCTACAGAAAGAACTGTGTGTCATTCCAAGCACTTGAGATATTTCGGTGATATAAAATAAATAGGTTGGGTTTTAGTGGGTCTGGTGATAGTTTAAGTTCAACAAGGTGTTCAGTTCCCCTTTGGGAAATAAAAGAATTTGTTTCAAACTGGAAAATACATCTAAAAAAAAAAAAACACCAAAAAAACCCAAACAAACAAACCCCACATCTGTCTTTTAGAGATGTCCTTGTTACAGGGGCCAGGACCAGTTTCACTGTGTGGGTGTAACCAAACCTTTGTATTCTACACCCTCTGTATCATTTCTGATGAACTGTTAATAATGATTGTTTGCAGCAGCTGCCCAGGGCACACCTGAACCCTCAGGATGTGAGCAGGGTGGGAAAGGATCCTGGGGGACAGGAGAGTGTTCCTGTTCTTCACACCAGTGACTTGGCTGTGATAACTCCCCACTGAGGAGGCATCAGCACCTTCATGCCCACCCGAGGGGTCATGTCTGCCATCAGGGACTGGCACAATAGGCAGATGCAATGACCAAGCCCATCAAGTGTTCCCAAAATACCCCTTGGCTCACAGAGTAAATCACCCACTGTGGAACTCCCTGCCCTGGGAGAGGTACTGGGCGTTCCCACCTGAACCTGAGCATGTGTAATCTTGGGGTTTGGGGGCTTCTGGTACCACTTGTGGGATCCAGAGAAGGACCAGAACCTCAGCAGGACTGGGACCATCATCCTCACCAACAGGTTTTCCTTGCTTTTTACTTCCCCTTAGGGAGCCCACATGGGGCTCAGCACAGGGGCCAACAAATACCATTCTGTTCTTGCACGAGGATGCTGGGTTAAACATCTGGGTTTGTGGGCTAAAATGAGTCTTTCTCTGTGTCATTGTATTTATTTTAATCTTATTAATAAATTGTAACTCTGCCTTGTAACCTCTCTTCAGCTGGATTCTGTTCTCCTGCTGGTTTATCTGTAAGCCAGCACAAGAAATTATATTCCTGGACAGAATTGAGTGTTCGAAGTTCTCTATGTACAAGTATAAATGTATCTGCCAGAAAAGGTCTTTCAGTGTGGGTTAAGCTGTTTATGTGGAGA
>JAWWLZ010000082.1:52600088-52618079 GCA_035041345.1 Poliocrania exsul
CTATGTATATGCATGTGTGTATATGATCTGTGTGTGCATGTGTACACATAAATTAACACTTTGTTAATAAATGGCAGGTTTTTAGTTGGATATAGTCTTGCTGCTTAACTTTAGGCTTCTCACTTCAGTGACTGTGTTAGGAAGTCTTTCTCTCTGCCCTGCTTTCAGTGTGGAGACACATTGAATCAGGGTGATTCTGAGCATACAAGTTAAGCTTTGACCAATCAGCACTTCCAACCAAATCCATCACTGGAATGTTCTCCAGGTTCTGCCTGAGGTAATATTACCTATTGCTGTTCTGTCCTGCACAAGTAATCCCAAAGAAATCAGTGGATCTATTTTCTTAAACAAGGGCTTTGTATATTATATTTCCATAACAACCCCACTGCATTCCATTTATCTAGACCTTTACTTGTTGAGCAGCTCTCCTAAAAGACTGACATGCTTTCAGTGCTCTGTACTTGCACCTATGCAAGAGGATGCTCCTAAACTGCCTGTGCTACTTTGTTCCTCTGTAACATGCAGAGCTAAATTTTGTGGACTAGAGGCAGCAGTCCTTTAAAAAACCATGTGATTAATCTCCATTCAATTATTCCAGGCTCACTTCTTCTTTTGCTTGTGCCTTTGTCCATTTTCTTTCCCTCTTCGTGTCTCTGGATTATAGAATTCTCAGGGCAGTGACTGGTTATTGCAGGTACATTGTCCATGGGGCATGTTCTCAGTGCCCAAGACTGGATAAACACATCTCAGTTGTGGATAAAAGAAATGTTTTCCCCCAATTCTCAGGCGTGTTGGACCTAACAACAAACTGGAATACTAATAATCAGACTCTGAAAAGAGCCGAGCTGTTTCCTCAAGGTACATTTGAAGAGCCTTTTCTTTACACCTCAGTGCAGAAAACCCTGTTCTGGAATATTTTCTGCCATGAAAAAGTAACCATTGTAGTCAAAATCAATAAAATTGAGAAGTCAACTTTGTGTAGAAAATAATGTAAATATAATGTGACCTATTTTACTTATATGGTCATACAACACTTTAGTATTACAATAATTAATTTGTCTCTATCTGCATAGTATAGGAAGAGATGATTGATTTGAATGTGTATAAATTTTTAAAGCATTATCTATAAAGTGAAAATATCCATGGTTAGAAAAAGTTTCACTTGGTTTCTTAACATGAGAATGAGTCTCTGTTGAATGGAGGGATCAGCTGAAGAACTTCAGGTAAAAACCCTTTAGAAAAATGAATGGAGGATTGGGAAAATAGTATGTTAAAAGTGGGTGAAAATTATTAGCAGTTTGAAAAGGTTTGCCTGGTGTTCTGTTCTCTGCCTCCTGGTTCATTTTCAGATCTTTGCAATTTTTTCAGTTTGCTTCCAGCTCTCTGTGTTATCTGTTGTGGTAGCTATAGAAATGGCAAAGAAGGATGCTCTTTGCCCCTGGTTAGCCATGAGAACTCATAATGCTCCATCACTGCAGGAGCTGTGTGGATGGAGGCAAGAAGTGTACAGTGAACCCATTCTGTTATTAATCACTTGCTGGAGCCAACACACAGCAACAGCGTGAGATATTCAGAGGCACAAACTGAATAATAGTTATTATAATAAATCAATCTGTCCCAGATACCCTAAGGGATCCCAAGTCATTGGAGGAGATCCAAAAGATTTAAGCAAGACATCTTACAAATCTCCTGATTGTTGAAAAGTAAGGGGGAAACAAAAGTTATTTGTGCCAAATATACGAGACACATAAAGAGGGATGATTTATTGTTGGCAACCCAGCATGTTATGTATGTTCATGGAAGGAATTGGTTTTTCATTTAAGATGTTTGGAAGTCTATGACAAGGGAAAGCATATCTGAGTTTCAGCTTTTAGCAAAAGAAAACCATTCAGTCATTTGATTAACTATACACTGAAAAGTTGCACAGCATATCTATAGGAATAAATAATTATGAGTAAAAATGGTGCACAAAAAGAACTGACATGAAATTGAAAGAAATGTTGAATGTGCTCACATAGCTGAAGCTTTGGTCTTTTTCTTATCTTAGTTGGAAAGATCTAAACCACACAAACTGGTTAATCTTTTTTGGTTTTGTTATTTTTACTTAATATTTATAAACTCATAAGCAAACTTAGAAATTATTTTAAAATATGGCTTTTAAAGATAAAGAGTCCCTTGTTTATAAGTAAATCCCAGAATTATAAAAGGTTTGCTATGTATTGTATCTTTCCCCTGTCCTGAGGTTATTTATGAAATGGCTTTTACAGTCTGGTAGTGTACTCTCTTTTCCTCTGTCTCTTTAACCAGATCCTTATCCATCTCACTACCTCTTGTTTTCTTTCCACATGTGTTCTCTAGACTGCAACAGTCCTGTTAAATTCTCTGAATTCTCATCCCATCCACCTAATCCAATATATCTCTTTCATTCCCGTATTTCCAATTTGCTGTTCTTTTCTCATCCCTTCCATCACTCTCCCTGCACAATTTTCTCTGTCTGGGTTCTTCCTTCACATCGTTGTATTTTCTCAAGGTATTTGTCTCCTCCTGTCTCATACCAGCCCTGTGACCCAGCCTATGCCATTTGGGCTGATTACCAACTCCAGCAACTTGTTCTGCTTTCTCTGTTGTGTCCTTCAGCAACTAAATCCCAGGATCTCTATTCTTTGACCTTAGTCACTCTTCCACATGAATCTAGTCTCAGTGTAATCTTTATTCCAGTCCACTTCCCTCTGCTGAGCCACCCATTGTACTCTGAATCTGAACTAAAAGCTGAGTGCTTGTACTTAAATTGCTTTCAAAATCAGCCCTAAATTCTGTGGTACAAGGCACAGCAACCTCTGTTTGCACACTGGGTTGGAAATCTGTGATTCCTCTGTAAAGGAAGTTCTTGCATATTTATCACATCCTGATCAGACCTGAGAACATTGATTCATTCAAGCATCTTCATTAATGACAGAATCATTGTAGGCTTCATCACTGAAGTGAAATAAAAATACATTTTGAACATGGACAAACTCTTTTATTTCCTTGAAGATATTAAGTTATCCAAATTTGTGGACACTTCCACAGGATCAGCCTAGTGAACAGGTAATTTTTATTGCGAGATTTTTTCACTGCTGTTAGGAAAAGAGCTCTAAGTGTTTTAGACATGTCAGGCAAATGGGACAGCTCTGGGGCATCAGGAATTCTGCCTTTCATAACATCTTTTTAGCATGACTTGATTTGGTGAACCTTCCTGGGTCTATATCCTGGATAGATCCACACACAGACTTTGAGTAAGTTTTGCCAGATATTTTGAGCCATTGCCAGGCTTGCTGATGGCACCTTCATGCAGCTGCTGTGAGTATGTAGGCCAGGTCACCTTACCCCTCACTGTGTCCTGCCTTGGAAAGGCTCTCTTCTCTATTCACAATCTCAGCCCTGCTGCTTCTGTGATTTTTAGGATTTTTCATGGATTTATTTGTCTAGTTGCTTTGGTTTGGGGCTTTTATTTTGTTATTTTTGTTTTGTTTGTTTGTGGAGGTTTTTGTGTTCCATACTGCTAAAGGAAAGCCCAGATAACTTCGGCTTTAGTGAAACTTGCTTGATATTTTCTTTAAAAACCCTGTTTCTGCTTCATTATACTTCTACTGCATTTAAAATATTCAAATGGAAAATGACCAAGAATTTTTCTAGTTATTTTGAAACAAACAGCTTTAGTTGTTTGAGATAGGGACAGGGAGAAGGGCTATGGTGCCATGTGAAACATGTGCGTTGCTCCTTTTTTTTTTTTTTGAGAGGGGACACACACTGTGCTTTGGAGGATTTTCATTGGTGCAGGGAATGGGAAAGGATGCCCTTGAGTCAGGGAAGTGGGAATACTTTTTCAATGAGAACTGATTTTGCCACACACCCAGTGAAGAGAGCAGGAGCTCAGTTCCCCAGAGCCTCCCTTGCTCTTTGTGCTCTGAGCTTTTGTGTCAGGAATTGTCTTTTCACTTGCCATTAAAA
The DNA here is from genome assembly GCA_035041345.1 of Poliocrania exsul. Lineage (NCBI taxonomy): Eukaryota > Metazoa > Chordata > Aves > Passeriformes > Thamnophilidae > Poliocrania > Poliocrania exsul. Next base: position 52,604,079 of record JAWWLZ010000082.1, read on the forward strand.
AATTAATACACAGTTTTATGCTACAAGTGTAGCAATACCAGTTTAAGATGCTCCTTCAGGAGCAACTGCTCTTCATTCCCACTTCTCTGTTGCTGCCTCGTTAGTGAATTGATAAGCATCTACATTGTTGCCTAATTTCCTGTTTCTGAACATTGATGAGCTCAGTTATGCCAATCACAGTGTGATGCCACAACTGCCACGATATTTGTTACCAAAAGTCAGCAAACTTTATGCAGACAGAGGTTTAGGGCCAGCCTCTATATCATAAAAATTATGCACGTGGATTAGGGAGTTTGTGGCCTGGACTGTCAGTGTTTTTGCAGTGGTGCTCAGGCAGCAAGGAGGAAATTGCTTATGTCAAAGGTAGACAGGTGAAGAATGAGCTACTTAAAAAGGGTACAGGTTCTGTGAAAAAAAAATAGCTGAGGAAAAAATATTTCCCCATGACTTCTCAGAGTGGTTGAGGAAGAACAGAATGTCATCCAGTGAGATATCAGCATCAGAATCTCAGGCAGAAGCCATAATTTCAGTTTTTCTGCTTTTGAGTGCTGGAGTTGGAACTCTTTTGTGTGTGTAATACATACATTTGGTTCAATTCTTTTATAGATATTTTGAGGTGCTAATATTTTCTGAGAAACACATAAGAAAGAATGATCATAAATGGAACCAAATTCACAGGAGAGGAATACCACAGTGCTGCAGGAATCATTTGACATACACTAGATAGTTTACTCCATGAAAATTGTAGCTGGTGTCATGTATCAAAATAGGTAACTGCAGGTTGATGTTTGAGCAAACACTTTTAAATTGAGAGATGCATTTACTGCAGTGAAAATGTGAGCAGCATTTTCTTCTGACTTGCCATCCACTTTCAGGTTCTCAAGTCTTCCTGACTCATCTTCTCTGTCTAGTCCTGCCATGGTTTTCCAATCCATCACAAAAATGTGCTTTTTGCAGCTACACCATGTAATACAACTACTACAACAAATATTTTCAGTTATCTGCAGGGCACCTCATCCCTGAAAGGATTCTAAAACCCCACATTAAAACTTATACCCTTCAACAATAGCATCATTTTTGATTGGAAGTCTTTCTTATGGTGCATCCTCTTTTTTTTTAATGTGGCTCATTATACATAATTTGAGCATCACTTTTAAGAACTGCCATATGGTGTCAATAAATAAGTCTTTAGAGGCTTTCACTTATCTTCTAAGTATGGTTCAGTTGTGACTAATTAAATCAATATATTAAAACCCCCCACAATAAATACAAATCAAGCATCTTGAACTGGTTATTTTCATGTTCAGAGCCTGCCTTATTAAGGACTCCTTGAAGATATATTCTTTGAGAGAGAAACGAGCTATTTCTCCACCCTTTAGCTTTTATTTTATATTGCACTACACAGTTGTTTATTAGATAATGAACTGTAGAGCACATTGGTACTATTATTTTTTGTATTTCTCAGCTGGGGTCCCAGCCAAAGCTTCGAGTTATAAGCCCCCTACAGCAAAAGCTGACGTGGAATTTAAGAGGACTGTCCTCTCCATTCCTGCCCTCCTCTGCTTCATTGTGAAGCAATTTTGTGAGTGCTGAATATTAAACTGGGTATCAGCACATATTGTAGGGGAATGATGGCAGTGACTGCTTCAACCCTGTGCCACAATTTGTGTCCTGATGTCTTGCACGGGATGTATTCAGTGCATAACTCAGAATTTGGCCTTAACTAAGTATCTAGGTGTTCAAGAAGCACTTTGATCTCTCCTAGCAGAGGTTAAGCAAATGGCTCCTGTGCCTGTCTAAACAAGGAATTGGATTTTAGATGTGTAATCAACAGGGGATAATGTCTGTAAATCCCAGGGACCTGCCTGGCATGCTTTGCCCCTGGCAGAGGATCCAGCCTGTCTCCTCCTCAGTTTCCAGGAACAGAACCTGCTCCTTTACTCTTTGGAGGATACGAGCTCACCAGCCCTTTCACTCCCCTGTGTTCTTGCCTTAAATATTTGTTAGACACTATTGTTTATCAAGATAGGAAAAAAAAAATCCCATAGACATTAAAATCCAAGTTTCTGTTCTCTTTTAGCCGTAACTGCTCCCTCCCCCTCTGATGCCTCTCACAGGGCTGACTTCCATGTTGTGTGTCCCAGTGTGTTCCATCCCAGCTCCTTCACCTTCCTGACAAGAGGGGCTTGGTTGTGTGAGAGCTGATCCCTTGTGTCCACTCTGATACCCAAGTAAAAACTGCAATTAGATGTACAGGCCCTCGTTCCATGCAGCCTTTTTGTTCCCATAGGCTTCCTTTAGCATTCCAGTGAGCCCTTTGGAAAACTCTTTGTATGCAAAGGCAGGAAAAGAAAATGTAAATTACAAATGGACTTGGTGACTTTGAAGGCTCTGAATAAATGTGGTGATGAAGCACAGGCTGAAATGGCAGTGATTTCCAAAGTGGAGTGGATGCAGCCCAGGGACTGTGCAAGACAATCTGCTTGGATGTGGGAAGCACATAGTTAAAAAGTACATGTTTTTATTTCTAAAAAACTATGTAGTGTTTACTTTGTCTTTATCTCATGGTTTTTTATTTCTATTTTTGTTCATGATTTGAAATGGACATAATACATAAGTACAGGAATACGTATATATGGTTTATAAATACATGTAGGTGATGCCTGCTATTTTATTTTGATAGGGTTGAATGATAAAAAAAATTGGAACAGCTATATTAAAAAAAGAAAACAAACAAAAAACAACAAAACCAAAACAAAGCACAAAAACTAAAACCAAAACCAAACCACCAGTAAGGAGTTAGATGGCTACAAAAGTTATATGAACAAATTAACGTGTTTTAGTGTTTATTTTCCACAATGAAAGGAAATAGTGCTCTACTACTTTTTCCACAGTCATTAATTTTTTAGAATGTTTAAAAATGTGCTACCAAAATGGTGACTTCAACAGGAGAATAAGAAGTAAAGCAGTTTTAATATGAGACTTTTGAGATCTCTGTACTTTAAGCTCTTGTCTACATTATATACTAAGGTGTTTTGTGGCATCTTCTCCCTTCTGTGTTTTTGGAATTGCAACCAGACTTTTCGATGTACATCCAGCCTGGCTGAAAGCAGCATGTTCCTTTCTTGATGTTCTGTCAGTAATTATTTTCCTTGTATGAATTCAATTATCAGAGAGATATTTATGGCTTTTCAGTAAACTGTATGGATGATAAACTCCTTTGTTTTCCTCTCATTCCAAGGGAAAATAAGCCAAATCATCTCCTGTGTATGAGGTGATAGGGTAGAAAAAAAGAAATAATGTCACCCAAGGTACCTTAAAAGTTCAGAACAAATTTCAATGACCTCTTGTGCGAGTGCAGCAGTAACAGCAAGTAGAAATTAACATTCAACTTATTGGCTAATGGTGAATTGAATTCATTTTTGCATTTCTATCTGTGAAGTCTGGGTAAAATAGATTAAGTGCAGGAAGATCTGGAGCAACTTGTAAAAGGAAACTGTATTACTAATTAATAAACAGAGTAATAAAAGTTCTCATTTCTTTATTGTTCAATATGTAAGAAATAATTATGATATACTGTCTGTAAAACTTAAGAAATGCAACTACAGTTTTGGTAAGGAAGCAGAATCTTATACATTCTCTAGGGAAGTTCAGAATCAGTGTTTTGTTCATTGTTATATTGACTGATGTGGAGTTTGTGGTCAAAAGTTTTTGTTTGATTGCTGTGGAACACTTGGCACTGCCCACTCATCTCCAGCCAAAGTTTTCCCCTGAGAAGCAGTGGCCACCCTTCCAACACAGGTGGCCACATCTGGATCCAAATGGATCCAGAAAGTCTCTGCCATTGTAGTGCATGAGATTGTTGCCTTTGGAGAATATAGATAGAAAGGGTGGTGTTTCCTCTAAGTTCTACATTCTTCACCATTTTGTATTTCCTTGCATAGCTATAAAAATCTGGCTACAAAGATTTCATTAATTAAAGTTCCTCCTTGATCTTTTGTTTGATAGCTTTGCTAACCTAATGTTTTAAAATTGTGTTTTAAAAGTAATTCTTTAACTCCTCATTTGCAAAGCTGGAGCTCTGTTTTATTTTCCTCAAAAAAAAAAAAAAAAAAAGAAATGAGGGGGAACATGCAACAAGTAAAGGTATCTGGAGTAAAAGGGGACAAAAGAAAGAACTGTTTATTCCAGAACATTTCTTTCAATTAAGAAGAGTAGAAAAATGTACCGTTTCAGCCCTTCCTAGGAAAGAGTTTCAAGTGACAGTCTGACAAAACAGAAGTAATACCAGAAAGTGGCAATTCTGAGAGAAAGATTTGAATAGAAGGGGAAGTCCAAGACAAATGAGTCTGCAGATGAATTCTGAAAATTCTTTAGAAGCTTGAAAATATTCCTCATGAGGCAATACCCTGTTTCTGAAAAAGGAGCTCCCTTATCTCCCTCTTGGTTATAATATTCATGTAGGCTCCAAAAATATTAATTCACTCTGAATAAAATGTGTTTAGTTTTTCAGTGGCTTAAAAGAAGATAAAACCATGATCTGAAAACATGCATTGTTTGTATAGATTTCAAGGAGACTTTCAACAGCCTCGGGGCAACAATACAAAAATCTGAAGTTCCTGGTAACAGCTTAAATAGGAAATGGTGTGTTTGACATTCAGAAGAGCTAGACCCAAATACTCGATACACATGATGTATGTTGCTTAGGAGGCAAGGGAGAGAATGGTGTGCAGAATTGATCTGATCTAGCTTGCTGTGGAATTTGCCACAGTCCAAGCAGAGTAAATGAAGTGAAAGTTCATCATTACAGGGGAGGGCAGGTGAGTAGATTGATGAAAAAATCCCAATTATAGACATAGTCTTATGTGCCCCTGCAGATTGAGTTCAAACAGTTTAAAACTCCATTACCCTCCTCAGTGGACTATATCATTCCCTTTGTAATGATTGAAGCTGATCTGCAATTTGTGGCTTCAAAGCAGAGGTGAATTACTGTTATTTCAGAAATCCCTCACTCCCATGGGTAAGCTGATCTGTGGGAACATCAGGCTGGGACGTGGTAAAGGGAATAGTTCAGGTTGTCCACACCAATATGCCTCATACACCACACCTGTCTCATGATTCTGGTTGGCCAAGTTGAGTACAAAGGGTGAACATCTGGTAAGACTTAAGAGCCCTCAGGTTAAATAACACAAAGTAGGGAAAATAGAAACAATGGAAAAGTATGATAACAACAAGGACCTCCAAAATGAGAGGAACCATGAAATAACATTACTATTTTCTGGTGGTATCTATTCTGGGTTTTGAGACTAAAGCAGAGGAACTGTTGTTTAGAGGAAGCTTAAAATGTTCAAGGAAGACACAGCAAGCCACAGCTAGTTTAACAAGGAAGAGCTTGGTATAATACCAGAAATTCTTGGGATGAATTTTGTTACTTGGAGTCTAAAAGGTGTTTAAACAAAGTACAGCAGATGAAGGTATAGCTTGGTGTGCTTCAATTAGGAGCAACCCCTTGTAGGGACACCTTGAAATCAATACCTGCACAAGGATGTTTCAGAGGTGACATAGTTGCCTTCTGGAGAGCTGGAGACAAGGAAGGAAAGACAGGTGAGCCTTCAAATGTGAAAACATTTTCTGCTTCCTCCATGAAGGAAAATGGAACTGACTTGTTACCTTCTCAGCTATGAAAAAGGAAGCAATTAAAGGTTAAGTGAGCCAGAAGTAGCTAAGTTCGGAGGGTGTATGAAGTAGCAAAAATAGAAAGAAAAGCAATAATATGATATAATTTAAAGTAATTTTAAAGATCAAACCTTGTGTAGTTTGCAAAACTATGTCTGATCATTATTTAATGGCTTCTAAACAATGTCTAGAAGCAGCAAAGTTGTCTTAGATTTGTTGTTGCTGCAAAAACAAATGGGTAATTGCTTTCCGAAAGAACACAGATTTGTTCAGCAGTATAGAGAGGTACATCAGCCCAAGTTTGGGAGAGAAGTAGTGGTGTTCAGAAAGGTGGGCTGCACAGGAAGCTTTAAATACTCTGGCCAGGGTCACAGAATGACTGTCAAAAGTAGTTATCTTTTGTCTCAGGGGACACTGATATCACATGCTTCTATGTATTAATATAGCTGATGCTAGGAATAAGATTATGAAAGCTAGAGGAAAAATTAGGCTCTATCATAGTAGGAATGGGGGGTTTTGACACTAGTTACACTTGTAAGGTCTGCCCTTAGCCCTCACAGTTCCTCAGACCTCCTTCCAGGCCTGTGGGAGTGCTCCTCAGCCTTTTTCATGTGCTTTCTCTCTTGTCCCATTGAGCTGCGCATCAACATTTTGCTCAGCCTTTCTTCTGTTTGCAGTGCACCTACAGCAGCCCTTTCTGTTGCTCTTGTAATCCTTGGCTGAGCCCCATGTGAGCTTTGGGCTTTTCCACCACAACCACTGCAAGCACTCTTTGTTCCTCCTGGATAATTTATCCCAGCTCCTTACTCTGTACTTAGGTGTTCCCTGTTGATTCTTCTCTGTAACATTTCTGTTACTTACAGAACTTCAGGCTGAGCCATTCTTGTGTTCTCAGGAGGTTGTTCTTGAAGATCACCTGGTTCTTTTGGTCTCCTTTGCCCTCTGGAACAACTTATTATGACATGCTACTAAATAGGTCCCTGAATAGTCAGAAATCTGCTTTCCTGAAGTCCAGATCTGGGATTTCTGATGTTTGCCTTACTTCTTTCAAGATTTTAAACTGCACACTCTCATGGTCTTCCCAGCCCAGGCTGTCCTTGACTTTCATACCTCTGATGATTAACTTACTGATTGTGAGCTATTGTTCACCAACAAAGTATTTCACTGAATGGCCGATCAATCGCCTGCAACAAAAAAATATCATAAATGCACATTAGAAATCTGGACTGTTTGTGCCCAGCTCTATTGCCTTTCCAGCAGACCTTTGCCTGTAGACCCTCAGGTGAGCCACTCTGTGACTGCCAGCATTCTTGTGGCTGTCTACAGGCTTCATTTACTTCTTAATTTTGTCCTCTGCAGCAAAGCCTATGCAGCCCAGGGCAGTATCTTTAAATTTCTGCATACATCTCAGCTGTCTTGTCACTGCTTCCTCTGTGGCAACAGCTCTGTGCACTTCAGCCATTCCTTTGTGTACAGCAAAATCCTTCCTCCTCATGTTCCCCCAAGCTGTCTCTCCTGAAAGAACATGCATCCATTCACTGGAGTGCTCTTGGGGAACCCACCACACCTCTGCAAACTCAGTGAGGTCAGACCTGTGCAGCTTCTGTGTGAACTCAAGAGTGTGGGCCTTTGCAGCCCTGGGGTCTCTCTTTCTCAAGGGCAGAGAAAAGAACTCACTCAAAGAGTTCCGTTTTCCTCTGGTGCCTTTCTTTACTTCTCTATACCTTTTCTTCTCTTTGGATTATGAGACCACTTCCCCCAAAAACCTAATTTATGGTGTTCTCCTCCCCAGGTGAGCAAACCTGTTTGCTAAAACAGCCTTGCCTTGTTTTGTCAAAGTACTCATTCCTCAAAGAGGAATGTCCCATGACCACAGAGGCCAAAACCCTCCACAGCCAGGTCTTCATCCAAAGTGTGTGTTCCCACCTACCTGAGCCTTTCCTTTCCCTGCAAAGACTCCCATGAAGACATTTATTTGAATTTCTCAGCTCTACAGGGGTTTTAAGGTAGTACTTATGTATTAAACTACAGGGGAGTCAAAGTTCTGGAAGTGCTGTTGTCAGTCAGGCACACACAACAACAGCTCTCTTACTACAGGCTTTTCTGCATAAAAGAACACAAGAAAATACTTTATTCTGAAGGGTACCTAGACACAGTAATAACATATAAATGCATTTCATACTTTTGTAATAATGTAAAATGGAATTTGCACTACTTCTGCATGAATTGCTTTTAATTTTTCTGTATTAAGTCAGATACTTTGTTTTTCTCCCATAGTTCCTCTTTGTCATAACCAGTAGATAATGATTTATTTAAAACCACAAGCCCTCATTCAGTTTTTAATTAAAAAAGTGTTAAGTTCATTTCTTGTCAGTAAAACAAATATTTGTTATTCCTAATGCATTTTAAAGGCAAGCACAGCACTTGGTAGTGTTTTTAGGAATCCTGTATGCAGTGCACTGCTTCATCATGAATTCCTGTCAGTCATTTCACCACTGCAACAGAACTTCTCTGAAAGCAAATACATTTTCTAGTCCCAAGGGGGAAATTGAATTCTTCTCTATGAGAATTCAACCGACACGTGGCCATGGAACCATCAGATTCCCACGTTAAAGTAACACAGTTCCTTTCCTTGTGCTGCAACTGCTATCAATCACTTCTGAAACAACACAACATTTAAAAATCCAGCCAAAAATGCAATTAAAATGGGCAATTTTACTGCTGTGACAATCACTGCTATGAGTCAAGGCAATTCTCTTATTTCAGCCAGCTTTCTTTTGTTAGCAGCGTGGCTGCTTCTTCCCACTATGATGTGGCTTTCAATAATGAAACTTCTCTTTTAAAATGAAGAGCAGAGTCTGCCTTGTTTCAGGTCATACATTATTATTTAATAATATGGTCTGATGGATAATACAACTGTTTACTTGTTTGGTTTTCAATCAGCAAAGAGGACTAAAGCATGGTGTTGCCACTGTTTGTACAGACTGGTGATGATTGTATCGATGTTATTAGATCAAGATGTTTTCTTGCTTTGACTTCGTTTTAGAAAGGCTGAATGCAAATATTATTAATATTCTCTGTATAATTTATAGTCCTTTTGGCATTTGAAATGGGCAAGTTGACTTAGCAGCAAGTGTCCACAATAACTTATGTAAACTCTGGAAGAGCTGAAGCCTGCAAGTCTGTTTTGTTTTGTTTTTTTCTATAATTGTTGTTTTGGGAGCTGTCTCTGACTTTTATTGAGACTGCAAATTTGTGTGGGGGAACTATTAGAGTGAGAACTGTTAATTAAAAGATTTTCTTTTGATCATAATCAGGAATTTGTGCCTGGATAGGTCTTGAACTTTCAAAAAGTGCTCTAGCTGGATGGTTGGGGCAGATTATACAGTTCAGGTGGCAAAAGTATCAAGTGGTTGTGAGAGATCTGCAGTGGCAAAAAGTAATTCCTTTCTTAGGAATAGTCTATAAAGCCATTAAAATATCCCTATAGTAAGGGCCTTTCAATTTATTAGACGTTTTCAACCTTAACCTCTGGGATTTTAGAACATGGTTGGTAAAAAATTATCTGTATGATTCCTGAGGGAAAGCATCTTAGTGTCCCCCCAGCCCAGAACTTTTGTGCACAGTCAGATGCCCCTTCATCTAAGATGGTTCTGCCACAGCAGCTTCTGTTGTTCACAGTGGAGTGAACAAAACCTGCAGAAATGAGGAAAAATACTCATTCCTGGCAACGTCTCTAAATAGATGTCTGGGGTATGAAGAAGAGAAAATGCAACAGAAAGTGAAATTATTTATTCAAAAAATAATACAAAATTGTCCTAACTTCTCTAAGTGGATCATTTTCAAGAAAAAATTGACTAAGAAAGGAGGAGGAGTGTTTAAATTGTTTACATTGTTTAAATGCTTGTACTAAAGCAGTGCAGGACAATCAAAAACAAAACAACAAAACCTACCCCACAACAAGAGGCAAACAAAAACACACTAAAGAAAATCTCATTACTCAATGCAGTCTCAAGAGGTCTGCATACACTGTCTATTCCATCTACATTACATTATAATTTTTCATGGTCATTGACACCTCTGTTTGCTTGTTGAGCTACCACCTTGAATGTCACTTCAAAGGGTAGGCTGACTTTTAAATGAGTGATCTCAGAATTATAAACTTCTTAATAGGCATTCACTCTTTTTTAGCTAAATACTAAATAGGCTATTCAGACATATAGGCCTTATTTTTTTTCCCTCAAAAATAACATGATCCATGACAAGAGGATCAGAGAGAACAGGGGATCAATATACCTGAGAAAATGGTATAAAATCATGCCTTTTCTCAACAGATAGATATGTATCAAAATTTAAAGAAATGTTTTTAGGTCTGAAGAAATAGATTTTCTCTCTTCATAAATTTTTACCCCTAGACTTCATTTTCATTGCAGTCCTTCCTCATCCTGCTATGAGGTTTATTCAGCACTTGTGGAACCAAGAGCAACCAGAAACAGAAACCACACTGGAATAAATATATGCTTCTGTTTCTCATGTTAATGATCTAGATGGTAAACTCTACTGCTTGAGGTTACTGATGCAAAATCTATTCATTTATCCTCTATAGAAGTCATCACTATCCCATTGAATGGAATCAGATACATTTCATTTGCCTCTAATATGAAGGAAAGAAAATCAGCTTCTGAAAGAAAGAAGCACCCCAGTGAATGGTTGTCTATGAGAGGTACAAATTAGCTTTATTGTGTGTATCTCCACTAGACAAGGCCTTGAGCAACCTAATGTGACTTTAATGTCAACTGCACTTTGAGCAGTTTTTGAAGGGCCCAGGACCTCAGATGAGCTTTTTCTACCCATGATTTCCTCTAACTTTATATATGCAATATGTATATTTGAGTAGTCAGTGTACATGAATGCACCACACAGATACATTTATACACACCTGAATTTTTCCCTTTTTTCTTCAATATCCAAAAAACCTAATGAAATTACATGTCTTTACATGCATGCACTTCCACCTTTGGTGGCTTGACCTGTAAGCTCATCCTATACAACTCATTCTTCCCTCACTACATTATTGCTGTTGTTGGACTACTTGTTATTTTGTTTTTTTGGTGCTTTTATCTGACATATATCAGTTTTGTTCCCTTATATCTGTGATCAGATTTGCAGAAATCATGTATGAAGCTGTTAGCTATTTCAGTTTCTCTGCTGCCATCCCAAATTAATCTTTCCTTGGAATCTCTTTGTTTACAGGAGAGCAAAGTGTCCATGCTCAGTGAACATCACAGCAGAATTAACTGCTGGATACGAGAGTTGTCCCCTCTTCAGGACCACACTAATGCAGCTCACCGAGGGGCAGATGCCCAGTAGAATGATGCAGTGAGAGAGGCAGGGAATGGGGGAGAGCTCTGCTTGCTAAAGGCAGGGATTTGCTGTGGGTCATGTCTCTGGTGAGAGAGAAGCAACACAGCCCTCACAGTGTGTGTACAGGAGAGGTGAATATGTTGACTAGGCTGGAAAGCTCCTTAATGACCATCCACCATCAAGGGAAAAGTCAGTGTTGATGAGACAAACTGCATCGTTGTCCCATCTTCAGGGAATGCAGTGGGAATATAGTTGTAGCTGTGTTTTCCCCTCTTCATAGATTTTCTGCTCTAAACATATGAAGAGAACACAATAGGATTTTGGTAAGTGCAAACAAAATCTGCAAGGTTAACTCAGAAAAGGGAAGAGAATTGATATAAAAATGCTAAAATATCCCTTACTAAAACAAGAGCAAGCACTTCTGATTTTATTAACTTCTCCTTTGTGTACTTTCTTGCACATCTACTTCCTCCTGTTGTGGAGTTTAGGGAAGCATTAATAGTTTCACTTTTCTTCTAAAATTATTCTGAATGGGTGGGCCATGCTAAACTGAAGCTGTGAGTGTCTGCCTGGGATGATGATTGCCTCTCTAAAGTGAATTTGCTTTTCTTATTTCTTATTGTTCAAATTTTGAGACTTTAAAGTTCAACCAATGTTCTGAGTCCCTTATTTTGAGCATATTTCACTATTTTCTGTGCAGAAATATTTGTTCTGTTTACTAAACAACAAGATATCACCAAAGATACCCTCGTGCCATTGCTGCCATATGGACTTAGACAAACCCTGTAGATGACAGAATGAATGAGGAATAGCAAGTGACACCTTGCCAGGGGGTGGGATGAGGCAGGAAACAGTAAAAGACAGAGTTCAAATGCAACAATTAGAATACAGTCACCATAATACTTAGCAGAATTTGACTGACCAAGCCCAGCTGGGTCTGAGAGCACAGCTGTGCTGAAGGTCACCTACTGGGGGCCCTCCAAAACCTACAGCAAGAGCTTTGTCTGGTGGTACAGAAGCTGTGAAAGGGCAGGGGCCAGGGGCAGCCACCACAGCTTGTCTGGAAGCACATGCTGATCAAAGCTCTGTGAGGCTGCCTGTCCCCAGAGCTCTACCCAGACACTGTGCTGAGATTGGTGGCACACCCTGGACCAGGACAAGCAGGAGTGGGTGTTTGTCCCTGAGCAAATGTTCTCCCTGAATCCTGCACATTTCTTCCCTCATGCTCTTGGTAATACTGCTCTGCATGGAGTTTATATCTGCCCACTGCTCTGGGCAGCTCAGTGTTTTGAGGGATAGTTCTGGCTCAGAATTACAGAACAGGAATGGGAGCACTGATGGTTAGGCTGCCTTTTGTCTTATTCTTATGGACAACAGATAAGGGTAGGAGTTGAATACAGAATTTTGGTCATCCTTTTTTAAAACAGAATTGAGCCAGCTGCCAAAAAAAAAAAACAAACAAAAAAACAAACAAACAAAAAAAAAAAACAAAAACAAAAAAACCCAAAACCTAACCAGAGCTTTAAACAAGCAGTTTCCATACAGCACCTTTCACTTTCAGAGTTCTCAAGTGCTGTGTCTTGCAATGCAGTTATGGCTTATTTATTAGATGAACTTGGTAAAAGTTTTAATTAAGTCAAACATACAACACTTTTAGAGTGATGAAATTTCATGACTTTTTTTTTTTTTGTTGGTACAATATTAATATATGTCTGATTTCCTCAGAAGACACTTTTTTTCTTATTCTGTTGTTTGACAATGAGCTAACGCTCAAAATGCAAACAGAGAGACTTCACACATTGCCTGCAGTAAAAAAAGCATTTTCTTCCTATTTACAATATATGCAGTAATGGGGGGAAAGTGATCCCAGCACCATACTAAAATGAATTTAAGCTATTTCATATTGCAGGGAAAATGGCAATTTAAAATAAAAATCTATAGCAAACACAGAACAACTGAAAATAGCCTAAGCTATTAAATAAATAAAAAACATCACCAAATAGGAATATATAAAATGCTAATAAATTGACCAAATGGAGAGGGACAAATTGAAAAAGAATGGTTCCATTTTGCTCATGAGAAATTTACATAAGCAAAGTTCAAAGCAACGCCTGTGAAGTTTTAGGTGGAATTTCAAATTAAACTCATTGTTGTCTACTTTCTTTTTGTCTAATTTGATGTGTAGGGAAGCACTGTTTATAGCAGTTTTATTATTATATCGACTCTCCAGCATAAGTTGAGAAATCATGCCTAAATGGTGTTGGGTTTTTTGATTGTCCAAATAGCAAACACTGAAGTTGGGACATGAGTTGAGAGCTGAAGGAGCTTTCTGCCAAACTCCATCAGACCAGAGGTGGCACTTCTGAGATGTCATCAGTTGTCATGGAGATGTCTGAGACACCAAATTTGAGGTTTTGAGCTGTGTGCAGTTGTGGGAGAAGGGAGTTTGTGGCCAATGGAGACAGTAAATCTGAGCAACTGACCATGGGATCTTGATGAAAAAGAAGAAACTGCACGTCTTCAACATTTGAAATGTTCCCTTGAGTTTGAGGATTGTTCTCATTTTACCCCATTATACTGATTTTTAGTGGCTCTAAACTTGTATTGTTTTATTGGACTGTTTTATTGTTTGCCCCATTCCTTGTTCCCCTCAGATGATTGTGCCCCCCTCTTCCCCTCTCTTGGTATATCCCATCAATCCCCGTTTAGCCAATCACGTCCCTCCTATTTGCATGCCCTGCCCCGAAGGGGTATAAATTGTGCTGCCGTCCCCAATAAGCCCACATTGCTCATTTGCCCCTTGAATGGTGTCCAGGCCTTTACTCCTCCCCTCAGCTGCCACAAATGGCACCTGAACAGGGACAGCCCTGAGCCCCCTGACATTTGGAGTCCAGCCTGGCGACCTGTGGGAATAGCAGGGAAGGACACCAGGAGTTCTTGCCCATGGGTGGCACATGGCTG
>JAWWLZ010000082.1:52618179-52654731 GCA_035041345.1 Poliocrania exsul
TGGAGTCCAGCCTGGCGACCTGTGGGAATAGCAGGGAAGGACACCAGGAGTTCTTGCCCATGGGTGGCACATGGCTGGGCTTGGAGGAAGGTGCCCCAAAGGATCCCTCACCGGCTGGGCCGGAGGTGAGAAGCTGTGGACACGTTTCTACCCTTTACTTCTCACATAGATTCCCTTTTTATTAATCATGGGAGCTTTCCTATCTTCAGATAAAGAGAGAGTTTATACCCCAGTGAAACACCAGCTCTGTCATCACAGTGCTAAAATCAATAAACCCAACCTAAGAAGTTTATCATGCTGGATTCAGTGTAACTACACTAAGCCCACTGCCACCAATATATTGGAATTTGCTGAGTGGGATTGGATTGGCATCCTTCTCTGGGAAGAGGCTACTAGAGGCAATTGAAAGGCCACGGAATTTTAGAACAGTGGTGTACCATATTTGACATCTTGAAGAATTGGACCTCTGGAATTTGAACCACCTCAATTCAGAGCAGTGTGAAGACTCTACCCTTTGCCCTTGACAAAGGTTATGAGCTGTCCCCCTCTCCCCCCACCATTTTCTTCAATATGGCCATGTGAGGGGATATCTGCACAAAATGGTGGCTGATCATGTGAGGGGGAGATCTGCACAAAATGGTGGCTGATCATGTGAGGGGGGATCTGCACAAAATGGTGGTCAACCACGTGAGGGAGGATCTGTACAAAATGATGTCCGACTGCATGAGGGGGGATCTGCACGAAATGGTGTCCGACCATGTCAAGGGGGAATGCACAAAATGGTGGCTGACCGCGTGAGGGGGGGAATGCACAAAATGGTGGCCGACCGCATGAGGGGGGAAATGGACAAAATGGTGGCCGACCATGTGAGGGGGGATCTGCATAAAATGGCGACTGACCGCATGAGGATTGATCTGCACAAAATGGCATGGCCGTGTGTTAGACACACAAAATGGCGGTGGCCAAGAGCCAAGGTCACAAAATGGTGGTGCCCATGTACAACGCCCCAGAAATGGCAACACCCCAACCCCAAACACCAAACGGCTAAAAGGCAGCAAATCTTTTAATATTGACTCTTGAGAGCAACGGAGTTCAGAGCCTTTCCATTCAGATAATAAGCCTGACTTTAATGCTCTGAGTCCAACCTCTAGATGGATGGAAATGAAGAGAGACGTTCAGATTTACCTTCTCCATTATCACAGGCTCCCTTCTCCTACATGCAATGACCAGCAGTGACTAGAACAACTGTCATGGTTTACTTTTTTGGAGTTATCCGGATCTTTAATGGAGTGGCTTTTATTTTTTTTTTCCCCGAGTTGCTCTCCCCAAGCACATTGATTGCCTGTAGTTAGATATTATGGTGAATATTGGGCAGCCACATTGTCCTTTTGGAATCAGTTTTAGTTTTACTGTGCATAGGTATGTCTCTTTGTCACCAATATAAGGAAGATTGCCTAGGTTTTAAAGAAATTTGAGAAGTAGAATTTTGCTGTGTTTCACCAGGTTTCAGGAAAATTACAATATTTTTATTAGAGATTGTGTCTCCAAATTCAGGTGGGATTGACGTGTAAAACAATCAGATTCACTTTCCTTGAGGTAGTTTCTTGTTTTCTCTGTTACAATGTATTTTTTTTCCTCAGGGTCAACCTTCCTGATAATTTGAAAAGCTGAAATCCTTTACTTTGAATACAGGATTGCTAAGCCTTCCATAGCTGATTTTATTGAGACTAATGGGACAAGAGGCTGAACAAGGTCCAGACCTTGCTACAGGTTGGGCTTGTTCTTAACTCTACTATCTCTGTGATGTAAAATGCATAGCAATCTTTTCAATTTTATATTAAATTTTGTGTTGCTAGGTAATGTGGCACACTTTGAATTTACAAGGGAGACTTGGGGAAATTAAAAAATAAACCCAATTAAAAATGCAGATATCTTACCAAAGTGTATGAAAAGTACGTAAGCAAAGTAAGGAAAGCGTGGAATGTTCTTTGGAGTTAAGGAGCAGTGGGAAAATCTACAGTCCAGGCTTGAATAGTTGGAATCATGTAAAGGAATAATATATCCAGCCAATAAAAACGTATTGTAGGAAGGAATGGTAACTGAAATTTGAAAGTGCAGTGAAACATAAAAAATTTAAAATAGAGGAGAAGGTAGTCATTACTGTAGGAATTTCAAGAAGAGAAGATATTGATGGAAAATGCGTCAAGTGCCATAGAGATAAATAAAAAATTTTGAGGCGTTTTTGTTAAGAGATGATAGGTATGACATTATACCTTGTCACTAATATTCTCAGACACAGGGAATCAAAGAGAGTGCTGAAAGCAGTAGTGTTTTGTCAAAGAAATATAACTTTTAATACTGGAGTGAATCACTGTGATGGTTTAAACACCAGACTATGAAAAAGCTCTGGGAAGGTATGGCAGCGTTAGCATACACAGCCCAAATGTGGGGAGAGGCCTTGGTGCAGGAACCTGGAGAGCGCACACTGCAGTACATTTCAACATCTATTACAGCCCTCATCATTCAGTAATGGTGGCTAATGCTGAAAGGGGAATTACCAGGGAGCTGAAATGAAATGCTCTGAACTCCAAAAAGGTTTAGATTGCACACATTCAATGGCACGGTGATGTCGCATAATGATTTTTCTCATCTCACAGCACTGGTTTCTTGGTGATAATCCAATTACAGCATTTCATAAACATTCTTAGCCCTCCTCTGGCATCAGTTAGGCTTTCGTTATAATTTGGTTTTAAAATATATAATAAAACATGGAGCATGATTTGGAAGCCCAGTCAACCTTTAAATCATTTTGCTGTGCTCCTTAACTGCCAATCTAGTGCTTTGATGCATGGCTTCAAAAAAGTGTAGGTCCCTTGTTATCCTTGTCAAGCAGAAATTACATTTAAACCTGAGAGGGAAGGTATTGACCCTTTTGTTTGCTCTGTTAAGTGGTTTCAAAACAACCACAAAAAATGTTTATCTTACCAAGTCTTATTTGCATATTTCTAATCATTGTCACTTGTTACAGGACTATAAAAGTCAGCTGTGAGTCAGCTCTGGTTAAATGCAGTGACATGAAGGGGACAAACATTAATCCAGTCCTTTGGTCTGTTAACTATGTTCTATTCCTGTTAAGGCTCAGTATAACTCAGGACTGACCTTTGTTAAATCCTTGGCCAATTTGTATTAGCCCAGCCTGTTTCATTTCTACCAAATGTGAATCTGCCCTAGGTGGGGGCTTTGCTGTGGCTGTGGAGTGCACCTGTTCTGTGTGCTGAGGTGCCAGCCTGATACCACAAGTGCCAGCCTCTATTTTTGCATTCAGAAATACTTTTGCCAGGTCTGCCTGTGCAACTTCTCCACCTCTCACCTCCCCTAAAGGGGCTCCCCCCCTCCCCCTGATTACATGAAGCCGCCAGTGACAGAATTTTATGCCCATTTTGAACTCTGTCTGCGCACAACATCTCAGCTAAAGCTGCATAGCAACACGTAAGGAAGTCTGTCAGTGGCACTTTAGCCCAGCAATGCTAGACACTTAGAGAAGAGAAGAACCACAATATGGCATCTTTTAGTAAAAATACTTCAAGCTAAGATAAATGGCAGAAGCGACTTCAATTAGGAGTAATTATGTTGTTGAAATATTTTCTACACTTCATGATGCAATTAAACCTTTATCACTAGTGGTAACCAGCCTCCTTTAAAGAACAAATAAGTATTCATTATGGAAAGAGAAAATTATATGTAATACAGAGAGATAAAATATAAAACAATCAAAACCTAAAACAAACCCAAATGCTTTACAGAAAAGGCATGAAATAGTCACTAGGCAAGATGGATGGCTGACTACTATTCAGAAGGATCCAAGCTTGAATTTATTTGTACAAGGACTGATTTATGTAAGACAGAGATTCTCTTATGTCTCTTAATGCATCTAGAAGAAGTTATTCTTTCAGATCATCAATATATGTGAAGGCAAAAACCTTTCAAATTATTAAAAGCTAACTTAGGTTATGGCAAAAGTCTTACTGCACCTCTGCAAATATTTGCATTAATGTGTAATAGAGATATGTACAGATGCTCAGAAGGGGCAGAAATTTCAATACAGGTAAAATACAGGTAAAATTCTGGTTCTTGCTATCGCTTGATAAGAGATCAACCTGTGATAGAATCTTGTACAGACCAGATGCATTTAACCACAATATAAAAATTATTAACTTAGTTCAGTAACTTCCCAATTTGATGACTTTGACCATATTTATTTTAGTGATAATGCTTATTATTCTTTTCTGGGACAAGTCTTCTATTTTTAATTAATTACGTGATTTTTATTTTTTTATAATTCTGTACTGTCTAAAAATTACATTTTTCATAAAACAGCTGTTATTGACCATAAACCACAGAATAAGAGAAACTAGAAATCCATGTTCTCTTGAGTTGAGAGCTTTAACTCTGTTTTCCCATGGTATGAGTATTTTCAACACCTGATTTTGTAATGGTTTGATTTAACTGTCTTGAGCAGAAGGGGTAATACACACGATGCCAGTCATATTTCAATTGGCTTGTTTTATAGAAAGTTTTGGTTTGACTTGCTTTTAATTCTGTGAATCATCAGTCACTAACAAGGCATATCTCCCTACTTCCTAAAGCAGTACTTCACAGAAAATAATTCCCACAAAGAAGTCTATTGATGGAATTATTGATGGACTTCTAAGAATCTGAGGAAAAGCAGCTCTGGGTTGACTTTGTCTTTGCTTTAGACCTTGTTCCTTCCAGCACAGCTCAGAGGCAGACAGCAAGGGTCAGGAGAGGAGAGAATAGGTCTGTGGCCTGAGAATTTTTTGTTCAGCTTTAGAAATTATGAGCAGTGGAAGATGAAGCTGCCTTAATGGTAATGTATAAGGCTAGTTCAGGATAGACTCCAGCTTTCTTTTATCCAGAATCTGGAGGAAGAAGGTAATTCCTGAACATAACGTTTCAAGCAAACCTGGCTGCCTTTTCCCTGATACAAGAAGGAACCTGGAAAAAGTCTATTTGTGCTATTAAATGAAATTTTCTCAAACTTTGGGCAAATAGCCCACTTTCTTTTGTTATAATTTGGAATGCCTTTGAAGCAGAAACCTCCAAGGAGGGTCTGAAACAATTTCCAAGAAAAAGACTGTAATTACTTTGTAGTGCTTTGTTCAGTGAACTGAAACAAAGCCTTAGGCAAGGGACAAGTTGGTGTTTGTTTGCTGTGAGCTCCCTGTATGTGGTGCCCCTACCCCGACCCACAGCTGTGAGATGTGTGAAACATGGTCCATATCTCAGCCCTGCTTGGGGCGGCACATGGTGGTGTTGCTGCATCGTGTAACAAGGGGACCTGCTTGGCAAACCATCACTTGTCAGAAGGTTCCAAAGGCAGCAGCAAGTCACTGTGTAAGTGTGTTTCTTGGGCAGAAATCATGACCAGTCAAATTATCAGTTATCCCCCACTCAGCCTTCGAGATCTCCCGGAAGGATTTGAATTCACAGCTCTGCTAAGAGCAAACACAAGGTGTACTTTTGAAGATGCCAGACTATGAAAGAACAATTCATTCCCAATGCTTTCAAAATTAGCTTACACTGTAAGTGCAGTCCCATACAATGAGAGTGCTCTTTTTTTCTTCTTTTTATTATCTGGATAAAGGCACTCTGAAAAAAGAACTTGTTCCCTCTGCCTGGTTTGAAATGCAAAGCTCGTCTCCACCAAAAGTAAAGCCCATGGTAAGGAAGATGTCTTTTAGCCAATACGGTTTATAATTTGGCCATAAATAGGTAAAGCTTTAAGGGAAAGATCCATATTAAAGTAGTGGATTATTTGCTGTACATTTAGTAGCTATCCATTAAAAAAAAAAAAAGGCAAAAAGAATCCTCTCCTTCCCAAAAGGAGAACACTTAACAAATTCATCATGGAGTTTGTACAGCAGCAGATGTGCTGTAATTCCAGAGGAAATCTGGAACCTCTTCAGCAAATTCCGCAGCTGCTTTTCCCTCATGTAAGTATCTGTTTTGGTTGAAAGGAAGGGGGTTAATAGGAACAAAAAGAGAAGTTTTAGAGGAGACATTGCTGAAAACATAATTGAACCAGTTGGTTGCAAGCCTGAGATTACATTAGAAACATAACTAAAATTGATTTGGGTCTGTGCTATAGCATTATGATAATGAAGTCTGTGGCCTTACCAAAAGATTATAAACATGATGTTTAAACTCCCTTTGATATTCTTATTACAACTGCACTTAAATTCATTATGAGTTGCTACAAGGTCATCTTGTTACTAAACATGCATAGTTGGCACAACTCAATATCCTCTGATAAATTCAAAAAACCAGCTGAGTAAAGAAAATCATTTGAAATAAATATACTGGATATTGAATCTTAGCTTTCATTATACTTAGAGGGCGATATCAATTTTGATCCCCAAAACTCATCAACATCATCATAAATTTTATTTTTAAATTATAATGTTCCTTCTATTATAAGAATGTTTGTTGCTTTCCACAGGACTTGGATCCTTTGCCCTTAAATGTAGCTCATCTCTAAAATGTGCTGTGACAACAATTGCTTTGCACTTAAAAACTTTGGGACTTTTTTTTCTGTTTTTTGCACTTAAAAACTTTGGGGATTTTTTTCTTTTCTTTGTCTTTTTCTTTCTCTCTCTCTCTTTTTTTTTTTTTTTGCCGTGGGGTGAGTTGGCAAAAAAATGCTTGGACAGAGTAGAATCACTAACCAATACCTGTGTTTAAGGTTTTTCTTTCTATTAAAATCTGAAGGCATTTGGAAAGTCTCAAGGAAGGCATGTATTTCAATAGTATTATTTAAGTGTTGTATTTCTGAGATGCTAAACTAATTCTGTACAGTAAAAACATGAGCTACTGGTCTGAAAAATGTAAGGTTTTTTTAAATTATGAAATACATATGAAATAATATAGGTTGCAAAGACATACTGCCCCTTAAATCATCTCACCTTTTGTTAGTACAACACTAAATGCAATTTGGATCACAGCAAAACTGGCTTTCAGATATTAAGGCTTGAAGAGTGAGATTTAGAAAAAAATGTAGGTAGTTGTCTGGGAGATCCTCTGGCCTTGAAAACTCTGCTGTCACCTCTTGGTCACCTGTAAATTGTCATTCAAAGTCTACCAAAATCAACAAGAATAATTTAGTGATTTCAGATTGGATTGATATTACATGGTTACTCCTATTAGATTATCAGATGGAGAAATTCATTACAGGCTGAAGGAAACTTAACTGTGTACCACAGGATTTCAGGAAAACAATGGAAATTCTGGGGACTGGTAACAATTAGAAAAGTTATTGTCCCCCGACTGTGCTTTATGGTGAGACTGTTGTTCTCTATGGGCACTATAATGGAGTGTTCTACTCCACACAGGGCAGTCACATTGCATCGTTTTGGGATGCTCCTGCACAGGCAGTTTGACTTGCTCTTTATTCTGTTTCCAGACCCTTGCACACTTTGCATACCTACTAATTAATCTCTGAACTCTCTTCTAAAGCAACTCAACCATTTCCCTCAAAGAGAATACCTGATCACAGCTGTTGGGGTAGTGTGCTTCAGGGCTTCTTCCAAACATGCCCCTCAGAGGGATGGTTTATGCCAAGTTTGGCTGCCCTGGCTGCTACAAACTATATTTGGGGGCCTTTTCCCTTCAAGCGCTTTGTGCCTTGCTCAGCAGCTCTGGCATCTTGCTGTCCACCCCTCCTCTGGTGGGCTGAGAGAGCAGCTGGTTTGATACTGGGACATGAGAGACACAAACACAGGATTGTATCTCATGGTTACAAGGAGGAAAGTGTGGGGCTGAGAAGGTACTGAGCAAGGGCTATGGAAAGTGAGGGAATTCACTTGGTTCTAAAGTGTGAAAACTGGACAGGAGCTCAGAATTCACTGAGGACTTGTGTTCTACCTCTGAGTGCCATTGACAACACACTATAGACAAATATTGACTAATTTTTAGAGAATTTTTTTTTTACTTTGAAATATAGTAGACATTTTGAAATTCATTATGAATTTCAGAATTTCTTGCAGAGTCGAGTGTTCAAATTAATTCCTAATGAACCGAAATTTTCAAAATAATTTATTTCATATTTATAGAAATTAATTTAATATGATATTGCTGTAACAGCTCCATAGAAACATCTTGTTGAGCCCCTCACATGATTTTTATAACACTGTATGTAGCAAAATACACTCTAAGTGCAAAAGCTTATTGCCCATATGTCTTCATCTAGAAACACCTTCAAACAGTAATCACCTTAATTTAGTAGCTTCACCTTTACTATGTAGATTTTAATGACAGCTGGCCTTGTTTAGTAGCTGCATTTATTTAATAGCTGCACCTTTACCATGGACCTTTCCCATGCAAGCTGTAGGGGGAAGTAATTAAATTTAATGGAAACTGTGCTTCCCAAACAAGGATATATGGCCAGGCATATGAAATGGTCAGTAGGCTAAATCAGTCGGGGAGAAATTATCCACAGTACAAAGGTTAAAGTACTGTAGCTCAAAATATAAATTAAGGCTAAAGTGCAGGGAACATGAATTGCAGAGTCCTTGATGACAGCAACAAAGCAACCATGGCCTGACAAGGCTGGTGTGTTGCTGGAGGCTTAACTCCTGACAGCCATCAGTGAATGAAGGTGGAGGCTCCTCTTTGGAGCACAGTGGAAATGCACAGTTCTTCAAACTGAGCATCCAAATGAGAATCTGAGTCTCACACTGTATCTATGTCTCCTGTCAAAAGTGTTCTCAGCACAAGTCTTGGCATTCTGCTCCCTGCAGTATGTTAGACAAGGACAGACTTCACAGCTTGAACTGATTTAAGAAATAGGAAATAAACAGTAAACTATTGATACACTAGCAGGAACATGGAAACAGCTTAAGGAGTGAATAAAAAATGTATTAGTCTTAAAATTCTCTCCTTATTTAAGAACGTTTAAAAGCTCTTTTGAAAAAACAGAGTTCCTTTTACTATAGTTATTCTAAGACAGAGGCAAAGACACATGACCTACACTAAAGAGACAGTCTTGCCTCATCTTCTTCATCAAAGTTGGTGGATGCAACATCCAGTCATCTGGTGGTGGTGGTCACAAGGAAATAAAATTTTCTTTTGTTTACTAAAGAAATTTTTAAAAATTGTCCTTTTTAGAATAAAAAGATATAAAGATTTGGTTTTATAATATATTTTCTTGATGTTGAAATGACTCTGCTTTCCACTAATGACAACATAAGTACTACCTCTGGAAATACTTACTTTTTTCCCTCAGAACTTTCTGTTCTGAGAATGTACTGCAGTAAAATCTGCTGGGATTTTACTTACTAGAAGATTCCTTACAATTGCCATCATAGCAGCACAGAAGTTTCATTACTGGTGTTGTTGCTACTTAATATAAAAAACATTAATGGAGCAATAGCACGGCAAGATTTTTATATGCTTTGTATTTCAGTTCTCTCATATTGCTGTTCAACATGTGTAAGCCTTTCCAGCAGATAAAGTGATGTACAGCAGTGGTGAGATAAAAGCTGCAAACAGCAGTTATGTGATGCTTTTGATAAAAAAAAAATGTACTTCATTTGAAAGATAAGCCTCAGAAATTCACCTCACCTTGTAAACACACACAAATTTATCCTTTGTTGTACAACAGTAGCAATTAACTGAAAATATATTTGTTTGAGTGACTAGTTCTCTCTTTCCTGAGAACTTAAAATACTAATTAAGCTAACCCTACATGGGTACTTTCATTGCTGTGATATTTCTGCTCTAATGGAACAAAGCAAAATTAGGAATTTTTACTTACCTATATCCTTGGGAAACCTGATATTACTGTGTTTCTGGCTGGTAATGTGTAGAGAATAACACACTCAGTTTAGTTGTTTTAGAGGAACGTATTGAAGCTTCTCATCTCCACCAGAATAACAGGAACATTTCCCCATTTTACTCAGCTTTGTGGCAATCCTGCTTTTATTTCCACCCTCTCGTACGTGCAATGTGAGACCTTCTGTGTTTGCTCAGCAGAGACCACCTTGCACGTTCTCCTTCACCTCAGGTCCCTTTACCCTTAAAACTATTGCCCTGCCTGAGCTCTTAACCTGGCATGTTGCAAGAGAAATGTTGATCTGCTCTAAGATGGCAAATGTTGCAAACTCTGATTTCTTGATGAGAGTCTCTTTCTCTCCTTTGGACTAGACATTTCACTCTGGGCTGATAAAATTCTCCAAATAAGTGTACTCTCATGAAATGTTTTGTTGGTTTTTTTTTTCATTTTGAGGAATGGGATTTCCTCATCCACTCACAAGAGATTCATTTTGTCAAAAATTTTTGGCCAATTCCACCTGAGAGTGCTCATCTACCATTTAACTGGTTGTCTTTATTTTTCTATTTTTCCTCTCGGATGTTACTGTGTGGTACCCCCATCTCTGAAAACCACAATATTCTATTTCAAAGCCAGGCCACAATTATGCAGATGGGCAGAAGCAACATAATACATGCTGATAAGTGGGCTCTATCCCTCGAACATAGTTGCAAGCATTGCCATGGGAGCCTGTGCCCTCCTGTAACCTGATGTGCCCCTTTCCATTTCACCTCTGCTGCCCATGGCCTCTGACAGTGAAAGGTCCCTTTAGCTAATAACACAAGGAAGGGCTTTTTCACCTTCCTACAGGTGTGGAAAACACAGCTGAGGCAATAGTCAAGCCCATAAACTACATTATTACCACAGAAGTATGAATACATTACAGATTTTTGAGACAAAATAATGAAAAGGAAGAAAGAAATTCCTCTTGCTATAATAAATACTGATTTCTTTGGTCTTTGTGAAGAAACATTACCCAAGAGAAGTTGCAATCACACTGTAGAGCCATTCTTAATGATTCTTATCTGCAACATCATTTCTTGCAACTGATTTTTATAGCGAACACATGGCAGAATTCCTTGCTTGTGAGCAGACATCTTTTCTTCTAAATGTGAAACTGCTGACAGTCTTACCCACAGTACCTGAAATGCAATTTGTGTGTCTTGGAGAGAGGAAGGAGAGAGAGAGGAAAACAGTATCCAGTCAAGATTTGATTAACACATATTATTCCATTGCCCTCAGGTTGTGGCAGAACTGGACTTCACACATGAAGTGGAATTGCTACAGGTGTGGGTTGTATAAAGGCCTCAGCAGAAGGTTTTAGCTTTGAAGCACCATGAGATGATTTTGTATGGCTTTAAACCAATTTTCAGATACAAAAAGGATTAGAAATTTTGACCATTGTGAACAGGCATAAGCACTAATAAAGGCAGCTTGCTAAAACTTACAAGGAAAGAATAATATTTCAGGGAAGCAGGGCAGGAATTGACTTCGTTGCTTTTAATATTTTTGCTTCTAACAACACACCCTTGCATGAGTGAGCAATACCACTGTTTTGTAGAATCTGGTTTTGGACAATTCAGTCTGTCACCTTCTAAGGAAAAGGCTGCGTAGGGGTTCTGGGTATGGGTAGACCTGGTGTGTTACTGCAGTTGGAACGAGGGAGGGCCTGAAAATACCAAATCCAATAATACATGAGTGTAGGACTGTGTACTTCCATCAAAAGACAGCTGCCTAAATGGGTGTACTCACCATGTGAAAAGGGAGATTTCCTTGACCATTAGTGTTTGATTTTTCTGTCAGTGCTCCAGGAACGCTCCTTGTGCCTGCCCAGTGTGTGAGCATCCCATTGTGGGGGCCCTCACTGAACAGTCCCACTGGATTGGAGAGCTGTTCACTGACTTATTCAGGCACATGCACCAACACCATAAGGGGACACCCCTCAGCAGGTCTTCTGGCTTTATGATCCCTCAGTAGGTCTTCCACTTTACTCACAGCCAGTGACTGCTGGTGCCCATGAAGGACTCACACTACAGATTTATTTAATAACTCTTTATTAATAGAAAATTGTGTAAGATTAATGTTTGAGTGCTGCCAGTGACAGTATCAGACTGCAAAAATGCATTCAAAGCAATACTCAGATAAGCTCAAATCCACAGTAAAATATTCAGCATGCACAGAGCATGTTTCTTACCCAACAGGTGTAACTATGGGCGAGAAGACAGATTCCCTGACTCATCCCCATTCTCAAATTACTTTTCTAATATTTCTTTATATTTAGTTGGAACTTGAGTGGCTCCAGTCATACACACCTTTGTTACTGAATGGTGTAACATTCTCTTACTTTGCTCTTATAGTTAATAAAGTAGAGAGCACATGCTCAGTGAGGAATGGTTGCACCTTGGAGGCCAGTAATTTTGGGATGCAAGTGTGCATTAATATCACAATGAAGTTAAAATGAACCAAATTCATCTGAGGAGTGATTTCATCACAGTTGTTGGCTCAGCAGCAAAACTCTTCTTGTACCTGCTTTGGTTGACAGGTGCTATGCAGTTTGTCAGCTGCAAAATACCACCAAGTTCCTCTGTGAGGATTTCAGCACAGCCTGGCCATGGGGTCTGCACCTACTCCACCCTCCTTCCATCCTCCTTAGCAGTTCCTACAGCTATGGGTTGTGTGTAGGGGCAATCACTGTGGGATAGGTCATGAGCACGGCCACCGTGTTCCATCCAGGGAGCAGCAACTGCATTTCATCCCGTAATTCCTGTACAAGTGTAACTTCTGGTAGGATGTGAGTAAAACTCCTCCATTTCCTCTAATTTTACCCACTGCCATCTTTACCCATCAGGGTTCAACAAAACCTAAACTATCACTTTCTCTCTAGCATTACAATTCAATTGCACCCTCAAAATCTGAGGTCATTTACAAGACTCCACCTTTTGTTGTATTTGCCAAGTGTATTTTGGGTATCTGTAACAGATTACTCAAGGCTGGAGTCAATAGCTCACGATTCTCCTCGGCAATGCATGATGATTATTTGACAAGTGCAAGGGAAGCTGTACCATTGCAACCCTGGTGTTTAGTGGTTATTGGAACACATAGATCTGTCTTAACAACTCCACTTTCTCTCCTTCTTTTTAACTATTAACACTTTTATCAGGCAAAGACATTGCATAAGTCTAATTTTATTAATTTGAAAGATAGAATATATAGTATATACAACTTAATATATTTTTGCACTTATTTTGTGAACATTTATAATTAACAGTAATAGCAGTGTGGTGCATAACTTCTTAAAAGATGATAATTCTAATTCATGAAAATGTTTGTATTGACAATGCATTTATCATATAGATTATATTTCAGCATAGTGTGGTGACTGTGCAATTTATTAATTTTATAAGTGGTTGCAGTAAACTCCTGAACATTTATAGGAGGTAAAATAGCAAAGAGTAAAAAAAAAAAAAAAAAAAAAAAAGCCAAAAAACCCCCCAAACAACAACAACAACCAAACAAAACCAAACAACTTCTATGAATTCATGTCTGTTAAAGGGAAGGAGAGGATTTCCGTTGACTTCTGTTTTCTCTAGATTTAGGTCCTGCAAAAAGCAGGCCTTGAGCTGTGCAGAGTCTTTGAGGTGAATTAAAGGACAAACACTGTCTCAAGCAGCTGCTGTAAAACTATCACAGCATTGCTGTTCAGTAGAACAGCAGTTATGGAGAGAATTATGATCCTGTGGCATCTTAATTTTTATTAAGATCAGATGGATCTGGATTAAAATACCTCAGAATCATCTACTTATTAGTATCTGCAAAGATGAAAGTACCTCTTTGTATTAAAAAAACAAGTCCCATGATTTATAGGTACTGAACTGATCTGCCAACTGTGTTGAAATGGAAGGAAATATCAGCATTGAAAGCGTAATATATTCTGAGCCTAATATAGATCTCTATATTTGGGAATCTATATTTGAAAATTGTGACATGATTTTCAAAGTATGCTGAAGTGCTTAAGGACCAAGAGACTGGATCCTTCGAAATATTCAGTAAACTACATGGTTTTTTTCAAAATTAAATGCAAGATATATATATTTAGGCTAAGTATTTCTAATGTATTAGGTTGGGTATTACCATCTAAAATACAGTTCCTGTTATTTGTGACCTTGTACCAGACATTGCAATATGTATTTTCTTTACATAGAAGTATTTGATAGTTTTTGCCTGAATTATTCTGAATTCAGAAGGTACAACAATTCATTGGGCTACTTTTAAAATCATCTTGGGCAAATCTTAATAATTCTAAAGCTACTTAGAGTTTCATTGGGGTTTCATTTGTGAGTACTGTGATAATTTTGACTGAGCAAAGGAGTGTCTGACAGTGAGCAAAATGCACGATAACAGATTTACTCTTTAGTTGCTTAGTAGTGTAAATGTTGCAAAGTTTGTTCACCAATCTTGAGATCAAACTATTTTATAGATAATGGATGTCTTGAGTTAAATTAAATGGATCTGCCTGAGGCAGTTTCTTCTGGTATCAAGCAGTGAAATCTGAATTATTCTAAAAATCTTTATGTCTGTAGTTGTCTTTTTCTTGCTAAAAAATTGACATTTTTTTTTTACATCTATGAATAATCCTACCCATGTCTTATGCACTACTTTTAGTTTCAATAAAGTGTACCAGCACAGTACAAGATCACAGCTCAGCTTTAACCATGTCATAGTCAGCAAGGAGGTGCATTTCCAACCATAAATAAGAGTTATCACCTTTATTTGCATTCCATTTTATTTTTCCCTCTTCTCCTAAAATGAAAGGCCTGAAAGATGACTGCCCCCATCTTGGTTCAAGACACGACTCCCCAAGAACTTTAGAAAAATAAACAAGGAGCATTAATGTTGTTTAGGTTATACAGTTGGATAGTATAGAGTCATCTGGTTCCATTAAAGCTGATGGAATCAAAGGAATAAACCTTGGATAAGGACCATGCTATTCAAGCACTTTCTTGTTTTGGCTTAGTTGAAAAATCACTTCTATTCTCTTTGCTTCTTTTTTTTTCTCTAATTTCTAAAATTATTTGACTTAACGTTGTTTTTTGTTTTGTTTTTTTTTGCTAGCCTCAGGAAAGAAAAACCTTCTTAATATTAAAAATGTGGGTAGAGGAATAAAAAGTCATATAAAGGCCTTGTGACACATTATGCATAAATGCACAGCATAGCGTGAGCAGGGAAGGAGGGAAACATTTCTCTGTGGGATAAGGACATTAAAGTGACAGAAACAGTGAACAAAGTCATCCTTCTCCACGTCCCCTTTTATTTTTATAATAAAAATGAAACGATTATGAGGGCAGCACAAAACTTTTACTTTTTACATGAACTTTAATAGCAAACAGTGCCCTCTGCAACTGCCTTATCCTGCTTCTCCATGGGTACAATTTTTGGTTTATGATGTCAGAGGCACATGATTGCCATGAAGCCATGCCTGGAGTAAGGCCTTTCATTAACCATTATATTTCCTGGAGAGTAGAGTTCATTTGTTCTGCCTTTCCTACTCACATCCCTCCATCCCACCCTCTGTAGGTGGGACTGACTGGCCTGAGCTCTGACTGGTTTAGGAGCTGAAAACAAATAATCACACTCCCTGTGATTACACTGAACTGAATTCTTCATGCAGGATCCAAACTTCCAAGGCTTATGAACTAAAAAGGATAGACAGATTTCATAATTTTAAAGTGGCAACACTTCTTGAGAGAGAGGATAGAGTTAAGTAACAAAGGAAGTCAGAAACTGGAGTAAAAGTGAAAGAAGGATCTGACAGACTAATAGACAAGGTAAGAACACAACAACAGGTGGACTTATAGTCAAATCCAAAAATAAAACCCAAAACCTCACATCTTTTAATTTCATTTCCTGCTAAAGAAAGATTTTTGCAGTGACCCTCACCACCCACCATTCAGCCTCTCTTTGAACTCTCAGGCTTCTTTCAAATCAATTTGACAGAATCGAAGGAGTTACAGAATCAGAAAATTTTATGCACATTTATGGAAGATGGCAAAGATTCAGTTGTACTGATAACAGATTTCTATCTGAGAGATGAGTACAAATATCTGATTTTCAGCTAAGTCCCAGCTGAATGGGGATGCCTGACTAGACCAGTGGTAGCTGAACTCAATACAAGCCCCTGATCAATGGCCAGTCTTCAAAAGGGGAATGTGCATCCAACACACCTGGGTCCAACATTCAAAAATTTCACCTTGTTGAAGTATTTCAGTATGTCTGTTTTGAAATACTTTATTATGTCTAAATACTAAAGCTAATGGCTATTCTGCCATTAAACATTTTAAAAAAGCTAAAAGAAAAGGTGAGGAGGAGAGGGGAGAGGAGAATAAGGAAGGACCTACACCAATCATATTATCGAGCTGCCTGACTTCAAAGCTGACCAAAAGTTAAGGCATGGCATTAAGGACATTGTCCAAATGCCTCTTGTACACTGACAGTCATGGAGCATTGACAACCTCTACAGGAAGCTTTTTGCAGGGTTTCACCATCCTCTGAGTAAAGAAATGTTTCCTCGTATCCTCCCCTGATGGACACAACTTTGAGCTATTCCCACATGTCCTGACACTGGATACCACTCAAAACAGTTCAGCACCTCCCTCTCTACTTCCCCTCCTGAGGAACCTGTAAGGAGCAGTGAGGTCACCCCTCAGCCTCCCCTCCTCCAAACTAGCCAAACCCAGAGCCCTCAGCCATTCCTCAGAGGACGTGTCTTCCAGCTCCTTCACCAGCTTTGGTGCCCTCCTTAGCACATGTTTATGTACTTTAATATCTTTTTTTTTTCTAATGGTGAGGCCCAGAACCCCAGAGAGCTGAGGAACAGCACTGGTCACCAGCCAGATGTGGCCTCAGTGACTACAATTCATTGAGCCCTGCCCTTCAGCCAGTTCTTCATCCAGTGTCCTGTCCACCTGCTCATCTCACAGCTGGACAGCTTGTCCAGAAGGATGTTGGGACAGAGAGTATCAAAATGCATATATAGATTCAAGTATAGATGCTATATATATGATAGATATATATACTCCACCCTCCCTTCATCAACTAGGCAGATGATCTTATCATAGTAGGCTATAAAATTATTTCATATATAAAACATATAATTACATATAATTATGTGTAATTATCTATTTTATTATTATACACTATATTGTTATTTATAATAATTTAAATAGTTAATATTTAAATAATAATTTTCCCCTGGAAGATACACATTTAGGCAATCATTAACTTCTTCCTTTAGTTACTTATGTAAGGTTCATCTATATAATACCTTGTGACAGCAAACAGACCTGGTCCAATGAACTAGCCATGGTACACAGACCAGACTTGTTAGTGCTGGTACTTCCAGGTGTGAGGGAACGCAGAGCTCATTTCACAGCTCCCCACTAGCACAATACCTCTTAGAAAGCAGGCTGGACAGATTCAAGTGCTAACCTCTAACACCTCTGACTACCACTGAGTAGTTTGCATCATCTGTCCTCTGGAAGCTTGACAGTAACAGGTGTCTTGGGCAGCTCATGCACATGCAGGTCAATCACAACAGGTCTAGCAGAGCAATCAATAACAAATGGATTGCTCTGACAGCCAGTGCTGCCCTCCTTCAGATAAGAGTCAGTGAGTTTGGCCTCGTTATGGAGGATTAGCTACTGGATGATAATTGCTTACTCAGAACTTTATCCTAGAGCCTGTTGCAGGGACAGCAAGCTAATCCAGAATCAGACTGAAACTAATTGCTGCTGAGTTGATTTGACCCCTCTGAAAATTCCTCTTTCAAAAGAAGCATGAAATAAGGAGCTGCTCTTTCTTCTGCTCCAGATACCTTTCAGATAGTCCCCACTCTGAAACTCTTGTCCTTTCAGCCACGGTAGGAATGGTAGGCTGTCCCCACAGACTGGGTGTTTAGATCTTCAGCTATGAGACTTCTTCTATCCCATGTCCCAGTGTATCCATGCCTGGATTAAGGGCATTAACCTTGTTTTGGGAACATCTTCTCTTCCACTCATAAAAGGACCAGACAACTACCTGCTTAGAATAAGAGCAGCATGAGATTGATTGTTAAAAGGGAAACATATTTTGCCAGCAGACATTACTTGAAGGGCAGACAGAAGGTAACAATTGTTAACTAGGGAATGCATTCAAGATTAGAACTGAAGCCATGTCAATAATTGATTTTGCAATTTAATAGCCACACCCAAACCCTTCCCAAGTTCATGTCCAGTCTCTCACTGATTCAAAAAGAGAATTTTAATGTAAGTCTCTTATCTTTCAGAATAATGCTCTAGTCATCTCATGGGCTATACAGTATTCAAAAGTATTATTTTTCTCTCCCATTTCTGCTCTTCCATTCTGCAGAAAACAGATAAATATTAATTCCTAGAGAACATGGAGCTAGTGGTTCCTGAGAAATCTGCTTGATAGCAAGAAATACAAGTCCAAATTCCTGCTCTAAAATAGAACTCAATCTTAGTCCCCAAGCTTCCGAGAGAATATTTTTTGGGAGCTGCTGGACCTCAGCTTTTCACTTGCTTTCAGCATTTCATTTGGGGAACACCAGACTCCTACAGTTTACTGGCAAGAGCCCTTCAGAGGATAAATGTGAAAACAAATCTGTTGCTAGTGGATTTCAATTCACTGTACAGGGTTTGCTTCTCAGCAGGACATGTCTGTCAGCTAAAACTGGGAAGATTAAGAAAAGTAAAAGTAATTTTTAGAGGGAAATTTTATTTGAGTGTTCCTGGGTGTCTTCTTTTGACACACTAACCCTGGCATGGGGATTTTGAATAAGAAAGCACAGAATTCAAAATCTGCATTAGTATTTGCTGCTGAACCTGCAGATAAGATATGTTCAAGGAGGACTTTTTCATTTGTGTGGATTGAAAAAAGAATTTTGGAGAGTAGATGATTCACCTCATAATGAGTTCCATAAGAAGATCCACCTGATAAGCTTTGGAATTAATAATATATGTCATCATAAATAACTTAAAACACAGGATGGAAATAAAAATAAACCTACTGCTATGAACAAGTGATCTGTAATTCCTCAAGTTTGAAGGTAATTCCTTGTCCCAGTTACTCAGTGAGCCAACAAGGACGGATGCCCTCCTAGACTTGGGGTTTTGTGACTAGAGAAGGACTCATGGGAAATGCAACAGTAAGTGACTGTCTTGGCCATGGTCCTCACGAGATAGTTGAGTTTAGAGCTCTTGGTGTATTAAGCAAAAAGGTCAGCAGAGTTTCTACCCTGGATCTCAAGAGAGAAAACTTGACTACTCAGAGAGCTGCTTAGCAGTGTCCCTGGAAATCTGCTTTTGAGGACTAAGGTGTCCATTTGTGCGGGTTAGTTTTGAAGAACTACCTCTTAAGAGCACAGAAGCAGGCAAGAAAGTGTGTCAGAAGAGCAGCGTGGCTGAACAGGGATCTCTTCTTGGAAGTCAGGCTGAAATAGGAACTGTATGATCTTTGTAAGCGAGGTCGTGCTTTGCAGAAAGATTACAGGTGTTGATGTCCCAAGCCTGTCTGTGTTTGAGGCATTTGGACAGTGCCCTTAATGGCATCCTCTGACATTTGGTCAGCCTTGAAGCAGTCAGGCAGCTGGACTAGGTGATCGTTGTTGGTCCCTTTCAGATGAACTATTCCTTCCCTTTCCATCCCTTCCTTTCTTCTTCCCTTCCCTCATTTCCCTAACAATACATGGTGAGGAAATCCCTGATGCCCTTTCTTCCCAGTCCTGAACCAGCAGAAGGGATTGAATACCCATAAGCAAGCCCCAGCCTAGGCATTGGCTTTGTCACCTTGTGAAAAAGTGGAACATACTTTCTGGTGGGGGTGAGAGCTGTGGATTATCATGAGATCATCTGACCATCTGCACAGATTTGCAAAAAGTGGGTGTGATGTGTGGTTTTTGAAAAACTTCTGTGCTCATCCAATTTCTCTGGGTGTCTGCAGGATGGCAAAACCCCATATCTCAAACAGGACATGCTCCTGAACTAAAAGTTTAAAATCTTTTGGAGGTATGCAATACCTGTTAATTACACGTGGAATTTTTATTTTCTCTCCTTGTACTCATTTTCAGAAATGTCTGAGCTGTTTTCACACTAAACCAGAGAGCAGTAGTACACCAGTAGGGAAAGGGTCTGCCTGGCCCAATACTCTGTCCCCTAAGTGGGCAACCACCAGTGTCTAAAGGAGAGCACACAAGCTGTGTAAGTTACTTCTGTCTCTGGGATCCTCCCTCCCCTGGGACTGCCATCCCACTGTCTCCTGCCAAGGGCTCAGGGGATGTGTCCCAGCTCAGCCTGGGGCCTTCAGGCCCTGCCTGAGCCAACCTGCACGTGTGCCCAGCTCTGCCCCTGTGTCCTGGGTGGGCCTGGAACCTGCTCTGCAGAGCTGCTCTCTGGGATCGAGCCCTCAGCCCTGGGTTGTGGCTTCTCATGCAGTACTCTGGGAATAACATAAGATAACTGTTCTCTTCTGTTCCATTCTATGTCCTGCCCTCACCATGAGTCAAATAACCATGAGGCTGTTACTTGCCCAAAATGCCAGGGGGTTTTTAACTCAAAAAAGACACTTGTAACTCAGAGATATAACATAGACATATAACACAGAGATTACCAGTGGAAACAGGGTTTTATTTTACTTTTTCTCAATCCATTTCAGAGCCCCATATCCAGAGCTTTGTAGACTCCCTGGACAGAGTCCCTTGAGCCTGAAGGATTTATCATTTTCAGACTATGCCCAAAATACAGCCAGGAAACAATGATGCTTCCAAATGGGGAAAATGGCCCATTGATGCCATCTCCATCACAGCCCCTTGTCCCACAGAAGCCAAGCTACACAAATCCTCTATCAAACACACCCACTCGCCATGTTCATACAGGATGCCAAATGAAACAGGGCAAAACTTTCATGGCTTGTTTGTAACTTTAATCTTTCTGAGAGCTGTTTGCCTAATTCAGTTTATGGGAAGATGTTCAAATCTTGTCTAACACCCTGGAAAGTTTCTTTTTCTATTAGGATTTGAGTCCTGGAAGAATAAGGAAGGTACTATTCCTGTCATTTTGGAAATTAGCACCAAAATCCATCTGTATGTTCAGACTAAGGGCATTTACACCATATGCATTCTTTTGGTGGATGCCTGAGGGTAAAGAGAACTTTTTGATTTCCTCTGCTTGATCTTTGCAGAGATGCTGAGATCATGCAGGATTTCCTCACCATTCCTTACTATGTGCCAAGTGAAATTTCCTACCAAACCATTTATGCTGAGGTCTGGTTCCTAGAAAGAAGTCCTGAATTGTTGTG
Organism: Poliocrania exsul; assembly: GCA_035041345.1. Classification (NCBI taxonomy): domain Eukaryota; kingdom Metazoa; phylum Chordata; class Aves; order Passeriformes; family Thamnophilidae; genus Poliocrania; species Poliocrania exsul. Next base: position 52,639,415 of record JAWWLZ010000082.1, read on the forward strand.
TCTTCTTGACCAACTTTTTTCTTGCACTTGCATTAATCCTTGATCTCTTTCTTGAATATCTTTGAAAGATTCCATTCCATTCCATTCCACCATCTAGAATTACAGTACTCCAAAAGTCTATATTGTATTTAAGATTCAATTATTTTCATTTAATCTGCCCTGAAATTTTCTAACATATTTCACACACAATGTAATGTCATTCTTAAAACAGTAATTATTGTGCATCATTAATTAAGCCCATTTAGCTGTTTTAATAAGTGATACTTGAAGTGTACCATTTCCCTCTCCTGCTCTCTGAAAGGTTTCTGCAAGACTTTGTTTTAAGAAACTATTCACTTTCCTAAGCTATCACTGTAAACTTGCCACTTTGTGGTTGTTAACTTTCTTCTCTAACTTTTGGCAAATATCAAAGTGCATTTCTATATGTGTTCAGAATATATTATAACTGATTTACATTTTCATTACTGTGTTTTTTTCATTCTACTTATTTAAACAGTCCATATGAAAATTCTACACATGAATCTTCTCAGGAATTATTTTCATTAAATCCGTGTAAATTACTCTGTGGCACCCTGTGTGTTGTAATAAACAACTGCTTGCTGTATTTTCTAACAGATTTAGAAAGCTGCAGCCCTTAGTCCACAAAAGGTGAGCATCCAGGCTGGTTTTAATGCTTAGATATGCATAGAATTCTACCGAATGTGTTCCTTAAAGAAAGAGCATATGCTTGGTTTTTACATACATATAGAATTTATAGTGATTAGAGGAACTCATTGGACCCCTTGTTTTCATGTTTAAAATGACCACATGAGGCATTGTTGCAAAAACATGGTACCTAACTAAGGCAGACAACCATCAACACTGTTCCACTCTGAGTTATCCAAATAGTTTTGGTATTTGGCCCTTGGAAAATGGTATTTGGTATGGAAGGCTCTGCAGGAACTGCACAAACACATCTCAAACAGAGAAGAGCAGGGCTTGTTCCAAAGGCCTCTGTTCTATCCATGGATAAGGAAAGAAATAAGCTTTCTAAGCTTCCTACTCCTCTCCTGCTGACATGAATTAGCTTTTAGTGGTGTAAATACTGGTAGAGGGTGTTTCTGTAGGCCCTGGTTGTGAACCTTTCCCATCTGAAGGAAAGATAAAGTTGCAGTGTAAGACTCATGCTAAGAATTCACCTCCACAACTCCAACACCAAAGCTGGGGCAGGAGTTTTATCACTAGAACTTGATGAATTTGGGGCTCATAGGAGGAATTTACAGGTGATTTCCCCTCACTTTTCAGGCTTTGACCAATGTGTCATCTGCCTGATTTTTTTTTTCATATTAATGACATTATTTTCCTTCTCTGTTTCATTTTAATAACTAGTCATTGTTTTTCAGAACCAGATAAAGAGATTGCTGTGTTTTCCTTTGAATGTGTTGCATCAATGCAGCATTTCTAATTAATATTTTGTTCAGTTCTCCTCATTATAACATTTTATTGGGCTTAACAGAAAAGACAATAATAAATTTTCCATCAAGAGAAAGCTTTCGGTAAGTGCCAAAGCCATTTGTTTGCCCACAGCTGGGATGTGTTATAGTTTAGCCTTCAGAGGCACCAGGCCAGCAGTTTCCTATGGAGTTCATGTGTATGATGCACTGTGTCACATACACATGGAAATTAATTGCTCACCCACATCAAAAAGTCTTGATTGCTCCTTGTCCAGATGAATTAAGAAAGCAAAATCCTGAGTATAGTTATTCTTCTGTCATTTCCAGCGGGCTCCAGCCCCTACAATCCCCTTGCAGTTGGGCTGTAATACTACAAGGAGGTGTTGGCAAGCACAAACACTTTTTGGGTGAGAAACAAACAGGTGGGGTGGGGAGGAGTGTCCCATTATGAACATCATGATTATGTTTAGTACTCTGAAACCTGTATTTTTTCATCCTGTTAAATAAATTATTCTCTTCTTGACATAAAAGTGCCTTTGTTTCTTTTCTGGCTTCTTTTTATCCCATTTGGAATCACAGTAATGAATTCATTTTCTTTTCTATTGAATATTAGGGTGTTTTGTGATTTCATCCAATGTAAAACTTGGTGCTTTGGCTTCAACATCACTTCAGTAAATAGCTATTTTTTATCCTACTACATATGCAATTCTTTAGAAAAGCCATCTGGCCCACCCCAGGCATGATGTGCCCAACTTGGAATGTGACATTTGTGTTTGAAAGATAAATGAGTATGTGTGTATGGCCCTCTTGGAATTCCATCAGCTGTAACTCCTGCTTAACATCCTTCTCTTCTCCAATTATTTTGATCCTTCTGTAGCTGGGGAAAAAAGGATAACTTAGAATCATAGAATGGTTTGGGTTGGAAGGGACCTTAAAGATCCTCTAGTTCTAATCCTCCTGATGAGGCAGGGACACCTTCTACTAGACCTGGTTGCTTAAAGCCCCATCAAACCTGGCCTTGAACACTGCCAGGATGGGGCAGCCACAGCTGCTCTAGGCACATTCATATTCATACTTTAAAAAAAGCCCAAATCCCAAACCTTCTTGTTCTTTTGATAACAAATAGCCACTGTATTTGAATGGAATTTGGCTAAGGTAAATCATAGTTCCTTTAAATTCTCATCTACTGAGTGATTTTGCATGCATATAATTTATCCAAAGGCATCAATTGATTGCATCACTATAATTTATTTCTTATGAAGAAGAATTTCCTTGGAACTCACAACTTCTGAACAACTGCGCTCCTGCTGGGTGGTGTTAGAAGGAAGATGGTGAGGAAGTGAAAGGCAAAAAATGTAGAAAAAGGGAAAAAATTAGGAAAAAAACCCCCATGCTGGCCATCAGAGCTCTGCTTGTGATCTGCTGCTGCTTTTCTCTTCTGTTAAAAGTAGCACCTGTGTCTCTCCTGAGAATAAAATGAATTGGTGGTTCTTTTATTCTTTTGAAATAACGTGACAGGCATTGGCTCCTCAGTAGGACTGATATTCTGTATGTGGTAGTTCCAAAAGAGCCCACAAAAGTGCTTTGAGAGGAGCAGTTTGGAAATGACAGAAACAACACAAAGGGTGGGGTCCCTGTTCTCAAGGTGTCCTCTTCACTCGTGTAGATTGGAGAGGAACACCTCGAGTCATTTTTGAAAAGTAATTGGGCTTTTGTTTTGGTTGTGTATTTTTAACCAGCTCACATTAGGAAGAGTTGATCTGGATGATTTTCTTTTGTAAAAAGCAGTGATGCCAACAAGGACAGCTGAGAATAGGTAACAGTCAGCTCTGAGCTGTCCATGGTACAAAACTGCCCAGTATTAGTACTAATCAGTCACCAGGTAAATCAGCACATTTGCTTATTCCTGAATATGGTAAAACAGGGGACAACAGAAGCGCAGAATAAGAAATTGAAACTCAACAAGAAACAGGGAAGTGTTCATTACTTTTTAAAAGATATTTATTACCTTTGTTGAACTTCAAAGAGACAAGGAAGATTCAGGCCTGAGAGTAGCATCTTGTGAGAGGTTCATTCACTGTATGAAATTGAGGATCTTTCCCCACCCACCATCATTCATTCTTGTAACTGAAGATTAGACTTCATTGTATTATTTGAGCAAAGGGAAATAGAGAAAGCAGAGCTGCTTTTCAGGTAGCCTCTAGGATTTTAAACTTTATTTCAATGTGCTTTTATAGAGGGGACAAGTTGTCAGTTATTCAGTGATTTACACATCAGGGTGAGGCTGTGGTCTTTTGGACTGTTGCAACAATGCTAGTGCAAACCTAGGATTTCCCTTTTTCTGCAATTTTAGTGGCAATTTTCCATTATTAATTCCAGACCATGTAATGTCAGGAAAACCACTGATTCAAAAGCACATTGGTTTTTCTTTGGAAAAAAAACCCAAAAAACCCAAAAAACCAAAACCAAACCAAACCAAAACAAAACAACAGAAACTTTGCATGAATTTGTTTCCAAAAACAGCAGCCCATGATATCTGTAATTTTTTGTTACCAGTAGTGGTTTGAAACTCTTGGACAGAGAACTGATGAAAAATAATGAGATTTCTTAATTGGTTAAACTTTAATATCAATGTGGAGATAGATGTCTTTGGCAGATGCTCACATATATATACATATTAAAGAATACAAAGAAAGTGCAGATCTCTGTGATGGAATTTTACAGAAATAATTGGGAAGGAAACAGAACCACCACCCCCCTCCCATAAAAATAGCAGAAATTATGAAAAATCTAATAAGAGATACAGAGATGTCAGAAGAAAACCTTATCAATAATACCTGAGGACCAAGTTCTTCTACAGCTGAATAATGCATGGACAGAATTGCATATGCAATAATAAAAATTAAAAATAACTTTAAATTGAATAGCCATCATTATACTGCTGTCATTTATAAAACATTATCTGCTATGAAACGTTTCTTGTGTTTACTCTGTACAACTAGAATACATTAAAATAATAAATGATAAATAGTTATGATATCACTTTATCTCCAGCTGTAGAATTAACCTCATTACCTTGCTAGGACTGTTGGTATGACAGAAACAAGGCTTGTGTAATTATTCAGAACAGAGAACCTTCTTAAAGGTAAATTCTTCTAACTGGCAGTGTTTAAGTCATAGAAAGGATTGCTGTAGCTTGACTAATTATAACACTACTTACTGGAACTGCACAGTGCTGAGTTCTGTTTCACAAGGAAGGGTAATAAGAGTCTCAAATGATTTTATTGATGAAGAAGCTCAAGCATGGCAAGTGAAACCAAACCAAAGCCAGTAAACCAGTACCTTACTCGTGGGAAAATTTGCAAAATACACATGGAAACTCTCAGCCATGCTGGAGGGAGTTTGAAGATTGCTATGGTAGTAATAAACTTCTGGAACCCCTTTGGAATACTTATGGCAGCCTGTGGAAAACCGACTGGGGCACAGTTCTAGTCCTTCTCCTTCCTTCCTATTGCTACACTGTATTAACAGACAATGATTTCTCTTAAGAACTTGTTTTGTTGTTTTTAATGGCTGCAGTTCTGCGGAGAACAGTGTACACAACCACAGATTTCCATCTTGCTTGGAGTAGGTAAATTCAGTAATATCTTTTATCAGTTTGTGATTATCAGTTTATAATCGGTTATGATCAAAGCTATAGAGCAGTTGGGAAGCATTGCTTTGTTCTGACTGGCTGTGTCTGTATTTGCCAAACCTCTCTGTCCTTACAACTTTAAGTGTTCAGCTGGAAAAGGTCTGATGGAAGTGACGCTGCCAGAAAAGGAAATTATCACAAAGGAAAAAAAAACACCAGGAAATTTAATGCTCAAACCATCGCAACCAATAATGTGGTGAGGAGCTTGAGCTATTGTTCAACACTTTTAGGGAGCTTAACTAATGAAAGTAGCTCTTGCCGGAACATAAACACTTCTTGTGACTTACTGTGGGTAATTACAGGTGTTTATTTGGCCCCAGACCACTGAGCCAGGCTCAGCATCCTGCGCAAGACACGCCAGGGAGTTCAGCTTTGCTGCTCATAGCACGGCATGGCTCACGCGCCACCTGCTGCACGATCGGGGCAATTCTGGTCTTCCTACTCCTGGCAGTTCATTCAGCCGCTCTCTGCGTTCGGGGAGAAACTTCTCTGATACTCCTTTTTTTTGACTCTGTGCATCAGTTCTTTGGTGCTGCAGTAGCCTCAGAGGAAAAGTTGCTACAATAGATAGAGAGAATGTGAAACATTTTGATTCTCTAGTGCCACAATGTTAGTAGTGCTTTCTTTGATGTAGCAATGAGTTTCCTGCATAAATGAAGAGGCTCTCTATGCATCCCAAGTGCCAGTGCTTTTCCTGATTTATCCTGATAGAACAGCTTCTCAATGTTACTGTGTTAAAGTAACGATGAGGAATTGGAGAATTACATTTGAAGATCTGAAACATTCATTAAGAGCTTATTTTTATTGCCTTTCTTTTGCAGAAACTTGTTAATAACACAAGCCAGATTATGATTTTCTCTACTGAAATTGATTAACTCGGAATGATTTTTCTGTAAGAGGAAAATGAAACTTGCCTGATGGAGAGCCACATTCTCTACTTGTTGGAAACAGATGGAAATACTCACAGTAAGAACCATCTTCATGGTCTAACTGAAGCAGTGATGCTTCAGGGTACTTTACATGGCTCATAGGACTGGGTGACCAAATCTGTTACCACCTAAACACTCTTAACATAAAAAGAAGATAATACTTTCCAGCAGTTATGCAGTCAGATTACTCTGGATTATGAAGCAGTAGATATTTCAGATTTGTTGTTCACTGCTGTTATTCCACTGATACCACACACAGTGTTCTATGTGCCTTTATGCACAATTTTTCTGTCTCAATAAGTTTACTTTTTAAATAAGAAAAAATAACTGGGGCATTGTGTATGTGACAATGCTTGGGATGAGAAAAAAATGGAAGGAGTAGATAAAAGAACAATTCAAAATATTAATTTCAAAACCCAGATATGGGGTTGTCATAAAGGGGCCCCACAGTTTTAGGATCTTACTGTAATAGAGTTTAATATCTATCCACTGGAATGCAGGCAGACAAAGAGTTAAACACATTAATTTCCAGAAAGATGTGCAAGTGTGGCTCTGCATTTCTACAAGTATACACACTGTTGTCTTTCTTGAATTGCAATCATAATCACTCACATTCCTAGGATTAAGCAAATGCTGGGAAAACCCCAAGAGCTTCCGTTTTTTCCCTTGATGTGTTTGAAAGGACACCTGAGCTTGCATTATTATCGATGTGTTGATTTAAGCCCATTTTTTCCTCCATGTTCCAACCATGCATTTTAATGTTCAACAATTTGTCTTGCTATTAATCTGCCTGGGACTTGAGAATAATTTTAAGATAAGGGGTAATGTTAGCACATAAGAAAATGTATATAAGCCCCCATAAATACATTTTGGCTGGAAATTCAAAGAACGTTCTTGATCATTAAAATATTCTGATTCAATTTTCCCAAAGGAAAAATAACACAAAAAAAGGTAAGAAATTTTAATGTGAAATTCTTGAAGCCAGAAGGGGTTGAAATTCATAGATCAGGACATCTCTTGTCTTTGATTCTAATCAAGAAATGATTGTCCCACATGTGGTCTTGTGTTCAGCCATCAAGCTTCACGTTAAGATGGAGCTGAGCAAGTAAGCAATGTGTTTGTTTTCCAGGCAGACTGGAAAACAGAGTTGGACAGCCAGTTATCATCGAATGTTTTCCACAGTGTGCCAGTTAGATAGAACAGAACAATACAGCCTGAGCTCAGCTGCCCATGAACCAGTGAGGGGTTTGGCCATTGACAATGAAGGCAAGGCAGAGCAGGCAAATGCTGCCTCTGTACAGCAAACACTGGCTCAGGGTGTGTAAGGAGCTGTGATTTTGTTTGGGGGTAACAGAGAATGTGAATCAAACACCTTTCCCAGCTGCTGGACTAACTTGGATATGCCATGAGTGGTATTTATATGCATATATAAGATTTTAATTATTTTTCCCTGCACAGGCTGGATAGGAAGGATCAATGGAGAGCACCCAGCCTGTCACCAGAAAATGGAGGAAGGTTTGCTGTGCATCCATGGAGCTGAAAAAAAGTAAGTTGTTCCAATCTGTAATTGTCAGTACAGCAGGGATGGGTTGACTTCGGGGTCTTGTTAGGAAATCAGAGTGCTGTACTTCTTGTTGTTCAGCAATCCCTCAGAGCCAAGGGTTCAACATCTCCTGTTTTTCTACATTTTGTTTTGAGAGTTGATGATTTAATAAATGAAAATGTCGGAAGATCCCTCGAGGGGTGAGATGAGTAGCCCAGCACACAGTCTGGTAAAGCACAACATTTGAGTTTCTGAATGAAGAAGCAAAGACCAAGGAATTTTCTTTGGTCTCAATTTTGGAAGCAAAATAGAGATTACAATTAGGCTTTGCTTACAAACTAATAGCAAAGCATGCAGAATCTCCTAGAAAAGTTTGTTTTCTTTTAAAAAATACTTTTTCTTGTCTTCTCTTATTTTCATTTTTTGGGCGGTTTTGGGTTTTGTTTGTGGGGTTTTGTTGTTTGTTTGGTTTTTTGTTTAATTTAGATGACTTGCAAGTTGTTATTCCACTCAAAAATCTGCTAGTATGGATGGGGCCTAGCCATATCAACATGACCATATTAATGCTTTTATCCACCTAGTATTTGGATTAATTACATGGAATCCCTGTATTTTGATGGATTTTTAAGTGCTATCATTGTGGTAAGATTCAATAAGAAATTACACATCCATTATTTAAAAAAAAATAAAAAAGAAAAAAGCTGGACAGGAAAACAAGCAAAACCCAGCAAAAATGCCTCCCTACTTTAGTTTCTTGTATGAGCTACAAAACTGTAGAGTATCTACTATTTTTACTGTTAATGCAGTATTTTCTTTGATTTGTCTTATGATCATATTTTTTCTTCCTATCTGTTATTTATTTTGGGAAGCCTTAGTTTTGTGTAGTGTTGGGGTTTTTTTTAATTACAATTATTATTGTTATTAATATTAATGTTATTTCTGGCTAACTAAAAATAAATTAGGCTTGGTGTTAATAAGCAAATTTAAAATCTGGACCATGCTCACAAGGCAAAGGCACTTGAAGAATCTTGCAGAGCAAGATGCTTCACAATTCCCAGTGTGATTCCACAATCCTCAGTGTGGTTATTCTTAGGCCTCCAGTATGGGTAAGGCAGTAGAGGGTTTGTGGATAGACACGGAGGTACAGCAGACTGTGGAAGGACACAGAATCTGTGTTCTAAGGCCCATGTTTCACTGCCTACAGCTGTGCCAGGTACTCAAGGATCTTTCTGTACTTAAAGGAGAGGAAATAGGCACCTTAATGGTGCTTGACTGAGCTGGTCATGTGCAAACTTCCAGTTTAGTAGCATGAATCTTATCCGAGATGACACTGACAATACTGCCTGGCTCTCTGTCAGCTGTAAAGGCAGACTGAAGTGACAAGTTCAAAGTTAGCTGTCTGTGTTGGGCTGAATCCTTCCTTGATTTGTGAAGGGAAAAGTCCCTATCCTTTTATTCCCTTCTAACCATTTACCTGCTGGAATCCTATGGACTGCTGGCTGAGCAGCAGAGCAAACTGTACAGCAACCAAGGTTTGAAATAAAACCAAGGTCAGCTGAGCTGAACAGAACACTAATGAACAAAAGGCACACTTGTTCTGGGAAGAACAGATTTTTCAATCTAAGTTGTCAAAACATCCCCTTGAGAGTGCCTATAAATGCTGTAGGTGCTTCTGAAGCCAATCGCTTCATCAGACCTGCCAGTTTTGCAGATAGTTGTCTTGAAAGAAGTGTGACTGAAACATGTCCTGGAGCTCCTCTGCCTGTACATGCACAAGGTTAAAACTTCACTGGACCTCCAAGAAAGCAGTCCACAAGCTGGTGGAGAAGCAGCCATTTGGGTGAAGAGCACCTGGAAAACAGGCTGTGCTGTATGTAAGGACAGATCCTACAACTCTAGTATAGAGTGGTCTTTGCAAGGAGGAGAAGGGGAATGCAAAGAAATCACAAGCTGCTGTAAGATGGGCGAGTACATAATAGTGTTTCAGTCTTTTGTTTGCATCAAAATTTCTCCCACAGTTGCAGGCATGTCTGTGGGCAGAAAAATGAGACCTTACTTCACCATGAACTTGGAAACACAGTAGGACTCAGTGCTTTTATCACAGCAACACTTAAAATTAGATTGCATTCCTTTTGGTTCTTAAAGAGATTGCATTCTTCTTGGTTCTCAACATTTACCAGAGAGTTCAAGGTCTTATTAAAGTGGAAATAAAATAGCCTGCTCTTCGTCTTCTGTTTGCACAGAGTGCAACCATACAGACTTCATCACATTTCAAGGTTGCTGACTGGGATACTGAAGACCTTTCAGTGTTCAAAAGTTACAAGTGGTTCTATTAAGTACCTCTCTGCACTCAAGCAATTGCTATGAAATGCAGAAGTTTCTACAAAATAACACTCTAGCACTTTTGAATGAGGCACAACAAAAATGTGTATACTCTGTAAATTATGAACGTTTCTACTACTAGTTTCATCGAGTTCACCTATAACTCTATCCTGCTTTTTTATGGGTAGCAAAAGGCATCAGCTTGTTAGCCCAGTCATCATGTTCCTTTGATTCCTTTTAAAGTACTTTTCACTTAGGTTCTTCTACCTTTTCCTCTTGGAGTGTGTTTCTGATTATTAAATCTTTCATACTCTCTCATACTCTCTGCCATCTCCATCAAAGTAGTAATGGAGCACTTTCAGTTCACTTGCCTTGATAGGGCAGCTTGCCCTGTAGGACAAGAGGCACAGCTCTTTGCTGATTTGTCTGGCTGGCTCTCAAAACTTGGTTTTGGTCCTAGAGTCAGTGAATCTTGTTTACAGCAGTTGGACTATGGGTGATTTTGGACCCTGCTTAGATTTCTGTGCTTGTTATTTACATGGACATATTTATTTTCCTCGTGGGGAAGCTTAATTCAATATTTGTAGGATGCTTTGAAATCCTTAGATGTTGTGGAGAATAAATTATTGTTCATTCATTACATGCCACATTGCAGTGAGTAACATACAGTAGACTAAGCACCTTTTATTACCAATGCATTTAGAGCTAAAATTTCAAGCACTGTTGTAGTAGTAGGACTTTGGTCTACCTAACATGACTTCATCAATTTTAATTAGAAAATGAGATAAGATCAAGAGGTATAAGTCTTTTATAAAATACATTTATTTTTGCATGTTTGATACTTTGTAAAATCTGAAAAGGGTCTGAAAGCTAAGTGATTTTTATGTAGCCATACCTCACAGAAAATGTCTTCAAGTGTTTCTTAAATATTGTGACAAGGATTTGTGCTTGAGAGGAAAAGGAAATTTATCTTGGAGGTAAATCTGGACAATGGATATGATTTCGGCAGTCTCTTCCAGTCTTGTTTTCTTATGCATAGATTATCCAGAATGCATTTGAATAATAAGCTTGTAATTCTGTAATAGATATTTGTAGTTTAATTCATATGTACATGACTTATTAAACACAAAACATTGTGCATTTATTTGGGTGAGTGATAAATACACATATACACCCTGTGCTGCAGGAGGTAATAGAACCATGTGCTGGGCTGGTACTGAGTCCTCTAACAAGGCAGCTCACCCACAGGCTTCTTCACAACTCTGTGGTCTCTGATTTCAGATCAGTTTTGGGGTTTTTTTAGAACCCCCTTCCTTGGTTAGGGAGCCTTCCAGTCTCCAAAGCAGAGGGAACATGCTCAAGAAACCTTTCCCATGCAGCAGACTGGATGGCAGATCCTGAGTGATCGTGGTGGTTCTTGCAAGAGTCACCACACCCAGGGCTGCTATGGGCTCTCTTAGTTTGACGTGCACACTGACACTCCCCCTGCCCCTCTCTTACTGCTCTGTAGCAGGGCATGTGACAGCTCAGTGTGTTGAACTGGCGACTGCAGAAAAGACTTTGGAATCATGTCTTTCATTAGATGTTCCCTGACTTCAGGCAATACACCCCAGGCTGGTTTGCAATGTACAGATTGGAGATGAAAACCAGAGCATGGCTGCTTATAAATTAAGTTGAAGTGGCCTTTATGAAAGGCCTGTGCAGTATCCAATCTGCTGAGAGGCTGCACGTCATTAAGGGTGGTTGCAGATGTGGCATTCATGCATCAGAGAGCTCTTCATATTGTGTGCTTCCTAATAAGGCTTCCCATTTGCTTTTGATGTGTTAGTGCAGAGGAAGAATGGGAAAGAAAAAAACAGCCATGATACAGCCCTGCAATTTGTACTTTGACTCCCTTCTTACTGCCACTCATTTTTTTCCTGATTCTATGGAAAGGAGTAATTTTATTTTCAGTTTCATGCTTACTTTCCAAATGGCCACTGAGACATGGAGAACAATCATTTGTGCCCACAATATTTCTGTGGGCACTACGTTGTACCTGCCCTGTACAATTTTGTTATACCCTCCTGCAGTCTGTTGACCAATTCCCCTTAAAAAATTGCAGCTGACTGCAGCAGGAGTACTCTGAACAAGGAATGAATAAGGCACCTCCTTATCAGGATATAACTAGGACAGCATGGAATTCATATCAGTATCAAACCAATAGTAGTCTTCAGACCACCACATCAGCTGACACGCAATCTCCTTCACCAAAAACCTCCACTGTCTATTTTTCCATCTAAAGGAGGAGGGTTAGTGGCTGTAATGGAAACCTCCAACTGGTGAATGGAACATTCTTCATGGCATGTGAGAGAAGCTCCACTGTGAGGTGGGGGCTGATCTGATCTGCCTTGGCTCAGCTGCAGCTCTTGCACGGCTCAGAAACCCCCCTGAAGCCCAAAGAATTCCTTCTGTGCTTGCATAGCCATGGCAAGTGACTTCCTAAAGTTAGCATAAAGCTCATCTAATTATTTCAGGTTTTTAAGAAGTGTCCAGGTTGCCAATCTGTGTGCAGTCACTGTTCTTAATGCCAGACTGCCTTTGTTAGAAATTAGAAACCTAGCAGAAACAAAGGGGGGAAAAAGAAAAGAAAATAAAGAGAAACCCAGGAACACAGGGGATGCAAAGGGAATTATCTGACAGGCAGATGTGTCGACAGACAGAAAAATATGTGTTTATCTTTGAAGTATAATCATGTTTGGGTAATGTGCAGGAGCTCCAGTCATGACTTACACGCTGCTCTGTACTAGATCCACCACAGACACTTAATAAAAGGAGTCCTGGAGTGTTAATAAAGAAATACTGGAGCTTCATGTTTAACTGAAGCACCAAGTAACCCACCACAATCATTTGTAAGAAAGAAAGAATTTATGATATGGTTCAAGAGGACTCTGGATACTCCTAATATTATAAGATAGAGTAAATGGTAGTATTTTAAAGTACTTTTGTGGTCAAGCATCCATATGTTATCTGTAGTAGGAGATGAAGATAACTCTGGTTTATTAGTGTGGTAATTGAGACTGAATGCTGTAGACAATATAACAGGGAGGCAAATATATATTTACTGAGAATGCTTAAATGCTTCAGTGACTTTAGTGCATTACTCTGCTAACCTCTTCCAATCTGTTAAATATGTATTGAGTAGATAATGAGGCTATATCCTCGGTAACACAAATTATTTAAAGTAAAACAGAGGTTTAAAGCTACTAGTTGTCAATTATGCCAAAACCTTTCTCAAAGAAGTTCCCAAGATGAGGGCTGTAGATCACTGTCAGTTTAAATAAAGAAATTGTGTTAGATTGTTGCCTCTTTCCCGTGTTTCCAGCTGCTAATTTGCATTAAAAATATGACTAAAATACATGCATTCTTCACTAATAGTGCTTTCCATGGGGGTATTTACTGTATTCACCAAAGTGTGGCTCTGTAGTTGTAATGAGAAAGGTGACATGAGGTCTCTTCATGCATGTATAAATGACAGTATAAGAAGGGCTGACAGGCTTGTCTCCAGCATTTACCTTGCAGGCTGTGCATTAGTGAAAGGATACCTTTTTCTGCCCCACAAATAGCAGATGGAAATGTTCCAGATTGATTGTGATTTCTCCTTTAAAGGTGACCAGAAATATTTCCAACATAACTGCAATGGCTTTTGATAATATTACTATAATTCACTTGGCATTTTCTTAGTGAAGACCTTCTCCTATACATCCATGAAATGGTGTAAGCTGAGTTAAGAAAAGACTAAGCTGAATTAAGAAAAGACTGCTTCAGTGCAATGTTTTAAGTGTACATTTAAATATATTTTAGAAACACATTCTCAATAAAATCTGTTGTATAGCTTGACACTTGAACACATTGCAAGTTTAATGTAATGCTTGGAAAATAGTTAACATCTTCAGTGCTGTTTTATACACATGAGACACACAGGGGTTGTCTGTGCAGATGGGACTTCATCAGATGTCACAGAAATAAAGATGAGGGACAAAACCCCACTCCCATTCGATGCAATAACAAACCTCTGGTTTCAATAGTACTAAGATTCCCCCTTACTCATTCAAAGCATAGAAGACAGGACAAGGATCTAGAAAATGTTGATTAATAGATTTGCCATTTAAATATATGAAAAGTCAATACAAAGTATTATTGCCATAGAAAATAGCAATATATAACTTTACCAAGACAGAAGGCACCTATGTGATCTAAAACCAAAATATGAATAAACTGAAAGAAAACTTTTAAGGTTACTGAGTCAAAAATTCTGATCTTTATTCAAAAATAAAATGGAAACATTCATCAAGGGGTCAGTCTTTCAAGGACTTAACCCAGGTTTTTAAAATTGTCTTGATTCAGTGCAATCTACTCAGGTGATGAATTTGCTGAAATCCTCAAATGCCCACTGTATTCAGATGAGTATTACTGACCCTGTCCTCCACTTCTTGTACAAATCAAACCTCATGGTGCATGTTTTATGCACATGACATACATCATCCAGCTTCTGGTTGGGCTGGTTGCATTAGTGGCAGCCACAGGTTGCTCCATATAGCTCCCTAAACCAGTAAATTTCACAAAATAAGTATGTTCATGGATATCATATCTCCAGCTGGAAGAAAAGAATAACAGACACCACATTAAAATAGTTTGTCTCAGTGGTTCTCAATTTTTTTTGTTTGTTTGCTGTTTTTTAGTTTGGTTTGTTTGTTTGGGGTTTTTTGGGTGTGTGTTTGTTTGTTTGGGGTTTTTTTTGCTAATAGACTTTAGGGATAGTAGGAATGCAAAATTATTTTGTAGTTAAAAAAAACCCATCCAAATAAAATACCAGACAGTGCTTAAATGAGAGGAGGAAGGAAATATGCTTGAGGTAGGGTTTGAAGGCAAACTCAGAAACAAAAAGCAAGATATTAATGTGTGGAAGAATACTGCATCTTGGAGGAGACAGTTATTTTGGACTGTTCAAGTGGATGAGTGGTATTAAATTATATTTGTAAATAAACAGATTAATTCTTCAAGGAGCATTAATCTGGAAATGAGCTCAAATAGGACTGGTGATTAGTATAGATCAGTTGCAATTCTGACAGGTAACCACCATTTCTGTTTGGTTGTTTTAGTCATGATGCAGAAGACAAATCAAATTCAGTGCTATTTGCACATCTATGAAATGCAGAT
Organism: Poliocrania exsul; assembly: GCA_035041345.1. Taxonomy (NCBI): domain Eukaryota; kingdom Metazoa; phylum Chordata; class Aves; order Passeriformes; family Thamnophilidae; genus Poliocrania; species Poliocrania exsul. The sequence continues at coordinate 52,654,535 of JAWWLZ010000082.1, forward strand.
TAAAGTCTAGTACATGTCTGAGACATAGGGTATGAGCTTTTTATTTAGAATCATAGAATATGCTGAGTTGGAAGGCATCCATCAAGGAACACCAAGGCTAGCTCCTGTCCCTGCACAGGTCCATCCCCAGGAGTCCCACCCAGTGCCCCAGAGCATCATCCAAACACTCCTGGAGCTCTGGCAGCCTTGGGGCTGTG
>JAWWLZ010000082.1:52717179-52732916 GCA_035041345.1 Poliocrania exsul
GTCTACCAGGGCCATACTTCAATCCAACTCTTTTCTTCCCTAAGCTAAACTATTGCATTTTCAAATGAGGTTTTAATGCTACCACTGCAAATAATTTTAATGGAAAGCAACTAATCACCATCAGAATCTGATCCCACATGTATCCTCCATTCCATACAACAAAGGCTGCCTTTCAAGTTCAAATGCCTTTCCTTATCAGCTAATTTGGCTATGGCAGCATTAGGCTGTGTTTGATGCTTTAACTGGCATTAGTCTTCATTTCTGATCATGACAGCCAATGGCTGGCAGGGATAACAGGGAGTTGGGCACGTTTCTTAATGGGAATGCAATTAGCACTGGAGGGCAAGGGTTCTGTAAGAAGTTAAAGGAAACATTAAGTGACAGCAGCTTAGCACACAGTTCATGCTTCCCCTTCCTAAAGGAGGGTGGATTTTCATTTTCTGGCACTTATCTGGAACAGGGAAGCTCTTCAGTGAGTCTTGAAAGGGAATTTATGAAAGTAAGAATTCAAGAAGTAACTGTGTGGATACAGAAATGTAGCTCAACATGAAATATCTGCAGTAGTGGAAGGCTCCCTGATTACAGCCTGCCTTTTGATAGCACCTCAAATTAATATAATTAATACTAAGAGTTTGATAGACTTGGCACTTGTCATTTAGACTGCACACAGAAAGGCTGGATTCTGACAACTGCTTTTGCAGTCAACTGGCCAAAAATACACCCATGGCTGAGGTCTGAGACAGAACACAGAGTAAATGTTGTAGGATGAAGGACTGTGTGACAGCCAAGAAATGAGACATGCACAAACATGTGCTTATCAATGGGGTTATAGGCAAGTATCATTAGTAAAAATTTTTGAACTAAGGAGGTTTAGTTACTATTTTTTTTACAAGCTGTATTGCAAGAGATTTTACTTCTTTTGGAAAGAATATAAGTATTTGAAGAACACATTGACAGTTTCATGTATTGAGGAGGAGATTTTTGTGTGTAGGTGAAAGAAAAAGAAATGTTTTGCCAAAGTTAGGTTAAAAAATAGATAAAAAGTTCTGTGATCAGATTAAAAGGGATGTGCCATAGTATAGTTTTTATTATGTTCTGCAGTAGGTGTTCATATTCATGTAATATTCTTCCTAATCACTAACCTATATGAAATATTTTTCTCCCTGCTCACGTTTCTAGAGCTTAGTGGGGTTTTCTTTGTGTTTGTCTTCTCTTTTTTGGGGTACTTTCCTCCTTCAGATCTTGCACTTCTTGTTTGCTCAGCATGTTTTACCTTCTAATCACATTGGAGCTCTTTCAGGTCCCCTTACACATAAAGACGAACCAAAGCATTCTCAATACTGAGGCTGGGGTTATTCTACCATCTGCTTTCCTCCTTTGGAACAAGCTGCTCACATACTTTACTCTTTCTAGTGTCTTCCTTATACATATTTCTTGATTGATCACTGTCTCTGTAGCTTTTGCTTAGCCTGACTCTATTAAAAGCAAATGAGGATTAAATGAGTTAGAAGTTTTTGTCAATGTGTTTGAAAGTTCTGTAATATATGATTTACTTCCCCCAGCTGAGAATGAGGCTCATAAGGAGGACAAGGAGGATTTGACCCATCCTTTATTTATCTGTACACATTTCAGAGTTGTAAGAGAAAGTAGTTTTTAGGTTCCTCAGAGCAGTAAGAACATCCTAACAGTTGTTCCCTTGTAGAGTTACAATCACAGCCCCAATGCCTGACAACTGGTGCTATGCATGAGTGATGTACAATTAAGCACAGCAAATTATGTTTAGTTCAAATCACTTCAGAGGACCATTATTTTTATTATAATTATTTGAAGTAACGATTATCATCTCAATTATTCCAGGTAAACTATTTTTTTAGTGTCCCCTCTCAAAGGTAGATGTTTATTCAGCTTGGCACTGTGTTCTCTCTCAGTGAGGAAACACTTCCCCACGTGAAATGTTTATCATATAAAGTGATATTCCTTCCCTCTCTCAGTGTAAAGTCACACATATTCATGCAAATAAATGCAAAAGAAAATAACCAGAGGCTCTCAGCACTCACACTGGAAAATATACAAGGTGATTCCTCTGTCTCAGGTAGCCTGGTCTTGCTGTCAGAATGAGCCCCGTGTCTGCCCCTGGGTGCTGTGCTGTGCCCCAGCTCCTCCCTTATCTGAAGGGTTTTTATGGGCAGCAGAGAAGTGAAGAGAGGAGGATCTTCTGTCTGAAACTGGGACCCTCACGTATTGGCTAATGTAGAAACTCCTCTGAGTGGAGCTGAACAGGGAGGGGTCTGGCAGGGCAAGGAAGTTGTTTCCTGCCTGCTCTGTAGTGAGACATTTATTAACCTGGAGACTTCGTAATCATTTCAGAACATAGAAAGGGTCTTCTGAATTTCTACAGAAAAAGTGAAAGCTCTCACCACCACCACAGTTTTTCACCCAAAATGGCTTAGCAATGAGTTTGAACCCAGTGTGAAATGGTCTTTTGGTGTCACATCTCTCTTTTGAGTAACACTTAAAACAACTTTAAGACTTTATGTTCTTGTTGAGCAATAAAGACTTAACTAAGTAGAATACCAAACAGAGTTGCTTGGCTATTTGTACCCTGAGAAGCTGAATGTTGTCCACCTGGATTCCTCTTTGTGCTGCAGAAGCAGCATCATTTCAAGGGGGAAGCCACTCCCCAGTGGGACAGAGCAAGGCAAGTCCAGCTCCCACAGAGGTGTCTGAGATATGTCCAGTCTGTGGCCAGGCACTGTCTCAGGACACACGTTCTTCCAGATCAATGTGGCACTGGGGGACAGTGTGTCTTGTTCCCTAATTTGTTCAAAGAATGTTTCATTTTCTCAGAATGTGAATGCAGCAAGATCAGGAGCTCAATCTGATCTCCAGACAGTTTTATGCTGATGGAGTTGCAGTGACTTCAATTAAACATTTTTTAGTTGTGCTGTTGTGAACAGACAAGCATCTCCTTAGAATTTCACACATTAGTATCCTGTGTAAGAGTTTCTGCAGTAATATTGCAGAATTTTAGAAAAAAAAGAGGTGTTCTGAGAAAACAAAAAGAGAGAGAAAGTAATTCCATAAAATTTACCAAGAATAGTAAAGTGTAGGAGCCTCTTGGATTTTCAGTGTATTTTAGAAACTGGTTTTAATTATGCTTTTATGCCTAAGGAGAGTAAGTAGATGGCAGTATGACATACCTGGGTATTAATGATGGTGTGAAATGTTTGTTCCTTAAGAATCTTACATTAGAAGTTGTTCCCCTTCCTACCCTGCAGATTCAAAGGGTACAGTAAGAGAGATCTTCAATCTTCTTGTGCTTCCCCCTGTATGTGCACAAAAGTCACTGACAATGGTGGCACAGCAAAATCAAAGGTCACAAACTGTCTCTGCTCTACAGTGGATAAACATGTGTGGTGCCTTTATTTACTTGGAAACTAAGAGATACTAAATTAAAAAAGAAATGAGGGGAGGAAAGCGACAGTAATTCCAGTACAAATAATTTCTGTAGTAATAGTAGGAAAGAACTGCATTTACACTAGGAAGTTAATGGTACAAACTTTTTTGTTTAAGTTATTAAAATATTTTTTTCTGTACTTAAATACTGTACTGCACATGTGGCACTGCTAGTAAGAGGCCCAGCAAGTTCCATGGTCTTAATTTATTTGTATTTAATTGCATTTAAGAGTGAGGCACTCTGTTCTGCTAAGAAAAATGTTCTGTGGTGTATATCAGTAACACACAGTGGTAATTTATTACTAGTTTTGGAGAAATAATGTGTAATAAACCCCCATTTCTTGAGGGAAAACCAACATGATATTTTTTTATTGGGATGGCATTTAAATAAATAGTAATTCAACACAGCTTATGAATCTTAGCACTTGCAGTCAGGAGTTATATTTTTAAATAAAGAAGTAATTAAATTTTCCCCTAATTATTAGAAAATAAGAAGAGATGCTCCTAATGTTTTCAGAGTGCTTTTAGAACATGCAATTCATCATGGGCATGAAAATGGAAATTGGTTTTATGAAATAGTGTAGACAAAAATAAAAGGCATACATTAACTTGTCTGCTGATATATTGGCTATATTATTATACAATGCATCTTTAGTACTTGACCTTCCATGTCACTAATATAACACACATTTTTATGATACAGTTACACCGAGTGTTCCTTGGGACTACTGCACTGCATCCCAAGGTTAGGATAAAGATAAGCTGCATTAAACCAATATCTCTGGCACTATTAATAAAGAAGATCAATCATTTTGCTGCTTCCTGTTCCCTGGCTTGCAATTTCCAGCTCAGCAGCTTCCAGTGGGTATTTTGCCAGCTCTGCTGGTTGTGGTTGCTGCACACAAACTTTCCAGGCTTGTTTCCATGAAAGGCTCTGACAACATTAGTGATGGAAAGCTAATGGCCTTTTTAATTCCAACATATTGCTGTGCTGAGTGCATGAAAGGTTTGTGGCTGGGGGTTTGTGATTGCTTTGTGGTGTACAGACATATGCTGTGTTTGTTTGTTTGCTGCACTCAGCTGTTCTGGCCTCAGTTCTGATGCAGGATCTTTGAAGTGGTTGGTGCCAGGTGTGTCATCTCAGAGGTACAGCAAGTGTTGGGGCTTCTGATTGCAGCAGGAAAGGGCAAGGAATAGAAGCAACAATCTGAAACAGGATTAAAAAAATAGTACAGTAAGTATTAGGGGCTTCTGATTGCAGCAGGGAAGGGCAAGGAATAAAAGCAACCATCTGAAATGGGATAAAAAAATACTACAGCAAGTGTTGCGGGTTTCTCATTGCAGCAGGGAAGGGCAAGGCATTAGAAGCAACCATTAAAACAGGATAAAAAATAGTACAGCAAGTGTTGGGGCTTCTGATTGCAGCAGGGAAGGGCAAGGAATAGAAGCAACCATCTAAAACAGGATGAAAAAATAGTATAGTAAGTGTTGGGGCTTCTGATTGCAGCAGGGAAGGGCAAGGAATGGAAGCAACCATCTAAAACAGGATGAAAAATAAAGTCAGTAAAATAGAACACAAAAACCAACAACAACAACAAAAAAGCACCAAAAGAGAAGAAATAGTACAAACTTCAGAGAGAAGGTCCTGTGAACCAAAGTCAGCTGCTATTAAAACAGCACAGCAATAGCTGTTGATGAAGAGACACAGTATTTCAAAGGGGGGAAATTTTGCTACTCTCCAGTGAAAACAGGGGGAGAAAAAAATGCTGGAAATCACATTTTGTACATTTTGTACATTTTGCTGAAGTTAGACCCATCAAGCTACTTGAAAAATAACATCTAAAAGATTAGTTCTGGGCTTACTCCTGACATGCAGGAGAACAGTGCCATGCAATGGTAATTGTCTTTGTATGACAGAGCATATTAGAAAGCCATCACGTGTGGCAAAGGCTTTCATACCAAATAGGATAAATCCAGAGGTGTTATATTGCCCCTGGACATGCTGGAGTTTCTAGACACTACAATTTAAATAATGTATTAGAAACATCCTGTAAGTACAGCAAAAAGTCCAGGGGGAATGAGTGACCTCAAACTGATCTAGTGCAGCCAAAAAATTCAGGCACATCTTCAGTGATCTGTGGACATGTGGCACTGCAAAATCCAAGTTACCTGCAAAACTATCATTTGTAACTGGCTTTCCTGAGAAACGTGTTGTGCTGCCAGGACAAAGACCTGTTAGAAATCTACTTCTAGAGGTATCACTGGAATGAATAAACTGGGATTTCAACTCTTGGCTAAGAATAACACAAAATGTAGTCTGGGCAAAACAGACAAGAATTTTTTTGGGAAATATCTCAAAAGCAATAATGAGAAACCTGAAGCAAAGTGTAGGGTAAGTCTCAGGGTGTTGAGCTTTACCATGTCTGACACAATGAACTTGCAGCAATAAGTTTATCAATACATATTTGCATGTGTGGCTGCAGGTACATTGCATGCATTTATTAAATCATTAAGTGCTGTGTGCTGCAAACTGCTTCTTCCATCACCACTTTTTTTTGAGATGGAGGTGCTGCATCACTCCTCAGTCTTGGTTTTGAACCCTCTGCTGTGGTTCTACCTGCTGATCTGTGGCATCACTGCTTTGGTCACTATTCTGCTGCAGGAGTTAATTTGGGGTGAATCCCTTTCTTTTATAGCTGTTAAACCATACTTAGTGAGCTTGTTAGCAAAGACCTTCAGAGCACAGCCAAAGACAGATCATCTCTTGATTCAGGTTTTTTGTAGGTTCCAGCCCTGTCTGAAATCTCCATGTGCCTTTTTTTCCTGATTGCTTAACTCTCAATTCCAGCTTCAGGCATCCACACTGTGTTTGTGTTTGATTTTGTCCTTTACTAGTGAAGTCCAGCCATTGCTTTGTTGGTGTTCACTGTCCTCTAGTTGTGTTGCACAATCAACTTCAAGCAAACTGTTAAGTTCACACAAAACGTGGTCTAAACATGAAGTTGTCAAAAGGATTGAGGTACCTAAACTCAGAAGGAATCATTCAAATTATTTCTTTTACATGATCTAAAATAATAAATGTACTGCAGCTTTTTATTACCATGAATATTATCAAAGAATTCAGATTTCTTTATCATAAAATGTTATCATTTAGGAAGATTTTCTATGTTCTTTATTTCTGTATTGTATTTTTTTTCCTTAGCAGTAGATACATGCAGCCAAATTGAGTAGAAGACTGATGCTTTTAGTTTTTGTGGGTTTTTTAAGGATTAATCACCAAGCAGAATTTTCTAAGTTTCAAACTGGCATGTAAGGAAGATGAAGAAAACTTCAATGAAGCTTCAGTGCTCTCTGTTGAGTTTTCATCTCAGGTGCTCCTATGAGAACGGGTTCACCTCAAAACATCCATGTAGGGCTCGCTTAGAATTTCTAGTAAACAATTTGGTACTTTCAAAATGTAACTCATACACTGAAGGGAAAAAAAAAAAAGGTAAATTATTACCTTTATTTTTTCAATATAGTAAAACAGAAGCCCATTAAGGTGACGCTGGAGGGGGTTACATTATTCCACCCTATTTTGTGGATAAAGTACAACATTCTTTAGTGCAGACAGGAAAGTCCGTTTTGCAAGTGTGAAATGTATCTTGAGACAGGAATGAGTCTGACACTGGAAATATTTTGAAGTCCATTTGTTTATTGAAATCACATTGTACACAATTTAAAGCAACCTGTAACCAAAACACAACCTGACAAAATAAGCCAGAGGGAAGGGAAAGTGCCGGAGTTGTAACTGCATGAGTAAGTCCCTAATTCCTCACTCATGGAGCTGCAAATAAAGCCTCTCTTCGCCAGCTGGAGCTGTCCTTGGTTTGGTATCCCAGCACATTTTACACTTGCGAGTGCTGAGGTGATATTGCAGTGTTTGCTCATGCTGACAGCAGCAAATATTCTGTTTTGCCATTTTTCTGCATGGTTTAGGTTTATAATCTAGTGAAATATTTAACTGGGTGCAGATTTCTGCCAGCTTTAGTTTCACTAAAACTGAATAGTTATGAAAATGTTTTGTATGAGGAGCTACATCAAAACATTTCTGCTGAACAAGTTTTAGTTGAATTGCATGAAGATTTTTTCATAAAGTAACATTGCTTAGCCTGAAATCAAAAGAGTGAGAAACTGGGGTTTGGATGTTTGGGGGATATTTTTTTATTTTTTTTTTATTTTTTATTTTTTTTTTTTTTTTTTTTAGTTCAGCAATGTTAACACAGCCCTCTGCTGACAGAGTTTTTTATTTCAGAAGAGTTGCTTATGTGCACTCAGAGGTTCTTATAAGAAATACAGCCTTTGAAAATTTTATGTTTCTCCACTCTCTCATGAACTCTGAAAACAGTCTAGAAACTTTCTTTAAAAGCATTAAAAATTACTCCTTACAGCACTGCTATATCCCCACATGTTTCTGATCTTCTGCCTTGTGCATGAATTCAGCTTCCTTGCTCTCTGTTACTGAATTAAACAGATAGAAGCCATACTCTTAAAATTAATTATTTTTTTAAAAAACTTTTTAAGGGAATGTATATCCAACAAGCAGGTTTATGTAACTCTTACTACCTTGTTATTTATAGATGCAGTGTGACACCAGAGATCTATTGAACATCAGATAAACTTGTTAAAGTTAATTAAGCCATGTGACACTGGCACACAGCAACCTTCCTGAAAGCTTGATCTTGGTTGCTGCCAGGGAAGCCAAGGATGGGGGAATATCATTTCCTTCAAGGATGCAAGATCAGGCTTTCAAAGCAGGACTGAATTTGCCAGAGGTGTAGAAGAGGAAGTTCTGAAATGTAGGGACATCTTTGTTTAATGGCATTTTTCTCTTCTGATTCCCAGGCTGTGTTGAGGCACAATGTGCCAGCAACTCCTGAGTCAGGGAAAGAGCCTTCTGGTCAGGAGGATTTGCTGCTGCAGTGGCTCATGCCAGCCTGGACCTGAGAAAAAAGAGTAGTGAGAGGAGAGGACATTGGTTGGATGTTGGGAACAATAAAGAACACAAAAAAATCCAAGCTAGGTTGAGGGCTTTTATTTCCCCCCAGATGTCAGATTTACCAACATGAATCACTGAGAAGATGAAAGAAGCTGCTCTTGTCTTGCATGTCGGTACCTGGAAAGGGTGGGCCATGTTTTTAAGGCAGGACTTTGAGGTACCCGGTGCGTTGTGTTGTCAGTGTTGGGCTCTGCATCCTGACACTCAGCAGTGCTTTCATTTCTTTGTGTCCCCGGGGCTGCTGTCACCGTGTCATTGCTGCCCTCGGGCTAAAGGCACATGTGTGGCAGCTCCAGCGGGAGCTGCAGGCTTGGATAGGGCTGTGGAATCGCATCATGTTGGAGGAAAGAGCAAAACTGATATCCTTAATGGCCACTGGCTGTTTGCTGAGAGAGACAAACTCCATGTGCCACTGATGCCACAGTTTCAAAGCGTCTTCTCTAACGTTTAGTACTTTAAAAAGGATTCTCTTTGATTACATGTTAAAGAAATACTCAATCAGCAATATGTTACAGCTAAGAATTTTTAAAAGGGTAGATGACTTGAGATGCTTCACTCTTTGCTTCTTGAGACACCCCAAGGAAGCACATTTTGAGAAATGTCTTAGTATGCCATGAAAGACAGGTCATGGCAGCTGAACAACTGAAAATTGGGGAGACAAACTCCTCAGGCACAACTGCACAGCTTGGAAATTCTGAGAGGCATTAATACAGTTGGTAAAGAGCAGCTCAACCCAGCAACGAGATGTTGCAACCACTTACAGGCATAGAACAACATTACAATTAGGGTTTTAGAGCAAATTCTCAATCAACTATAACATCCAAAAGGTGGGTTCTCTTGGAGGAGAAATCTTAGTTTTGTGTCACTTGTTCTTTTTTAAAAATTCAACTGGATAAATACTGAAATGGATTATAGTTATCAGTTCTCTAAAGAAAAATTAATTCAGTAGCAGATATTCCATGGTTTACAATCTATTTTTTCCTTCAGTATCATTTTTATTATCCAGTAAAACATTTCAAAACAACCCTCCTAAAATAATGTTATTTTCCAGTGTCTGAGAGTGACTTGTTGCTCTCACACAGCCCCTCCAGCCACATTTGGCACTTAAAAACCACACATGGTGTCTCTTGGGTCTGTGTGTTTCAGGATAACAAGAAATCTGCTCAGTTTGATAATGTCAATGAGCAACAGAACAGTTCAGCAGACACTGACTCAAATCATGTATGGCACTGCTACATAAATATTTAATAAACACCAAATGCAAACATGGAGGAGTTGTAGGAAAAAATAAGACAAAATGCCTTTCTCTGCAATTCCAACAGGGAGATAAAAACTCAGAAGTGACAGATGAAGACTTGCACTGCGAGTGAAGTGTGCTCTGCTCATCTTCCCCAGCAGACTCCAGGAATTGTGACCACCTTATCACAGGGGCTTCATAAATAATGAGATTATGATCTTCTGCCACAGCCTCTTGTTTCTCGCATTCCTGGTTTTTAACATGCAGTACAGTTGTCTTTTAAAAACCATGGCTGGGTATATTTGCAGAACACATTTTCCATAGGAAGTGTGGCACTATTGCAACTATTATTCTGAATATTTTGTAAAAAATAAAAATAAATGGATTCAAAAATCTTAATTACTATAGTTTAACTGAATAATGTCATAAGTTTACTGCCTGCCCCGATCTAGGCTCTGTTTAGAATAAATTTGGCAAGTCAAGTGCATTTGCTTATATTTGGAGGTTACCCATATTTTTTCCCCCAGTGTGAATTACTGAAGTAGGAAAAAAAAAAAAAAAAAGAAGAAAAATTGAGCCTCTGGTAATTCCAGATATTGGAGTTTCATTGAAGATACCTTATTTACCTCAAAAACTCTAGCCATGTAGTATTGAATAAACTCTTCTATCAAACAATGTCTTTCCAGAGATACATTTTGACAAACTGCTTAGCCAATTTGTGCCTGTTTCCTTCTGAATATGCCAAAATAATAAGTGATGACAGGTGCAACTTTGTAGCATTGCCTGTTCTGGAAACACATTTGGCCAGGCTTTACAGTAAATAAATTCTCCATATGGACCTGCAGATCCATTGAAATGTCCAAACCACCTTGTCTGTTTGCTTTTCACATTTTCCAGCTCTTTTTCACCCAGGTTGGAGAACAATTTTTTTTCTGTTTTTACACAAAAGAGAATGGAGAAGGCTGAAATATTGTTCTAACTGACTCTAGGAACAGCAGAAACTCTTAGCACAAGCTGATAGCAGGAAAATTCTCAAATCCAATAGGAAAAACCCACTCTACATTGACAGAGACATTAAAGGCAAAAATCCAACAGATTTGCTTTTAGCTTGGTTGGAAGTTTTTATTTGTACTTATGGCTGGAATAAGGCCTTGCCTTTCATGGCTTGGATTCTTGTATAGACTAAAGTTTGTCTTCTTATTTTCTTCACTATTAATTAGTGGGTAGTTTTGTATCATTCCTGATGCTCTTTGTTCACCAGAGAAAACACAGAAGAAATTACTTAAACAGGATTTTTATTTTTTAACTTGGAATTCCTATCTGTGATCTTGTGATAAACCAGAGAACTTATTAGGAACATTACTGGGGTTATTAGTATTGGTGGTAGGATAATGCTGTAACTCCTGATTCTATTTTTTAAACTTTTTCAAATTTATTTTCCTTTTCTGAGGTTTAGGGCTCACTCACACTTGATTTTTCACTCCAGTTCCTTTGCAAAGTGTTGGGAGAATTTTGCAGGAAAAGCAGCTGACGTAGCTGCAAGTCAAAGGGATCCATTGGTGTGATTTGTTGATTACCTGGTTAAATGTTTTCACTTGTGTTCTGCTGTCACTGAGAGTGGTGCCATGGCCAATAAGTTATCTTGGTCTGGTTTTATCCTTTATAGATAAAGCCAATATTGAAAACAGCTATTTTTGTCATGAAGGTAAAGCAACACTTTCCTACTCTTCATTTTCTCGTATCTTTGAACCTTTGATCTGGGCTGAACTTTATGGTCTGAAGATCTTAATTTTTATCTACATTTTGCTTTTGAAGTTATTTTTCAAACATTATGTTTTAAGAAGGCATTATGGCTACCCCATGGCTGTGAGAAAATACAGGGAGGTTTGTCAGGCAGTGCCACTGACTGGCAAGGGTGAATTATTGCTCTTTCTTCATCTGTTTCTACATGAAGGAAACAGAAATCCAGTACTCTGCTATTCTTACAAATGTTTAATAGAAGGAGAAAACAGCTTGTCTAAAAATGGTGCTGTGTATAGATATTAAACAAGACAATCTGAGCACTTGTAGGTGGAACCAGAACTCCTCAGTGAGAAAACCCCTTTGCTGTTTGTGGCTGTAAAGGTTCCTCAGCACAGAAACCAGAGCTCCAGATCTAACCTTTTGCTGACCAAAGTGTTGTGGTTGTGGAGTATTAAGGATGTTGGAGTCTTAGACTCTTAAGACAGATCTCTGTAATTTAGGATAGCCCGAGGGTGCTAATGATGATAAACCCACAAAACATCTGCTAAACATTAAAAAGAAATTTTCCCCTCATTACAGTCAGTAACTTGATTGCACACAGGAGTGCAGTGGGACAAGAGAGACTGGGAGGGAACACTCAATAAACTCCCCAAAACCCTCTGCAGTGTCTGCATTGCCCACCAAGCCTCTGATGCTGTCTCTGAGCCCAAACCCACCATGGGCTTGTTCCAGCTCCCAGAACAGCCTGAAGGGACCTGCTGTAGCTTTTGGCTTTGCCTCAGGGGTGGGAGTGCAGTGTGGGCCTTTCTGCAGCATGTCCTGCTCAGGGGATTCAGAAAGGAGGAGACAAAGCAGGACACACAATGCCTGGTGGCACCTCCTCCTGATCTTTTAATTTATCGTTAGTTTGGAGCAACTCAATGGCTGTGGTCCTGTGCCAAAGCTATAACAGTATTGACACTGCACTCATACTGAACTGTCACTCAGATCCAGCAAAACATTTGAAGACAATAAGCAAAAATGACAATTGATCTCTTTTTTTTCCTTTCTGGTTTTAGGGTTGAGAAGGTAAAGTGAGACCCCTCCCTCCCTCCCTGCATCTTGTTATCCATGTGTCTCAATAATTAATAGAAAGGTGTGTGTATGACTGTAGGAATAATAAGAGATTTTTGAGTTAAGAAAAAGGGGGTTTAGAATTACAGACAGAGTTTGGGGGCCTTTTAACAGGTGCGAGTTAATTCTGTGGGAAAGGAACCAACAGTTAGCAAAACAAGTAAAATAAGAAGGTTTCAGGTCAGTCTACTCATAGGAAAAGAATTTCAAGAGAACTTTTCTCATAGCAAAAATGAACATCTGCTAAATGTGTCATCCAATTAAAGCTGTGATGAGTTTAATGGACACTGTGGTTTCAACCTATGGGATGCAGCCATGGGTGGGAAGAAGGTTAGGATATATTCTGTAATTATAAGTTTGTTAAGGCTTTTTACCTGTCTTTTGTCTCTCCATAGAGTTCTTGAATAAAACTGTCTTTGAATGTGCCACCTGTAAGCTGTGGCCTAATTAATCCTCTCTTGTCTTCAAATTTTCTACGAACTCATGAAGATTTTTAACAGCCATGTCTTTTACCTATGACAGTTCTGTTCTCCTGCAGGATGTGCTTTTCAGTTGTGCATTGTTTGTACATTGGAATATTACCTATTAGTTAGTGACTTCCAGCATCAAATCACATTTAACTTGGAACTAAATTTGGAGGTGGCATAAACTGTAATTCCTGATTCTGCTGTTTTTAACTAGTTTTCTTTTATCTTTTTCATTTTTATATATAACTCTTGCTCAGATTGCATTCTTCACATGATTTCCTTTTCCTTTCTGAAGAATTTTATAGGAAAAGCAGCTGAAGTGATGGAGCATAAGGGGATTTTGTTAGTGCAGTTTGATTTTCTGTTCATGTGCAAAAGTTTGTTCTGGTCTTTATGGGAACTCTGAGCTCCACAATGTAACAGATTTGTGTGCTCACAGTTGAGTATATGTGGGAATTGTTCAGAAAAGCCCTTTTTATCTGTGTGTAATTCCAAATAAAAGTTAATAAACTCTTCTAGTACTTGCAGATAATGAGTAAAATACTGCAGTTCTTAAAGAGGAAAAGAGGGACTGTAATTCTGCAGCATTGTCTGAAGGGAAAGGAAATCAGGGAGATAAAACTTTGGGGTTGGATTATCCTTTTTATGTTGTACAGGTTGCTGAGTTGCCTGACAAGGAAGGTATTTACTGAATGTTGAGTCATCAAGCAAAATAACTTTTGATATCAAAAATGTAACAACTTCTGGGTTATGTGTGTTAGAAAGAAGTGCAAGTGAAATTCAAGGTCATACTTGAGTTATAGCAGGTCCAATGTGCAACTGTATGTTAGAAAATACTTTCAAAAACTGCAGCTTTAACCAGGATTTATCCAGACACCTTTTGAATAATCTCTGAATTAAAATGCATAAATGCTGCATATTTTTCCATTAATTTATTTAAATGTGTGATGAAAAAAAATTCTATCTTGAGATCCCATCCTATGGAGCCTGAGAGGTGTTCCAGTTGTGCCACCCACACTGAGCTAATTTGGGGGAGTTTGAGTCCTGTTCTTGAGCTGCTCAGATGGCAGAGCAGAGACACAGGCAGGGCAGTTGTGCTGTTTCCAAATCACAAATGGAGCAGATCCATCCAATAAAATATTCCTGGCAATTAGAATCCAGGAGAGGAGGGAGTGTGTCCTGCAGGATGAGAAGCAGGACTGGCCTCTGCCTCTGCTGTCCCCCAGGGACTGTGCATGGCTTGTTTTCCCTTCCTGTGCTGGCAAAAACCTTGCTGTACTCACAGGAATATTGAAGAGAAAAAAAAAATAGATGGCAGCAAGAAGAAAAAAGAAATAAAGCAAGGGAAATGGATGTTTGGAGTTTACTTTTAATTTTAATATTATTAGTGTTGATAATGCTCCTTAAGGGAATAGGTGGGAATCTGCTTTTCCTGTTCAACATACTATTTGAAATTTCCTTCAGCTTCTCCTCTCTGGTGAGACTTGCTCAAAGCAAGAATGTTTCAAAACAAAAGCAATAGAAATACAGCCAAAATATATAAGGAACACAGAAGATTACAGCTTAGTAAGTTTAAGCACTGAATTTAAATGTTTCTTTATTGCTTTGATGCAGGAACATTTATTCTTGATGGCAATTTTAATTTAGCTGGATTTCCAGTGGGCTGTTTGTTTTCCTTCTGTGGGCCACAATGAGGCATTGTTAGGGGGCATTGTTGACTAAGTTTCAAACCAACTAGAAATTTGCAGCAAAAATGGTCAAAATCTGAGCAGTATCTTCTCTGTGGCTGGAGAAATGATAGATTTTGCTTTTCAAGGTTTAATCACAGCTTTTGCAAACAGGCAGCATGTCACTTACTGAAATCTTTTGGTGGTGCTTCCTTCTGTTGTGCCACAAACATTTCAAAGCTCTGCTGTGTTTAATGAGCACCAAAGACTCTGCAGTCTGGTAATTAGGGGACAGGCCTGGGCTGAGAGAGATGGTTTGAGCAATAAATGGCATGAGCTGAACAGCTCTGTCTGATCCCATGTGAAATACAGACTTGATCCTGTGTCTCCTGCAGCCCTGGGCACCATCCTAAAGATCTGGTAGGACTGAAGAGGTCAAAGCTCAGCTTTCAATTTGAAAAACACTTTTAAAAATAATAGTGCTAAATGGGGTTTGAGAAATTTTCTGCTGAAAACTTTGGATGGATTTCATTTCAAAAATGAGCAGGACATTTATAAGATTATTTTTTTAGAGAAGGGTTGCCTGACTTTCAGGTATTTTTACTGAAAACCAGTCTCTACTGACCCCCAAGTAGGTTGTCAGTCAGAAAACACTGTTAGGTCATACAATGCTTCCTTCTGGGGCCACACAATGGTTAACCACAGGTTGTAACATAGAAAATAGGAATTCTCTTTCATAGAGAGAAATAAAACTACTAAAAGTAAACCTTTCTTGGGAGACCAGCTTAGTAAATAGTTAATTATGAATCTGGCTAAACTGTTAGTCTTGCAGAAATCTCACAGCATGTTTAGTTGTTTCACTCGTTTGGTTCAAGCAACAAGATCAATATTAGGTAAACTTTGAAGTGCATAAATAAGAAGAACTCCAGTATTTTGTGTGTCTCTTTGTGGGATACCAATACAATTAATGTGGTAGTTTGCTGTTAGTTTGGAGCAGCCAATACAACTAATGTGGT
>JAWWLZ010000082.1:52737876-52750652 GCA_035041345.1 Poliocrania exsul
CTGGAGTTGGCCCAAGGGTTGGACTTGATGATCTGGGAGGTCTTTTCCAACCCAATCAATTCTATGATTCTATGATTTGGTTTTTATTCAGGATGTGCCCCAGGTTGGCATGGCTGGCACTGTGTCTGTGCGTGGCACAGGGCAGGGCAGCACCCCCTCCCCTCCATTAGCTCCTCACCCTCTGCCCTACCCCTTGGTGCTGCTGCCAGTGTGGCCTTTGATCTTCCCAGCGCTGGCACAGGCCCAGTTGTCTCTCCTGCCCCCACAGAGTGTTTGAAGCCCTGTCAGTGCTGATCCTTTCATTATGTGCTTTTCATCATCGCTCTGTCTGTGCTGAACAAGTTTATTTCAAAGGCTTGGCTAAAAATGACAAGAAACATGACAATTTATTTCCTTGTCCTTTCATTAGATTAGAAATGCCACGAAAGATTTAGAAGCCATTTATTTTTATTAAAAGGCATGATGCACTTTGCTTATCCAAAGAGAAGACAATGAGGGAATGAGAAATATTAATTTGGGTGATTGAGGGGCTTTGAGTCTGAGGCATTTGAGTAGAAAAATCTGTGTATTTGTAGTTCACAAATACAAGTGTTTTAATTGCCTTTTTAAGGCATGAACTGCTGTGAATGACATAACTAAGGAGGAAGGAAATACTTTTGATTCAGTAACTCTCTCCTTTGTGGTCAGCCTTGGAAAACTCCGTTTTCTGTGGCTCTGAATCACAGTTTAGTGTGGTGTTTGTCAGGCTATTAAAGATGGTAGTGCTATATAAACTATAGCTTCTTTTTTGCTTTATTGATGCTGTATTTGGTACAGATCAAGAGGTTTTTACCTAATATCTCCTCTTAAATAAATGTGAATAAAACCTGCAGTATGAACTGAGAGGTACCTGCTTGGGAAGGTGCCATCCCATCAATAAATTCACCTCGTGAATGATTTAAAAAATATTTTGAACAATCCAAAGGCTAAATCTAATTGCAGACTTCTCAAAGATATAAAAAGAAATAATTTTCAATTCTATTAATGTTGACTGGTTTATAGTTCCAAACAATAGTGTTGGAAAAAGTTCAAGTATGTTTGTTGGGCACGATTTTTAAAGGATGACATTTTGGGCCTGATCAGAGCAAATGGGACCTGGGCTGTCTCATACTCTGCTATTTTTAAAACTCTCTCTCAGAATTTCCACAAGGGAAGGCCAAGTAGGAGAAGCCAATGCAAGTTTTGGTTTTTGGAAAGTACTTTGAGTGTCTAGGGGAAGAAGTAAAGTAGGACCATCATGGGAATAAAGATGCTCTTTAAAGGAATGAAGCATAAGATGAATAAAATCTACTCATATTTTTATCAAGTTTAGAAAACTGAAGTGGATAAATTTTTGTTGAAAAAAATACCTTCAGTGTTAATTTACAATAGAAATATGAAGCAGTAATGGGAATCTATGCAATAAAAACACTGAGGGATTGTCATTCTAACTCACAGTTAATTTGCACATTCTCATTAAAGCAGCATCTGGAAATAAGGCTCATTTAATTATTACGAGCTGCTAAGCACAGATATAAAATACTGACCTTGTCTTTAAAGGACATTGGTCATTTTTATTGCGTTTCAAGCACCTCTCTCTGGGACAGCAATTTAAACCTTGAAGTGATTTCCCCTTAGCGTTGCTTCTGGTAGGTAGGAAAAAAGTGAAATGGAAGTCAGAGCCACCAATACCTGGAATTATCCAATATCAGGATTAATCAATAAATTTCAAATAAATATTTCCCAATTTAGGAAAAAAAAGGTTGCATTAGTCTCCCACCTGAAGAGTTGGTGGTATTAATTCTTGGAGTTCTACTCTAACATGAGGCACAGCTAGTTAGTGCTAAACCATCAATCTTTCCCTTAAATTATTAAAGAAAGTGGAGAAACAGAATTAAAATTGGATTCATCAAGGTGGGGGGTCAGGGATTAAAAAAAAAAATTAGGAGTCCAGACTGCAGATTCCTTGTGAGACTTGTTTTCTCCTGTAATGAAAAATGAACTATAATTATGGAAATCATAGAAAAATCCCCAGTTCCAAAGGCTCTTTGGCTATGACTAAATTTTAGTGAATTGTACTGAAAATAAACTATATCCAGAATATTTTACTTATATCCAAAATGTTTTGCTTACCAGAAGTACATAAAACAGATGTTGTTGCTAGAAACCTACAGTGTTAGAGACAAAAGAGTGAATAAGATTTTTCTCTGTAGAGAAGCATCATGAGACAAATATTAGAGAATAGAAACACTCACTCTGGCTACCACTCCTACTTGGATTTAAAATCATGAGCAACCTTAGTACTTGTGGGACTATTGTAGAAGAAAGGTTATACATTATAAATTGCAAAATTGAGCTAAGGATACACATAAATCTGTATCTGAGGGGAAATAATTTAACACAAAAATAATAGTAATATTAATATGATAGAAACACTATAAATAGAATAATGAATATAGTATCTACCCAAAATGTTTTTAATGTGTTCTTCTCTCTTAAAAAATACTTTATGTGCTTTCTCTGGGTGTGAGTGGTTTTCAGCTTTAGCACTTGCTGTCTTGCTGTTCCACTTGGGTGCATCTCTGACATGGTTACACAACAGTCTCCTGACTTCAAGGAGGTGGAATCCCTGTTCCCAAAGCTCTAGATAATTGCAGGATATCAGCAATCCCTATGGAATATTCCCTGATGAGGCCACTGATCTTGCACAACAATTGAAGCAAATGAAAACCTAAAAAAAAAATCCATATATTTGCAGAACAGCTTTCACTAATAAAAATGAAATTCTGATTAAAATCATCCAAATGGAATTAATTACATTAATTACTGAGTTTAAAAAAATGGTGCTCTGTTATTCTTTTAACTGAATAGACATTTGCTCTGAGAGTCACCAGTTGCACCAGTGGAGAAAAGACAGAGATGTTTTCAGCCTCAGCTGTCGAGTTTCAACACTGAATGTACAGTGAGAGCTGCTGTTAAACCTGTGCAGGGAAAGAAATTCATGTATTTCTGTGATGTTAATAAGCCATTCTAGAAGATTAAGATCAGACCTTGCTAAGTCACAAATAAAATTTCCCTTCCCTCCCTCCCACTCCCCTGAGCCATCAAGCTTTCTCATTCACCTTTTGTGCTCCTACCCTTCCTCAGGAAACATTTCAACTGACAGAAATTGGTCTGAAAAATGCAGAGGTTCAGAACTTTGAGACAAGAGTTTTAGGCATTTTTGGTCCTCTCTTTTGTGAATAACAGAAAAGGTTATAACAGAAAAGAATTAGCTCCTGTGTGATTGTTATGGCTAAAGGAGCTCTTAAAGTGAATGAATGCAGAGTGAGTGCCACTGATACCCAACCTCTCCTCACCTCACTCTATGCCACAAAAATCGTGGGTTTAAATACTAAAATTTCACATAGGGACATTTTACAGTTATATGTTGGAGAGCAATGAATGTTTTTTCCCATCAGTATATGTATTTATATTTTGAGAAAGAGGCACGCAGGAGAGAAAAGGGAGGTGCTTGTAAGAAAGGTGCAGAGAGACTTTAAAAGAAAGATGTAGAGACTTTTTTTCCAAGGCCTGCTCTGCTGGAAGGTGTCCCTGCCCATGGCAAAGGGCTGGGAACCAGCTGATCTGTGATAGTAAAGAACAATAATTCAATAAGAAGTTAAAAGATCTTGGCCATGGTTAAAAGATCTTCTGTGAAGGACAAGACTGAACTGCAAATGTACTCTATGTTTTCATATGTATATTTATTTTCCATTTATGTATCAAGACCTTCTATTTTCCTGTTCTGATTTCTCTTCAGGACTAAAAGAAAATGAGTTTCGTAGGTTTTGACTAGTGGTGTGATATTCTATAAGCTCCATTAGCTGTGATGCTTGCCTTACTTGTCACTTTAAAAATAAAGGAACTTGTTTCTTCCCTTTCTGCACAGATGAGCAAATGATACATTTTTCTAAGTAAAAAAGTTTTTACTATCACATCTTCCTACATGATCAACATGATTTTTAAATCAAGTGTTTTATGAAATGGAGAGGATTTCAAACAAAACATTCTGTAAGGACTCTAAATTTGCAGTACAGGCCTGTGGTGCCAAAGCCTGAAAGACACCAAGTTTGGCTGTTGGGAAAGTGCAAGTGGGAGTGTGGAAAATGGACCAACTTCCTGTCAAAAGGACAAAACCCTTATGATTGAAAGGCACGTGGGTGCAGCTGTGAAACCACTGTGTGTTCAGCCGTGGTTTATGTCTGGTTTTAGTCTGAATTAAATTGGTATCTGTGACCTCCTCACCATCCCCATGCAGTTATTTCAGGAGTTGAGATTAGCTCAGATGGTTAAAACTTGGTTGTAATAATGCCATGGGTTCAGTCCCCTGTGTGGGCCATTGACTCAAGAGTTGGACTCGATGATCCTTGGGGGTCCCTTCCAACTCAGAACAGTCTGTGAGTCTGTCTGTGAGTTGGTGGCCCCACGACCAAAGCAGTTCCATTGCAAAGCAACACAGATGCAGAGCTTACAAAATAAACTCCTGCAACTATTTCCCTAATCAAAATAGAGCTGGGAAGGTTGTTAATGCCCTGGCCTGGGACCACCCACACTGTGCATTTGTCAGCGTGTTCCCCACCATGGTCTTGGTTCCCATCAGCTCCCAGTTTCCCAGGCAGTGCCCAGATACTCTCCAAGGAATAGAGGCAAAAGGAGAACTTGTTGCAGCCTCCTCTTTCTGCAGGCAAAGAGAGTTTAGGCCTCTGGCTGTGGGTCCCCTGGTTCCTGCTGGGCTCTGTCCAAGGGACCTGTGGCTTCAAACACTGTGAAAGGGCCAAAATGCCAAAACTGAGGCAGAGAGCAAGTGCCAAAGACTCTTTGGACTGTTGTTTTCAGAGGGTTCTGCTGTCACTCCACCCCCACGTTTGCCTGCTCTGATTTGCCTCTGGATTCCTCCTTGAAGCACCCTGGGAAGTGCTGCAGGGTTGGGACAGCAATAACAGGGGGTATTTTTAATATCACTCCTTTTGAACTTACTCAGTAATTTTTCTTGAATGTCTATTGTCTTAGGAACATGTTGAGCCCTTCAAACTTTTGAAGACGAGGAAGATACTTTTGATTTATGTGCATGTTTTGCTTCTGGATACAGAAAAAGAAAAAAAAGAATTAAGAATTTATTTTTCCCTGTAATGCAATGGAATGTACAGTTTCACCCTGCTGACATAATTTAAAGTATAATGCACTGAATAAGGTGATTAATGTGGTGAGGGAAAATTCAGCATTTTGCAAGTTTTGTCATTATTATTTCCAGCCATGACTCCACACTAGCATTTGTCTTTATTATTTTTCTGATATATTGGATTAGCCTTGGAACAGAAGTCTTTGAAAAGGAGGGATCTCTTGAGCATTGAAAGTACAGCATCAATCTGTGAGTTCCAAGAACTACAATTTTGTGGCCATGAGAATATAAAACTACAGTACAGGGAAAGTTTATTGCTATTAATAATAATAATATTAATGATGATGATGGTAGGGACCTCCGGGTTTGCCAGCATTTTAGCATTCTGCTGCAGGGCTGTAGAGAATGTTGAAGTATATTTTATTTAAGCTAAAAAAATCTCATAAAACTTGCAAAGGCTGAGTAATAGAAACTTTTAGATGGTGTTAAATAAGGCAGCGACAGCATTTTGAGCTCAATGCTGGTTTTCATTAGAGCCTATTAAAAAATGCATTATTTGAGTAGATATGCTCTGGGAGAAAGATGTTTGGACTCAGGCCACCTTCCTCATTTTGCTATCTTGTCTGGGAACTTAATTTCACATTATTTTGAATCAATTTACTTGAAACCACATGGATAAGAGAAAATAAATTGATTTCCTGAGCACTGTTTACTGAGGCCACCCTGGAAATCAAAGCTGCTGACCAAGTTAACTTTTTTCCCCAGATATAAAACAAACCCCAGTTTTGGTGCAAGCACTTTCAAGTGTCATCTCAACTGACTAATGCATATTTCTTCTGCCCAGATAAACCTCCTTTATCCACCTCCTGAAATTGTGTCTAAATCCACCTTATTTTATGCAATTTTATGGTCTGTTGTTGGAGTGTTTGGCACCTGCTCCTTGGGAGTGCTGTCCTTGGAGGCTGCCCCAGGGATGCTCCCTGATCCCACCAGCAGCAACATTCCAGTAAAACCAGTTGTGATGTGCAGTGCTTTTCCAATTTCTGTCATTCTCTAATTTAAAATAAGTTGTTCTCTTATTTTCAATAAGTCCAATTCCAGCTTTTGTGGTTTCAATGTGCACCAAATTAGCCAATGTTTTTCGAAAATTAGGAATTAAATTTAGTCTGAACAAGCAAAACTTGCTTTTCTGTGGTCAGCTGAGTTTTACTTTCATTTTGGAAGCTGTTAAAATAAATATTTATTTGTGAATTCTGATTTAAAAATTGTGGCCTCATGTGGGGATGTATTTGAACAAGCACAGAGCTGAGTTAGTGATGAAACAGCTCCATGAACAGTGTGAGATAGAAATTAGTTATTAGAAAGCAGGGACTGAGTGCTGTACATGGCAATCTCTACTGTAAGAATATTTTCTTCACAGTCACAACGTTGAAAAAAGCTCAGGTGATGATAATTTTGCTCTTTCAGGTCTTCTGCTATTTTTCTTCCATTGTGTTTCACTGTTGCACAATTGCAAAAGGTGAGACTTAAAAATCCCTTTTTTCATGGACTCCTTCCCTTCAACAGTCAATCAGTGCAAAGAAGGATGTAGTCTTCATTTTAATTATTTTATATGTCCTTAACTATACATTTCCTGGTTACTGCTTACTCTTAGTCCAAGCATTGCTTTTTGCAATGGGTATTTAGGAAACAACTTTCAGTCAAGGTAATGCCACTTGTAGATCTCAGCAAATGCATTTACATCTATTATGATGGTATTAATTAAATTAGATCTTTACAGGAACTTTGGCTATTTTTTATCCCACATAACTGAACAAACAAAACTGACTATATGAAACAATATTTGCACCTCCCCCTTTTCACAGGAAGATAAAGAATTCAGCCAGGTCTGAGATCGCTCCTGACTCCCCAAGATGGAGCTCATAAAATCAACTGCAGCACGTGTAATTTCCGCCTGGAATTTGCATAATTGCTGTGGATTTGTCTCAGAGAACAGCTCAGAGAAATGATCCTGCTCTGTCATCCCCAGGCAGGTGCCACAGGTTTATTAATCCTTTCCCCAGGTGGTGGGCAAAGGGCAGGAGAAGGGTGAGCACAGCCCCTCTATCTCTGGCTTTGGTGTTCCCATCAAAGGCTGCCTTGTCTCCTGGACCAGCAGGGAAGCTCATCCCATCCTGCAGGTGCCTTGGGCTCTCAGCTTAGTCTGAGTCATCTGTGGAAAGTTTGGTTAGAGGGGGAGAGAGGGAGGAACTCACTGCCCTTCCCAAAGGCAGGTCCTTCCCAAACTCCCACACTCTTCTATTCACAAGGCTTGGCTTTGCCATAGGAATTTTGGGAAGTAAAGAAACTTGTAATAGGTGATACTCGCTTTCTTTTGTTATTGGTGTTTAATTAATCTTTTAATGATATCCACAAAGAGGAGGTAGAGTTGTTAATGTTAGTGTTTCTAATTTTACTGCCAGCCCTTGAAGTCTGTCTCGCAACAAACAAACCCAAAGAAACCTTACCTTTGATTCAGTAGTAAGCTTAAGATATAATTATGTAAACTAATCTTTTTTAAATGACACTTTATTAAATGAAACTGTTTAGGAGTGAAATTTAATTAAATCCTACTGGTTGCAGAACGAAATAATATAAGTACTTCAGAGATTTATGATTTCAGAATTTATGTGCATCTTCTTAGTTAACACTAGATCATATTTTGATGCCTACTTTAACTTCTTTTCTATTTAGTTAGCAAATTAGACCAATAACAAAAGAAAAAAAAGTCAAAACTATACATAGTGTCTATATTTCATATCTATTTTCCAGCCTTGATTCTACATCTAATTAGGAGATTTTGTCTTTCATCAAAAGTCTAACAAAACCAATTACAAGGGAAACATGGATAATAGAAAAGGATGGCATTACTAACTAGACAACTGGAGCTCATCTAAGAATTTATTTCTTATCGAAGCAGGATGCCACAACTGGGAAATAAATGTATTTCCGAATATTTAATTTACTCTGCCCATTAAAACATGGACTTAGACAGCAAGGCAGCACATTTTCCACCCCCAGTAATTGCTTTGTTGTGAAATGCCAGAGCAGTGGAAATGGGAGACTTTGTGCCCAGTGAAACAATCCTGTGCCTGCTCCTCTGCGAAGGCACGTCCTGTAAATTGAAATGTTCCCTGACAGCACATTTAGGCCTGAAGTCAGCAAGTTTTTCAAAGGCCTTGTGTTGTACCATTCTTAGCTGCATTAGAAATGGTCGTCTTGGTTTTCTTTAAAGTTTGCTAGGCAGGTCTTTAAATGAGAAAGGTAAGTTGAGCAAATCTCTATTTGGGGAAATTACCTGGGGAGATTTCTGCAAGTTACTTGTACCTCTCTGTCCTTTTGAGACAGCAGGAACTGAGATTTATGATGATTTTGGAGGTTCAGTTAAAACTTAATGTAGCTTCTATGATGAACGTATTTTTTTTTTTAAATTTCTTTACAGAGATAGCCTAGTACTGTGCTTTGTTAAAAAAGTGAGTGAAGTCCTGATTTAATTCCTGCTCCTGGAAAATTTCTTCAGCTAAGTGCTCATCAGGTAGGATGCTGGCTAACTTTGGATGCATTAGGAGTTTTATTCCTGGTTCTCTTTACATACCTGCATCATCTGAGTGTCTCAACCAGCAGAACTAACACTTTTTCAGTAGGAAGGTGAATGTTTCAGCAGGGACTGACAGCACTGAGAAGTCTTTTCACTGCCACTCCCAGTGATTCTAAGCACTCTGACTTCTGATTTAGACTGCATTGTGTGAAGGATACTTGTTCACTTGTGAAAGGTGAGAGCAGTTCATTAGGTCTTCCAGAGGGAGACTTTCAATCAGATCATCTATTACTTTGGCCTTTTTTTGATCATTTCCTCTAAGTGGTTTGAAGGAAAGCTGCTCATTGCTCTGTCCAAGTGAGGATTTGTACCAAGCACTCGCCTAAGCATGTCATTAAACCAAATAGAGTGCAAAGGAGAACTGACTCTTATTTCTGTCCATTTGTCCAATGGAATAAGTACCCAGAGAGCCTGAGAGCAATTGTCTGAAAATAGCCTAGGCAGGGGAAAATGGGATCCAAGCTCCCTTTGTATGGACTCATATATAGGAAAAGCAGGTGGGTCTGTCACTCTCATCAAGCCCAGTTCCACTTGGTTGCTTCTATCAGGAGGTCTGATTACATAAGAAAGAAACTGGCAGAAGAACTTGTGCTTTTCAAAGGCTCCTTTTGCCCATGACTTTGTTGTGTTGCCAAATAAAGTAACACAGCACTAAATCCAATCTGTCACCAGTTTGTAAAGCTCTCATTGCACAGGAGTGAGGATGCAGTTCCTTTTACACTTCCAACCTAATCATCAGTGCAGTCCATTAAGAAACCATGGGTTGAGTTGCTGCCTCTGTTTCCCCAGTGAATTTGGAGGCATGGAGTACTTGAGACAGGTTCAGTCTCACTAACAAGGTGTGTAAGCACAGGCTGCCAAAGCTCTGCTGGGATCATCAGGCTGCTGTGACCACCAGCTCTCCAGCTGCAGGGGATTCTGCAACAGGAGGGTTACAACACTCTGTTTCACTTATGAAAATCACACATCTCTCAAAGCCCTGAAAAAAAAAAAATGCAAATTTTTTCTGGAGAGACCTAAAATCACAACATGAAAGAAATTAGGGCTGTTTTCAGGGGAAGAGCTCTCTCTGCCAGCATTCAGCTGCACAGAGGAATATTCCTCAGTAGCCCTTGTGGTGAGCTGTACCTGCCAGGACAGACAGCTGCCCAAACTCCAGCAGTCCCGAATCCCCCTGGCCTGTGGGAAACACCTCATCTCAAACACAGCAGGATACGGCAGCCAGGCAGGCAAAATGCATTGTTTCCATAGCCTTTAATGGAGTTGAGTATTAATTACTGGTATTTGGTTCCATCTACTTAAAAAGCTTGAGAAGCAATTTGGAATATATTGAAGGATAGTCCTCTGAACTGGTTTTGAAAGTTGATATTTTATTTGAGATAACTGAATAGACAGTCTCTAGACTGTACTGGTGCTGGGATACTTCATTCATTCAACACTTTCTTCATTAATGATTTTAAGACTTCCACTAAAACAAATTAAATCTTTGTCTATATCTGCAGTCTTCACTAGTTACTCAAATATTTGGTAATGCTCTCAGTGTTTGAAAGTAGCTTAAACTATTCCTATTGGCATCCCAGTGTATCCTAAGAACATAGACTACTAGGAGGTTTTCATGAATCTTTATGAATGTTTTTCAACTAGCCCTCCTAGACTTAAAAAAAAAAAAAATCAAGAAAAATTGCTAGGAAATAATTTTTGATCAACTGTAGTTTCCATTTATTTCTTCTCAAGGAATTAACCTTTGGAGTTTGGAAACAAATACAAAGGCTCTTTTCTGTGATTTGGAGACACCCTGAGTTATTTATATTGATCTTGCATTAGTGTTGTTGAATGCTTCAAATTGTTACTGTCTTCATTTTCCAAACACTTGTACCTAACAGGAGGAATTCCAGTTAAGATTTTGGGCATGACCTTTCCAGTGCTTTGTAAAATGCATTTGTGCAATGCTGTGAAATTTGGAAGTTGCATCTCACAATGAGTGTGAGGTTGCCCAGCAATGAGCAGGTCCGAGCCCCCTGTCTGTCCCAGGGCATCAGTGTTTGTAAGTGCCAATGGCTGCTGCTGATGTGGGGAAAAGGTACAGCTGATAAATTCATTCCTCTCCCAGGTGCTGAGGGCACATCAGGCTGTTGGTATGTGCTGGAGCGTGGCTGACATTGGGGTCAAAAGTAACTAGCTAAAGAAAGCTCCTGGACTTTTATTAGACAGTTTTAATAAAATTATGTATATATACACACACATACATATGTATATAAAAGATATAAGATCACTTCTTCAAAATCAGTGTAAAGTACATTCAAATACTTGAATGGTTTCTGGAGGGTTTACTTAAGATGTTGATATTCCAATCCTGAATCTTGTTTTCTGTCTCACTGTAGTCTGGAAATTTCTGGATCAAAGTATTGTAAGTACTGACTGTGAGAGCCTGGATCTGATATTGTGAGGTTCTAAAAACGTCTATAGCTTTAAAAGGATAATGTTCATTGTGGCAGAGGCCAGTGGGAGTTTCCAGGAGTTCATTACTCTGCTTGTTTTGTACCTGAGGTGCCCTCTCACTGGGAACACGCAGCCAATCCTGAGCTCCCTGAAGTGCTTTGCTGCTGTGCCTGGAGCCTGATGGTCTTTGCATACAAACAGCAGCACTGTTGGTGCCTCCAAAACCTGTCCCTTCCCCTTTCAGGTGGTGCTAAGGCTGGGTGAACTCTCACCATTTCAGAACAGAGGTGTGTGTGCCCTGGGCAGGGCGATGGTGCTGAGGCTCAGGGGACAGCTGGGTTGTCCCTGATTCCAGGGGGCTCAGCACGTGCTGTGGGATCCCCAGGGAAGGCATTTGGCAGTGCAGGTGGGGTGGGACCCTGCCTTGCTGTGCCCTTTGCATCAGCCTCACCTGAACACTGACTGAGCTGAGGACATTTGTATTCCTGCTGCTGGCTCTGTCTCCAGCTGGGTTAAAAAGGGCAAGGAAAGGAGTTCTTTGGAAATGCCTCCTTGGCTGGGCTAGAATTTCCAGAGCTGTGATTAGCAGTGCAGGTTAATGCATGGGGGTGTGATGGGGAGGAAAGGCTGAGCTATTTTGAGCAGACCTGTATCTGTCCTTAAAGCAGAAGTGCAGTACATATGGTTTAACATATTATTTAGTTTTTCAAATGAAGTCAAATACGATGGACTTTCCCCTCCCACTATAAATACTACAGTAGAAGAAACCCCCCCTCTTTTAATCAAAATTTCAATGAGGGCAAAGTGTGTATTATATAATAATATCTAAAACAGTAGGTTAAAAATAGCATTAAAAATGCAAGGTCCAGCCATTAGTAGTTATAAGGTAGTACATTTTTAAAGGTCTGTGAAAACACATTTTCCACTGAAAGATTTGACTTTATTTTAGCTGAACCTTCTTAAAAATCAAATAGAATTTGCAAGATAGTGGGTTGAAACCTTATGCCCAAAGAACTGTCTGATTACAAATTTGAGCAATGTGTGCCAACAGCCTGGAGAGCCAAACACAACCACCCCTCACTGCCAAAGTTAGCATTTTAATGCTGGTTCATCACTGAGAATCTAAAAATAAGGTCTTGAAGGAAGATATTGCAGGCAACCTAACCAGCCCCTCTGCAACAGTGGGGTTTTTCAGCTGTTTTTGTGGTGGCTTTTTTTTTTTTCTCCAGCCACTTTTCTGCACTGAGAAGAGAAAGTTCCTTATAGATGGTTTACATTTGGTTGTAATTTTACCATCCTGAGATATTTAGAGACATGGACACAAGAATTAGACATCAGAATTCATTGACATTTGGGACAAAGATCCCTTTATATTTTACATATATTTTATGGTCCTTCCCTAATGTGGTATTTTTTAGGGTGGATAGGGAGCTCAGAAGGCTCCGTGGTCTTTGGTCTGACCTTGTGTAGCTGTTCTTACACATACAAACCACTTCTGTTTCCTAACTCAGAACACACATT
>JAWWLZ010000082.1:52754519-52765029 GCA_035041345.1 Poliocrania exsul
TGGCTGGTGTATTTTCTTCATCCATCCATTTCTGGCACGACTCTTTCCAAGCATCATATTGTGAGTGCATTGCCACACTGTGGCACCAGGGCAGGCTGGGGGCTGGCCAGCTGTGGCACCGGGGCAAGCAAGGACAGTGTCTCACAGTTAAGGAACAGCCTCACAGGAGGGGCAAACAGCACGTGCTGGCAATCAGCTTTAGCCAAAAGCCCCCAAACTTACAAGTCTGTAAGTTCTGAGGCAGTACTGAGGTCAAACTGTGAAACAAAACCAGGACAAGCATTATGACGTTTTTTCCTCAAAAATATCTGGATAAATAACTGCCTTACATTTTGGAGATGGAGTGTCCATTTCTGTCATAAAATCAGAAGAATTCTGCAGGCATTTGGGCAGAGTGGGAGGAGAGAACAGCCTGTGCTTGCGGCTCTGGACATGAGGGCAGGGGTTTCAGTACAGGCAGCCACTGGAAAACATTTTTATGTAGAGAGAGAAGAGTAAGAATTATTCCTGTTTCAGCAGGAGACTGACAAAAGAAGGAACAATTTTCTGCTTCAGTGGGTATGTGACAGCAAAGAGGGCTCTTCTTGGGACAGGGTCCCAATAAGGTTTTTCTCACTTAATATTACCTTAGAGCAATTTGGATGAAATCCTGCACGCTACAGCAGTCAAATCCTGTATGGCTCTCATGAATTACAGCATATATCCACTTAAATCACTGGCATAACAATATATTTGGAGTGTAATTGGGGATGACATGAATGTAGATGAGCTGTCAAATTGGCTGGATAGGCTGCATCACAATCAAGTACATTCTCTTTAAAGAAAGAGACTAATTAATGAAAAATAGTCATGCTTTCTGCATTTGCAGTAACTGGAGTAACAACATGAAACTGGTATTTTAGTTCCATAAAAACCCAGTGAGTGACTAACTAGGTCTTGAAGCACACAAAGCAGGGATCCTTAATTGCCTGAGCTGAACAGAGAAGTGGAGTAATTCTTTATTTGCAGGGATGGAACTTTTCAGATGTGCTCACTTCAGTCAACCCACCTTTCAGCTAATTCTGACACCTGCAGTGAGTTTTACTGTTGAGAAGCTCAACAAAAATAGAAGAAAACTAATGATAAACTGCACCTGAACTAATCATGTGCTAAACCTGCCCAGGAGGTAAAGCTGGGAAGTTTTTCTACATGTTGAAGGAGGCCTGGCCTTGGGTTATGGAGGGAAAAGTAGTAGCCTGCAGTATTTGAAATGAAGGGATGTGTAGGTAAATCTTCCAAGGTGTATGGAAGTCAGAATCAGAGCTACTTGGGCTTTAAATGCCAAATACAGGTACAGATGAATTGGTAGTCATATACATTAAGTGCAAGCACAGAGAAGACAAACAAGAAAGAATATTTAATCTTCATTTTCTTGATAATTGTGTATTATAAGATAAACTGTAGAACACCTGAACCTTGCCTATTGCTTGAATGCTTACCCCAAACCAGACAGCCATTTAGTAAATGGTACGTGTGAAAAACCAAAATCTGGAGCCAAAATGTGATTTAAAAGCTTCCATATCCCAATAAAAAGCTCTTTGCTGTTAGGTTTTCCTCCCCAGAGTTGTATATTAGCATTTTGGTAGCATACTTACATGGAGCTTTATTTTTCCTAAATTTGCCACTGTGCAATTTCAAGAGTTGGTATCACTACCTGGTTTCATTAATGCAGCATTTATATTCTGCAACTGTTCATGTAAATACCAGGTTTCAAGGCAGCATTATGAGTATTTCACATGCTTTTGAAATAGTTGTGAGGCATTTTTCCTCAGTAAGGAGACTTTTATTGTGAGTATGCTGCTTATCTAAAATGATGGGTTCAAAACTATTTCAGTCGTGTTTCTGTTCCTTTGACAAGCTTGCTTCTATTGCAACTTTCTTTAAGTATAAGATTTTGGAAATTATGACTTGATGTCATCTTAATCTTAGTTATATTATTGTTGTACCCTTTGAATTAGGAACCCTTGAGACAGACTGAGGGCTCTTCCTGCTCCAGAGTGGTGCCATGTCTGGAGATCACACAGATGGAGAGAACTGCTGAGGTTACAGCAGCCTCAGCAGCCCCTTCCTTGGAACAATGTGCAATTCAGACATTTAGCAGGAATTTTAGTTTTGGAGAAGCTCTCAGGCAGGTATTGCCTATTTCACATGGCAAGGTGTCTATAAAACCTGCAGTGACAGATCACGAGCTCTGACCTACAGCACAGGGGAAGCTTCAGGCTGTTCCATGGCCTGGGTTTGCCCAGAGCAGCTGGAATCAATCCTGGCTGGGGGAGCTGCTTGCCCAGTGCCATTCCTGTAGGCACAGCCAGCTCAGCTGGAGGCTGCTGCCTGTGTGCCAGAAGGTAAAGCCTGGGCTTTGCTGTGCCAGTGGAACAGTGGAATTCCTGTCACTGCATTTAACTTTGCCTGCAAATTATACCTGTTAAATAATTGCTTTTCTTTGTTGTTCGTTCTGCCTAGAGGAGACTTTTCTGGTTTAGTCTGCACAGCCTGGGCTGTTCCCTGCCCTGACTGGTATCCTGTGGGTATTCCATGGATTTGAAAAGTACATCACCTTTCAAATTATAGTGCAGATAGAAGGGGCTGTTAAATGTTTAATTGGCAGACACAGATCTCCTTCCTCTAATGCTCACATGTGCTCACTTCAGGATGAGGTAACCAAGCACAGACTTGATGTTTAGACAGTCCCTTGGTCAACTTTCCAGTACTTTGCCTTCCTTTCAGACAAAGAAAAATGTGTATTGCCATGCCTTAGGTGAACTGTGTCATATATTGCTTAGGAAGTATCCAGAAGACTCAAGAGTTCAGGAAACTAATCAGAGAGACATACTGTGCTGGGGTTCCAGTAGGGAAGGGAGAGATCCTTTCTTATAGTAGGATGTATTTCTCAAATATGAACTGAAAAGGGCCTGGGCTTTGGTATTGCTGATTCTTGAGAAAGAGACCTCTAATTTGTTTCACTGGTGTTAAGCAATTTAGGTCTTTGTTGGAGTCTAAAGATATTAGGAAGAAATTTAGACAAAAAGATGCTCATATTGAAATATTAGTTTCTTTAAGCCCTTAAAAAAATCTGTCATTGAAAATTGTGTTGGAGTAACAGGATATTTCAATGGCCTTTTAGCAGAAACTATTTCAAAAGAGGAATCAGAAGGTCATCTTAGAGAAATACAGAAATAAAATGTAAGTTAAAAAAGAAACTATTCTAAAGGTGTCCACCTTGGACTCTTCATATCTCAAGTGGCTGTTGTCTTTAATTCAGCTGTAATTCTTCAGCATATGGACAATGTTACTCCACTATTTGCAACTGAGTTTTGTTGTGAATTTCCCACTGCTGAAAATACTGAAAATGGATGAAGCCACCCAGAAGAGGCTTTCCCATTGGTACTTAACGAACCAAGGGAGGGAGGACAAAAGAAAAAGGAATGGCTGAGATGCATCTGTGTGTTCTTGAGGTTTGAAAATGGGTAAGGGGCATTGGGTCCTGGGCTTCTACTTGCCCAAACAAAAGTGAAGGAGAAGTGTGATGTTTTTCATAGGGGAAAAAGTACAAACACCTCGCTCTGGAAAAAACATTCACCCTCTCAAACTTGTCATTCCCCTGGGCCACCATGGGGCCTGTGGAATATGTTAATGTTTATATTCCCCACGGCCTGAATTTCCCAGCCTGGAGTTAAACTATTCAGGACAGGAGACGTGAATAATTTCCCGTGATGTATCTCCCCCAAGAAAATGATACCTCAGTTAAAAGGTATTTAAATACCTCTTGCTCTCTAGGACTACAGATTTATTTCTTCAAGGGTCTGTTGGGACTATGGCAGTGTTTCTGAGCTCCTTGAAGTACCTATTTACATTTAAGTTCAAAAAGCCTTTGTAGGACTTAACAAACAGCCTCCTTTTACCCAGTGTTGAAGGGAATCTTTATGAACAAATGGGGAGGGAGGGCAAGAGTGGGAGAAAACTCTGAATCTCTGCAGAGCACCAGCTCTTACCACTACAGTGTAACTTGGACAGAGTCTCTGCCAGTGAGTGTGTTTGGATGGAGCTGGTTGCTCTCAGCCCTTTGCTGTCATGGGCATCACCCATTCCATGGTGTCTCTTCCAAGCCCTGCACAGTCCCTCCTCTTCCTAAAGAAATGGGCTTACACCACATGGAGCTGTCCCAGGAAGCCAAAATTCTGCTCAAGCCCTTCGCCAAGAAAAGTGAGATTTTTATAATCTGTGTCCTAAGATGGCCAGTTTGTAATTATCTGGTAGGGGGAGAAAAGGACACTACTTGAATATTAATTTAGGCTTATGTCTGATTTCATAGTAGACATGATGTAGTGTTGCAACCATGAAAATTCTGTCTCTATGTAGAGAAGAATCTCTGGAATTTTATTTTCCTGCTGAGCTCACACTCAGGAATTAAAACTTTATCCTTACACTGATTTCTTCTAGCCTGGAGTTTTCACCTCAACGAGACACCAAAAGAGTTTCAGACACAATTCATGTATAGCAAGCCTGACTATGGAGATAAATATTCAATATATTCTGAAATCAGAACACTTAAGTATTTGAAATTGGGCAGATGTCCAAAAATGAACATTTAAGTTTTTTTGGGGGAAAAAAGATCTCAGTTTCCATTTTGCTCCTTTTTAAGAAAATCCTGTTCTCCATATCTAGAATTATATTTTACTTTCCTTCAATTCCCGACTTGATGCAGCATTCCTGTAACAGTTTTTCAGTGTTTAAGGTGTAGCTATGGGAAATACAAGAGAGTGCTGTTAGAGCTGATTCTGGAAAGTTTAATGTGGGGAGGGATCTGCAGACACTTCACCTGGGGATTTGTTTCCCTAGATACTCCTGCTGTCTTGTCTTCATTGGCTGATTTCCCTGGAAACAGCAGCTAATATTGAAAAATATCTGGGATAAAACTGTAGAAAATAAAAAGCCCATGCCTTAAATTAATTTTAAATTAAAAACCATATGCTACCCTTAATTGAAATAGAGTAGATTGAGATTAAATATTGGGTAGAAATTGTTCCCTGTGAGGGTGGGCAGAGAAGCTGTGGCTGCCCCATCCCTGGCAGTGCCCAAGGACAGCTTGGACAGGGCTTGGAGCACCTGGAATAGTGGAAGGTGTCCCTGCTCATGGAAGGGGGTTGGAACTGGATGAGCTTTAAGGTCCCTTCCAACCCAAACCATTCTCTGATTCTATAATAATATTTTATTTCAGATGTTGATTTTTTTTTTCCTTTTTGAATGTAACAAAAAAGTTGAAAATTTTTAGTTACAGAAGAAATCTGGTTATGAATGAAGGAGAAAATATTTATTTTTGCTACTCTTGGTTGGGTGGGGCTTTTCCTGCAGTAAAGTTCTTGTGCAGGTGTATTTAGTATGGACATCTTTTCTTGCTGTGGGACAAGGAAGGAAACACAGGTGTCTGTTTACATGGGGTTTAATGTGGGGCACATGCAGGACTTAAAGATAAAAGTAGTATCAAGGATGTTTCTTCCTCTAAGGGAACTTTTTTATCTCTACTGGGAGAGGAAATCTGAATATTCATTTTCACTTTTAAAGTTTTAAAGCTGTCTTTGAGACCAAATTTAATTAAATTTTTTATTATTAAATTTCTGTATTGCAACTTAAATGTGTATTTTAACCCAAATCTATTAACAATTCTAATAAATTACTCCAGGTAGTCTCTCACATAGACATTACCAGCAGTCTCCAGCATTCAGCATTTTGGAAATCCTAAAAAATACGTTGATCAAAATTAACTCTTTCTCCTATAACTTGTGAGATACAAAGGGATTGGTGTTTTAGCTAAAATACATGGTATCAAATCAGTAGATAAAAGATTCTTATTCTTTAGAAATACAAACACCTGCAAAAGGGATGTGTTTTTATTGTTATTTTAAAGAACCCCAAATTTTGGGTTAAATATGTTTTTGGTAAAATATGACTTTCTGCATGTTTATATATCTAAACAGAGACAGATATACACACACATTTTCCCAGTCTGATAAATCACTTCCCTGCTTGGCACAGAAACCCTGAAGTGGTACAGATGCTACTAAATTCCATTTCTATTCTGAATTAGAAAATTAATTAACTTCTTTGCTGAGGCTTTAGTTCAAGGAACATTGGGGGTTTGTCTTATCAGAATCACAGTCACAAGGACAAGTGACTGTGATTTCCATGCAAATGTTTCCATTTCCAAGTCACTGAAGAATTAAAAGAGGGTTTTTTCAGCTCTAAGGATCTTTCAAAGTTATCAGTGAGGAGCCTGTTATTGTTCTTGCAAGTGTGGTTGGTGAAACCTCCATACCCAATTCAGCTTAATAATTTCTGTAGGCAGAATTTTCTGTCCAGCCCACTTGACTTTGGGAGATCTGAAACGGGTAACTCAGTTGGCTAAATCAGACAGCAAAGAGAGAAGGACTGAAAAAAGACAGGACATTTAACCTGCAGTGAGAGGTTTGTTACTTTTGTAGTTTGATATGATTAATTACATTGCAGCCAATGGTTGGTTCTTATTTAACACCTGCCAATGACAGACAGCAGGAAATAATTTTTACAGATCTTTGAAAGGCCTTTGAAGAGCCTTTTATTACATCTCACAGTGAAATAAATAGTTGAGTGGAACATTGGAGGCTATGAATGGGAGGTTGAGGCTGATACTTGGAATCTCCTGTCATATGGCCTTGCTAACATTGTGGGAATTTATGGTTATAAATTCCTTGTAAATGATGCTGTTAGCATCATGTTTTCTTAAATAACTGCATATATTTTTAAATAAGAGAAAAGACAAGGAAATCAAGAGTTGTTTTAATTGGAATGAAATGTAGTAGTCCAAGCATGATGACTGTAGAGACAATGGATTGCAAAAATCCCAAACACCAGATGGTTTGCATACACTCTGCTCATCTGAGAAAGTGTGGAATAGGAAAATCTGCCTGTGGCCATTTGGTAATTCAGAGGTTTGTCTGAAAATGTCCTTATTCAAGAGGTTCTGTTTGTGCAAATATTCTATGGTGGAATTACAAGGCACAAGTTATAGAATCATCAAAGCACTATATAGCTTAAGAAATGTGGGGTTTGTTATTCTTTTTTCTTCTCCATTTTTTTCCAATACTTCTGCTGTTATTGAAAAAAACCCCTTTGTTTTGGAGTTGTTTATCTTTTCCTCTGCAGCCTTTTTTCCTTCAGGATTGTGATGAATCTGCCCCTTGCTCTTGGCATGCAGAGATAGCAAATTCCTTCCCAGAACTCCCAAGCCATTCAGGAGTGGCCCCAGAGAACCTCAGAGCAGTTTCCCCTTCAGAGCCTGGCTGGGGATTGCCAAGGCATTCAATAATTCATTAACAATCCCTGGTGTTTTTAAGCACTTCAGATCATTTCATTGCTTATGACAGAACCTGTTCCTTGGTCTTGAAGACACAAATGACACATCCACAGACCACATACCTTTAGTTCAGCACGTGAGAATTTCTCCATTTTGCATCAAAAACTTTTACTCCTGTTTTCTATTTGACAGGAATGAGAATGAAATGAATCCCTTTCTGATCTTGGTTTCTCTGCTAAGATTTATATCTAGTACTGGTTTTAATGATCTTCCCCCCGACAATCTGCCCATTAGAAAATAGAATAAAATGATCTAATATTGGACAAACTAACACTTGTAAAATAGTAATGATTTTCTATCTGTATTTAATGATGAATCTGAAGGGAAACTACTGGTGGAAAGCTATGCACCCTTTTCCAAATCTCCTAGGCCATCTCTTTATTTTAGTGTATAACTTGTGTGTGTGCACAGTGCAAACATCTGATAGGAAATATGAGTAGCTCACAGACTCCTTCTCGTGCATATGTTTATCTTGTAAGCAAAATAATTACAATAATACTGCATGGGCAAAGTGAGTGTGTATATAGATACATTTTCCAGAGCTGCACCAATGAGAACTATCGTGCTGAACTCTGTAGCTGTGGAAATTTAGAGAATTATTTATGCACCATTCAGGGGCTGTAATTTCTTCCTTAATAATGTCTTTGCAATTATGTTGCCTACAAGGTTACCCAAAATTTAAATAAAATAAAAACCCTTTCTGCCTGTGAGTTGGTTACAACCCATGCAGTGTGTAGTCTGTTCAGAAGGTATATGGAACTGGAAAACCTTTTATTTTAGCTGAGTGTCTTCCCATTGATGTGCTGATTCTTGAGAACCTGCAGCTTTTATCAGAGTGAATGGTCTGGAAATACAAATTTGCCAGTTCTGGAATATAAACTAAAGGAGAAAGTAATAAGGAAAAGTTACAGGAATTACTGAAAGTTTTGTATAACCTGGAGAATGGTAACTTTTTCCTGAAACAAGCTGATTTGTCAATGAGTGCAAATCAAAAAAGGAGCATAGGGCTTGACTGTGTGTTGTGGATTGAAACTGGATTAAGTTGTTTTTTCTTCCAGTGTGATGTGACAGACTGGAGTCTCTTTGTTAAGACTTATCATTGAGAGAACACACTATGAAAGGTCTCCAGTTTAAACACATAAAAGGTAATTTGGTAAAAAAAGTATCAATATAGGACTATAACCTTCCCCTTTAAAAATTAAATACATGGTGGTTAATTTGTTGGTTTGTTTTTAATAAAAAGGAGACAGATCCTGGAAATTTCATGAAGTCATTCCAGGGGGTTCTGAATCACAGTATCAGTGTAGTTTTGGCTAGAGGAAAGCAGCCATTCCAGACTTATTTCAGGACAAAATTGTGATAATTACCTTCTTTTCATGGTGAGTTTGATGGATGAAAAACTAAAGAAACACTTATCTCCTTAAAAAATTTAAAGTAACAATACTGAGTCTTGTAGTGTTACGATAAGACTCCAAATTCATGTAGCAGTTTCCATTAGATGAGAGGAAAGCTTAAGATTTTCTTCTCTTGAAGGTGACATCTCACCATCTCACCTGAATCTCATGTTTCGTTTCATGGAGTAACTTTTTTTTTTCTATAGATTGTCCAGCAAAATGCAATTCTGGTTATTAGTCCTTGAGTTCCCATGTTGATGATAAATAAGAAAATACATTAAATTCTTGTACTCAGTGTTGTTTATTCTGTTACAATCAAATAAAATGTAACAGATTTGCCAAATTACAGCTGCTATAGCATTTCATATTTGAAGGGAAATTAGTATTTTAAGGCTGTTTAAAGGATCACTGGCAAAGGTATCAGCAAAAGCAGGTTTAACATAAAAGCAAAAGCACAATGAAGTTTGTTTGGCAAGGTTCACTCTACTGCTTTCTAGATGGTTAAAGCAAACAAAAATCTGAAAACCAAAGTCAACCCCCAAAATGATGTGTAGGCTGGGAAGGGAGGGAGGGGGAGAGAGGATAAGGGTGAGAAAGAGTAAGGCTAAAAAGGAATGAGGAATTGAATTCCAGGGTTCAGAGTAGACCCCCTTGCTGAGCTGAGCCCTGGACTTGACCCACAGTTCATGCCTAAGGGTTGGAATTCATTATAGCAGAACACTAACTCACTTACTGGCCTACCTTACATCAATATTAAACTTCTTTGACCAACATAAAAATGCTCTAAAAAGCCCATGAAGATGAAAAAAGCAGCTCACTCCTATGGCAAAACATTTAGTGGCTTTGGCAACTTAATTTTTCATGTATGGAGAGTTAAAATGTAACAAATTGTTTATTCTTCTGGGTAAATCTGTTTAGCAGGTGGATTGTGAGACATCTTTTATAGTTCTTTTTCTCTTTGCCATGAGAAGGATGAATGCATCAAACAATTGCCAGAAGCAAGAAATTTGAAAGAAGGCCTTCACACATCTGACTCATTAAGTTGAAACTTTTGCATCTGCATTCACTTTGTCAGCTTGCAGAAATGTTTAATCAAGGATTAGAGAGACTGATGATAACTTGTGTTTTTTGCTTAGATAGCTTTTAATGGAGCCATAATTCCAAATGAGCTGCATTTCTCATGTCAGCCCTAATGAGCCTGCAAACCCCTTGCCATCTTTCTGAAGTGCAGGTGCCAAGTGTGGCTGTGAGTGGCAATATATGGGAATGCCTGTAAATGTACAGGAGTGGCCAGCTGTGTGTTTGTGGGACCCTCAGCCTCAGCCACGGCCAGGGAAACAAAGGGCTAAGAGAGGATGAATTCTGCTTGTCTTTAATGATTTTGCTCGATAAAACTGGTAGTTGTGGATCATGATATGGAAGCTGGGCTTGGAATACCCAACAGAGAATGGGTTGTCATGGACAGATGTTGGTGAACCGGAGCTGTTGGAGGTGTGGAGAGGGAGAGAAACAGATGTTCAATAGGTATGGGTCACATACCAGAAGGGTCTCTGCTGGACACATTGACTGACTCTTAAGTAGAATCAATTGGGTTGGAAAGACCTCCAAGTTCATCAAGTCCAACCCTTGGGCCAACTCCAGTCCCTTTACCAGATCATGGCACTCAGTGCCACGGCCAAGCTCACCT
>JAWWLZ010000082.1:52806499-52820352 GCA_035041345.1 Poliocrania exsul
AGAGTGAATGCCAGCAAAGCCACCCCCTGCAGACTTTGGCTCAGGTGAACTCCAGGGAATCTTGGAATATTTGCCCTTTGAGGAATGTGAACATGCAAGGCACCTTCTTTAAGCACAATCATGATACAGTGACCATGTGGATTTCCCCATGTGGTTTGTGTCGGATTTTGTTGTTCTGATATTGCTGAGGAGTAAAATTTCCAAACTACCTTTAGCTGGAAGTCTGAGGAATATCTGTCCTGGGAGGAATATCTGGAATATCTGCCCTGTGATGAATGTGAACATGTCACTGTCTCCAGACTAGCAAACACCTTCTTTAAGCATTATAATCATACAGTGACCATGAGGATTTCTCCATCTGGTTTGTGTAGGATTTTGTTGTTCTGATATTGCTGAGGAGTAAAATTTCCAAACTACCATTAGTTGGAATTCTGAGGAGCAATCATCCCATTTTGGAATCCTTTTTTTTTACTCCCTGCAGTGCCTTTGGGGTCTGGGCTGCTGTGGGGCTGCCCCTGTGCATCTGATCCCAGGGTCAAACCCCTGGGAACACTTTGCAGCACATTTTCAGTTTTCTAACAAGTTGTCTATTTGACAAGAACAAAGAGAAGCTTTCTTAGCCCTGTGAGGAACCTGTGCCCTGCTTTGTAGGCAGTGCCAGCCCTCTGCTGCAGTTGCTTTCTCTCCTCTGTGGTAGCTCTTGGGCAGCACCTGCTCTCAGGGTTATAAATCAGAGACCCTTCTGAGGAAACCTGGGGCAGAATTCCTCCAGCTTCATGACCACCATTATAGCCATCAGGAACAGCAGAAAGCCAAACTAATTTAGGAGAGTAGAAGAACATTTGGGAAGTCTTGCCTGGTTATCACACCCTGGGTGTCCCCAGAGCTGTTCTATTCAGGGAGAAATGTAAAAGCTGCAAAGAGGTTGTGCCTTTGCTGAGTATCTATTTTGCTCTGTATGTATTTGCTTAGTCCCACCTCACTGACACTTCAAAGAAAACAGATAATTAGGATTGGTATCTAATTCTGAACATAGAGTATTGTTATATTTATTTGGTGAAACTGGAAACTTCAAGGATATTTTGATTGTTCTGGAAAAATGAGATTTTCTTGCACTGACTGGCTGTACATAAACTGAATTAAGAGCTCAATCATCCCCTCTGTAATGTCCTACATGGGATTGCCTCTTAATAAGGTTTACTGAACATATTCTTTATAGAATGTCTAATTAAGCTTTT
This sequence comes from Poliocrania exsul, assembly GCA_035041345.1. NCBI lineage: Eukaryota > Metazoa > Chordata > Aves > Passeriformes > Thamnophilidae > Poliocrania > Poliocrania exsul. The sequence goes on from JAWWLZ010000082.1 coordinate 52,807,738, forward strand.
AGATTCCCATTCATTCTGCAACAGAAGTGAAAGTCTGGTAAGTTAACAGTGACCAAAACTTCCACTCAAAATGGTTTGGAAGTGTTAACAGCAAGAAACTGTTATTTGAACTCAGTCTGACCTTGTGCATAACACAGGACAGTAGTTTTTTCTTTTAAAGAAATCAACTTTAAAGTCTAATATGGGAATTATTTGAAATAGCATCTGTAATACCAGTTATATAATATTATATATTCGATGGTTCTATACACCATTTAGGGTGATACCAGCAATGAGTGAGCTCTGCCTGGCACAGCACATGCACACACCACGTGCTTGTAGCAAACCCCCTCTGTCAGTTATGAGATTAAAACTTTACTAAAATTAATTTTCAGTCTGCATCAATCTTTTATCAGCACCTAAATTAACTCAGAATTTTGTTATTTCCTAACACAGCAAATAAGTCACACCTTTTGAAATGCTCCTGCAGTGTAGGAATTGCAGTTCTTTGAAAGTGAAGATTAACTGAATTTCTAAATCAGTTTGGTCATTTAACCCAAATTTTTTCATGATCCCTTTTAAGTGCTAATGCAAAGATTCATCCAAACTTAAGAGAAGTAAAATCAGGCTTTTATTTTAGTACCTTATTGGCCCCTGAATTGTGGTTGTTTTTGCAAGGCTGCCAGGACAGCAGACCCAGAGTGCCTGTATATTTATGTGTATTAAAGGACAGCTGAATGGGAGAGAAAGAACAGAATGGGATAAGCAACATCTCACACCTGTTCTGAAAGGTAATTTATAGACACTTTTCTTGCCTGGTGATGAAAAAGGAATAGTCAGACAACATCACTTCCTACCATCATCATTCCACTGAAGCGCGAAGGGGAAGAATCAGCCTGACACTGTTGGTCAGACTCCCTCAAATATTTGACCAGGAAGTTTGGAAGTGCTTTTTTCCATAAGTTGCCCAAGAGATTGCAGCTCTTCATTAACCAGACTGGGTCAGAATCTACTTTATTAGTTTATTTTGGTAAAATATTTGTTGCTTTTCTCCACAACATGTAAAAACAAATCAGAAATATTACTTATATTTTGTCGTGTATCAAATAATGTTGTATCTTCTTTTAATCATCCTTACTTTACATTGAAGTGGACAGAAACACACAGAGCTGTTAAAGGCAGATTTTCAAGTAGCCAGATTTAATTCTGAGCATCCTTTCTTTCTGATTAATGTGACAAGTTTATTCACCCCTGGGTTTATTATTTTATTTTATTTTATTTTATTTTATTTTATTTTATTTTATTTTATTTTATTTTATTTTATTTTATTTTATTTTAATTGTCTCAATGTCCTACAGTGGGTCACAGCAAGCAACAGAGAAATAATTGCAAGGGGGGAAGATGGGAGAGCAGCAGCTCTGTGGGGAGAGAAAAATATTAGCTTTTTGAGTCCTTTATTTGGAATTCAGCAGAGCCTTTTTCTGACTAAACCAGGGATTAGAAGTAAATCATAAATACTGAGATGTTTGTAGGAGAAGAACTTGGTAGAATGATGTGATAAGACAGTTGAGGGAGTGGTGTGACCTCTACAGGCTGCATGGCAATAGATAACTTAGAGAGGTCAGGAGCTGCATTTCAAAGGTTGTTCAAAACTCTTTATTCACTCATTTATTAATTTATTTGAATACTGCTTTTTTTTTTTTTTACATGCTATTAATATTAGGTTTAAAAACTAAAAAGCTGTTTGTTTGCTGGGATACTGTTGGCATTTTTTTCCCCACAAAAAGTAGAATTAAATTTCAGTCTGCCAAATAAATGCTGATTGCTAAGTGAAAAAATACTTTTTAAAACAATTTTTGATTCCTTTACTGTAATCTCAAGGGAGGGTGTTGTTAGTTTTTACCACAAGATATCTTTAATAAAGTCACTTTTACTTTTATTTATCTTTCTCTTACTGGCATTGAAACCCTTGAGTTCAGGATTTGACATCTAAAACAATTTCTGAAATTCATATCACATTGTGTGCATTAAACACATGTAATATTTTTAGATTGTGTTTCTAAGTAATACAAAATATTACTTTCCTATTTTTTAAGTGCTCTTCTGTGTTTAGATACTTTTATATATATATTCATATATAGATATATTCAGCCAATGGTCTGTATTGGGAAGTCTGAATTCTGTCATCAGAGATTACTAATAGTAAATGAAGTCAGAGGGACTAGTTCAGGAAGGTGGCATTAATTGTAAGACTATCAGAACTGTATCATTACCAGCCTGCTTGTATGCACTTCCAGCCTTTATATTTTTGCTTTTTTCTCCCAGGAAAGTGCAGAGAACGAAAGAATCCAACCTGCCCCTTTATCATTTGAATAATTGCTGTGATGATGCTTCTCCCTTTGCCAGGGAAAGCAGAGCAGAACAAGAGCTGCCTCCTGGTCTGCCATGCTGAGCCTGCCTTCAGAAAGCTGTTCCTGCAGCTCATTTTCAAGTTAGATCTGTCCTTGCAAGAGGAGAATGGGGGGAAAGTAAAATGCTTCATCCTGAGATCCAAATCAACAAGAAATTTGGAGTGGGAGGAGGGAGAGGTTATGCCAAGTGGGAGTGAGAGGGATACAGAGCGATCAAACCCCAGTCACACCAGCATCACTGATATGGAGACCAGCCCAGTGCCAGGGCACACTTGGGTGAAGCTCTGCACTGTAGGCAAGGAACAGAAGCATAAGCTCTCCTTTGGGGCTCTTTAATGGCTCTGTGCACTCCCCAGTCAAGCAGATTTAACTTCTCAAAGCAGATGAACACTGATGGAAATAATAGCCTGTATCACTATTAAGTAAGGAGGAAAAAAAGATTGGAGGGTGAACTAGTAATGCTGCTTTGCAAAGGTGCCCAAGGCATTTATTTGTTTCAGTAAAATCTGTTTCCACAAGAAATGTAGATTGTTCTGATTAAGCTTCTTCCCATGATCTCAATGACAGGGTGATGCTCAGAGGTGGTGAGATGATGGAGAAGCTGCTCTGCTCGGCACTGGCCATAGGAATCCAGTTTAGCATTTAGGAGTGTTTAAATTTGCCCTGCTCCAGTGGCATCTGCCATGGTAGGCATTGCCTAACGTGGGTGTTGGCACAGAGCTCGACCCAATCACTTTGGGAAACACTGCCAAGGTTTGGCCAGTGAAGGTACAGGGAAAATGAGCAGAGAGGCAGCACAAAGTGCAGGATTCATAAACACAATTGCTGTGCATTAACCCAAATGTCTTTTCGTGTCTCTTGAAGTCAGCATGTCAAATTAGGCATATGTTTAAACTGCTAAATTAGTTTTAAATGCACTGAACAGCAGAGATGGAAGAGCTCAGCATGAGGGCTGTAAACCCCCAAGTGAACTTTAGGACTCAATTCCACAAACCTTGTGCTGGCACCTGTCCACATCTCACAATTCAGCCATTCCTTCATGGCAAGGTGAAGAAATCTTGCAGGTGGTTTCTCCACCATCAGTCATCTCCCCAGCGGTGCTGCAGATGCATACAGTGAACATGAAAATGCAGATACATACAGTGAACATGAAAATGCAGATACATACAGTGAACATGAAAATTCACTGGCCAAGAAAATAAACCTCTTTCTCAATGCCTTTGGGGCTGAATTCACTCTGGTGCTGATGGCATTGGCTGGGGTGTATGAAATGTCACCGCCTTCCATGTGCCAAACTCTCCCACCTTCTCTTGCCATCAAACCCACACAAAGCCAAGCGATGGTTGGTTGTTTTCTTTTGGTTTGTTTTTTCTCCTGATCACTAAGATTTTATATTCAGTGCTATGTCATGACCAGATTGAATGAGCTGTAGCTTCTGTCTCAGTGACTTATGTTTCGTGATGACTTTGGTTTTATGCTTGTGTTGATAGGATTGTAACTCTCCCACCCTGTTACCAGCAAGCCAAAATCAAGCATATTTTCCCACAACATACAACACATGGCTAGACAAAAGTTTTGGGGTCAAGTATTGCAGTTTAGCCAATATAGGGAACTGTTTTAATTTTCCTGAGTGTGTTTTCTTTAAAAGCCAAAGCCCAGTCAGGTCTGTTTAGAGGGAGGGTTAGGAACTGTACATGTCTTCTGCTTTTGATGGTTCTTGAAAGTGAACAGAACTCCAGCTGGCACTGAGATGGTCTTTTCTAGGGAATGTGTGGCACAAAGAATGTGGCTTTTAAAAACAAATCACTAAACTGCAAGTGAGAAAGGAAGAGTGATTGAGGATATATGGATAAATAGCAATAGAAAATCTGATTTTTGAGTGCTATGGAACAGCTCTCCTGGGAGACAGCTTGCTGAGATTCTATCCTTTGTTCTCAGATGATCATCTCCCTGGTTACATCCAAGTGGAATTGGGGTTTCAGGAACTCGGGGAAAATTCAAAGGTAAAGTCTTAGATTGTACTGAGAGTGGTTTTGAAACAAGAAGCTTCAATGATAAGGGCTTGACCTCAAGTGGAAGAGTTTTGATGGTGTTGGGAGTAGGGAAGCAGGGGAGGCATTTGAGAGGGTTTTGTTGGGTTTTTTTGTTCTCCCAGGAGTTTACCAGGTAGGGCTTTTTTTTTCCCTTGTGACTGAAGGCTACAGGCTGGTAGTTTGAATTAAATTACTTGTGCTTCTATTTGGAGGATGTTATGTTACACAGTTAGTTACACTCTGTTAGCTTGGGTGGCTTTAGAGTGGTAAAGTGGTTTTTCTTTTCTTTTTTTTTCCCTCCCTTGATTCATTCATTCATTCATTCAGGGCAGTGCCAGCACACAGTGGTGGGTACCCATCAGTTTGTGTCACAGCCACAAAAAAAAAAAAAAAAAAAAAAAAAAAAAAAAAAAAGGGAAAAAGAATGAAACCAGCCTCCAGATTTGCTGGAGCTTGACTTTCTGCTCTTCCTCATAACAGGTGGAAAAACATGACAGCTTCTTCACAGGAGTTCTAATGATTTCACTGCAGTGGGGAACAGGAGTTTTCAGCAGTCAGTGGGGGTGTTTATTTAAAATATCCCAAACTGCCACTTGTTCAGCCACACAGCAAGGTTGTTGGGGATGAATTGCCAGAACTGTGAATCAAGATTTCCTGCCCACATGCTTTCTTCTCTTGTCAGCCTTGTCAAATTTCTCTTGCTAAAATCAAGGAACGCTCAGTTCCTTTAAAGAAGGGATCCATTCTCTGTGAGCACAGTTCTTTTTTTCCTTTCTGCCTCATGAATATTTAAAAAGCATTAATCTTGTTTGGTACCTGACTGATAAGCACTGGGCAAAAAAATCTGTCAATGCAATTTCATTACTGAACTTAGATCAGAGCTTTTTGAATGTTGCTACAGTTACTGGGTAGAATTTTAAAATATACCCAAATTCCTTTGGAACAGATTCACCATTTCCACTCTTTAGTAGCACCATTAGTAATTCATACATTAGAGAGAGGAGATGCAATTAAAATTTACATTGCTTTTGTGATATATCCCAGTAGCAGTTATTGATGTTGCAGAATGGTGCACAAAATGTGACTCCAAGACATCCCATCCTGGTTTGGGATGTCACACTCTGGGGCAATGGGGTACAGACTCTGTCAGCTTTACTTGAGCCTGTAAACAGGAGGCTTAACATGAATGGAATTACAAAAGAGATCAGGATGTAATCCATGCAATGATTTTCCAGTTCTCTGCTCCCATTATTGTGATGGATTATTTTTTTAGTTTATTTTATTTTCTCCCCAGTGAGCTGTTCATTTCTGAGTGTGACTGGTCCATAATCAGACAATCCCAGGAGGAAACTGGAACTTGCTCAGTAGCAAAGTTTATTTGGCCCTCTGGGAATTAGCAAATTAGGAGTCTTCAGTGATTGTCTTAAACATGTAACAGCAGTAGTTTGGGGCAGTTAATGATGTTACTGCTTTAATTTCTGGGATGGCTGTTGAGAGGTGTGTCATGGTGTCAAACCTGCTGGCAATCAGTGGCACACAGCTGGTGCCCACACCCAGCTGGTGCCCACACCCAGCTGGTGCCCACACCCAGCTCAGTGGCACGAGGAGGAGAATCAGGAGAAGGGAGAACTTGGAGGGTGAGACAACAACAGTGTAATGATTGAAACAAGGGCTGTGCAGTGCCATTGCTCACTGGCTTATACACTTTTCCACACTCTGGCTTTGTGTGTTTTTGAAAGAGGACATTTCACCTTTTGACCCTGGTAGCTTCTTGTGGGTGTCTTTCCTCTTGCATTTTTCAAGACACAAGAATGGGAGAAACAGCAATAATGCCCTTTGAACAATTAATTGTCAGGCTGTAACTTTTTTCCCCTTAACTCTTCCTGCATCCAATTGGCTATAATGGATATTTCCTGCAGATTTCTCTACTTCACATGGTGCCCTCAGCATGGCCAGTGCTAGGATGCACCAGGTGCCCCCAGCATGGCCAGGGCTGCAGGATGCACCAGGTGTCCCCAGCATGGCCAGTGCCAGGATGCACCAGGTGTCCCCAGCATGGCCAGGGCTGCAGAATGCACCAGGTGTCCCCAGCATGGCCAGGGCTGCAGGATGCACCAGGTGCCCCAGCATGGCCAGTGCCAGGGCTGCAGGATGCACCAGGTGCCCCCAGCATGGCCAGGGCTGCAGGATGTACCAGGCTGGCAGAGGGGAGAAAGGGAAATACAGGAGCAGAAGTGAGAAGTGGAAGGAGCCTGTAGGATAAAAGGATCGACAATGAGTTTGACATTTTACTCCTTACAGAAGCTGTCTGTGGTCATCTTGGACACCTCTGTCTCCTTCACCCTCAAACCAGGAGAAGTACTAAACTATAAATATATGGGAAGAAAAAGTAGCGAGTGGTCAACAGGGAAGAGTTGTATTTAAATATTTGAAGTTTTACTGGAAGAATCCCATAACAGAAGATGACCAGAATTAAAAAAAAAAAAAAGAAAACCAAACAAACAACAAAAAAAAAGAGTATAAGCATAGTGAAGAGGCAGTTGGAAAGAAATACTCCTTCTTGGGAATGTTTGGGGAGTTCATTTAAAGATAAAAAACTGATCAGATAGAAAACAGTTTTGGAGGCACTGCCCAAAGTTTACACACATTTATGAATTGTTCCAGACTTAACACAGATTTTCCTTGTGGGGACCATGGCATTAAATTGGTTATGTCAGTCTGTGCCATGCAGAAGGGAGAGGTGTGGTACCAGGCTAAAATTGCATGTGATTTTCTCTGTATCAGTAAGACAGTTGGCAGTTTCTAATCTTAAGACTTAGGAGTTTATCAGTCTGCATAGGCTTTCAGTCTGCATATGTAAATATATGAATATTTAAAAAAATAATGAACTGCAGTGAAGTGTTTCATTTTTCATTTATCAGAATCCACCATTTCTTTTGAAAAAAATACTACATTAAAACTGAACTACAGTAGCTCCCCTTTCTAAGTGTTAGGTTGATGAATCACACACCACCACGCCAGACTGACATTCCCACTCTATTGCATTTGATTTAATACTTTAAAACTTTGTTCTAATAAGTTTGGCAGGGAAAATTGGAACTGCAGATGTGCATCTCTGCAACGCTAATATCGTGGCTTCCTTCCAGCATGGCCTGTAGTAACTCCCCAAGGGCAGGTTGCTGGATGATAAATCTGAGGAAAAATATAAATATGAGCTTCCAAAATAAGGCTGGGTTGAAGTTTTAGCAACAAACACAGCTCCCATCAGAGCCACGTTTGTGATCTCTGTCTGCCTTCACATCACTCCTTTGGCTCCAGGCCCTGGGAAGGAATTGCTGATAAGAAATGCTATTGAGGACAGATAGAAATGTTAATGATGATGTCTGTGCTGCACCTGAGCTCTTGTACTAACCGTGTCTTACAAGGGCTAATTGTGTAATTAGGCTGTGAGATGGGGGGAACTGCAGCCACAGAGGAAGGAACTTGGAGGGGCACATTTGGATGGAAATTGTTCTCTTGGGTACATTTAAAGTTGCAGAAAAGTCAAAATGCAGGACATTTGTTCAATGCCTGTTCAATCACTATTTTTTTCCCCATATTTTCTCCTGTCTACTGCCTTAAATGCTCTGTTCATATCTTTTTAGATTTCCTTTTGCACGTAGACAGGAATTAGCCCAAACAGGACCCAACTTTCATGACACAAAGCAAAACAAAGTATTTCTGGTTCTGAATGGAAAATCTGGTTTTCTCATACATAGGGATTATGCTGAACAACACAAACAACAGCCAAGAATTTGGTCAAATGATTCTTTAGCTTTCTAAAATAGCTCTTAAATTGATGACTGCCAAAACGTATGAGGTAGAAAAAAAATGCATAATATCCACCTTTGGTCTTTTTTCTCTAAGTTTCACATTTAGTTTGTTGTCAGAGACACAGTATTGGACTATACTTGTTGATTTTCCATCTGAACCATAACAGATACTCTTTTAAGTTTATTCTGGAGCTGTACAAGCCTTTCAAACAAAGAAACATATTTTTTTAAATTTTAAATAGAGTTTAATGTCACCAACTTTAATAAAAATCATCTTGCTAACACCTCCCAGAAAAATATAATAGACAATAGTCTGTCTTGTTAGATAACATTAATGGATGATAGAGTCTAGACGAAGTATTTTGAAACCTGATGATGAACCTTTTATTTATCTTTTTTTTAGGTGTAAACTCAGTTTAGCTCTGGTTCACTCACAGGTGTTAATCCTACAAACTTACTTAGGGACAACGGGTAAAATGACTGCATGTGTAAATATAATATAATATAATATAATATAATATAATATAATATAATATAATATAATATAATATAATTATAATATAATATAATATATAGCATGCAGTGGCAGTGACTCTTTAGGTTCTTTGGGGTTGAGGTTAATCCATTCTAAAATTATCATTTCCTGTGTAAAACTCTTAAATGTAGATCCTGTAGAAGAAATTTTAATCCCTTTTCCTTGTCCTTCATTTCCTCTGGGGACTGTGCCTACTGTGGACGCTTTTTAAGGCTGTGTATGAGATTTAAGTGAACTCTGGGGCTTTAGAGGGTCCTGGGACCTTCACCTTGCCCAGGAGGAGTTCCTGGATCCCCAGCAGAAATTCACTGACTGAAATGATTGCTCTAAGTCCTCATTTTTAGTCACTAATTTTTTATTGGCCACTAAGGTTTTGGAGATCTTTAATATTAAATTTAATAAAAGCTTCTATATAAATGTTTCCTGTTGGCCTAGGGAAAACTGTTCTGCACATAAGGGCAGCATTTCAGAACTTCAGGCATCTGATGCTCTGCAGATACCAGTGAATAACAAATTTAATCCAATAATACGCAGTTCCTTAAAAAGAGAAGCTGGAATAGATCTCACTTGCTGAATTAATTGATTTTACATGTAAATGTAATCCTTTTCTAAAGAGAGATTTGTTCCCAAGAATACAATTTGAAGTAATGAGGTTGCCTAAATCTAATGGTGCTTCTGCCTCATGTTTGAAAGCTCCAAAGATGAAAGAGAAATTCATAATCATTTTGCAGTCGAGTTTAAATAATTCATTTGCTTGCTTACTCTTCAAAGCATACTAATAAAGTGAAATGCCTTCCACAGTGAAGATTTCACAGTCAAAAATATGAAATGTGGCCAGGAGATAGAACTGATTGAGCTGATTTTCATTATCTCATTCAGGTGTTGTGGTTGGTGTGAAATGGTCCATGGTATGCAAAGCACTCACCTGGTTTGCTCACATGTGCAAACAGATGGAAAGGACAAAATCTTTGATGGGAAGAGGAGTTAACAGGGAAAGAACTACAGACCAAATGCATCTTCAAGCTTAAAAACAATACAACTTGTGACATTTGATGTCATGTTGGGATCAGTAACAAAACTTGCATGGTCTTCTTGAGGGGCAGCATCATCCTCCACAATGTCATGATTGTTAATTGTTAATTAAGAGGAAATCTTTCCCTGGAAAAAAATATATACAATAAATACCCTAAATTCAAGCAAGAATTCTACTCTATTTAATGCTAACTTTTTTCTCCTTTTTTTCTTTCTTTTTCTTAAATGAAAAAGTGAGAGGTATTTTAGTACTAGAAGGTCAAGCCTCTCCCCTGAAAGAGGAATTTTAAAGGACTAGCACACTCCAGGTGTAGCTCCCCCAGCCAGGGATCTGCCAAAAAATCCTACAAATGTAGGTGCTAAGATTAGACTTTCATGAAGTGGAGACATAATCATAAAATATGTTGAGTTGTGTATCATCACAGATTCATTTTATACACTTGACTATGAAATTTCCTCCCATTTTGATGGGAGTTGTGACACAGCAGAGTCGAATTGTTTTAGGCAGAGCAGGGGGGAAAGTGTTGATACCATTTAATAACTTCCCAGCCCGGAGGAAAACACAGTGGGAGTGTGATAATGAAAATGTTAGGTCTGATTTGCTCAGAGGTGACACTGTGATTGGCAAGATGAATGACTGGCTGCTTTGTTAGATGAGGGAAAAGCTGCTTCAGATGGCAGGGTGGTGTCTGTCATATCCAAGGACACTTTCATATTTTAGGTGCTGTTTATCATCACATTAGCAGAGAATTCTGATGCTGAGCAGGAGTTTGTCAGACAAAAGCATTGAGCAAGAATTGTTTTTCTGCAGCAAGTTACCTGCACTGCCATTGTTTCAGAAACTTGGGGTTAAGCAAAGGAGGGAATTTGGTGGTAGATGGAACAGACAGGATGTCAAAGGAGGCATCAGGATGTAAAGATGCATTAATGAAATCCATAAATACCTCAGAGTCCCTGAGACCTTTTACTCCCTGAAGCTGAAGGTGATTGGGATCACCTTTGAATGAGTGAGTCTGTTTGTAAATATGAGTATTTGTAAATCTTCTGCATTATGAGCTCTGCTGAAAACAAATAATTTTTGCAAGTTCTTAATGTTTCCTCAGGAAACTAATGAATTACCAGTGCCTCCTGACTGTAATCAGTTTGATACTGTGTTAATTATAGTATATATGGGTAACTACAGTTTATTATTTGAGCCATTGTAGTAAAGCTTGATTAAAAATATTAGTAATAAAATAGTGTACCAATGCTTTTAATGCCTTCCAGAGCGTGGCTTTAGAATTGGAAACTGTTTCCAACTGAAACAGCACAGAAGGAGTGGAATTTCCCCCAGTGTGTTTGCTGTTCACTGGGGCTGCCTCAAAGCTCACCCATTATTCACAGCTAAAGTTCACTCTATTTTTAAGGGGTTTAATGGTATTATTCTCTAGGTGATGTTGGCTCTAAATTCATAATGCAAAAATATGGCAGAGATATTTCATGCTCTTAATGAGTGTGACCAGAATAAATCTGTAAGTTCATCACCAATCTGAGTTTGCTTGAAAATTTGGAATTTCAAAGTATTTTTAGAAACCTTCTTAATATTATTTTTATAGCTATTAATGATTTCCATTCTTTAATTGGAGATGTGATGTGCTGCAATTCCACAGCAAGGCTTGGTAGAACATTTAGGAATTATAAGTCTTATTTCACAGCATGAAACAAAACTTAGTTTCTTTCTCCCCCAGATTGTTTTTTTTTTTCTTTTTAATGTATGGTGGCTAAATATGAAAACTAAAATAAATTTGAAAGAAATTAATGCTTCATTAAAGCCTATGTAATAAATTCACTTCTAACTGTTTAGATGAAATAGAATCATAGAATCATAGAATACTGTTTTCATATGGCAGAGTTGTATTTAAAATAGATTTTATTTTTACAATTGAAGTGGTTTAATTTGACAGAAATAGTATAGTACATACTAAGATATTCAAATACAGATAATTTTGGAAGTATCATAATTGATAGGAAGCTATCATTATTCTTTTTGGTTACAGTAATTTACATTATGTTTCCAGAAATTAGCCCTGGTTTGTGTGAAGACTTGACCAGGCATGAACCAGTAAAAGTTAGTAACTTAAACCAGTGGCCTAAAGAAGGAAAAAAAAAATAAATCTGGCTTTTCCTACCCACTCTTGGGGTGCTGCTTTGAGATGTTCTGAAGTCTCTGTTGGCTCAGGTACAAGGTCTGTAAACCAGGAGGTGTTTGAGTAACTCAGAAGTAGAGCTAAATAATCAGTTGTTTTTCAAGTAACTTCATTTCACTTTATAAGGTGTTTAGAGCTGAGTTTTTCCATAATTTTAGAAAGGAAGAGAAACCCAATCAGTTTTTCTGAAAACAGCATCAGATTTTCTGATCAAAGGTGTTGGAGCAGCCCAGAGTCCCACTCTGCAAAGGTTTCAGGGCTGAAACCCTGTCAGAGCTGGGTGTCAAAGGGAAAAAGGAATTTGATTCCACATGATCAGGACAGCAATAACAACGTGCTGCCTCACTGACCTCTGTGGCCCATAATGTAAATCTGAGATGTCAATAAATGGTGGCATTTTTGGCATAAATCAAGGCCTGAGTTTGTGGGGCCTGTAGGATTGCACTGGGTGTCACAATTTCCTAGTTTGGGTTAGGTTGATGTGTTGGATTTTAATTATATTTTACCATTCCAAGTGGTGTAAAATTTGTAAGAGTGTGTGTGAAGCCCAAATGATGCCCTTGTGTGTCTGAAGCCCAAATGATGCCCTTGTGTGTCTGTAGCCCAAATGATGCCATCCTGTTTTGT
>JAWWLZ010000082.1:52821212-52849465 GCA_035041345.1 Poliocrania exsul
ATGCCCTTGTGTGTCTGAAGCCCAAATGATGCCATCCTGTGCCTGAAGCCCAAATGATGCCCTTGTGTGTCTGTAGCCCAAATGATGCCCTTGTGTGTTTGAAGCCCAAATGATGCCCTTGTGTGTCTGTAGCCCAAATGATGCCATCCTGTTTTGTGCCAACTATGTCATAGTTTCTATTCAGTAGGAGTTGGAGTTGTCCCATTAATAGCAAGGAGCTCACTTGCAAAATAACACAAAATCAGAGTATTTTAAATTGGATCTGAGGGATCAGTTCAAATATTTTCACTGAGTAAGTTCACAACAAGAAGCCATTAGAGGCTGTTTGAGAAGGAAACAAAAGAGGGAAGCAAAATCAGACAAATTGTCTGAATTTCTGAAACAGTAACTCTTGAGAACCTCTTTTGATCAAACCCACCTGAAAGGATTTGGTAAGATGTGACGTGACTGCTCATTATTCAAAGAACACCCTTTACATCATAAATAAAAGCAGAAGTGCAAAAGAAGCATCAGAGAAGGAAAATATTTAGTGGGGAAAAAAAAGAATAGTTTATAAGTGATGGGGTTTGGCTTTTTTTTTTTTTTCAAGATAAGGCAGGTGCACACTTTGACTGAGTTGAGTTTATATTATGTAGCATGCATGGCAGAATATAGGAATGCATTTCTGAAATTCAACATGCATGCCTAGGAATTGGCAGGCAAGATGGGTTGGAACTAATCCCTCTGGTGACCAGGAGAAACAAAACAAAATTAAAAAAGAATTGATTAACCTAGATTCTAACTGAATAGGATGTTCTGCTTGGCAGGAGAGTGGCCAGGAGGGAAAGGAAATGTGGGCAGTGAAGGAATAAGGCACTGCTCAACTTTGTGACACCTGAAGCTGTCATTTCTCAATTAATAAAAGTGTTGTTGAGACATTACTGTGGAGAAGAATGGTAAAAAACAGCTTTGGTATGAATGCACTTAAATGATGTGGAAGAAAGTTTCTATCTATGAAGCCATTGTTGTGCTCACTGCTGAAAATAATGAATGTATTAACAGAATAAAAAAGGTAAGCAGTCTTTGAAGGTTATTCAACACATAATTACAGCAAGGGAATTAAAGGATGAATAAAACTGGGGATTTGAAAAAATAATCAAAAGTATCTTCTTTATATTGAAACATTTACACTAATATTTGGGGCTTTTTTCCTGCTGTTAAGAATGAATAAAAGCAATTCCAGTTGTCTGTTGCATTTGAAAAATGAAAATCTTTGGTAATAATTTGTTCATAACACAGGTTATCTTAGTATTCAAACTTTTCTCTCTTTTTTTAAAGTCACAATAACTGCAAATTTAAAAAAAAAATTAACATGATTTTTAAAAACCTCAGCTTTTTGTATAAGGAGATTTGAATTGTGTTTCTTGTGTGGTTTTCTGGGGTGGGAAATGCATTTTACCCAGGATTCAGAGGCTCTGCTTTGTTAAGCAGCTCCTGAGTGACACCTCATAGCAATTACTCTGCTGCTGTCACTCCCTGGCTCAGGTACTGGAATTTCCAGGGTTTATTGTACAAGACTTAGAACTCTGCTGAGCTGTGTCCTGTGTCACTCTTTATTCTGGCACATTCTGAGCTTTGCAGAATGGGTTGGAGGCTGGAGAGGAATTTTCATAGCAGGACCCCATCAGAGGTGGCACTGAATTATAAACTGGCACAAGGAACACCCAAGTCCTTTTTAACTGCTGGCTTTGCTTTACCAAATGGGGAAAAAAGGTGCTCAGATAACGAATTTTTATGGTGAAATCTATATGGGAAAACAAAGAATGACACCATGAATAGCCCTTGCTGCTGTACCTGCTTCTCTGTTGTTTGAAGTGGATGAGAAGCTTTGAGTGATGCCTTCCTAACACGCTGTCCCAGTGCCCACACACTGCAGTGCTGGGGACCTGAATGCTCCATTGACAAAAAGCATTTAAAATGTAAATTTGCATTTTAAAATTTAAAAAACCTTCATTTAAAAAGGTGCTTTCCTTGCCAGTTCAACAAAGGGGGCAGGGCTGGGAAAGATGAACAGCAAGTCAGAGCCCAAGCTGGCCTTAGCTGATATTGATATTTTTTTCTTTGTAGCAGTGCTTAATGGATGCTTTGGGATTGATTCCCTTTCTGATTAGTAAAATCTGGAAGGGCTGCCTCCTGTTCCATGGGGTTCCTCAGTCTAACACCACTTCACATTCATCTCACTTCCAAGCGAGGTGCCTTCTACATGTGCTCAAAATCTGATCCCCTGCTCAGATCTAGTTGGTTTCATTTTAGTGGAAGCATCATTGATATACATGTTTTTATAGTTTTACTCCATTTTTGAAGTAGCTTCAGTTTGGTGGCTTTTGGTTGTCTGTAATCTCTCCTGGCATTTTCATATCCATATTTTTAATTTGTTGGTAATCACTCTGTGTCCTTATACAGACCCTTTAGTCTCCCATCTGTAAAAAAATCCAGACAAAACCCCCTGATAATTCTTTTCAACATTTTCCTTTTTGATGTTTTGGTGGTTTGGGGGGTTATTTTTAGTTGGTTGGTTGGTTTTGTTTTGTTTTTTTTGTTTGTTTTTGTTTTGTGTTGGTTTGGTTGGTTTGGGTTTGGGTTTTTGTTGTTTGCCTGTGTGTGTGTTTGTTTTTGTTTTGTTTGTTTTTGTTTCAAGAATATAAGAACTCGTGTCCAGTGATCAACTCTCTCCAAGAGGCTTCAGAGACTCCCGGGGCCTGAGGGTGTGCAGTGATAGCCTTAGATTTAAGATTGATAAGACTCTTTCTTGTGTAATTGTTACCTGGTTTGGCAAGCACTTTAGAATCTGATCTGTGTCATACAAACCTCACCATTTAATTGCTTTTCACTGTGTGTTTTCTCCATAGCTGGGAGTGTTCTGGCTATTTTAGATATTAACTTTTAGTATTTGGTCTGTGTTGCTTCAGTCCAGAAGTTGGTCTTGGTTATAAAGTTTTATTTAATTTATGCTGGTTTTAAAGCCATGTATTTCTGCTTGTGAATTTATGCAGGGAAAGTTGGACAAAAGCACTGGCCCAGCATCGAATCCCTCCTTTCAGTTCTGCATCAATACTTACTTCTTTATCTCCTCTCCCTGGGGTATCAATAGCCATTTGTTCCTTTCAGCTTTACAAAATGATTTCACATTTGGATGCAGAGAACTTTTCTTCTCTCTCTCTCTCTCTCTGTTCCCATAGTTTCTCACATCCCCTTTTTTTTTTTTCATTTTATTTTCTTTTTTCTTCCTGATTCAATTTCCCTCTACCTACTAGAAAAAAAAAAAAGTACTGATTAGGTGTGAGGGTTTGGTTTGGTTTGAATATTGTTGTGTCATGTCAAGAGGTTTTGAACTGTGCATGATGGGGGTTTTTTTGAGATGTGGGAAAGATCTGCTGTCCCTTGCCATGCTGGTCACTCACCCCAGCCCACCTCAGACTGCACAGGCTCAGCATGTTTGGGACAGCAATCTGTAGGATTCCCTCATTTTATAAAAAGAAAGGGTTCTAAGGGAGTTGGAAAACCTCTCTCCTTTTTCTTGGATAGAATTTGACACATCAAAAAAAATGTTTGCCATTACATGAGTTTATGTACTGTGGCCTGGTGCTTTTGTGGAGCTGCACTTAAATACCAACAAAGGCTGGATTCATTTCTTGTTACTTTCAGAAAGGTGTTTTTATTATCATTGTCCTGGATAATTTTTTCTTTTTTGCTAGTACCAGTTCTTAAGAAACTACATTTTAGAAATCAGGTAATTAGAGCTAAATGATTTAAACTAATATTGCAAAGTGTTTTGATGAGTGTGGGGTGTCATTTTAACATAGATTTCTTCAATCCTTTTATCTGCCAGTACAATAAAAGCTTGCCACACCTATGATAGTTTTCACCTGTGATTTTTGTTTGCTGCATTAGTATTCAGGATCAGTATTAACCAGAAAGCATTTAAAGATTTTTCAAACAATCAAACCTGTCATTTTTACTGAGAGAAGATACTGAGGCGTAACGCTGGCATTGTAAAATAAAATAAAATGTGTAATTGCTGTCATCATTGTCAGCCTCAGAGTTTCAAAAGAATACACCTTTGGTACTGGAAAACAATTTCTCAGAATTCTTGCGAACTGAAAGGCTCAATTTTTTTGTTTTTCTCAAAAGATTTGGAAGGACAAATGTCCAGTGCTTTGAGCTAGAAAAAATATATGTAGTGGGTAACATGACCCAACAATTGTAGCAAAGTGGAGAGGTCTTTCTTCCTACTTTGGTAAAGCTGAATAACCACCTGGGAAAACACATTTTTGGGTTTGTAGGCTTTGGTTGGAGCTTTAGAATCACTCCTGAGAACACACAGAAAGTGGCTTTGTGAGCCAGGGATGAAGGGCTGCTGTCCCAGAGGCAGCTGAGGGGGAAATTCTGCAGCATTTTGGGAGCATGACATAATGCTATGCCGGAGAGAGGAATGTAGATCCCTAAGATATGAAAGTACAGGAAAAAATACATAGGAAGACTTCAGGGGCTACTGTGGAGTTGTAGCTGGTGACTGCGAAGATCTGTGTTCCCTATCCCAGCTCTGACCTGAAGGCAGACTGTGCTTATAAAGGAGTGAACTTGTACTGGGGAACCTGTCCTTGAACAACTGTGCTTTAAATGGAGAAACAGGATGCCTTTGGAACCAGTACACATGCAGCACAGGGACAAAATAAGCTGTCACTCTAAATAAATAATTTTTCTGTCCATATTTCTTTGCATTAATAATAGTGATAAACCAGGCTTTGAGGCTTTTTAAGAAAAATGGAAGAAAATGCATCTCTTTGTCTTTACTAGTATGTTTATTAGATTATTCACATTTTCTAGAGCTTTTTGGGTGACTTGGATATTTCTGTACATCTGAATATTATAAACAAACTATCCAGAGTATCCAAACATGCAAAAGCCTGTGACATTCCTTCAGTATTAGTTACTATTCCCCAGGGATCTGTACCAGGGCCATTTCTGCAGAGCACTAACACAGTACATGCTGGGGGATCAGCAGCTGGAAAGGAGCTTTGAGCAAGACCCAAGTGGTCCTGGTGGGCAACAAGGTGAACAGCAACCTGTCCTTGCAGCAAGAAAGGCCCAGGGTATCCATGGATGCAGCAGAAACAGCACTGCCAGCTGGTCAAAGCAGACCTTTCCTCTGCTCAGGACTGATGGTACCACACTTGGAGTGACGTGTCCAGGGCTGGGCTCTGTAGGGCAGCAAAGCCAGGGGGTTGCTGGAACAAGTTCAGCAAAGGGCTGCCAAGGGGAGGGAGAACTGGAGGCATTTCAAATCAGGAGCATTCTGGGAGGCTGTTCCCTCTCAGTCTGCACTGGGGATCTCACCAATGTGCCTAAAAACCTGATGGGAGGGTGCAGGGAGGACAGAGCCAGGCTGCTCTCAGGGGGATGCAGCGGAAAGCCAGAAAAGCAAGATGAAATGCAGGGAATTCTGTTCAAATACCAGGAAAAGCCATTTTGACTGTGTGGGATCAAACACTGGCACAGAATGCCCAGAGAGGTTTGAGAGTCTCCAGCCTTGGATATGTTCCAAACCTGACTGTGCCCAACCCTCACTAAGCTGTTCCAGCTTTTCCTGCTCTGAGCAAGCAGAGGATCTCCAGAGGCCCCTTCCAGCCTCAGGGATTCTCTGGTGCTGGGATTCAGTGAGCACAGTGATTTGACAGCTGAGAGCAAGGTCCAGGTAAAACTGGGCAAAGGATGTTTATTGAATTGGCTTTTCCTCTACTGAAAAGCAGACATGGAACCCTGGAAGGCTTTTGGTGTTAAATCAGGGTATTTGGGAGGAGAAACAAAAATGAAAACTCCATTCCTCATGTTGCAATGAGAGGAGCATTCATTTTATGGTTTAAACTAACCCATGTGTTGACTAACACCTTCTAACTCAACTAACCCAAACAGTGCTCACTGGAAGGTCCAATTTTCACATGATAGAAAGTTACTCTTCCAAATGAGATGGATTTTTAATTAAAACTACTTTCCTTCTTGAGAGGTATAATTTGTCACAATATGACCTCATATTTCATCACTTCCAAAACCGCCTAATTCTAATTTTTTCCACTTTCTGGGAAAAAAGCTGAAGGTCCAAGAAAATATGTTCTAAGAAGTCACTGACATGACGGATTTCAATATCTCCAAGTAATTAGTTAAGTTATGCTTGTCTCTTTCATTAAAAGCACCATTAGCCAGATGGAAAAGATGACTGTGCTAAATGGTTTTCCAGGTAATTCTTGATAATGTTAAATGTGGTTGTCATTTCAATTGATCACTGTGCATCTTGCCTTAAATATCCATCCATCTACTTGAGCTGCCTGCTCAATAAATTGCATGTGGAAATCATTAGGATAATTTAATGAAAAGAATCCCCTGCTTTAACTAGCTGCAGAATGTTTTCTCTGTTTCTGTGTTTGGCTTCTTTTTTTTTTTTTCCCCCAGCATCTCCTGAGACTGGTGAAAAAATCTATACTAGAGACATTTCTCTTTCCTTTGTTTCTTAGCACATTTCTCCCTGTTTGAGGCTTCTTTTGGAAACAAAGTACACTATCAATGTGCTGAGTAGAAAATTGTAAATCTGTGCCCAAAGCCATCCATTGCCCACAATTTCTGCTCGTGCTTTAGTGAAAGAAGAGCACTAAGGTTGATGGGGGCACTGATTCCTGTCATAGCACAAGGCTCAAACCAGCACACTTTCCTCTCTGTAAATGTACCCACTTTGCCAAGTGAAAGCCCACAGTATTTGGGCTATTCTTCACATTCTTTCATTGTTAGAAATTTTGCCCTGCACAGAAGCTAGAAGACAAAAAGGACTAAATTAAGGATTTTTTTCATCTTGGCTGTTTGAAAAAAGGTTGGCTGGTCACTTGGCTTTTTCAGTGTTGCAATTACATGAGAAAGGTGATGTGCTGATAAAGGAGAGAGAATGCAAAATTATGGTTATTAGTGAGTGCTTAACCCTGGCAGGGGTGGGGGGAGAGGAGAAGACAGCACAGCACAGTGACATTCCAGCCCCAGAGCACATCCCCTGCCCGGCACCCAGGGAGCTGAGTGTGCCCATTGCTTGGGCAGTGTAAATGGCATTCCCACAATGTCCCTGACCTGCCTCAGAGCTTCTGGAGAGAAGATGCTTGTGAATAGTCCCCAGTGGGTCTCAGTGCATTCTCCATGTGGTGTGTCTGCAGACTGTAGCATGATGTGTCCTGTTTCTCTGCCTGCACAACAGCCACGACTTCACTGTCTCTTGAACCCCCGTGAATTTATCCCTTTATAAAGTTGGTCTTTCTGCATTCTCTTCTGAGTAGAACTGGCTCGAGTAGTCATGGTCAGGCACTGCACTCTTGGAAGTTCTGGCTGCATTAATGACTCTGCCTCAACCTTTGTTGTTGCACATGCTGTTTTGTTTGAACTCAGCAAGCGTTTGGTGCTTTTGGTCTCACTATTTGACATTAAAAGAAAGGCAGTTCTTTCCTGGATGCAACTGTCATTAGTGCTTTGAAATTTTCCTTTGCTTTCTTTCTGAACATGCTGTCTTTCTAGTTTTTTTCCATTATTGTTGGCTTTTCTTTTGACAGCCTGTTTTCTTTTATCTAGTGGTGTTTAAGCAGGTAAATAGGAGATCCTTTGAATAGCATATTTTATTAAAACAAAACAACCTAATTAACTCATTCTCTAGTTATGTGCTCCAGTAATCCTTCAATGCAGACTCCTTACAAATGGTGTTATTACAGATAAGAAGAACTAACATAAATCAGAAATGTCAAATGCTTTTTCAAAGACCCTTTTTTTCCTCCAGATTTTAAAGGAGTCACTAATTGTTTTTTGTACACCTTATGTATTTCTTTAACTATGTTACTTAGGAGCCTTTAGAGAAAACTAATCAATAACCAAAGTTCGTGTAACTGCATTGAATAAAGTAAGAACTGATACATTTGCCACAAATGTAAAATCATTATTAACTGATCTAATTTCCTGTATATGATCCTTCATCAAGCATTTAAAGGAAATATTTAGCCTTGGTTCTGCCCATGTATCTCTGAAACACAAGACTTAAGAATTACATTCTTGGAGAACAGAAAGCAAAGCACAGTGCCATAGGGATAATCACATGGGGAAGAGATTTATTTGGGTTTAAGATTTCCTAAAATAAGGTGTTTGAAGAAGGAGGGAAATGAATTATTAAAGGTGAGTAATAGTAACTCCTTCTGGGAGTGTTTGAGACTCTGATTCCCCTTGAGAGTACCAGAACCTTGAGGTGCTTTCAGTGCTCCTCAGACACTGCTGGGTGTTCATGAAGCTGCAAGGGAGTCAAGTAAAAGCAAAATAGACAGACAAAAAGCCAAGTTTAGGCTGGAAAGGGAGTCATTCAGGACTGCAGTCTGGAGGAAAACTGAGACTGGCTAGAGAAGATAAATTAGAAATCTTGACTGATTAAGTGAAGAAGAAATGGTGAAGAGTCTCTCTGGGGCTAGAGCTAGTGATAAACTTGCTGAGAATCAAATTAAAGCCAAGGGGCAGCTGTTGGGCAGGTGGCTGGGAAAGCAGGTGGCTGAGAGTGTGCACACTGCCTGCTGAGGGAGCCTGCATGGTGGGTTCAGATAAGCTGGGAGGAGGAAGCTGAGGGTGGAACTGTGGTGGATGTGCAGAACAGCTGTGTCCACTGACGTTCACTCTCTTTGTGAACTCTGAATGGACCATAAGATTTCAGAGCCTTGCTGTTACTCTGTTGCCAGGAAGCTTCCCTTGCAGACAGTCAGATTTTCTGATCCCTCTGCTATCTTTTCAGTACATATTAGAGTGAAAATAGCTATATCAAGGCTGAATCACTGTGGCACCAAGTTTGGAAGCCTGGAAGGTGTTTAGGTTCCTTGTACTTTCTTCTTCCTGGCTTCCCCAAACTTCTCTTTGACAAGACATCTAATCAATGAATGTGAATATTCATAATTTGAATATCCCCCCTGGTCAGTCTATGGCAGCTTCTCCAGTCACACAACTGCTGGTTGCATCTTAGTAATGCTCCTGGTTGTCACTGGCTATTGCCAAGTTGATTGTGAGGCAGTGTCATCATGTGAGCACAAATTTCTGTGAACTTTGAGTAGAAGATCCTTGAAATGTGTGATTGTTCTTTGATTTGGTTGGTCTCTGGTTTTGTTTTGGGGGGCTGGTTCATTTGCTTGGTCATTTACTTTGTTTTCTTCTGTTGTTTTGAACGATTGAAAATATGTCTTTCACAAAGTGGAGCCACTGTCATCTGTGACAGAGTAAGAGAGGGCTGTTGTCATAGAACTCCTGTCTTTTTTGGAAGTCATTATGTAGTGGACAGGATGGTGGCTACTGGATCTAATTATTGCCTTAAGGATTTCCTTACTGCCTTCATACTCCTTTGTAACACTAGGTAGGTACTCAGGAATACTCCTTGCAAATAGTTAATAAATGCAAGCCTCATTTTTCAGAGTAACAGCCAGAAATTTCAGTAGAAATGTCTGGCAGAAATGCTGAGCTCTTACAACTGAAGCCAATGCTGGTTTGAATGGCTGAAGTGCTGGATAGAAATCACCTTCTGAAAAATCATTCACTAGTTATCAAGTTGGGGGTGAAAATTAATAGGATTTTTTTCCATGGTCTGCCTATGCCTCAGTCAATTATTTGTAAAATGGAGTGATATCATCTTTCATTTTTCTGGCCATTTTAAAGATTTATTAGGTTTTGAGAAGCAGTCCTGTGTTTTGAAAAGTGTTATAGAGAGTTCAAGACAAATGAACAGATTTAACAGGTTTCCCATAGGTTTGAACAGTCTGCAGCAAATATTGAACAGTTGATCATAATTAACTTTTCATTTATCACACCTACTTAATGGCACAGGGTGTCTGAGGGCAGTCAGTCAGAAACTGCATAATGTATATAAGTAAGGTGAATTCATGGTTGAGTAGAGTACCCCAACAATGATGGGGTTTAACCTTTTGAGTTTGACCTTACAACTTTATAGCCATGTTAATTGAGCTTCCTTTTGGCTTTATAAATGTAAAACTGTGTTCAAAATGCAGCTGTGAAAACAAGCACTAGTTTAGGTGGAGTAAGTTGTGTCCTTATTGAAGATGATGGGGAAATTTCCATCCTCTGTTTTTTATCCCTTTTAACTTTTCACTCATCTGTGATGAATGCAACAATGCATGAACATGTGCATGACTATCTTGGATGTCAGCATGTTGCTTTATTCCCCACTGACACATCATGCTTTGGCTGTTCTCATGTGCCACTCAGGTCAGGGCAGTTTCCTGAATGAAATCTGGATTGTGATCATACTGTCTTTTCAGAACTGTTAATATGAGTTATTGTTGCATCTCCAGAAATGTGCAGCAATGGCAGGCAGCTTCTCATCAGTGCTGCTGCCAAACCCAGAGAGGATGTTGGTGACTCTGGTCAGCTGCTTTTGGCATCTGGGCATGTTACCTTGAGTGTGCTTTGAGCAGGGATTAAAAATTCACTTACAGGACTCATCAGGTTGCTGTGATTAACCACTTGTGTTTTAAATGTTGTTTAACATATTAGACTTAGAAACTGCTTGAATCCAACTTGAACTGGTTTTTCCACAAGTATGTTTATTATTATTATTATTATTATTATTATTATTATTATTATTATTATTATTATTATTATTATTATTATTATTATTATTACTGAAAACAAGACCACTATACTTGGCTTGGTTTCAAAGTAGGTACTGAAATGAGCCTTTGAATGTGCCTTCCTGTCTCTGGACAAACAGCAATGCTCTTAATAACAAACACAGAATGTTGCTATGCATTTCACCTTACAAATTCTGGTTCTCTTCCCCTTTTGCACATGCTTTGTTTGAGGGAAAACCCATCTCTAGTTAACCACACTGAGCACACAATGTATTTCTTTATCACCTTGTGCAATTTCTTTCCAACTCTCCATCTCACTTTGTTCATTGATGCCTAACATCATCTTAAATTGAGTTGCAGACACATAGAATTTCTTGCTCTCCTTCCTGGCCTTTTCTTTAACTTTGTTAAAAATACAGAGTTCTCCTGTATTTTTTTCCCTCAGCCTTAAATTTCTGCCATTTATTGACAGTGTAAGAAGACTGGTATTATTTAAAATCAGATTATTTCATCCTTTTAATATTAATGTGATTATTACTATCTAAAATCGAGGGAGAGTCTGTATTGCCAAATCTACTGATCAACTCATTCAGCATGAATTATACTCTTAGGCTGGTCTTACTCCAACAAATTCTACTTTCATCAATTATACTATTGTAATTTTACATCCAGACTAATAAGACAGGACTTGACATTTTTCATTAGCAAAATACTGAGTCAAAAATTCACCTTTTTCTTTATTTCAGAGTTAATTATATTGTAGTGTTGGAACTGCAGAGGTGTCCTCTTGCAGGGTAGGAGGAGGGGTATCTGCTTAATCCCACACCTTCCTTCTCAGGTGAATTTGTCCTTTATAGTGCTAATAAATAGCTCCTATTTTTGTTGTTTTCTGAGGATTCAAATTTGTGCTTTACCTTAAAATGATGATCTATTGGATCAGGTCCAGAGGAGGGTCACAAAGTGATCAAAGAACTGGAACCCTCCTTCTGTGATGGAGGGCTCAGAGAACTGAGGTCATTCAACCTGGAGAGAAGGTTCTGGGTAGACCTTATTGCAGACTTTTAGTACCTAAGGAGGGTTTCCAAGAGAGATGGGAACACACTTTATAGCAGAGTCTGTAGCAACAGGACAAGGGATAATGTTTTGAAACTAAGAACATGTAGATTCAAACTAGACAAAAAGGAAGACCTTTTTTTTTTTTTTTTTTTTTTTTGAGTATTGAGACACTGGAGGAGGTTGCCCAGAGAGATGGTAGACATCTCATCACTGGACATGTTCAAAGCCAGGTTGAACGGAGCTTTGAGCAACCTGATGTAGTTGAAAATGTCCCTGCTCATTGCAGGAGATTGGAGAAGATGACCCTTGAAGGTCCTTTCTTACCCAGACTATTCTATGATGCTCTTCTATAATTCAATGAATGCTCCCTGGGAAGCCCTTCCACCAGTTGCATTCTCAGAGTCAACCCTAGATTGTGCCTCTGGAGTCTGTTACCAGCATTTTCCCGGGCATCTAGAATAATACTGGTATTTCTTGTTATAGTTGAGCTGGTAGTTTTAGCTGTGTGTAAACATGTGCAAAATCTGACATATTCTGCCACTCCCAGCTGAGGAAATGCAGAGTCCCAGGTACATCTTTGCAGATGGCCAGTCCCTCGTGGTCCCAGCTTGCCCTCATGTGCCCACTGGGGAGGAAGTTACATGGCAACTCTACTTCCTTTGAACTAAGGGAAGCAGGAAGAGCAATGTAGGAGCATAGCCCAGAGCTGGATTTTATACAGACTTGATTGTGTGTTGTACAAATGCTGTTTCACTCTTCTGAAGGTTGCCAATCAGATCATCCTTACATGGGCAGAAAAGAGCAGCTCAGCCATCCTTCCAGTATATCCTGTTTGTGTTCCCTTGTGATTTCTTTATGCCTTGTTGGTGCTGTGTGTTGTATGATTTCTGCAATGATATGGATGATTCTCCTGGTCCTGGAGCTGTTAGTCCATAACATAAGAGAAAATGTGCTCCCTGCTTTTCCGCTACCACGTGGTCCCTGGGAGCCCCTGAGAAAGGACACACAGAGACCACCGGAGAGGACAGGAACAAAGAGGAAGTTTATTCATGGTCCAGGCTTTATATGGACTTTGGAGGGATTCAAACTCACCAGTAAGGGACAAGAGGGGAATCTGGCTTTGGGCCAACAGGAGTAAGGGCATTTACATTCAGGGGGAGAGGGTTTCAAGTAACATGATGTCACAATCTTTCCCCAGCCCCCTGAGCTTACAGGGGTATTCTGGGAAGAAGAAAATGACTTAGCAAAAAAGACCTTCTGTGCATTTAAACAACAATAAAAACATCAGTTGTTAAAGCACTATCAGTGGCTGGTTGATTCTCTTCAGAAGCCCATTTCTGGCAGGAATTTCTCCATGTCATATATTGTGAATCCATCCCAACATGTTTGCAGAAGCAGCTCCAGTTGTTTCCCAGCACACTGGAGAGCTGTCCATATAACTATTTTCCAGTGAGCTGCCCAAGAGCTCCTTGTGGCAGATACTGCAGCACATTGTGGGATTGACGGGCTGCCCATGACATTGTGCTGGAAGTCTGGTGATTCCTACAGAGCACCAGAGATTCATTGCCTTGGTCACTGGAGCATATTTGGAGGCTGATTTACCAAAACCTCGTTGCAAACTGTGTGGACAGAGAGAGCTGAGACTGTGCTGTGTGTGTATTAATCGCTGTTATTCGGAGGACTAAAAGAAGAAAACAGCAAACAGCTCTAGAAAAGCAGGGACCTGGACAGAATAATAGTCCTGCCTTAATTTGGCCTTGCTTGTCCTTAGAAATGTCAGAATTGTCTGCAAACAAAAGTCTGGCCCTGTGGTAGTGCTAGTTAATCTCGGTGTGAATTCAACAAAAGGTCCTGAGGAGCACCTGCAATATGGAGAGATGACAAAGCCTGAAGCCTTGGCCCTGGGTCATGCTTTCCCAGCCCACATATGGGCAGCAGCATGAAACATGAGTGCTTTATCTGTCCCCATTATATTTAAGCCTAAAAACACTATAGTACCATTGGAAAGCTATTCAGAAGTCCTATGCACTGAATTTTTTTTCTTTTCATTTTTCCCGATGCCGACAGTCTCCCTGCTGATAGTTTGATAGATTGGATGTTTTCTGTAACTTTCCATAGCAGGTTATTCTACCTCTCTCTAGGCACATTCTTCCCTCCCTTGATTTTTGTCAGATTTACATCTGTTTCCTTAGCAAGCCACTATAAAAATGTCTTCAAGTCCATTTACGATGTATGCTTAATATCAGCTTCCCAACGCTGAGCAGAATCTGAAATGACTGAACTGTTTTGAATAACCAACCCTGGATTTTTAAATTCATCAGAATCCTTTTTTATTTCCTCTTTGGAGGATCCCTGTCTTTGAATTGATTGTGCTGTGCTTTGCCTAAGGATGTGTTTGCATAATAAGGGCTGTGATTTGAATAGACTAATAGCCCTGTGTGTTTGTGTTCTCCCTCCATTTTCATGATTACAGCAGAAAAAGAGGGCAAGGACAGTTTGAGCTGAGTAATTTAGCATATTTTCACATTGAGGTTTAGTTTTGCTGCATATATAGGACAATGCAACTCAAGTAGATGGCAGAAAATGTGAAGGGAGAATGATGGGAAGGAAAAGGGGCTTCAAGATGATCTCTTTTGCAACTGTGCAACAATCAATAACTACAAATTAGTTACGTTTGAGTGACAAACGAACCTCAGTTAAATTCTAAAAAGGAACTGTGAACAAAGCCCACGTATTAGTCACTCTGACTGTCATCTCTGTGTAACAGACTCAGAGAAGTGTGTTCTGGGACTGTAGGGATATTGTCTTTCCTTTCCCTGTCAACACTGTGACAGTCAGGATTACATGGCAGGAAAAGCAACAGGTGCATCAAACACCTCCTGACCTAAGACGGCACTTTTTCTTATTGAATTTCAGACTCTTTTTATTCCAGCAAAATCCTCTCACACCTTAAATGATTATTGAAGTTGCATATAAGATAAATTATTTACTTTTCAGAGCTTTCTCAAAAGAGGTGGAGTTCCCTGCTCTTGCATTGTCCTTCTGGAGAGCAGTGATGACTAAGGGACGTACTGCAAGCATAGGTAAAGGAAATTAATTTGGGCCATCGATTCCCTCTGAATGATTTCAAGTTGAATATGGCAAGAATGTGAGGAAAGAGTCAGAAATTTGAGCTTTGATATCCAAGTATAGATGTAGATAGGAGAGTGGCAAGGTTTTGCTCAGGAAGTGTGATTATACATTCCTGTTCAGTGCAATTTCTCAACTGCAGTTTTAGCATTTGTTTCCTCCTGTTCAGGTCTACTAATTTCATACTGAAGGATTGAGTAATTGAAAGGCATTTAGGCTACTGTTTTCAGAAACAAAAGCTGGGCTGTTGAGTTACAGAACAAAGTGCTCCCTTTTTAATTTTATTTTTTTTTAATAAAGAGGAAATATTGATCAAGTGTGGTTTTGAAATGGTTAATAAAAAGATAATTTGAGCTTTGCAGATTTTTGTAGTTTCAGACATACTGTAAAAAACATCAATCAGGACTGTCAGTTTGTTCAGTCAGGCTGTACATGTGACTTCTGTAGTGAAACAAACTGAGCTCTGGTTTGGGCCCCTTCTTCTTCAGCATTTGTACCAAATAATTGATTTTATGAATGGCAAAGTCTGAGTGGTTTTTGTATTCCATCTGAGGACGGTGCCAGACTCTTTTTGGTGGTGCCCAGTGACAGGATGAGGAGCAATGGCCATAAACCAAACCACAAGAAACTCCACCTCAGCATGAGGGAGAACTTTTATTGAGGGTGCCCGGGCTCTGGAAAAAGCTGCCCAGGGAGTTGTGGAGTGCCCCTCTGTGGAGACATTCCAAACCCAGCTGGCTGTGTTCCTGTGTACCCTGCCCTAGGTGACCCTGCCTTGCATGGGGGTTGGACTAGAAGATCTCCAGAGGTCTCTCCCAACCCTAATAATTCTGTAATTCTGGGAGTTGTACTTTGGGTTAGCTCTGAGCTGATCCCACTCCCTGGTACAGAATGGGATGCATTAGGTACATTCAGGGAGTGCAGCTTCCAGTGCTGGTTTGTTCAAAAGGGATCCAGCTCACCTTCCTGAGAGGCTTCACAGTGTAAACTATGTTATGGGAAGGGAGGCAGGTAAGGAGATTGGCTGCAAAAACACTCCTGAACAAACCCCAAGTTAGATGTAGATGCACTACCTGTTTCTCTTGTTTTGCTCTAAAAGCTCGGAGTTATAGGACCATACATACATTTGCAAACAAACTTAAAGCTGTATATTCAGTCTGTAGCTCACAATTGACATCTGACAGAAGCTTAGGGCACTTCTGTTGCTTGATTTCATTCTTCAATTTAATTTGTCAGGGAAAGGCTGTACTTTCTACAGGATTTTCAGTGTGAATTTACTGCAGTGTTCATGGGGGAGACCAACTGAATCAAATAATATCTGCAAATTTTCTCTGGTGTTTTACCAATCCCTGACCAAAAAGTAGCTTTACAGCTGTCACTGTCAAAAACTGAAATTTTTTGGAGAAAAAGCCCTCACAAAATCCTGAGAACTGAATTTACTTCCTAATTTAAAAATGGGGAACGTTGCCATGTTGTATTTTAATCTGAAGGGTTGTGTTGTTGATATTTACTGTGATAGATGTTGTTCAGATACCACTGGGACCATTTATTCCACCTGATCAACCTTTCCTACCTCAAATCCTTGAATATCATGACAACTTAGTTTAGTTGTCAGTAGGCAGTGACTCCTTTTAGTTCTTCTAATGCCATGCCATAAACTATTGGTGATTTGAGACTCCCCTAAGGAAGGAGACAGTTTACACCTTGCTCTTGTGAAGGCTGGAAAAGGGATCTGCAGCCCTTATTTCTCTTGGGATGACCCTTTTTCATTCTCCTGGATTGGTGTTATTGCAGCAGGATTGTAATTTATGAGTTTTTTTAATTTTAAATCGAATATAACTGTAAAGCTCTGGTGCCTCTTAGAGCCAATAAACAACATAGGCATTTCTGTATTAATTTTTCAACACATTATTATGATGTTGCTTTGCAATTTAGCAGCATTAAGGATCAGAGATTGACTCCATGTTTTATGTGCTTTATTATCTTTATGTCACTTTTACCACCAGTCCAGTGAATTGGAATTAATGAGGATTGAGAATACATCTAATGCACACTTTGTAGCAAACTGCTGAAATTACCGCTCAAGTAATTTGTTGCTCACTGTAAGATTTTACTGTATCAGCTATGTTGTATCTAGTGATTATAAATTTAATAGTTTGGGTAGACTGCACTGAAATTTCCTGAGGAAAATGATGATGGGGTGTAGAGCAAATGCACCATATTTTTCTTGGTTGGTGCAAACCCACAATTTCTATCTTCCTGCAGCTCAGTTGCTTCTTTTCTACCATCACAGACTGGTTTATGGAGTGGTGGTTGTTGGTTTTGTGGGGGTGTGTATAAAGGCAGGGGATGCACTATTGCAAGTATTCAGGTGCAATAGTGTGGACTTTTCTCTAGCTTTTCTTTTTTGAAACCTTCAAATAAAAATTTGCTTAGTGTTAACAGCTGTCTCCCAAACTGATAACAGGAGCTGGAAATACATAGTGCTAACCTTAATTACATGCTTCAGGCTCTCAGCTTTTGCACCAGCCCTGTCAAATGCAGACTATATTTTGTCTGAGATAGGAATGTTTAATCAGACCGACATGAATAAAGTCAAGCTGAGGAATTTGCTCTACTGCCTTTTTTGAATGTGTTGGAACACTCATGTGCAACTTGTCTGTCATGCAGCTGTAACCAGATAAATGATCTCTGTATTCCTGCAGGGCTGGATTGGTGTGCTGCTTAGATCTTTCTCAGCAAATGTCTCCCAATAGCTTGCAGTTATTTGCAGTTAATAATGGTTTGCCTCAAATGATTTCTCTTACTAATTTCCCTTTCTTTGCCCTCTCCCTTCTTCAAAAAACATGGTAGAAATATACAATTTATTAGACTTATTTTAAAAATAACCCTTTCTATTATATTGCAATTTTTTCAACAGCTGTAATAAGACTTAATGGTGAAATGCAGATAAGAAACTAACTTAGTTCTTTTCTATGAAAATATTAGGGACATGAACAAATCCTGTGTTTCTATGTAATGATGCAGATTCAGGTTGGGAATAACAACACTCAGATCATGAGCAGCCTTGTAGACCAACTAGAAGTGGGAGCAAGGCACTACTTAGAAGAAGGGTGTAGGAAACATGAGGGACAGTCAAAGGGACCTCTGTTGTCACAGGGGAATAAAAAAAAAAAAAAAAAGACAAAAGAAACCAAACCAAATCTATATGTATTTGGGAAGTTACACTAGAAAACTGTGCTGACTTCCTACTGACCACTAGAAAGGTTGTTTCAGAGCCTTACAACATGGCTCATTAGCAGCTCCCTTCAGGTCTTCAGCCTCATTTTACTCGTTCCCACTTTGTAAGCTTCTGTTCTCATCTCAGTATTGGTCTCCCACTTTCTTGCCCTTCCTTGAGATTATCTGACCTTGTCCAGCTACACTTCCCAACTTGTTTTGTTGGGCTCAGAAAGCTGATTTTCTTCCCACCGCTCCTTTTATGACACAGGCAATTTGTTTCTCTGGTCATCACTGGAACTTGCCTCTATATGTATTCTGGAGTGAGTTCATTTCCTTTTATTTTTTTGAATGTGGATAATTGGCATCAGATGACATGTTTCAGATGAAGACTCTCATGCAAGGGGTTTTGTATAAAGGCTTTAATAACTGTCCGCTTCTATAAAAACACTTCTCCTGATGCATCTTAAAACTGCATTTGCCTTTTTCAGAGCTGCATCATGCCAGTGATTTATAGTCAGCCTGTGATCAATATATAGAGCCAGGCCTCTTTATCATTTTTAGCTGATGTACTCTCATTCTCTATCATGGATCCATGTTAATAGCCCCTTGCCCTTGTTCTATTACACTTCATTCCATTTCAATTACAAACCTCAAAGCCACCTAATTTTTCGTGGATAATATTCTGTTCCTCCTTTATATTGATGTCTCTCAGCTTCATGTGATCATCCATTTTCATCACAGCAAGTCTACTCTTTGAGCTAAAGCCATTTAATAGGGATATTCTTTATAATACTTAGCCATGAGGACTTCTGCTTTCCAGCATGCCAATACTGTTTGCTCACACATCGTCCTTTAGCTGGTTTCTAACTCATTTATGTAACCCTCCCACAGTCTTCTGTGTTATATTTGTAATTATTATGTATTGTTAATTTAGTGTCTAATGTTAGACAGAGAGAGACAAGAAAGTTCACAGGGGAAATTACAAGGACTTGTGTAGGCTACAGCAAGCCCTTTACAGCTGCTTTAGTTCCTATGGAAAGTCTCTTTATTTCTGTCATGGCTAAGGCTGGGTTTGTTTGCCTCCATTCTTCTGGGCAGTGTTGGTTTTGCCAGAGGATGCTGCTGTTTTCCAGCACACTCTGTCTCATGCCCTGTGCTGTGCTGTCCCCAGCCAGCTGGCAGGCACCAGCACAAAGCTGTTCTGCCCTGCCCTGCAGAGTGGAGAAGGCAGAAAGATGGCAAGAAGAATCATGGCTCAAGGTAACAGCAATTTGATAGGTGGAGCAAAAGCAAGGCAAAAAGAGGAATTTATTCCCTGCATCCTATTGGAAGCAGATCCCTGGCTTCCTCCTGGGGAGCCACACATGTAACACTAATGCCAGAAATGCAACCATCCCCACTTCCTGCTCTTCCTGAGCATTTTATAGCTGACCAAAACAGTGTGGGCCATCCAAGTGGTCATTTGGGTCAGCAGCCCTGGCTGTGTCCCCTCGCTGCTCCTTGCTCCTCCTCAGCCTCTCTGTGGAGCAAAAGAGCAGACCCTGGGGTTGTGCAGGCTCTGCTCAGCCATCCCCAACAGCACTGGGGGGTGTGCACAGATCTGTGTGAGCCTCAGATCCAGAACTAAGCCCTGCACGGGCTGCTGTGAAGAAAATTCACTGCAGCAATTACATGCAGAAGGAAAAATTGTATAAAATATATAGGGTTTTTTTCCCCTATAATATTTTCCCTCTAATAACTAATTAGTATATTAAAAAGGAAAAAAAAACCAACCAAACAATAATAATAATTAAACAAAACACCAAACCCAGCAGTTTGAGTGGATAGCAACCTACAGGAAAGCTTAGACCTTAAAATCAAAACTCCTTTTGTATACTTAAACCATTTTTTTCCTCTTTTTTTTAGCCTTGATTATTAAGGCTATGTCTAACAAATGATATTGTGATGAAATGCATGTGATAATCATTTCTGTTTCCCAGTGAATGCAGTTCCATTTATGGACTGTCACATGGTCGACTATACATACTCTTTGTTCTCTGTCTCAGTTGTTTCTCATGTTACCATGATGTTTAAGTCCTTTATTATGCTTCACTTGACCATAGTGAAAATAAGATTTTTTTTTTTTATTTAACTGTACATATTATATTGATGAGAGACATAAATTCCTACTGTTTCCATTTATACCTCAGAATTCATCTGATATCTGAACTCTCAGCTGTTCCCAGCTGATAAGGTTTCTCAAGAATAGAGCTTAAAAGAGATTAAAATCAGTGCCTAGCCAGTCAGTGTGGAACTGATGGAGGTTCAAAAGTGATTAAACTGAAAGAGATGCTCTGGGCAACCCAAGAAGAACATCCTGTGACAAAATTATGATCTTGGCTGGCAAGTCTGTAGTAAAGCCATAAATCCCTAAGAAAGGGTCAGCTGCCTTGTGTCTCCAGTGCCCAGCTGTGACTTTTAGACTGAGGCCACACAGAACCACTGCCCCAAAACAATTAAATGGTAACATTTGGGGCTGAGTGTCCAGGAAGAGTTGGCTCTACTGTTTTGACTTCTTTTTAAACTGTAGCAGGAACCTGACATTCCTGCTGAGCAACTGGGGTGGGTCTAAAATAGCTATTAACTCTGGGACTATTTTTTTCACCCTTTATGTACTGCAAGCCTGCACTTACCAGTCTCTGAGGTATGGGATGAGGGGGACAGCTAAGAAGGTATTTCAATTTGACTTGGACAATCTCCTTAGTGAAATGTTTTCCACATTCTTCTAATAATTTGACATCTCTAAAAATGTAATTAATTTATGTGCCTGAAAATTATTTCAGATAGTGAACTTTAGCCTCTTTGAGGTTCTTGACATGTATTTAATTTCATAGAAAAATGAAATATGTTCATTTCTATAAAGATTTTAACCTTTTTTAATCCTTAATTTAGGAAAAAAAAAACACCTTAATGGTAATAGTCTCTCTAATACATATCATGTATTGTTTAAAAAAGATAGATGAGTGTCTTGATTCTTAAAATTAGCTGGTGTTGAGTCTCTGTAAGAAGCAGTTGAGGAGTTACCAAGGCTCATTTCTATGGTGCACTGAAGACAAAGCATAAAGAGAGCCCATGCTTGCAAACGCCCAAGATGCCCAGGGTGGATGCTGCAGTTGTAATGGCTAATCCATCATCAAATTTGCAGTCTAGCAAAACTTTCCCCTTAGTGAGGAAAGTTTCCCCTTACTGAGACAGAATGTTCTGGTGTTTCAATAGTTACAGTGAGATACTAAAGCCCTGCCTGCCATCAAACTGCCACAAAGGGCCTTTCACCATTTTTTGCCCTTTAGTTTTTTTCTGTTCAGGTCTTTGAGATTTCCATGGCCTGATCCCCAGCTGTTACAAATCAGTGAATTTTAATTTACTCTGTTAGGCTATCCCAATTTAATTTATGTTTCACATTCCTTGGTAATTAGATCCCCTTCAGCCTGAGCTGATGCCTGTTTTGTTAATTCTAAGCCTAAAATTTAGAGCTCTGCACATTATTATGTAGCTAATATTACTGAGCTACATGTTAAGTACATGGAAGTGTGGCAGAAAACACAAATTAATTTGTGTTTTCTATTGTCCTTTGCTGAAAAGGAAATTCAGAGCTTGGTGCCAACTTGTGGGACTTTGAGCTGCCATTTCCATTCATCCCAGTAAGGATTTGAGACAGGTCTGGAACAGGTGGCTGGAAGCAAAACAATAACAGTGAAAACTTTTTTGTTTTTATTGCTTACGATCCCAACCCACTAAATACAATAAAAACTCTCCGGGGATTCAATATATCAAACTCCTGAACTGAGAGACTTCTTTTTTAGATGCTCCCTAGAGAATATCACAACAGACAAAGCCTTCAGTCCAAGGGCTGAATATTTCAAAAGGGAGGGAAATAGCTCTGAATCCAAAGGGGATGTCTGGATTAAAAACATAGGATTTTTTTTTCCTCCCACAGAACTGAACCTTTCTACATGAATTATTTGGAGTTGATTTCCAGTTGTGTTGTGGAAGTTGAGGCTGAGAGCCTAAACACTCTCCATTCCCAAACCATGCAGTCAGAAAAGAGCAAAAGTAGCTGCATCTTTCTATTTCCCCTCTGAGAGCTCCTGTTTGTGACCAGAATTCCTCTGCTGGGGTTACTGTTGCCACAGAGCACCAAGCTGGGCAGCAGAGATAAGGGATGTTGGTGCTGTGGTCTGACATACTCTGATTCCAACCCCTGCCCCTCCCTTTCCTTTTCTCTGTTGCACAGGTGGAGAAATCCTTTTAGGGCTGATTTCCTGAGCGGCAGAACAAGTTCATAATTCTCAGCTTCCTTCCCTTCTGCAGCTTAAACAAGATTCTGAAGCATAAAATAAATTTTAATCCTTCCAAGGGAAGATGCTAATCTGAGGTTGGCTGTTGGCTCAACACTGGGCTCCTGCTGGCTTTGATAACAGCTCATATTTGGGGAAATTTCGTGTGGATTGAGATGTCAGCTTGCAACTCACACTCCAGCCTTCCCTGACTAATGGGAAGGAAACAGGGGCTTATCTGCACCACAAAATTCCCTCTGCAGTTATGAAATCCTCAGCTTTTGCTTGGGATCCCTCTTTGTTACCCACTGGGTTCCTGGGAAAGGATTGGGTGTTCAGTGAGGTCTCAGCTTCTCCACACAGTCTTGTTATCCATTTATTTCCACCCAACAGTCCTAACAAATGCTTTGATTTCACACTTTCAAGTGCAGTAAAGAGAAAATTTTAGCTATTTGGCATATAAATGATCAAGAGCACTAAGGCACAATATAACTTTAATTTCAGTGATATAAATATTAGAAGATTGGTTCAATTCTCACACAGAAATTAGCAATACCAAAGTTATGTTCATGCTTTGTTTAGGATTTAAAAACTATTTCGAGGGGAAAAGTTTTTTAAGAATGTTAAAAGTCCATCTGATTTAATCTGAAAAATGTTTCTGTAGTTTGCAGTGATTTGGGAAAATATATACACTTAATTTTTTATATGTGAGGCTTCATTGTCTGTTCAATAGTTGCATAACACAAATCAAGTCAGATTCTGTTGTCAGACACTGTTGTAAATTTACAATCTTTCCACTGGAGATACTAAAATTACTTCAGTTTCAAGTTTTTGTGTTAATAAGGTGAGGAAATTTGACAGTACTTTTCAGTGGTTGAAGATTTGAATAAAATAAACTGTTCTCAGAATAATGTTGGGAAAAGGCTCTCATCAAGACAGGCAATTTTCAGAATGTTGATAAGATGAATGATTGACATCCCTATAATTTTGTTTGTTCTAACCTTCTGCTTGGTCTTGGAACTTGGCTATTCAAGATGAAATTAAAAGAACTGTTCACGGTGCTTTTGGACTAAATTTGCAGTTACTCCTGAAATTTATAGGCTGGAAGACAACATATTCCATATTAATGTCATTATATTGAATGTGCCTTTACTTATTTTTTTTTTTTAATCTGCAGGCTTATTTTGCTTTCTAAAATCACTTCTCATACTAAAAAGAAAAGTCAGAGAGGACTTTCTTTTCTTAAAATGCTTCTCAGAGTGGACTTCCTTTCCTTAAAATGCTTCTCAGAGTGGACTTCCTTTCCTTAAAATGCTTCTGAGTGGACTTCCTTTTCCTAAAATGCTGCTTAGAGCCAGCTTAATTTTTTCTAAGTGAGGTAAAGAGGCATTTTTTATTCCTTTACATTATAACACAACCCCCATGGCTAAGAGACAAATCAATGCTGTAAGATGTGCCAGGAGCAGTGCTGGATCCGAGTTCATTTGGGGTGATGGAAAGAAAGTGGCCACAGAACCACATCCCAGAGGCAGCACCACTTCACAAAGAAAAAAAAAAAAGAGTAATCCTCTGGCATGAATTTCTTGTCAAGGCTAGTGCTGGGTTGCATTTGCCAAGTAAGATGTACTCAGCTGAACTGAACTGCAGTGTCTTGGAAACACGATGTGATGTGTCACTTCTTTCTTTCCCCTTTAAAGAATGTTGCGTGTTGCGAGTGTCGCTCTGTGAATCCGTGTTGTAAATTAAGATAACTCTTCTCAGAAGTGCAGGCATTGATCTTGGCTTCTCAAACTCCCAGACTATGCAATTCTAGAGCAGTTTGCTCCTGTAGATATCTATAAATCCATTTTCTACCTGAGGTGACTTTTCCATTTGCTGTTCCAAAAGTATAATGCAAAGCCCATTCCTGCCCAGGCCCAGGCCTTGCTGAGCCTTTAAAGATGTGCTTAATGTGAATTAAGAATGACAAAAGGACTTCATGCAAACATAAGCCAAGCCACTTGCATTGCCATTGGTTTGATCCACCTTTTCATGCTCAGAGTGTGGCATTGAAGGTTATGATTCCCTGACCTGGTACCAGAATTTTCTGCTCACAGGAGGGGAAATGGTCCTGTGGGATCCAAATCAAGCTGGAAATGGAGACTCTGAGGGAAGGACTACAATCAGCTTTTAAGGGAATTCCTGTATCCTTCACTGGGGTTATTCCTTTCTCTGTGTGAAAAACAAATAATATTTAGGGATGGTATCTTAAGAAAATATTCCTTGTCTGCAGAAATATATTTCTCCTTGTTCCCATTCAGGTGTCAGGCAAGATT
Source organism: Poliocrania exsul (assembly GCA_035041345.1). Taxonomy (NCBI): domain Eukaryota; kingdom Metazoa; phylum Chordata; class Aves; order Passeriformes; family Thamnophilidae; genus Poliocrania; species Poliocrania exsul. The sequence continues at coordinate 52,845,921 of JAWWLZ010000082.1, forward strand.
TATGGGGAACATATTTTCAAAATTTATTTAAAAAGTATGTTTTCCTCATACTTCCACTTTTCCTTGCACTGGAAAATGGCATGTAGGTGGCTACTGAAAATAAATACGTTATTTTAAGTTCCTCAAAACCACCCAGTTTTTAAGTTAATGGATGAAAAAATCTGCTTTGTGTTTTGCATGGAATACATATTTAGAGATGAAGGCAGTGAGCACACGGACAGATCAACTATCTGCATTCATTAGAGGTTTTTTCCCAGTTTCAAATAATGAAATTACAAAAATTTAAATTGTTTTTACATGACTGCTTAAATATCTATTTCTTTCTGTAGCATTCAGGCACAGGGTGTGACTTGGGGATGGGCCTGTGCAGGGCTGAGGGTTGGACTGGATGGTCCTTGTAGGTCTCTTACCCCTCAGCATATTCTGTCATTTTATATATGATATATAATTAGGCACAGCCTCATGAATATCAGGATATCTTCTATGATACAAAGTTGTAGAATAATGCTTCAATTAATTTCCTGTGTAGTAGCTTGCTTTCTGAATTTATTCTCATTTATACAAACTGAAATAAAAGTCAATTTTTTAAGGTTAGTTCCGTCAAGAAGAACCAGTTTCATGCATTTATAATTAAATGTGACTACTCAGGTAAACACATACAAGACAATGTTTGTTTGTTTGTTTGTTTTTGATTCATTATATTTATTTTTAGTTTTACCAAATAAAAAAAAAATCAAGAAATTTTGCCACTGAAGCTGACAAATGGATAAATGAAAAATACAATAGAAATGAGGAGCAGCAAGAAGATTATAGGTTGATAATCACAACAAAAGTGATAAAAGCTGTTTTCCTGCACACAGTGTTACCTCAGTAATGCTCAAGCTTCCCTTGGGTCACTGTGTTTTCCATTGGAATTCCTGCATTCTGTTCCATCAGGTGGTTTCTCCCTGGAGCTTTCATTCCTGCACTGTCCTGCATTTTATTGAGGTTCTGCTGCCCTGGGGCAGCCTGAGCTGAGGCATTCTCAGTAGAGAGGCAAATTAAAACAATTTTTGTGTAGTAACTGAGAGTTTTATGCTTATTTTCAACTGCATATTATCTGAATACTAAAAGTAATGCATTTTTAATGCATTATTAGGGGTTATGTCTCTTTTATTCTGTTAGTCCTTTTCTTCACACTCTGCAGAAGAAGCTCTGTTTTAGTTTCTGTCAAATGACACTGCCAGAAAAGAGAAAATTCATATAAAAAGTCTGAAGTGGAGTAGATAGTACACCAAATATGACTTTTTCTCAGTGATTCCTGATGGGATAAACCCTCTAAAACATTGCTGATACCCTGTGAGAATGGACACTATGCCCTTAAATAATTTACTCCTAGGTGAGGCTCTGATGTTTCCTGCTGCTCTCAGTGATGCAGCTCCAGCTGTAAAATGTGCTTTATTTGGGCACACCTGTCTCTTATCATTTGATAGCAAGTGTACAAGAATCTGAGTGCTTTTCACTGAGTGCAGAAAAACAGGAAAGTGCCTTCCTTTTTTTTAAAAGTTTCCTCATCTAGTTTAGTAAGAACAAGAACATGATTCTCTCAGTAACAACATTACAGTGATTTTCCTTTTACTTGTAAAAATATCTATTTTATACTTAAAATGAGGTTCTGAACTGAATTTATGGACTTGGAATTTCTATCAGCTTATGACAGGAAACTGCTTTGTTATTTTGAAGGTCACTCTTGTCACTCAAATCTGAGACAACAGAGCTGGTGGGATCTTAGATATGGTACACTAGAAAAAACATGCACTGGAGGGCAGGTGAACACTCTGGGTAGTTGCTGTAGAGGAACTTGCCTTGCTAAAGCATTGGGACACTGGTGTGCTGAGCACTGGACAAAGGGGCAGGAGAAAATGGTGGCAGCCTGAGGTCTTCCTTGTTCATGTATAACAGAAATAGCAGTAGGTATTTACTTTGCTGGCTCATATTTTCTCTGGATTGTTTTTTTTTTTTTTTTATTTTTTTTTTTTAGGAGTGCTGTAAAAGTGCACAAATTTTGAATGCAGGAATTTTTTAAAAACTAGTTTTTACCATGAGAAATTCAGTGGAATTCTGGCTGCAGTGTCCTGCTGCTGGCTGTGTATAAGGGGACAGAATCCAGACCTGGTGCAATTTGTATCTGTATACATTGTACTGTGTAGGTGTTTGGTATGTTTTCCCTTGATTTTAGAACAGAAATATTATTTTTAATTTTTAATCCCTATTCCTCAGTGTTTTAAAGCTGTCTAGAGTCTTCTGGCATTTTTGAAAGCATATCTGGAGCACAAGAGGTGCAGATGATGGTAAATCTTTGGTTGTTTTTGACTTGTATTGGCTGTTAGTCCTCACAATAGATGCGTTGCAATTTAGTGAACTCTCATTCCTGAAGGTCCTAAGTAAATAATAATCTGAAAAAGTTATCTGGAAAAATAAGAATATCCTCAGAAAACTCTGAATATATAAATTCAAGAAGGATATAGGGAGAGTTCTTCCCTCTAAATGTACCTTTGGATGTCTTTTCAATTTATTTACTCTTAAAAATAAGTTTGAGAGAGGTATAAAGCATTTATTCTACTGAATACAAGAAAATCTTTGGCCCAAAGTATGATAAATATATTTTGGAATCCCCAAGTTCATAAAGGTGTGGACTGAAAATGCTTTTTTTTATGTCTTTCCTTTCTTATATTGGAATTTCATGCTTGCTCTTTTCCCAAACAGCTAGCTTAGAAATGTTAGAGCTTTTTGTTATGAAATATGTGAAATAGCATTCAGGAACAGGGCAGTGAAAAACTAAGTGAAGTATATTAAACAAAACTTATAGGCCATTTATACCACTTATAAAAGCATTGTGTGTAGAATTAATTTTTTTTTCCAAAACTTTTCATTATGTTTGAGGCTTTCTTATCTCTTCCTTCTTTTTCTTTGTAACAGCATGGCTATACAGAAAGTATATCCATATAAATTCAGTTTCAGCATTAAGAAATCATTATATTTATCAGCACAATGTTCCTATAATTAAAGTCAAGATATTAGCAAAAGGAAAGGATGTTTCTTAGTAATTATTTTCACACTTTATTGTGTATATTTATGAAATTCCTTGTTTCTTGAGGAAATGGCTGTGTCTTAATCTCTAATGGAATCCACATATCATGTTTCTGTTGTAATTGCCCATGTGGACAAATCTGATGAACATTGAATATAAAAGTCATTTATAAAGAAGAAACAAGATAAATCCCTTCATGTGCATGGACCTTTTTGTTGTCAGCATTGCCTACTTTTCAGTAATTCCTTCTTGCTCTGAATTCCACCTCTCAAGCTGCAAGTGGCCCATGTCCCTTGTCCATTAATTCCAAGCTGGGTGTTGATAAGCAAAAACGCCACAAAAAAGAACTACTAAGAGAAAAATTTGTATCTATTAGCAGTAAGGTACTTATTGACAACGTTGGAGGCACAGCCAGTTCATACTGGGCAAAAACTTGCCTAACTTGTTTGTGGAAAATAAGCTATTTTATAGTCTT
>JAWWLZ010000082.1:52866948-52883322 GCA_035041345.1 Poliocrania exsul
GACATAACAATACCTTGTAAGATGATGGGATTCACCTCTGCATATTCAGCTGTTACAGCTGGGTATTTCTTTGCCTTCTTTGGCTCTTCTGTGCTTCACTGCTGACAAGGTTCCTGCTTTCCTCCCAATACTGCCCTTAGATCAGATACAGGAACCGCAGCTCTGAAATCACAAGTGATGAGTACATACAAAGGTAAAAATCCAAAAGGATAGTGAGAAGAGAAGGTTACAATACCAGAGGCGTTTCTTTGTGTCTGAGTTTTCTCTCAAGCACTGCTGATTTTTCTCTCCCAACTTCTAAAGAGAGTAAGTAGCACAAGTCAGAAGCTGAACTGTCTGATGTTTGTTCACTCGTCTGTAAAACAGAGAATGTGTAATACTGCTTTTAGGATGAAGATGTTAATGTCTAAAAAGCTTTTTAAGGATGGAAACTGCTATGTAAATGTGAACTATTAGCATAGCTTTTGACTTTAACAAGGGGCTGAGATGCTGCAAGAGTTCATGTGTTCATGTGTTATCCTGAAGTAGTTCAGTGTCCTGAAGTGTCCATGAGATCCATGTCCTGAGAGAACCTCTGAGGCACCAAAAGCCTTTGACTCCAACAGACATTTACACACTTGTAACTAAGGCTTGTAAGACTTAATATTGTTTCTGTTTCCTCCATTATTCATTTGGGGCTGGTTTCAATAATCATCTTGACTTATAGCCTGGGGGAAGCACCTCACACAGCACGGTTTAAATTGCATCAATCTTGGGTATGTCTGTCATCCACCATGAAAGCAAAACACCCCCAAACACTCAGCTTTCCTCACTTCATCCCACCTATCCCTGCATAAATTCCAGCTCCAGCTTAGCTGAAAGCTCTTGTTTGATGGAGGGAGGGAATGGGAAGTCTCAGCTATCTTGTTCATCTTAAGATGTGTTAATATAATAAAAAATGTAATTGCAATATCTCAGGGTCAGAATAATTGGTCTTGAGTTCAATCTAGTACATAGTGAGAAAGCCTGGAGAGGTGGGCAGAGCCAGCAGGATGCAGAAGGCACTGCACCTTTTCATTGCTGCCATTCAAAGGCTCTTCATCTTCTGGAGAGCACAGCTGGGTGTTCGGTAGTGTTATGGCACAGCTTGTGCAGGTGGAGAGCCATGGCCAGTGGTGTTTATGTATTTCCTTGTTAATAACATGGTGTAACAGATATCCTTCTCTTTATAAAAGGGTTCAAGGTCTGCAATATCTGTTGCCTTGCTTGTGTCTCACATATTGCTATTAAATAAACTAAACCCCCTTGTAGTTCTCATACTGTAGCAAAATGAAAAAAAATCTATTTTGGTACCTGAGGGAATCAAAGTTTGTTTGTGTTTTTTTTTTTCCTTCTTTATTTTTTATTAAAGAATGGGAACCTTTTTTTCTAGGCAGCTTCTGTGTAGTCATAAAAAGGGTTGTGTCAGAAAAAACAACACTGGAAGGCATTCAGAACATACCACTACAACTGCAAATTTCATGGCTCTCTACACACCAATGATACTCTTTATCAAGGTCCATTTAAATATTTCATGGTGTAGAAAAGACCTAAGATGTTACACTACTTGCTATATTTCACCTAAATGTGGGGTTTATTTCTATTTTTTTCAGCATAGCAGTTGGACCTGAAAAAGTGTGCACTGTCATTAACAACATCACATTTCCCATTTTCATAAACAGTCACACACTTCAGGAAGCATCAAACACCTGATGTGCTTTGCCTGTGATATTACTTAATGAGCCCTTCTCATGCATACTGAGATTTAATAATACCAGACTATAATTAAAACTGGCCTGAAATGCTTTAAAATGCCACCTGAGAAGCCTCAGTATTTGCATATATTCAGCTGCTTTTCTGCAGAAGACTCTGTGGAGGACAGAGTCCCACTCCATGGTAGGCTCAAATGATTCTGTGCTGTCTTTCTTCCATTCATTCCTCCCTCCTGATGAGTCAGTGGAACCATATCCATGTAGTGCTACTGGGTTGTGATCTCTGCCAGTGGCAACCTAAGATTTTCCATTGTTTGGGTGATACTCTGCTGACATTCCTGACTTTCTAGAAAAGTGTTAAGATGCTCCTTCAGTGGTTCCTCCCAGCCCTGTGATGTTTGAAAACATGATAAATGAGAAGTCTGAACTCTTGTTGTGCTCATTCAGTGTCAGAGCAATAGCACCTTTGGTGTGAATGGATAAGACAGGCAGGGTTTAGTCCAGGAACTTTGGGGGTTTAATTTTTTTTTTTCCCAGCACTGCTAGAATTATATTTTAAGTCAATTTGGTCCCAAAATCGAGAGTAAAACTTAATCTGAGTTTAGGCTCTTGTTATGCTGGGATGTTTGTGCAGAACGCTGTTCTTATTTCTCAAAGTTTGTGGCAAAATTGTGGTCACTTCAGAAGCATAAGATGGAAGAGAGTGAAATTGTTTCCTGATACTGAAATAATATGCATTACACATACAGGTTGTGACAAAAAAAATTGCTTATTTTGACCAAAAAGAATGTTGGTAGTTTCAATTTCCTGTATAGCATCTTACCTGATTATTAAAGGGTTTTCTAATAGAAGTCTTGAATTTTAAAAATGAAGTGAACCAAACTGTTCTGAAGTTGAATTTATCATTATCTTAATGTTAACCATAATAATAAACTAATAATTTAATTTTGATATTCTATCTGGGGAAGGTAAGCTTAAGAATACAGTAGGCGATTATTTCTAAGGGAAAACTTTCATCCTGGCACTGAGGTCTGTTCAAACATATGTAATTCAAACCAAGTAATTGGTGTGTGGTGGTTTTACATAAATGGTTGGCTATAAGGACTATCCTTTCTCCATTAGTGAAGATTTTAAAGAGCTATGCATTTTTCTAACAGCTCTGCCCATAACATCTTGATTGGGTCCTACTGGCTGGGACTGTTACTATTAATAATTCATTCCAACCATCTTTTTTTCTGCAGCAAGTACTTGATAAAAATATTAATGCTGTTATGGATATATTTCAGAACTTTTTCATTGCTTTGCTCTATTAAATTTTTAGATGTCTTTTCATATATTTCATAATGTGTTACTGCACAATATATTGGAGCCAAATACTGGGTTGTATAACTGAGACAAAATCAAGAATGATCATGTGAATACCCCACTTTGCTTACCCTTCATAATTAGGTGAGTATGAGGCAGGGAAAGGGGTTAATTTTGTACTAGTCATATCTCAGTAGTTTTAGGAAAAAGAGAGTTTAATTATTTTTAACAATAACATTAGGCCCACCTCTAATTTTGCACTTATGATATTGGTTACTTTTTTTTTATATCTTAGCTGAGTTTTATGATTTTAGACTTAATAGGTTTTGTGTGTGCAAATATTGAAGATACATAAAAGAACATAAAGATACATAAAAATGGATAGCCACTTGCCCTCATACTTGCCTAAAACTGAAGACAGATCACTATTATTTTTAATTTATTTTCAAACAAAAAAATTTATGAAGAATGTGTGCATACATGTAGCACCTAGAAGGTACAAACCCCTCCCAATATTGTATAATTTGCTTAGTCCAATGGAAAATAGCATTTAAAAATAAGTATGTATGACTGTGTATGTTTTAATTTACAATTAGATATTTCAATTTTTTTTTTTAAATTTCATAAATGTTTTGTGTGACTCTATTGCATTTGGTACCACAGGGATAACCTTGTAGCCTGGTGTGGAACTTAGTAACAGTCAATAGATTTTGTCTGTTTTCTTCCTGTTCCATTATTTTTGCCAGATATTATGTGCACTGAATATTGTAGCAGATTCCAAGGGTTTAAATTCTAGGATCTTTCATTTGAAGTGGGTTTTTTGTCAATTACTAATTAAAACAACGTGTCTTCTTCTGAAGATTTAATTATGTCAACAGAAAATATTGGGGTTTGCTTGTTAACAGATAACTGGGTATGGTTCCAAGGCTGAGGCTGCACAGAACCAGTGACTAAATTAATGGTTCTTCTCCACGTTAAAGATATCTCAGTTCATTCCTATGCTCCTCTCACTTCATATTTTCAATATTGCAAACTTACCTAACTCAATTCTGGTTTGGATTTACAGCTACAGCAGTTAAATACAAGAAAATCAGATTTTTTCCCACTAAATGCTTTGTAGAAATGAATGAATGAAAGACCTGAGAATTTAAGTCACAATACAGGATCTGAATTAGAATTATTTTCCTGGGGCTGTGAACTAAATATGAATGTCATTTTTGCAGTAGTTAGTTTTTTCTCATGAACCCATTTTGCAGATTTTTTGAGACAGTGTTTGAATTAAATTTAGGATTGGATTGCTTGTCTACATGGTTTACCTTTTTCTAAAGGTGTGTTTTTAATATTCTGCTCCAGCTGGGAGCACAGATCTAAGGACAGGAGAGTTTCAATGCTGAGAATATGACAAACAAATGCTAATTGTCTGTTTTGAAGATCTAACAATCATTTTCTCTACAAATTGCTAGCCAAGAAAAGAGAATCTGGAGAGAGAACTATAAAAGCTTTTGTGAATTTACTGAGCATGATATTCAAGTGCATGTGTACATAGTTTGCTGTGACTGATTTAGGGAGTTAATCAGGTCCATCCCTCCAAGTCAGTGTCTCCTTCAGTGCTCCCACACCCACTTTGGAGGTGAAAATGCTGAAATACTTTGGCTGTCAGTGTAGGATGCTCACAGAGTTTGGAACCACAGCTTCAGGCTTGCATGTTTGCAGTGAGGGAGCAGCAGGAGGTTTGCACCTGTGTGCAGAGGGAAAGCAAACACTCTTCCAGAATCCCTGTGCCTGGGGTTTGAGGAGGGAGTTGCTTCAGCAGTTCACAGAATCCCAGACTATTCTGAGTTGGAAGGGACCCACAAGGATCGTTGAGTCCAACCCTTAAGTCCATGGCCCACACTGGGGATTGAACCCACGGCCTTGGCATTATTACCAAGTATTAACCCACTGAGCTAATCTCAGGGTGTTAGTCTTGACTTCCTGACAGCTCTGGAATGAAGGGTTTGCTGAAGGCCCACTCTGACTTCAGGCTTTTAAAAACACACAGCATGGATTCGTTAGGTCTTTGGCTATCGAGTAAGGAGCTGATCATTGCTGAGTGCAGAAAAGCACCAAGTAACACACCAGCATTATCTCAACCTGCTGAAGCAGTTTGGGACAGGCTGGTTTGAGCAGGACAGCCTGAAAACTGGGGGGTCTGTGGGTTGGCAGCAACTCTTAAACAGAAATCCTACTGTGTTCTAAGGCTTCTCTATTTAGCTGGTTCTTAATACAACTGTAGTTGCAGGAATAGAATGTGCTGTGAAATCTGTGAAACAAAGGTGTCTGGAGTTCTGGTTATTGATTTGTAGCCCAGGAGGAGTCCAGGCATGCCTCTGTAAAGGCAGCAGGTGCAGGGAATCCTCGCAGCCAAGTGCCAGCAGCATCTCCAGCTCAACTCCTATTTGCCCTCAAAACAGTTGAGAAATTACGGTTGAAAGGTTTTCAGTCTTCAGGAAATGCAAGAATTTGTGCAGAAACTGTAAGAGGAATGGAATAAACAGAAGATTTCAAAGCATAGAACAAGTTTAAGAAAACAGAAAAGGAAGCAATATAAGGTAATTTATGCCCTGGTTTCATTTAATATATTCAACTGAATGTGATACTATCTTCACAAGAACTAGTACATTTTCTATTAAAATAATTCAGAATTCTTTCATTGAAAGTGATTATTTTACTTTCAACTTTCTCCCTATTAAAGCTAAGGAACAGTTTCCCTGAAGACATTTGCATCTATTAGCAAAGGAAATATATGTACTACTAGAAAATACTTAACCCAGGACAAATTTCTGACAGCAGGATATTGAGCAATTAAGTCTGTGTACTCAGAGAGGCTGTAAGGGAAAACCTAGATAAATGTAACAGATACTTGGGTTGCTTAATTGAGCTTCTTAGACATTCTTTTTTGCTGAATAAAAAATATATGTATCTATCTATCTATCTATCTCTATATAGTCTTTTGGGATTTCCCTCTGGATGCTTTTAGGCTGTAGAATGCTTTTTGAAGAAAATTCATTCAATTTCTATAATGTGGTTTTTAATACTGATCTTGGTTTTGTGATTTTGAACATTTCTGTTGACTAGTATGATGCACATAGTTATATTTTAGACTATTCACTCATGGCCAAAAATAATTTCTTTTCTTTTATTTGCTGTGCTAAGTTTTCAAACAGAACATCCCCTACCTTCAGTCTTTTATCTCATAAAACTTCGTTAACTTTAGATGACCTCACTCATGAACAAATACGTTTTTAAGTTCCTTTGATAATCGGTTCTACTTATTGTAGGTGATCTGTATTTTCTATCTTGATTCCATAATTTAGAATTAAGTATATCCCAATAACTTATAATAATAATTTATGTGCTGCACTCTACTAATTCTGCAGACCAACAGAAGGCAATAGAGACACACATTCTAATCATTTAGACTTATATCATAAACTTATAATTATTGTATAGACATATATATATGCAACACACCAATTTGAGATTCCATACATGTGTACATAAACATGCAGATCAGTGTTAATGATCCTGATTCAGTTATTTAGTTAAAGGTAAATGTGTGCAAATTGATTCTGTATGTTCATATAACATTTTGTTTAGTTTAATTTGTTGCCTGTTTTTACTTTATTTTAATATTTTACTCCTATTCCACTGACTTGTTAGGGTCTCCATGGGCTTAACTGATGATACATTTCAGACTGTTTTTCTAATTTTTTCTTCATATATGAAAAGTCAATAATATTTTGCAGGGCAATCCTATTTGAGACTGTTTTGCCTTCAGTGTGACCAAAATAGCTGTTTTTCCCCCTCAGAATTCCTGTGTTTTGAATTTAACGACATTATTAAATCTCAATCATCACTGGGGTGAAGAACTCGATGATTGGGAACAGGCTGACTAATTCATACCCTGTTGCTGAATACTGAGTATTGTTATATAATAGGCAGTCACTGCCAGAGAGAAGAATCTTAACCAGACTGACACACATAAAGCAGATTGTCCTCATGTTCAAAACAGAATAGAAGTGATAGCAAGCTACAGAAGTATTTGTCTTTCATCAGACGGTCAATTTTTTTTAATAGTGTATTTTTGTTCTGTCTGATATTTCACACCCCCCCCCCCCAAAAAAAAAAAAAAAAAAAAAAAAGAGGAAAAAAAGAGAGAAAGAAAAGAAAAGGAAAAAAAAAACCAAACAAAACAAAACTAAATTCCCCAGATTCCATCCTAATCTATGGTGTGGTTGCACTTTGCAAGCTGATAATTCTGCTAACTGAGCAGAGATTGGAGCAACAAGCCTTGGCTAAATTCTCTACCATAATAATTACTTATTTGCAGCATTTCTCTCCTCAAAAAAATAAATCTGACCCTGGGTTCATTTTATGATCAGCTTGGAAATATGAACATTTTAAAACTTGACCTTGTCAGTTTGTGTGTGAGAATAAAAGAAGGTGCTCCTCCAAATTAAATGAGGCATGCTTATAAAATAGTATATTAAGTACTATTTTATACTTACTGGTATTGCTTAAAAATAAATATTAAAGATATTTCTCAAAGGAATTATTCACATGTTGTGGTATTTTCCACAGCAGTCACAGATCTAATTGTTGACATGCCCACTAATGGAACAAACAAATAAACAAACAAACAAAAAACCCCAAAGACTAAAACAACAACAAAAAAAAACCTAAGCAGAGTTTCCTTGCTGTTTTGTAAGTTATTATCCTAATGGTATTTTAAGAATTACTGTAGGTGATGTCAAACAGTAGCCTTGTTTTCCCTCTAGAGAACCTGTAGGTCACCAGCCTTGTTGTACATGTGCCTGTCTGATTATTGTGCCATAATTGTGTAGCTTTTCCCAATATTCATTAACTAATAATGTAAAATATATTGGTATTGCATGGTAGAAGAAATATTTATAAATCATGTAATTTTTCTTTACACTAATAGGCTTAACAGATGCTATTATACTAATTGACAACTTTAAGTATAGAAATTTTTCAAAAACTAATAGAACATTAACATTTAACTTCACAAAGAAAAACATTTTTCCTCATTATTTTGGGACATTTGTCAGGGTGTAACCTTATCTGACTGATTTCTTTAGAAAGCAGGAAGGCATTAGGGACAATGCCATAAGGGTACAATATAGGACATTACAAAAGAGCTACCCCAGTAACTTGGTGTGACACTAAGACTGGGATTTTGTGACTTTCCCCCCTTCCATTGAAATCAGTTACATGGTGCTTCTTATACCATTATTCAGAACCTATAGAAATAAGCTTTAATGCTGCTTTTCAGTTATTTGAAGTTACAGTACACGGAGAACATTTTCATTTTTTCCTGAAAATATCAAGAACTGGGAAATAAGTACAAATTTACAGTGTAAGGTTACATGGCCTGAATGAAAATGAAAATAGAAATCAGTCCTCTTGTGAGTCTGTGGTCCAGACTTTATTTTAGAGCATGTGAGTATCAAAATAGATAAGAAAATACTCCCACAGCAAATAGAATGGTAAATAGGGAATTGTATTAGCCAAGAATTCAGTTTCTAAGAAAAAATGTATGAAATATTAATAAACAAGGAACGTATCCTCATGAAGACAACATTACCTGGTTGGTCATCTATAATACGAGTAATTTCCAACAAAATGTCTTCTGAAGTGACTGGAGCATTGGCTCACTTTCCATGGGTGAATGTAATTTTTCTTTAAAAAAAATCCAAAGAGGTTGGTTGGGATATTTTTTTTCACTACCAATTGAAGGTGGTGGTTAGAATGGCTTTCAGGTTTATTCTTATGAAGGGACCTTACAGCCAAAGTTAAATTTTCTCCAAGCCCATCCATGACAGACATGTGTGATGGGTTACATACAGAATTTCCAGGTGTAGGATCTGCACAGAACAAGGTCTTGGAAAAGGTCTGTAGTCAGGGGTACAACAGTATGACATGACTGAAATCAAATGCAAAGCAGAAAGATTCTCAGAAGCTTCTCTAGAGATAACACCATAATCACAGCCCACCCTTGTAACACTGTAAATCAAGTGCCTTAAAAACGAACCCTTTTAGTTTCCACAGTACAATACCTATACTCTGTACAGTTACTTTTATAAACTGTTACTTAGTTAAGAAAAAGTGATGTTCACTGGTGAACACAACACCTAAAATAACCTGTTTTTCTGGTTTATTGCCTTTACACATTGCCTTGGGAGTTCATAATCAATACATAATTTCATAACTCTCTAAGTTACTACCACCATTATTTGAGGAGATGAAACTGCTTCTATGAGCAGGGAAATTATGTTATTCTTTCAAATTGGTAGAACTTTTCTCTGCATCATAAATCACCATTGGTTAGTTTATATAAACTCCCCTCCAGCCTTTAATACAGATTCAGGACTATTACTAATCATCTGTTGGCATAATAATATTAAGCATTCAAATTTCTTTCAGTTTATATGAATTAAAATACTTTCTGCAAATACTGTATCCCTAGAGTGTTTCTTCTATGAGCCTCAAGCACTTCTATATGTTTACATGTTAATTTAGAGAGTATCCTGTATACTTAAGAAGGAATCCCATCTATTAATTCAAATATAAAATTCAGAACTCAAGCAATTATTCTTTGGAAGCTGAATTCAGTTAAAAGAGCAATAAAAACTGGATGGAGACTTGCAAATAGAAGTTTTAATGATCTTGCAGAGGATTAAATTGTAACCAGTGAAATCATAAACAAAGCCATATTTTTATATTTTTAAAGGTAAAAAAATGAAGCGTTTCAGTTACAAGGAGAGAGAGAGAAAGAAAAGCCATCTTCTTTTTTTGCTGACACTGTCAACTGTAAATAGTGTTGACTTCAGTGTATATGAAAAAGTTGGAGGTAACCTTGTAAGAGAGACCTTTAATCATTTTAGCATTTAGTGTGGAACTATCCCTCTCTAAAGCTGTAAAAATAACAGCACTTTGGGTTACCCAGATAAAATAAATGAGGCAGAAAACACTTTGTAGCTTACCTGGCCTCCTTCTCAACAAAGGTACCTTCAAAACCAGCAACAAACCCAGAGACTTCAAACCCCAAAATTTTATATTTGAAATCCTATTTTTTTTTTTTACTTAAAATAATTATATTTCAGTTTTATAGTTGAAGTTGTGTTATAGCTACATCTGTTTACTTTTAAAAGGAAAATTATTTCCATTACAAAGCAAAGTGTTTATGGCTAAAATTAAATAGAAACATTTTTTTGGTTAAATCTTAGTCTGGAATTCTGTGTTTTAAATATCAAAAAATCATAACATTTTAGCAATTTTGAACATTTAACCTGTCAATGAGCTTTACCTTTGATGGCATTATCGGGTATGTTTTACCAGGATGCTGAAGCTCCTGTTATTTGGGCAAAACAGGTGCCTGAGACTCTGCAATTACCTTTTCATTAAAGATGCCAGGGGTGATGTTTGTGGACTCTGCATCCAGCCCTTGGCAGTGTTCATGCTCACAGAACTGGGTTCATGCTCTGCTCTTCTGCTAATGTGTCCCAGCCATGAAAACAGCCATTGAATTGTTCATCTTTCTTGTGCTCTCAGTGCCACAGAGAAGGTACCAGTCAATAGCTGCAGTTTGTAGTTACTTACACTTCTCAGCTGTATGTTTACTTTATTCTTAAAAACTGAGCATATCATTATTGCTTTGTTTGGAGTGGTTATTGTAGTTGGTTGTGACTGTACTTTGTCATTTTGACAATCCCAGATCTCTTTTTTTTTTGAGTTCAAATAAAAAGTTGGGGTTTTTTTCCAAACTTGCAACAGAATTTACATAATAATGAACATGTGTTGAAAATAAGTGGCTGAAAATGTTACAGGTAACCCTTACTTAGAAATTGCCCCTCCCACTCTTTTCTGCAACACGTATCTCCTGTATTTATTCCCCCTTTTACCTTTACATGATCATTCTTTCTCTCCTGGCTGCCTGGATGAGGCCTCTTTGAGACTCTGTTTGCACTTTATTCACCCACAGGGCACCACTGGATGGTACAAGCTCTTTGTTTTGCCCAGTGGCTCTGTAGCAAGCAGGACATCTGCCTCTGTAGCCCTTCCCTCCACATTCTGCTAAATGTCTTTTAGAATGGAGCTGTGAATGGGTGTCGAACTGGGATGTCCTGCAAGGCAAACTGAAACCTTGAGAGGCTCACACTGGCGCATGCAGAGACCTTGTAACTGAATGTTCCACATCATTTCACACAGTTGCAAAATCTCACTTGTTGCAGTTTATGTAGTAATTTAAAAAATATTGGTGGAGGGCAAGGCACTTGCAAATTGACTAAAAAGGGCTGCTCCAAACATGTCTTTGTTAGGAAGGTCTAGAACTTGTGTGAATTAGGGGAAGCATCACCAGCTGGGTGAGGGAGGGGATTGTCCCACTCTGCTCTACACTGGTGAGGCCTCACTGCAATATTGTGTGCAGTTTGGGGCATCACAATATGAGATATTGAGCCCTTGGAGAGGGTCCAAAGGAGGGCACAAAGATGGTTCAGGGCCTGGAGGGGCAGCGAGTGAGGGCACTGAGGGCACTTGGTGTGTTCAGCTGGAGAGGAGGAGACTGAGGGGAAACCTCATTGCAGGGACAACTTCCTCAGGAGAGGCAGAGGAGGGGCAGGCACTGATTTCTGCTCTGTGGGACCAGGGACAGCCCCCAGGGCATGGCCTGGAGCTGTGTCAGGGCAGGGACAGCCCCCAGGGCATGGCCTGGAGCTGTGTCAGGGCAGGGACAGCCCCCAGGGAATGGCTGGAGCTGTGTCAGGGCAGGGTCAGGTTGGATCTCAGGAGAAGGCTCTTCCCCCAGAGGGTGGTGGGCACTGACCAGGCTCCCTAGGGCAGTGGGCACAGCACCAAGGTTGCCAGAGCTCCAGGAGGGTTTCATGATGCTCTGGGGCACAGGGAGTGACTCTGGGGATGGTTCTGTGCAGGGATAGGAGTTGGACTCCATGATCCTTGTGGGTCCCTCCCAACTCAGCATGTTCTGGGATTCTGTGACTACAACACTCCCCTCCAGCAGGAAGACCAAGTTACAGACTCTTTCTAGGCAAAAAGCAGTGATGTCAATGAGCATAATGTACCCAGAGTTCCTTCACATTAAGAACAGGACAAACTCTCCAGAACAGCTAAATCAATGTGAATTTCTGTCACTGTACTGGCAAAAAGGTGAAAGATAAGTAAGAATTTAGGTAAGAAAGAGATCTCCTTTAGAATGAGTTAATTAAGGCTCAGGGTAAGGATTATACAAACAGGATGTCAAATTTGCATCAGTGTTACTGTATCTGTATAAAAGCACGAGTGTTAAGTTCCATTTTTCAAGGCCAAGTCCTGTAAATTTTCTCATTCCATCAAGGCCAATGGGGCAGTGTGAAAGCACAAAGCTTTGGACACATAATCTGAGAGAGGCCCCCAGTGCTGCTGTGGGTACTTTGTGGTGTTTCTGTGGGTGCTGGTGATTGCTCTGGAGCAGGAGGTGAGATCAATGTGCTGGCATGGGATTTAACAGTAAGTGTGTAAGGGGTGGGGATTTATTTCCCTTCACATCTTTAAAAACTGCAAAGTGAATGCTGATTTCAGCATTACTGCTCTAGTCTGGCCTCAGGCAGTTACTTTTTAATCATTATTTGAAGAACTCCTTTTTCACCATAAGAAATATTTTTATGAATGTGAGAACGTGCAGATTTCTCCAGGCAATAAAAATCCATTAGGATCAGGAGTAAGGGGTGGTGTGGGGAGTAGAGTAACAATTTTAGCAGTTCTGAGGCAACTTAATTTATAGAAATTTAATAATGAGCTGACAGGAATTCCTACAGTGATGCACTAAACAGAGAGAAATTTTCCCTGTGAGTCAGAATCCCAGGTCAGTAGAAGGGTCTACTCATCATCCCACCATTAAAGATGATGCAATCCCATGTAGTCCCACGGGCACATGGGTTCCCACATGGAATCCCAAATCACTTGAGATTCTTATAATATATATCTATAATAATACACAGGTAGGGCATGATTACAGACTTCTGTAAAATACAACAATATACCTCTGCTTTGATGGAATGAGATCTCAAGATATTTGGTAGATCAAGATTGAACTCCATATAATGCCATACTTTCTTTTCAATTAAAAACACATTATTTTCATTTTTTCATACTAACACAGGGACTTTCTGTGGCAAATGGGAGATTTAAAATGTTCTAGCTAAAAGTAAGATCTATGGACTAGAAAAACAAATATCTTCAGTTACTCAATAGGATACGGGATTTTCCTGTTTAATATTAGAGATTACATAAATATAAAAATCAATACACACTTGTTAACCTTAGACCCCTGGGGGGGGAAAAAGGAGAATAGATAACCCATACACTCTGCTTAGAAACCAAGGAAATCCAAAGTACACTGATCAGAGATGTGAAAAGAACTGAGAAAAATTATCTAATTTGGCTAAGGTCCTTTAATGTAACATTTTATCACTGTAGTATATAGTAGATACTTTAATAAAAGGTAATAGGAAATAATATATTTCAAAAATTAAATATTTTAACTCCAATTTCCTAATATATTAAATTTTCAAAGTTACCAAACATTAAACATGAGGGTATGTAGTTCCTCGTTTTTAATTTTGCTTTATCATTAGGTTACATCAAACTTCGTGTTGGATTGGACTCCCATTTGTATAATTATTGCTATTTCAATTGTTAATGGAGTGGCACTTTCCCCGGGGGGACAAAAAGCTCTCTCTCCAAATTCTGAAATCTTAGGCTGACCAAATCTAAGCTAAGATACAAAGCCACCAAAGCTGTCTAGTTTCTTTAATAACAGATAGATTAATTTAAAAAGACAACACTTGAATGTGACCGAAATAATTTAGTAGGATAAATATTTTAACTTATTTCATGTGCAGTCGGGAAAAGAGCATTTGCAGTCACTTCTATCTAAAGTGATACAATCTGCAGGCATTGCACAGAACCATATAGAATGTCAGAAAGAGTGATAAAAACAAAAAAGGCACAACAAAGCCCTAAACATCCTGACTTGACATTATGCAAGATTAGAGTAGTGTTGACAGTTTAAAATTTAGCTTCAAAGATACTAAGACTTTGAGCCAGGAGATTTGTTTTCAAAGGTTTCTCATTTCCCAGCTGGTCTTCACCTGATGTGTAACCCCTGGTTCCTTCACTGTGAAATAGTGAAAAACTGTCAAGTTCTCCTTTATAAAGTATTCTGAAAGATAATCTATAATGAAAAGATCCTTATACAAGAGTAATATTTTATAGCAAGTCATAGTTTAAATTCTGTTTTCTCTTAGTGCTACCAGAAATGGAAAGAACCATAAAAAAAAAACAAGAAGAGACAAATAAAATGTTTTGGGTTGGGAGAAGGAGAGCAGTTGGGGACTGGTAGAGCAAAGCCCCTCCCATTGTAATTAAAGATCATGTTCATGACCATCTGAGGAACCTGAATGCATGCAGGTCTATGGGACCCAATGAGATTGTTCCCAGAGTCCTCAGTGAATTGCTGATGTGGACACCAAGGATATTTGAAAAGTCATGGCAGTCAGGAGAATTCCCAGGTTACTGAGAAAAGGGAAATATTGCACCCATTTTCTAAAAGGGTATAAAGCAGGACCCTGGGAGTTACTGCTTTGTCAGCCTCCCCTCAGTGCCTGGGAAGGTCACAGGACAGATCCCCCTGGAACCTGTGCTAAGGCACAAGGAACACAGGGAGGGGATTCAGGACAGCCAGGATGGCTTCACCAAGGGCCAGTCCTGCCTGACCCACCCAGGGCCTTCTATGGTGAAGTGATTGTATCAGTGGACAAGGGAAGGGCTACAGGTGTCATTTAGGGGGATTTGTGTAAAGCCTGAACACATCCCCCACAGCGTCCTTCTCTCAAATTGGAGAGAGATGGATTCTATGGTGGACAGTTGGATAAGAAAGGGGTGGGACACCATATCCAGAGGCTAGTGGTCAATGGCTTGGAGTCCTGATGGACATCAGTGACAAGTGGTGTCCCTCAGGGATCCCTACTTGAACAAGGGCTATTTAATGTCTTCATTAATGACATAGACAAAGGGCTTGTGTGCAGCTGCAGCAGATTTGCCGGTGACACCAAGCTGAGTGGTGCAGGTGACCCACCTGTATTCCATCCAAAGGGATCTGGACAGGCTGTTAGTGGGCACATGGGAATCTCATGAGGCTTAACCAGACCAAGTTCAAAGCACTGCATCTGGGTCAGTACAGGCTGGGGGATGAGCAGATCAAGAGCAGCCTTTTCAAGAAGGCCTTGGGGGTGCTGGTGGGTGAGAGGCTGGACATGACCCAGCCATGTGCACCTGCAGCCCAGAAAGCCAAACGTGTCCTCACCAAAAGCAGCGTGGGCAGCAGCTGAAGGAGGGGATTCTGCCCCTCTGCCCTGCCCTGCCCTGCTCAGGTGAGACCCCACCTGCAGAGCTGCCTCCAGCTCTGGGTGCCCAGCACAGGGAGGGCAGGGACCTGTTGGAGTGAGTCCAGAGGGGACACCAGGGTGATCAGATGGGTGGAGCAGCTCTCCTGGGAGGAAATTATGAGAGACCTGGGTTTGCTCATCCTGGAGAAAAGAAGGTGACCAAATGGCAGCTTTCAAGTGCTCGAGGGGAGCCTGCAGGGAAGGGAGAGAGACTATTTACAAGGGCATGCAGTGACAGGGCAACGGGGAATGGATTCAAACTGGGAGAGAGCAGATTTAAATTAGATACCAGGAAGAAATTCTTTACTATGAAGATGGTGAGGCCCTGGCACAGGTTGCCCAGAGAAGCTGTGGCTACCCCATCCCTGGAATTGTCCAAGGCCAGGCTGGATGGAGCTCTGAACAACCTGGGCTATAGAGAGGTGTCCTGTCCATGGCAGAGGGGCTAGAACTACATGATTTATCAGATCCCTTCCAAACCTAACCGTTCCATGATTCTGTGTTTCTAAGGGAGCTAGTCAGAAACAAGACACTTGACTTCAGAATTCTCTTCTTCCTCTCTGACTTGAAGTTGTTTATCCTCAAATGCAGCTTTGAGACAATTTTGTTCTAAAGTTTCAAATGAAGATTGAGAGAGATGGCATTATGAAGGAGCATTATTGATAGTGTAGAACCTTCTTAAATTGAACTGATAGGAAGGTTATTTTTTATTATTTATTTTTAATTTTAATTGCTGTATGAATGCTTTTGAGTCAAACAAGGTCTTATTTTGTTTTAAATAGAAATAAGCCATTAAAAACCCAACAAAACCAAGGTGTGTTGAACTGAAAATC
>JAWWLZ010000082.1:52885719-52897004 GCA_035041345.1 Poliocrania exsul
ACAAGGTCTTATTTTGTTTTAAATAGAAATAAGCCATTAAAAACCCAACAAAACCAAGGTGTGTTGAACTGAAAATCGGGGATTAAACTTGTTTAGGGGAACATGAAAATAATTTATAATGCAAAACTTTTCCAAACAGAAATTTTGAAGCGCTAAAGATTCTCCTTTATAAAAAAAAATAATAATTTCAACTGAAAAAATTTGATCATTTCAGTGAAATAAAATAAAGCAATTCCTGTTGAGAAATGTGATTTCAGTTGAGTGATTTTGATTGGAACTATTTGAAATATTCTGTTTTGTCATTTTCAAAATTATATTCTTATGAAGTTGCATCCCAGTGTTTTTGTTTCTTCAGATGCTTTTCTTTTCCACTGCACTTTTGGTAGAAATAAAGCAATTCTGAAGGACATTCCACCAAGTCCTTTCTCTGGCAGACTTAGCTAAAAAAGCAGCTGCCAAGACACAACAGAAGAGTTGCTCTCAGCATTGATTGTTGCCATTAGCACATCTCCTGGAGGTCAGCTCTTCTTTGAGATCCAGGATTGTTTTTCCAAAGCTTTTCAGCAATGATGGGTAGCAGATATACCTCTGTATTATTAAAACTTGCTTTCATGAACACATCTCTGCTGCTCTTTTTATTAAAGCAGTAGAAAAAGCTGTCTAAAATGAGTCAGAAGGGGATAGTAGAAAAACCCCCAACCTTATTATTAGCAAACAATATTAAAATGGTGCTATTATATGACCTGTGTACTGGCAAAATTACTTCAGCTTTGGGTGTTTGTTTTTTCCTCATGTGGCTTATCCCTCTGCTAAAGGAATGGAGAATCATATTTAGAAAGGAAATTATGTACAAATTACTAAAGAAAACCATCACAGAAACTTTCTTTATTATCATTTCTTGAAAGTAGAAATATGTAAAACATAATAAACAGTCTCTGTGGTTTTGGAATTGTCTTTGGGATCCCAATCTTGAAAGGTCTCACAGTTTCACACAGCAAGTACATACACTTCACTACACGTCATCTGTAAAAGCTGCTGATTGATTTGCATGGATTTAAATTTGCAGATAAAATATCAACCACTGTACAAAATAGGCATGAAGAGTGTGAATTTTGAGCATTACTGTTAAACGCAGCCATCTCTTAGATCTAAGCCCTGCCCCATCTCTGAAAGGATATTGAGCTACAAATAGGAGAGGCAACAGCTGTAAAGGTGCATAAAAAGGTTAATTTTTCTTATTTTTCTTATTATGTTTCATCTTCATGATTCAAATCTGAAATACAGACCTGTTTCCTGTGCCTATTTCACTTTTGCCTTGCTCTTGAGCTCTGGCACAGGGAGAATGGTAATTTATATTCAACAGCAGGAAAACAAAACAGAAATACAAGAAATCACAGGTCTTTGTAAGGACCAATCAGATTTGATTTTTTCTGTTTTGTTTCTGACACCATTGAAGAGACAGTTCATCAAAGCCAATAATCTGGTTTTGTTCTAAAATTCCTCACATCTAATTTGTACTGCATTAGTATAGTCAGAAATTTATAAATTCAGATGCTCCCAAACATTCTGGATTCATTTCTTCATCTAAATCGAGGGATCTGAAACATTCTAATATGAGAGGGGAAGTTTTTGAACACTCAGTTTTCCCAAAGACATTATTGTTTCTCACCCATTCTCACCAGTGGCTTTGATAAACTACATTAGCTGTAATGAATCACATTATTAAATTTACTCTGTCTTGGCTCTATAATGAATGTGTTACCAGAAGGGAATGACTGAAACACCAGACCTTTGGATGCTGGTGATTAATTTTGCTTGCATATTGTTGGATGTTTAGGAAAGCTTGAGAAAATAATTTAAAATCAGTATTTTGTAAATGGGGCATTCCTGCAAAGTTTGAGGAATATTTCTGCTTGGAGGATATTTTTGACCTACTTCTTACTATTCCTCTGGTGGTCTGTTCTGGAGCACTCAATACTGGGTTTATGTTTTCCAGTGGTGCTTTCTCTTAAAAATGCATAGAAATGAAGTTGATCCATTTAACCTGAGTCAGCATTTATCCATTTTCACTATTCACTATCTGGAAATGAAGAGCTGAAATTATGACTGGATTTTTTTGTTGTTGTTGTTATTTCACCTTTACACAATGTGTGCTTTAGCCACTTTTTGATTTGTTATATCAGTGTTCTGTCTACTGGCCATAGCTAGGACTCACTTTTTACATGAGACTGAGACTCTGCAGTGTACAATTAGATCAGAATCCTATGGGAATAAAAAAACACAGTAGTGACATGCATTTCAAGGATTATTAACTTGATTACTTGATTCTTTTTCCTCCCTGCCTCTGTTCTCTCTTTCTTCCCACTTGAACTCTGGTATTAGTTATTAGACCTCTGAGGGGTGTGCTCTGCTTCTTGGGTGATAATGAAATTGTGTTTAAAAGGTAACACTTCTCCAAATAGTCTTGAGCAACTTTATTAAATTAATAGCCACATGGGTGTGGTATGATTGGAAGTCCATGGCAGACTTGTGTTCTTTTGCCTCATTCTTCACCCACAATTTTTGAATATTTGTAGAAAACTGTGAGATATTATTGGCATATATTTTGGAACTGAGGATCATCATTTTCTGTGCAAACTCCTGAAAAGGAGAATGAATTTCTTACAGGCAGTGATCCTGCTCTCTCCTGTACACTTTGGCATGAAATTTCATCACATACCTTTTCCTGTTCAGCTTGTGACTTGAATATAGATCATCAAATACATAGATTTGTTCATGAGCAATCACTTCTTTTTTACTTAAACTGTACTGAGCCAAAGGTCAGATAAAAGTTACAAAAGGATGAGAGGAACGTGTGTAGCATCGTCTGCAGATCTTACAGACTGCTGAGAGGGCCACAAGGGGCTTTCCTGATATCCTGACAACCATATCCAGTGGATCAAGTGGATTTTCAGTCCAATATTGGGAGGTTTATAGTTTGATTTTAAGCATATATATGTAAAAATATATGTGTACTGAAAACCATGAACAGATTTTAATGGGACAATCTATATTATTTCAAGTTCAGAGCTGTAGTCACTGTATCCTTTTTTCCTGTACCTCTCTCGTCTGTTCTAACAGGAATATAATTACCATGCTAAAAGACAGAAGAAAAGAGAAAATGTTTGGTCTTCCTTTTTTTCCTTGTTTGTTTTTTTTTTTCCCTACACTAATTTGCACTTTGAATTTTCATTGGTTTAGGGAGTTTTTAGGGAGTTGCTTGAATTTTCAGCCAGTTTTGTTTTACAAAAGATTTCATAAGATTAGAGTAAAACCAACAGTTTAAAAGCACACCCTAAATACTTATAAATAGTATTTTAAGAACATATGTTTAATTTATATTGCCATTTGCTTGACTACACTTTTCAGGCCTTCTGTGTAGCTGGCTCCCATTATTTTAATTGAGATTCTTCATGTTTTCTAATTCTTGACATCAATCAGCAGGTCAGAGGAGAGGAGAGGATTTTCCTGATACCTTCTTCAGACAATCCCATTTCAAACTCAAGCCAGCAGTACCACGTGCTCTTCACAGTCACTCTTTCTCTTTGGAAAGAAGTATGATGAACAATTTTAAATAAATTCTGCTTAAAAATATCAGTCAGGCTGGAGTATGGAAAGTATGCAATTAGTTTGGATGAACATCCATATACTTGAACATGGACAAGATAATCTGCCTTCCTGTCAGGCCCTGGGTATTACACAGAACTATACACAGTTACAGAACTATGACTAAACCTGCTTCTCTTTGTGCAGAGTGATCAATGTCCTGGGCTCCAAGACACCAACAAAGGAAAGTAATTTCAAGCTGTAATGATTTCTAGGAATTTCCAAAACACACACACAAAAAAACCCAACAACAACAAAAACACACAAAAAAACAACCAAACAAAAAAACCCCAACAATCCAAACAAAGCCAAAGAACCCCAGCTAAAATGCTGGGTTTACTCCCCTTGCTCATTCCTGTGGAATTATTACTGTCATGGAGAATGCAGCAGGCTTTTCCACCTCGTGGTGCTTTGAACAGAGGCTTTCTGTTGTATGAGATCAGACCTCTTGCAGAAAATACTGGCTTAAAGAAGTTCTTCATTAAAAGGAATAGTCTTCAGTGGCTTAGAGTCTTATTTTTAGCATATAACTTTGCTATCATTACTGCTCAAAATTGGCAGATTGGCAGAAGATAAACAGAGATTGATTAGTTTTACAGTGAATATTTATTTAAACTTCAGTTGAGAGAAAACTACTGGTGACTAATCTTTCTTTTCTGGAAATGGATGTGCATTAAACACAGAACACTTCTGTAGGGTAGATTTCTGAGACATCCTTCTTCAACTGTCAGTTGAGTTGTACCCACATCTAATTCAGTACTGCAAAGGGGAGACACTATTTTCTCATTTTTAATTATGTCCTTTTCTGAAGTAAGTGTGCCATTTAATTAGGTGTCATTTAAACTGCTTTGTTTGCAGTTTTTCTGTTCTCAAAGTGAATACATTCTGTGCCTACATATTGGTTGTAGATCATTGAACTCATACCAGGTCCATCTAAGCTAATTTTCTGGCCACCTGCTGATCAGCCCAAGTGATTTGTGAAATGAAACAAAAATATCCATATTGCCAAACACAGAAAAGATCAATGCACGATCACTGATCCAAGTTATTCTCAGAAATGTGCTACAAACACAAATTTCTGAATCTTTCAATGCTGCTCAGACCTTACTTACCCTTCTGTTACTAACACATAAACTAGAAGAGAATGCAGCTGTTTAAAAAAGATACGTTGGATTTACTGTAGTAGGAATGACAAAATGCTGACCATGAGCATATTTATGACACAGCAGGAGATAAAACACTGATGTTAAAGCAATATATTCCTGGCTTAGAGATCTAAGAGAGTAACTCAAAGGTGGCTGATTTTGCAATGTTTTGTCTCTCCCTTTGAGAACAGTGGGTTTTATATCACAGGCAGATTTTTTTTCATGTTTTTATTCAGAACCAGAGATGAGATAAAAGTGAGTGACTCAACTTAGCTTAAAAAATTAATTTCCAAAGGCACATACAAAATGAGCAACAAAAGGCAAGACAAGGAATGAATGCCATATCATAGTGTTAAAACACTGGGGTGGTTTCTGTCCTATTTCCCTTCTCTTTCCTTTTTATAAATATTTAATAAATATGAGTCAACTGAGTTCCATGTATGTTTTTATTGTTATCCTACTTTTACTTACTTTGGATTACATTATGCATGTGCATCTTTTTTTTGGTGGAATAGAAGCTGAAAAAAACATAATTAAATCAAATCTGAGTGAGGAAGGAAAATAATTGAAAAACGATGCCCCTGAGTCCAAAGTGCAGATTTCCCAAAGCTGCAGGTAAGAGTGAGACAAGTTCCCTGGGTTTTGGTTCCGTGTCCTGCTGTCACCATCAGTTTACCTGTCGTTTTTCTCTACATGGATGGAAGGACTTCAAGATGCATCCAGTGGGTGGGAGAACATGCAGGCAGAGAGAGCATCTCATTCACAAATTGGGACGTGGATAGAATTCTGTAGAACTTTGTTAGCACTATTTCCCCCTAGGTGAGAATGCATAATTAATTGTAGCTGGTTTAGAAATTCCTATTTTCATTGGGCCCAGGGAATGAAAGGCAGGATCTGCCCCACTGTGCTGGTGGCATTCACTGTTCCCTCTGACAGTGATGTGGCTGTGAAAGAAAAGCTGAAAGCCACAGAGCAGAAATGTGCACAGACACAGTTTTGTTTCAGGTTCTTTATCTGAAGAGCTTCCCAATATTGAACAGCCACTGCTGCCTAAGTCTGTCTGGTAAAAACTTCTGCCAAAGCCTGGAGATGAGACTCTTCATTTCATTTCAAATGAACAAATTTGAGTGAATGCTTTTTAAGATCTTGTTATCTCCATTTCTTAGGAGATGTCTGGAAAGCTTAAGGAACTCTCATAGTCAGAGAAGCAAATAAGTCAAAATTTTGTTTTAATAATTGCTGAAAATTTGATTTAATAATTCCTGAGATTCCCCAGGTTAGGAAACGGAATGATACCACTGAGTGCTTTGACATAAAGAAATGTGTGAGTCCTTACTGTAGTAGCTGTTTGAAGATCTGCATGCTGGCTCTGTGTGTCTCCAGGAGTCAGAAATTAGCTGAGTTTCTGTTCCTTCATTCCTCCCTGTTTGGGAGCTGCCAGTGAAGTGCCAGTTCTGACTCTACAGACAGCTGTCCACGAGGACTTTGCCTGCAATCTGCATTTTCCACCTGCTACTCACTTGGCATAAATTGGAGTCGAAATGTGCATGCAGAATTGTCAGTGCCCTGTGGCATCCAATTGTCTGCAACTGGAATTGGGGTGGGTTTGTACTTACTTAGACAGGGAGAAAGAATAACAGTCTGAACAGTCAGAGGTTTCGTCTGCTCTTGTTGTATGTATAGATGTCAAAGAGAGAAAAGGCTCCTTTAATCATATCCTGTCAGTTTAAATGTAGGGCTTCTTATGTCCCATTTTTCTGGGAAAATACTTACAGTATTCATCACACAATCATGTAAGTACCACACAGCAAAACCTGCAGAAAACAGTTGCCACAGTCTGGATTTTGAGCAAATAGCCTAGCAAGACAATTTCATTTTCAAAAGTCAAACCTGCCATTAAAGTTATGGCTTTGTTTAGATTCTCTTTTTTCTTTTTGTACATCTCCATCTAGAGTTGACAAAGAAAATAGACCTGCTGTGATGTGAACCCCAAAGGAAAGACACTCTGCCTCTGTAATGTACTGAAATGTCAGGAAATCATTTATTGAGCCACTGGTGCCTTTAGTGGCTGGTTATAATTTGCTTTGCTGTCTGATAATGTGTGTGTTTGTAGATCAATTATCTCAAGAGCTCTTTGGAGCCATAAGGTCATCTTTGGCGTATTTGTCAGATCCTTCTGCTCAGAGATGCCAAGCAAGTAGCACATTTTTCTTCCACAACATTAATAGATCATCTCTCCAAGTAAGTGCAGAAAGAGGCTATCTGGTGATGGCAGAACTCTCAATGCTCTAGCTTTGCAGGCTTTTGATATATTTATATAGGTGTGTATATAATGAATGAATCGTAGGAAGGAGCCTTAGCCTGTAGCTTCTTTCAGACTGATGGTTGTTAATTCACTTCTTTATTCAAATATCAGTGTTTCAATCTTGCCTGCACCCAGGTGCACAGAGGAGTCTGGTGATGCCAGCACAATTTCTGAGTGGTCCCAGACTGAGTAGACCCTCTGGGTAGGACTCCAGGCTCCCGTGTTGGGAACAGGGCTGGGGAACATCAGCATGGCTCACTTTTCTCTTGGGACTGCAGCATTTAATGTGAGTTAAGGAGCTGGAAGGAAGAAAAGGAAATGAATTCCCAGTATGTTAAACAGATGAAATTATTTAATTCAAAATCAAATAGTAATAATAATTTAATAGCACCTTTACTAGAAAATTTTAAGGCACTTTGCAAACGTTAATTGTGAGAGAGAAGGACAAAAGTGCAAAGGGGTAGTTAAATTATATGTGATTAAATTAGGTAGAGAAAGCTAAATATGATAATATTTCATCTTGATAATAGAACTTCTGCTGAGAACAGTCCTTAAAATCAGCTCTAGTTTACACAAGTTTTACACTAATATATAGATTTACATAAGTGAGCAGATTCAATTTCTATTTTAGCACTGGAAGGGGTTGGGGAGGTAACTCTTAATAATATCTTGGCTAATAGACTTGCTGAGAAATGGAAGAACTGTGGAAGAACTTCCATTTTCATTTTACTTCCCTTTTTTCTTTTTTATTTGTTTTGTTTGTTTTTGTTTGTTTGTTTGTTGTTGTTTCTCCTGCCTTTCTGAATCTGAGGCTGTTGAAAATTGTGATTTACAACTCAAAGGAAAGGAGTTTTAGCACTTCCCTGTGTTGCACATCAGCCTGAGATTTGTGTGGTTGTGCCTTGAACTGAACTGTGACATTGGGCAGCCGACAATGTGAGGCTGATGGTGCCACAGACAGAGCAAGCAAAGAAAATCTGAACTGATGTGATCATCAGGACTCTCCCTTGTGAAGAGACAGCCATGTGTTTCACCTTGCTGGAAATAATATTTGCATAATTTAACCCTAACTTAAGGACAAGGGAAGGAAAATAAAGTCAATCTGCAGTCAAATTATATGTGTTTGCCACCTCTGATGTTCTGTTTTAGGGGAGCTTTACCTGTAAAGTTCTTTTTCATTACCTGCTTGAAATGAAAATTTGAAATCTTTATTGAGTGTGTATGTAAATTAAAAGGATAAAGAAAAAAAGAATTTGGAAAGAAAGATTACATAATAATCATTCATGTAACCTGAAAACAGACAGAACATATAAATAGCATTTACCTGGTACATAATTGTGGATTGGATTAGGATTTATTTATTTTATTTCTGGGAGATTTTAGATCCAAGTCTTCTAAATATCTACAGGAGAGGGGAGAAACAAAACACCTTTGTGGTTTTAGAAAGTTAACTTTGGAGCTGCCTGTTCCAGCCCTTCCACAGGAGATCTAATGTATATTTATGGCAGCCACTGAGGGGAAAACAGTATCTTGTTTTGGATCTTTAAAGCCTGATGCAGCTAATTTGCTTTGAGGTCCCTTGGAGTGCTGAATTTAATTTATCAAGGGCAAATTAATATGAAATAGTAAAATGACTATTAAAGTGGAAGTAAAATAAATTATTGAAACATACCAACAGAGGAAAATAAAGCAGATAAACTCTGAAGTTTGTGGGAAGTTTCTCATTTTAATTACATGAGTCATAATTGCTATTAGGCTGATGATGGGACAGTATTTTCCATTTTGTTGTAGCGGGTAAGTTTAGAAAATGGAAATATGTGGAAATAAGGTCATGGAATCCAAACTGACATACAAAGTGACTTTTTTCTGTACAACTAATAGATAAATTTACCTAAGAAAAGATTTTCAATGTGTGCTTGTAAGTTTTATAATAATACAAATAGTATTCTTTTTTTTTTAATTCAAGTTTCTTATGTTTTATCTCTAAACCTTTGATTATGTGTGCATGCCATTTATGTAAGTTTTCCATGAATTTTTGAGTCCTGGGAGTTTGCACTAGGAAAAAAGGTCAGTACTGTCACTCTCTGAGCAGTACTTTTTTCTGTAATACTTGTATTAGTTTTAACAAGGAGCAGAGAAAATACTAAAACAAAGAAACTTGATCAGAGATTTTGGTTTATGACAACTGAAGTTCAGAGTTCAGGTGCTCCCTGCTTATCTCCTTTAATGTCATCCCAGGTCTGTGTCAGAGAAAGTTTGGGGCTAAATGATTGAAACCAATTGTGCTGGAGAATGAAAACAGGCACAGGGAAATCGTGGGTTTCTACATGCAGATGTGGGAAATTCAAATTGGGATGTTAAGTCAAAATTGCTGTTAAAGTCTCTTTGGGATCCTGTTTGCAGTGACTGGAGACACTGGGACCAAGGCATTAGGAGGAATGGCTGCCTAAGCACATGAAAGCAACAATTTTATGAGTTCATCAGGAAAATGTATTTTCCAGTTGGCCTTTTTTTGGTTGCAAATTTGCTTTTTTTTTCATGTAGATATTCTAGATTGCTAGTGCACATATGTCATAAGAAAGCTCAGCTTTCTTTAAAAAAAATAATAAAACTGCAAACAATTCTAATAAGAAAAACTTAATTTTTGAGTTGCTTGTGACTTTTTTTGGAGTATTTGTTCATTTCTCCTTCTTACTTTTAATTTCTTTTAATTGTTTTGAACTTTCATCTTATACCTTGATGTTTTCTGCTCATAAAAAGTGTTGCTTGGAAAATCACTTAACTTTTTGTAGTTTAGCATTGAAATAGAAATCAGATATCTTAGACTGAAATACCAAACCAGTATTGCAATGAGTCACATTTGAGTTACGGTGTATTTTCATTTCTAAATGTGTAATGGGCCACCAGCCCTGCCTTTCTGTGCTCTCTTGTTTGTATAACATCCTCCTCAAAGAGCAAATCAATATATATGCATTTTATTTTTAAAATAAATAATAAGGTATGTAGTCAAGTAAAGTTATATGAATTTTAATGCCTTCTACATTGTTTTATTAGAATGAATACTTTTTGCCCTCTTTAGCATTCTTGCTGAGGACTTCTTTTATATAACATAAAAATTATTGCTTGGTGCTTTTTCTCATGCTGATCATGAATTCAATAGGGAGCAGCTCCTGCCAGTAAGGGCTGCATATTTATGTTATTGATCTGGGAGGCAGGGAAGCTGAGGGCTGTTTGTACTGTTATATAAAATTAATAAATCAGGATTCATTAGGACAGCGTCTTGCAGCTCATGGGTGAGCAGGAATTTGGGATGAGGGTTGGATTGGGGTACCACAGCAGGGGGACAGTGCCCTGGCAGTCCCTGTAGGCACCGCCCCAGTCTTTGCCCTCTGGGATGTGCCCCCCAGGGTGGGCAGTGGGGCACCAGGAGGCAGATGCTGTGTCTTCTCTGCCTTCTCCCTGGGGACACCTCTCCCTCCAGCAAAACAATGTCCAAGGTTGTGCTGGGAAGCCTCAGGGTCCAGGAGACCACTGGAGTCCCACTGTGTTTGCTGGCTGAGAGAAGGGAATCAGCTTTGCCATGTGGGTTTTATCTCATGTACTGGAGACCATTAACCTGATTCTACTATAGAATACAAAGCTAGTTAAAACAAGGACACAACAGTTTCCAGCCCCCAGCAGAACCACGGACCCCTTTTCCAAATTACCTGATGGTGCTATAATTGCTATTGTTATTCTGAAGTATTTTACTCCTTTTGGCTCTGTTTGGCTCTTTTAATTGTTTGGCAATAATTGTGCCCATCCTTAATACAAGCCTGATTCAGTCCTTCCTTAGGCAGAATTTAGTTGACATAGAGTGTAAAAATCTGAGCTTCACAGTCACAATTGGGAAGTGTTGAGCAGGAATTTATAAAATACATTGAAGCTGGAGGGACAATGTTTTAAATTTGGCTGAATTGGAAATATATATTGTAACTAATTTTTGAGTCATCAGAGAATTTGGCAGCATTGGCACTCAGTGTGGTCCTGCAGAGTGTTGTGATGGTTTCACTCATTTCAGCAACTATGACCTCCTTTAAATACAGAAACACTAAACAGGTTGGAGCATATAATTACCTGAAGGGAAGTTGTGGCCAGGTGGGGGTTGGTCTCTTCTCCCAGGCACTCAGCAATAGGACAAGGGGGCACGA
>JAWWLZ010000082.1:52903763-52917875 GCA_035041345.1 Poliocrania exsul
GGGCGTGGGGCAGGCGGGGCTGAGGCTGTCCGGGCGTGGGGCAGGCGGGGCTGAGGCTGTCCGGGCGTGGGGCAGGCAGGTTGCTCTTCCCTTTCCTCTGTGGGTGAGAACCAGAGGTGTGTTGCTGCAGCTGCTGGCTCTGCAGCTGGGCAGGAGCGGCCAAAGGGGCTGCAGAGGGGTATTAGAAGGGGAACAGCAATAAAGGAAGAGGGTGATACAGAAAAGCCATGTTAGTGAGCAAGGATTTGGGGAGGGTTGTTCCAAACTCACACTCTGCCAACCTCTAGATACTGATGCTTTACTTTAGTGAGTAATCCTCATGGAGAGGATGAATTGCAGAAAATGATAAATGTATATAAGTGGGTTGCTGCATGTCAGCAAGGTTTGCCAGGGAAGGGCTGAAAAAGCAAGGTGTTTTTGTGGCAGGTGTGAAAGGCCATGGTGCCTTTATCTTCAGTGAGGGACCTCTGACCTACAAAAGTGTGTGATAAATTTGTATTTCAGTGTGTCAGTTTTGTGAGAAAAATAAACCCTTCTAGCCCAGTGGGTGCAGAGATAACAGCCCAGACCCCAAACTGAGGTGGACGCAGTAACTCCTTGACTTTGTTAGTGGCTTGGTACAGTACATTTAAGAGTGTGAGGTTTTTGGCCGCTCTGCATGAGCTTTGCTGAACGGTGAATTTGAAGGCTTCTTGGTAGCACTGAATGTTCAGTGACACTTGGCTGAAGGATGGGAAACAAAAGAGAGCAGGAGGGAGCACAGGGAGTATTGAGAATTAAGGGTGGAAAGAGAAACACAGGGTTAAGATTCTTCTGCCTCCTCTTCACACCTGTGGTGCAGCTGAGAGCTGATGAAGAGAAAAACTGAGATGTGTGTCTGATTTGGAGAAAAAAATACACTGCATGTTCTTCATATTTTTTGGCCAGGAGTGTCATTTTAAACCTTTTAAATTGGCGATCCTTAGTTAGAGATGTGATACAGGTGTGTTGCCTGTGTTTCAAATGGCTAGAAATGATTTTTGTAGAAATAGAGACACAAGACTTGGTGCTTTTATCACCCTCAGGGTATTAAAGAACATAAAATCTGCCCAAGGAGCTGGTGGAGCTGCATCCCAGGATGTGTCCAAAAAGTTACTGGGTGTGGCACTCAGTGCTTTGGCCTAACTGACAAGATGGGAACCAGCCAAGAGTTGGAATTGATGATTTTGGAGTTTTTTTCTGACCTTATGATTCTGAAATTCCTCCTCAAGCATCTCATTTTTTTGGCCATGGGTCATAAAATTGATCTCCATGATATTTCAACCAGCAATAATATAGTCAATAACTTGTTCATCTTTCTTCTGTATGGTGGATGGATGTCTTTTGGTGACAAGATATGATAAGATTAAAATGGGGAATGACATAATTTTTGTGTTAATTTTGGTTTTGTTCATAAGCATCATGCTGGTGATGTTCCTCACTCTTAAAACACCACTCTCTGCAACCTTAACTTAGGTGTACAAAGCAATTTTGCTGTCTTGTGTCAAATATAATACCTCCAGAGCAGAAGTTATGCAGCTCTTGGAGTGGCAGAAAATGAAAACAGCAGTTCAGTAATTCGACCTTACAAATCTTCCAAGCTGCAATTGGGTCTGGAAAGCTTTTAAGCAAAGCAAATGTGAATATTTTGCACTAAAACAGTTCTGTCAAAAAGTCTGTCAACAACTAATCTCAAAAGCAGCTTTCTAATTGCTTTCTGTTACTCACTCTTCCTGTGGTTTTGTTTTCAATTGGGTTGGGACAGTTCTGTTGACTGGAAAAAGTGGACTAAATTTGGGTCAACTGCTCTGCTTGAGTTATTCCAGTGACTTGACTTCTTTTTTTCACATTGGTCCTTAATATCATTTACTTTGGGTTTGGGTTTAGTTGGTTGTTTGGTTTGGTTTTTTTGTGGGTGGTTAGTGGGTTTTTTTGTTTATTTTTGGGGAAGTTACTTGTTGGGGGGGAAGGGTGGTTTTTTGTTTTCTTTTTTTGGTGTTTTTCTTTTGTTGCTGTTTGCTTGTTTTTTCCCCTCCTTTTGAACAGAAATCTGTTCCCTGACTCCTTTCCTTCTCCCCCTAGTCCCTCTTTAGAAGAGGGGGTAAAAAAGGAATTGTCCCTGCTGGCTGCCTGTTCTGGATTTTATAGTGATTTTTAGAAATACCCTCTGCTATTGAGGTATATTCTGCACTGACTTTTTTTTTTTCATCTTGTATAATTTTAATTTTGTGGTGTTTTTATTCTTTCAGTTGAATATATCTACCAAAACTTGGGGTAGTTAACATAAAATCAACTTGTACATGAACACAAAAATATAAACACCTTTTTCTTCTCCGTTCCCTGCTGGTGACAGTTCAAGGCACTTTAAAAAGTCACTGTCTTTCATAGTAACAAATATGTGGTTAGAGAGAGTTGTTGATTTTAATTTACTTGCACAGCCTGAAGCAGGTTAAGGAATAGCTTTTTTAAACATAATCTCCTGGATAGTTCATATCTTTTTATATAACAGTACTTATTGAGAAAATTATTGCATAGTAACTTTGTTTGTGAGTTAGATTAATATTGTTAATTTATATGCCTTACTAAAATGTAGTAGATTAATTATATTTAAAGAAAAAATAAGGAGCTATATCTGAATGCATGCTGTTGAGCTTAGAAAAAAAGACTATATAAAATGTCACTTCCCAAGAATTGTTTTTTTCTTTTTTGTTAAAGGGCAAAATAAGGGTAAATGCCCATTTGCTCCCTTCTGGCAGATCAGCTTGTGCTGCTTTGAGTTCCTCCCAGAGCTTGAGCAGAACTGAAGGCCTGGGCAGGGGAGCTGCATTCTCTCTTCTGGGCCATACATCGAGTTCCAGCTCCAGGGCTGAGCCCTTTCCGTGGCTCCTTGAGTCCAGTGGGGAAATCCCTGACTCTGGTAATGGCTGTGGCTCCCCAGCTGTTGCAGGGTCACATTCCCAGCAACATCTCAATTCATATCAGCTT
Source organism: Poliocrania exsul (assembly GCA_035041345.1). NCBI lineage: Eukaryota > Metazoa > Chordata > Aves > Passeriformes > Thamnophilidae > Poliocrania > Poliocrania exsul. The sequence goes on from JAWWLZ010000082.1 coordinate 52,906,767, forward strand.
GTTCTGAAGTCTCTCAGGTATTTCCCTTCACAGAATGGGGAGTTCAAGTTCAGAAGCTACACTGGGAGAAACGTTGAAATGTTTAAGTGTCTGTTCCAGCTTTTCGACAGCGGAGTGTAAAAATGCCAAGAAAAGCCTTTCTCCAAAGATTTATAGTATTTTCCATTTTTCTTTTGCTAAGAACAAATGAAAGATTGTCTTCCCCAGAATGCAACACACTTCCATTTTCACTCCTGGAAAAAACCTGTGAAATGGAGAAAGGCAAAAGAGGAGGAGAGAGAGGATGATGGGCATTCCCTTGACTTCTAGAGGGGTAAAGAACGTTTGTAGAATTGCACTGACAGTGTTCTCTGTAACCTGACTCCAAGGAAAAGGAGAAATCACCAAAGTAATATTACCACAGTTTAATTTTACCATGTTACTGTTTTCAAGTAGAGGCCAGAATGGCTCAAACTGGTATTTCTTTTGGTAGGGTAAGGTCTTTAAATGGTTCTTTCTTGCTGTGCATATGTCAGCTCCAGTAAACCAAAGTCTCAAATTGGGGACTAAATCTTCTTTTCTGGTCAGCAAGAACAGCTCTTTTCTGCGTTTGGGGCAACTGTGTCCATAGATTAATTAGAGCATTATGCTAAGGATGTATTTATATCAAGTATTTGGTCATCTTCTATTCCTGGCCAGTATTAAATGGCAATATTAAATTTCAATTTTGGGTATTATTTTGTAAGCATGGTGTGTCATTTGTGCACTGTCTGGAAAAAAACTTGCCCAGAATGTTCATCTCCCTTAAATTCCCCTCCTTCAAGGTTAGTCTGTTGTGTGTAACAGTTATGCTTACACCAAATTATTATTTATTTTTTAATTATTAATTTCTTCATTGTGCTTCTGACCTTTAGACGACCTTAGGGCACTTTTTTCCAGTGATTTCCTTACTTGGGTATGGCATTTCTCACTCACCCAGTGATATATTATTTTAAGGTGTTTTCTTTCCAGTGTGAGTCTGTTTTGTACTTACGTGATAACAAACCTTTCCAGACTAAACCATTGTGACTTTACAAACTCTCATGAGAAACCATATTTGAAGCTTTTTCAGCTCTTCAGTCTGTCATGTCCATTGCACTGCTGTTTTCCTCCTCACCCTCTAATTAAATCAAAGGAAATGATCACCTTTTGGCAGATTGTTTTTCTCATAAATATTCATGTGTCTGTTCTGATTTAACTGTTGCTCCTTTTTGTGTTCTTGTTTGTGCTGATCATCTTTAACCTTCAGCTCTATACACAGTCTGCTCTGTGCTAATAAATTATAGATTTCTGCTGCTAACATAAAACATATCCATGAATTTAGAAGTATTCTAAGCAATTAAAGTCTAAATGCACAGTTATCAATTTGACTTTACAGAAGGACTAGCATAAGAAAGTCTGCCTTTAAGAAAGGATATCAGGAGATCATTCCTGCCAGAGGAGGAATGAATTACAAGGATAATCTTGATAGTCAAGGCCGGGAATGTAAATGTGCATTGTGTTTGCCAGTATTTTTTAAATGACAGCAAGGTCATTTCTGATTTACTTGGAATGCTTTACTAACAGTTTGTGTCTGGGTGGATGTGCAATATGCATGAGATTCCTCTGCAGGGCTGCAGAAAACAGGTTATATGGTGGGTAGGAATACACAGAATTGGTCTTATGGAGTCGGATGGCTGCCCTGCAACATGATTGTCATTAGAGACTGCAATTATGGCCTTTTATTATTCTTCAGTTTTTCAGTGTGTGTAGAAGCAGAATATAACTTCCTTTTCCTTTTGTGTCGAGGTTAATCAAATCTGACATTGCAGAATTGCACTGTGCCTTCCACACTCAATTTTACAGCAGTTGTGCAGTTTTTATGCAGCTGTCTGTAGTTTCAGACTAATCCTGTTCATTAGTTCTTGATATGGTCTTGTGACTCTGCAAAAAGTTTGTATTTCTTGTTCATTCAAACGAATTGCTGGCTCTGACCAGTCAGTTCTTTTCAATCTCAGAGAGTACTAATTCTCAACCAAAAGACTTTTAACCCCTCACCTGAGGTTCCTGCAGCTGTCCAAATGAATGTGCTATTTCCCTTTGAGCCCATGAAGGAAATGTCTGTTCAAATAAAACCGGTGCCGTGGGAACCAGGATGGTGCTGAGTTTGGCATGCAATTCTGTCCTCACATGGTGACACAACAGGAGGGTGCTCTGAGAGCTTCATGCTCCACTCTGCGTTTCCTGACCTTGTTTTGACATGAAGTACTGTCTTGATCTCTGAGTCTTGCCTCTACCTTTGTGGCATCTGAATTAAATTGTAATGGTTGTTACAGCCATGAGAAGGTGCTGGTGGAGCTGGCCAGTTCAGGCTCTAAGCTATTGAATGGAAGCTACCAGCCCACTGGAGATTTCAGACAGGGCTGGTTCGTGGAGGATTCCAGGCTTTCTGCAAAGATGCCCACTGTTCTCTACAATCTATCTAATCCTAAATGGGTTTTCAAGGCTCTTAGAGTAGAGTTAACTAAGCTTCAGTACAGTAATAAGACATTTACAATGTGATTCATATTCAGACTGTTTGTACTTTGTTCAGTGAGTACCTCCATGATTAATATCACCTCACTAAAAGTCATAGCAGCTCATGCTTTTATCTTCACTGTGTTGTGCTCTGGGTGCCAAAGTCAGGGTCTCATTCTTACTGTGTTTCCATGGGTGGGTTTTACTGGCCCAGTGGAACTTAGTGGAGTGATAGAAGTTACCTTGGTGTGATGTCCACAGCTTGGTTGCTGCTCTGCCCAGGCAGAGACACCAGAGCTAAAAGCCTCTGAGCCTTGGGCAGTCAGGGAGATGTTCAGGGTGTGGCATCTGCCTTAAAACTCTGCTCTTGCACCAACTTTTGCTTTGCAGGCACCACATTGTTCTCTCAAAAACAGGATTGTGTACACCATTTCTTACTTACACGAGCCTCTCAGGACCAGCACAGCACCTTATTTATGAGTGGCACTTCATCATTCAAACAGTTACTTTTGCCTCTTCTCACGGTAGAATTTCTTGCCTTAAAGCATTTACAAATGTAGCTGCATTGACATCGGTAGTGCCAGAACTTGGAATGCAAGTTAGGAAGCTTTTTTGAGGGTGCAAAGTGGTCTGGTTTGGGTACAGAAACTTTTCCTACAAAAGGGAAAATAGAATGAAAGAAAAACCTTTATTCAGGGTTTAAAAAATAATCTCAATCTACTGTAGTTGCTTTTAATAAGTATTGCAGGCAATATTTGAACTATTTCACAACTGATTAACTAATAAATAAATATAAATTGTCATGTTATCGCCCAGTAATTTTTTTGTGGTCTGTAGATACCACTTCAGTTTATCAAGGCTGTGGAAGGTGGAACACAAGTTGCAGGAATCAGTAAATGTGCATCTAATTAAAGCTAGACACCTTTCAATCCTTCTCAGCTTTAAATGGGAAAAGATTACCCAAAGAAGGGGATTAGAGGGAGGGAGAACATTCTTCACCCTCCATGTCACACAAAAAGGGAGAGCAACATTTAACAACTCGAATTTCACAAGGAGAAATGGTAATGAACTTGCTTATCTATGAAAAGTTCCCACCTAGTGTTAACTTGTAATGCCTCTCAAAATGAGTGGAGTTGACTATAAAGGACCTTAATTCCTGAGAACAGGGAGGGCATAATGCCAAAAGAGAGGGCATCAACTTTTTCTTCCTTGCCAGTGACAAAGGCAGTGCAGAGACATGACAGAGGCTGTAATCCAGGAGGGTAAACAAAGCCCTTGCTCAATATTAATTAGGAGGCTTCAGAATGTGAGGCGTCCTACACACTGAAGGAAACTTCAATTGCATTAACTGCTGAACAAATTTCAAGTTTAGATTCTTTGTTTTTAAGAGGAAAAAGTAGGGATATGAAAGGTTTATGTGCAATAGGAGAGTTATAGGTAAAATGACACTAAGGAATGTAGAAATATCTCGTCTGTATTTCGCATGTCTTTGGATAAAAGTAGCTTGTTTGTGGTCTTGGCTGACCAGTGATACACTTGGCTATGGTTTGCACTGAGTTGTTTGGGGGTCTGGGCAGGGGGGTTTGGTCTCTGTAGAAGAATCTCCTACTTGATAAAATCTCGAACCAAATTCAGTCCCTGTGCTGACCAAAATGGCAGCACCCTGCTCTTTGTAGTGGGAAATGGAAATATATTGATTTAAATCCCATCTTCAGAAAGCTGCTCTAGGCACATTTGTGATCTGAAGTTCTCATTCATCCATCTGGATGGAAGGATGGGACCTCTTGGTCAGTTATAGGTGGAGATACTTCTCTTTCTCAGAATGAAGAGAAAAATGATACTTCTACTACAATGAATGGATCCCTGTGTGAGGGTCTGCACTATCCTTGGGAGTCAGGGTTTGGCCCTCTAGTGCTGTGGGAAGTCTTGTGGCAACAGCAGGGTGTTAATGCAGGCTGCTCCTGTATGGAGAGCTGGGAACCCACAAGTCCTGCTTCTAAACAAGGCTTTGGACATTGCCCTCAAAGTTCTGAAATCAAAGAAAAATTGCTTCCTTTATACCTGGAAATATTATTCTCAGTATAGCAGGAAAAGGTCTTTTACTTTAGTAACATAACTAATCATATAGCTTTAAAAGATTTTGTTTTCCACTGTTAACCACTTTCCCCCCTCTGTTATTTAAAACAATCAAACCAACCCCTTTGCAGAATGTGCTGCTGTTCTATTGTGAGCTAAAACCCCAAGAGAAACTTTGGTGCTTGCACAGTGTTGAGTGTGACTTGAACAGGAGCCAACAAAAGCAAGGGCCAATTTTTCAAAGCTGCCTGAAGTATGAACAGCTGGGTAATAGAAAGCACAAACTTCATGGGGTTGGCGCTGAGTCAGTGCTGATGGGTAGAGTTGTCTGCAGCCAAAGTAGAGCCTGAATGGGCAATGGGGAGTGCCAGCCTCTTTGGTGAAGAATGGAAGTTAAAAAAATGTGAGGGACTCACAGCAATCTGAAAACAGAAACCATGTTCAACCATCAAAACTCTAAGAATATGCTTTAAATCCACTAGAATGGAAAGGACAGGTTCCTGGAATTGCCAAGTTTTGTAAGGGTAAGAGAAGGCAATTAAGGAAATAATTTACTACTGTGAGCAGGAATTGGATGTTGCTTCTATCCTGGTAGCTGTGTTTGGAATGGCACAGTGGGTTTTTTACAGTTTACTTGGCTGAATAAAATATTTAGTGCATAGAACACCTTCCTTGTTTGGAACAGGACTTCGTTTGGGCTTTGAAGGACATGTGATGGATGAGCCCACCTCAAGCACAAGGTGAAGAGTATATTTGGGAAAAAACAGAGATAACACATTAAGACCAAGTATATATCTCTTGATGAGAGGTAAATTCCCATGGATAGCATTTGGGAGGTGAGTTCCAGTAAAAATCTGCTACATGATCTCCTTCTACTCCCTTCCTCCCTCCTTAATAGGTGTTATGCAGATAGTTCTACTGAAGTCATAATTGATGCCCTTTAGTCAAGAAAAGTTAACCCAATATCTGTATCTGCACACTGAGTAATAGCACAGTAGGTTAGGGAGGCTGTGCTGGGAAATATGGCTTTTATGAGGTTTATTATTTCTGTATTATTATTTAGTATCTACTTCGTATGCTTCACTCTCAGATGACCAAAGTGCAGCTACTGCTCCCCAGATAATGCCTGATCACTTTTCTGAGGGGCAAGGAAAATAACTAGTAGCACTGTAGCTTGATGGTATTTTAAAATAACTTCAAAAAATGTGTTGCTTGCTACTCTAAATTGAAAATAAGAAAGCTTGGTACATGTCCAGAGATGGCTGCAAAGCCAGGAGAATGTGGTAACAGTGTCCTGACCTGTTGTATAATGAAGTTTATGCAAATTCCCCAAAAGTTACTTTGAGTCTGAAGGCTTTGAGAGATGGCCCTTAGGATGGATGAGGTTTCCTCTTGTGAGTTTTCCCATTATAAGATTAGTCCCCATTTGTTTAGTTGCAAGTTGTCTTCCTATTGGAAGAGCTCTCTGGCATCAGAATGTCTTCTTTGTATGCAGGGACTTTAACCTTGTAATCAAATTATCTTAATGATCTCATTGATTAAAATAATCCAGTTCATTTAATGTTCCCTCCCTGCTTGGTAGGCTCATTCAATATGGCTGAGGTGAATTATTTCCTGAACATTTCAGAGATGTTCAGAAATTTTCAAAGGCATAGACAGAGTTTGACCCTCATTTCCACAGCACTTATTAAAGCCCAGATAATGAGCAGTCAGAATCCATGACCCCCCATGCAAGGTCTGGTTTACAACTTGTATATTTTTTTAGAATGCATTTCCTCCACTGAGTAGTTTTGGGCTATTTCCTTTATTCCCAAGCAGTAATTTTGTATTTCACTTAGTTTGAAAATGCACCAGTGAGTTTCATGAGAAGCCAGCAGGGGTTTTTCTCTCCTCCCTCTTTTTCATAAACATTGAAAGTTGTTTCTAGAGTTCTATTTCCTAGACAGTGCCAGGATGCAAGGGCAAAGTTCTAACTTATCTGAATTCTGGAAAGGCCATGTTGAATCTTCCTCAGACTGTTAGTGCTGAGTTCCACCATTAGCCTGGAGTGACTGTTCCAAACAGCCTGATGTGTTGCCTGATGCTGAGCTGTTCTCCTGGAGCTTTTGTTTGGAAGCTGAGTAAAACCACAGAATGGTGTCTTTGTTTCTTTGAGAACAGTTTCAGAAGGTCTATGTGAGCTTCGTGTAACTTGGAACAGGGAATGGGATATTCTGATTTGGTTGAAAGACTGTGCTGAACTGATTTTGGAAAAAGAAAATCTGCTTTATTCACAAGGGAGTTCCTAAATTATCAATGAAGTAATATATAATTTTGCTTGAAAAATAATTTTGAGAAAAGAGATGCCAAAATACTGTCCAGTAATAAATCTCATTATTCTCAGTGCAGTCCAGATGTGACAATTCACTGTTTACAGAGCTTAGTTTTGACCTTGTTCACCATTCATAAATATACCTGTACAGTCTTTTTTATGTAGCTCTACTGGCCTACTTATGTACCAGATTATCATGGAAATCAAGGCTACTTGGGGTTTTTTGTCACAATTGTCTCTTTTGGCTTCAATGTGCTGTTTATCATCTAAGTATGATCCTTAGTGCTTTAGGGGGAAACCTAAAACCAAACTTCAATGCTTTGTGGAACTAGGGCAGCTTTTTAGGTCAGAATTGAAGCACTAATACTCAAACTATTATAATAATATAGCCAAGCAAATAACTAAAACTAAAGTGCATCCTGTAGGATCTGATTTTTTTGTCTTTTTCCAGAAGGGATTTAGCTAAATCTGGGGAAATCTCTACTGTCAAATGAAATAAATTAATCTTTGCTATGAATTTGTAATCATATCTGAGAAACAAAAAAGCTTTATTTAACAGGATTAAAATTGTGTTATTGACATTGGGATTAATGATTTATTTGCATAACAGAAAAGCTGTTCTGCCTAAATATTTTTATAATTTTAAAGAAGTTCCTAATTCAGAACCTGTGTCATGTACAGTAACTGCTACATTTATTTTTTTATAACCAAAAATAATTATACTTTTCTGTTCTTATTTTTGTAGTGCCACAGCTGTCTAATACCTTTCATTTACAGCACTTTCTATTTTTAAGTTGCTTGGGGATTTCTGCAAAAAATAAATCACTGTTATTTTTTAAGTTTTTCCTTCTGATTGCATAAAAGCAAAAAGGACCTATTGTAATTGGAAGTGCTGGAGATGTGAGAGGGGAATTCTTAAGGTGAGATGCTGAAAGAAAAGTGCTGTACAGACTCTGCCACACTGTAGCAATGTGGGGGGTTCATTATTTATTGTCATGCATCCCAAGTAATAGAGATTATTTCATGTGCAGTCAACAATCTCTCAAGCAACCAGAGCTGTGGTTTAGTGCAAGAGCTGTAAAGATCCCCCTCATACAACATTTCCTTTGCAGCAGAGGATGATATTTCAGTTAACATTTCTTTCTTCTGCGTTCACTTTCTCTCATAAATGAATATTGCTTCTTTATGCTCCCGCTCTCCTTTTTTTCTTTCCTGTGCTACTGCAGGTAGTAAATTACGTAGGATGCTTCTGGAAAAGTCCTGATATCCTTTGTGTCTCTTTTTTTTCATTGATACATATATAATTGTGAGAGTAGGGAGAGAGAATGCAGTATGGTGAGTTCCTCTTTAGTGAAAGAGGTGATGGAGTGATCAGCCTGACATTCAGAGCTACTGAGTTTTCAGTCACACCTTTGCCTTTCTAAGTATTTGCTGAATTCTACAGGACTGAGAATTAGTTCAATTAGAAGCTTTCATTTATGGAGGGAAGGATGACTTTTAAAATGAGTTTATAACTTTATTCCATTCTGCACCTGAGATAACATGTGAGGGATCCAAGTGCAGTTTGGCCAGGTCCCAAAGAGCCTGTGTTGGAAAGATCCTGACTGACACTAAATTCAATGTGATGCCTGGACATGATGGTGTATGCTCTGTAGTAAAAAGTCAGAATTGAGTCCTCTAATGTAGAGGAAGGAAGCTTTTGAGAGTGGGGAGGAGGTGAAAAGCTGGGGTTGTAGCTAATCCAGAGTATCAGGGTGCCCTGGACAACCACGTCCTTTCCTTGAATTGCAGGGGACCAGATAATTCCCTGGGTGGTTTCTTGGTGAGGAAGAAGTCTCTGTGCATGACAGAAGATCTGGCTCCCTCTGACTTGGGTGTGTGAAGGTCTGGTGCCATAAAGGAAACAGTTTCCATGCTCATGCGTGGATTTCTGTTGTAAAGTCCAATGTCGGTGTTGGATAAAAGGAAAGAGGAATTCCTCGGTTCATGTAGCACCCAAAACTGTGCCTGCTATGGGTGATTTCCAGCATGAAGTGGTCTCTTCCTTTGATCATATACTGTTCTCCTCATTCTCTTTATTCTGTTATGGGACTGGTCAAAGAACTTGGAAGAAATCCCTGACAAAACCAAGCCATGAGCTGGGCATGTAACAGGGGAATCTGGGTTCCAAATTGCTTAGACAAAGCAATCCAAAGAAACTGGAAAGAGGTGTAGCTCTTTCTGTGGGATGACTTGAACTCAGTTTCTCCCAACTTTGTTGGGATTCTCTGTGCAGGGTGACTGACAACAACACAGCAATGGTCATAGCCACCTTCAGCTACCAAAAGTGTCATCTGGGACCTAAACCACCACTCGGCTGACAGAACTGACTGTGGAATATGTTTAATTTTCCAAAATCTCATCCAGTTTCAAGACTGATGAGAATGTTTCATAACAAAAGTGTCAGCAAGCACTTGGAGCCAGTTGGAGATATCACTTGGCTAATTATTCCTAGAAATGAAACCATGTGTGAACATAAGCTTAAATCATTAACATTAAAGGTTACATTTGTAAAGTGCTGTCATAAGGTTTCTGTATCATTTACCTGCCATTTAAAATATGGGCAATAGATGTTTGGTGGGACCTGCATGAAGTGTTATTTGCCATATGTTATTTCTCTGTGGGTGGGATGCAATAGACCTTTATTTATTATATATGGATTCTTGCCATTAAACCAACCTGATCCCTCGAGGGCTGGGAAACCATTCCCAAGCTCAGAGAGTAGCTGTGCAAACTGCAGACCTTGCTCCTGCAGCTGAATTTCTGTAAGGATTAAGCCAATCTGTGAAGGATGTGGCACTTCAGAACAGTCTTGTGTGCTTGAGGTGCTTCAGACATCAGAAGGCACTTGGCAAAAGAACTGCCTGACGTGCAGATTTTGTTATCCTGGGAGGCTCCACGGACTTGGCCGGCACAGCAGAGTTCTGGCAGCAGCACTGGGAGCCAGAGCCTTCCTCTTCCTAGGGCCTAATTAAAATGTTGCTTCTTAAACCCAGAAAATTACCGTTTTGGAACACAACAGGACTTTGTATGCATGAACACTCTTATTGCTCCTCCTCTCTAGACGCTAAACTCGAGCAGGACAACACAAGGTGAAACAGGGATGCTTTCAGACAAGCTGAGGTGGTCCCACCAGTGGTGTTGATGACTCTGGTTCTGAAGAATAGTCCTAGCACTGTGCTACTCTTGCTCTTCATTGGGATGAGTTCATCCGACAGTAATGCTCATTTTGTTCTGTTTGAACACCCTTTTTTCCCATAGGTTTTCCTCTCTGAATCTCAGTAGCTGTTTTGTTTGCTTGCTTCGGCCTTCTGGGTCAAAGCCCATCTCCATTTGGTACCCAGGGAAATACTAAAAATAGCACAGTTCTGAGGAGCAGAGGCAACAACGTTATTGGATTAGTCCTGTGGCCCTAAAACACAGCCTGGGAGAAAGAATTAATCTTGGGCAGGCTGTTCTTACTTACAGTGGGGATATTAATGATTGTGTCTGCAATGTCTCTTAAATTACAAACCTTATTGGTGATGAATTAAGATATTATCATTGTAAATTAAGTAATTAGAGTACCCTTGTAATGAATATTTACAGTGTGCCTGTTGGAAGAATATTGAAATGTTCCTTTTATAATTTTAATGACTTTTAATATTAATTCTTTTTAGTAATACCATCCTATGTGCTACTCTTCTAGAAGGATAGAAAAAGACAGCTTTAATTGGGTTTTTTTGTGGAAGTTTATTTTGTGTGGAAAATAACAATCTTCTGCATGAGATTAGAGGGTGATTTAGTGGTAGGGGGGCTGTTAACTTGTTTTCATTTTGAGGAAATAATGCCAGGTTAAAAGAAGCATTTCATTATTTGAATTGCTTTACTCCACCTTTTCAAGTATTGGGAGAAAGGTTAGTTCACTGTTTAAAAAAAAAAAAGAGGAAAAAACATCCAAAAAAAATCCCAAACAACTTATTATAGTCTTTACTTTGAGGAAAATAACTACAAGCAATTTGTCTTCAGAAAATGAGCTGACAATTAGCAGTGTTGGACACCTGAGTTTATAAATCTGATTCTGCCCTGAGTGATACACTAAAGGAAGATTACAACTGCTTTTAGAGACTTTTGAAAGACTTTTTTTTTAAAATTTTAATCATCAGTGATAGTTTTAAAATAGGGGAAAG
>JAWWLZ010000082.1:53048013-53059133 GCA_035041345.1 Poliocrania exsul
AACAATGAACTTCAGCTGCCAGAAATATTAACACACTACATTTGCTTTTTTACCACAGTTACAAGTACTTCTAAAATCTATAAAAATGTAGAAATTCAAAAACCCCACAGGCATCAGTCCTCCCTTTTAAAATGGACAAAACTCGAAAATTTTGTCCAGCTTCTACTACTTACACTCAGTGTTACATTAAAAGATAAACAAAAACTATAGCATTAAATCTTCCAGCTGGCTATTATACAAAACACTAATGATGAACATAACTAATTAGTTGTTTTAGTTAGGTTCAGCAACCATGAAGTAGGTTTTTGAAGACATTTTCAAGAGTTACTTGATTTAGAATTTTGATTTGCTTTTGAGTTGCAGCCAAATCTTAATTCTTTCTACTTTGGTTTATGCAAGAGCAGCAAGTAGTGTTGATGACTTTACACACTCTTCCCTGTAAGAGTAGTGAAAACCTGAGGGCTATTTGATTTGTGGTGCTACATGAGACAAACTGTGGACTTTTTGTGAGGCTGCAGTAACATCCGAGGGCTGATTTTGAATGATTTCAATGACAGAGTTTTTTCTAATTGACTTAATTTTAGAGATGGGATCTCCAGCTCTCTGGGATTCCATAGGACTCTCCAAGGATTGTCTCATTCATCAAAATGCCAATCCAGAATTAGAGCTGGATTATTCTAGAAGAAAAATGATGGAATTGTGATTGCTCTTTCATTGAGTCTTCTTAGTGGGCAGGGCCTTCATTCCAGTTCTTGGGTGTCAAAAATGAAAGTAATTTTTGTTTTGTGATACATATTTTGATACACGGAAAGATATAATTTTCAGAAAGGGAATATTTTCATCTGGTCAATAAAACTTTATTAATCTCATAGCATTGGGAAAGGCTAAAACAAGAGCACAGGAGACAATGGCTGGATTGAAATAGTGACAAATCAATTGAAAATAAATTAAATTTAAATAACAGAGATCATGTTCAGGAACCTTAGCAAACCTCGTAACTTTAAATTTTGATGTTGGAAAACCCCATGAATAACAACACTTGTGTTAGGGCTTGTGTTAGCAATTAGGGCCAATTGCTTTTCTTCATCATTAATTGGTGATAATTTCTGTCCCTGCCCACCCCAGCCGGGCCTGGCTCCCCCACCTCTGCCCAGAGCTTTGAACAATGTCTTGTGCAATCCTGACACTTCCCCAAGGGAGAAGGAACTCCTAAAACTCTCACTTCCATATTAATCCAGTAACTGTTGCTTTTCCTAACTGTGTTTTCCAAGAATCCTTGCTTTTATATAAAAAAAGCAATAAAAATATTCTTAGGGAAAACATTTTGGCGTGCATGGAACAGTTGATTGTTGTAATTGCTGAGAAGATGAGGAAGAAAGGAAGTAATTACAGGGATGAAGTTATCCTGTTTTACAGAAAGGTTAATTTTTCAGTAGTGGTAACACACAAAAAATTGTGTATTTACTTCTACTTTTGCAGAGGAACATAACAATGTGCTTTTGCTGCAGTAAGATGATAAAATATGTGGGGTTTTTTCACAATTAAATGTGAATTAAACAGTAATTATTCTCGGAAGAGGAAAAAGAAGCAAGGTTAGAGATATGAAAAAAAAAAACTGGAAGAAATTTTTTTCCTCTATTTTTTGTCCTGGAGAACCATTCTTATCTTATGGAAAGATGTAGATCACTGCAGTAATTACTTGCTTATTGAAACTAAATCTTATTTGAGAGCAAAGAATGCTTTATGAACCATTTATTTAAGCCATGATAACATTTGAGAAGTACTTATGCATGTTTATTACTTCCAAATAATGTCAAATATAACTAGCATGAAAGGTGAACCTACACTGTGCCCAAGAATTTGTGGATGGTTTTGTATTTCTGAATTAAGCAGGGGGAGAAAAATTGAAACATCCTTTAGCTGATCTGAAATCCTTTTGCCATATTAATAGGACTTACATTATAGCAGATCTGCAGTTTTTATCTACAAAAACCTACCACGGCATTTGAGACAAAATTAATTGTTCTTTATTATATTTAAATCACAAATTATTTATGAAATAAACTGTATTTATTAACATATGTGCACACTTTTGCTTGAGAGTGTTTTTAGCTTTGTGTGAATAAATGTGAGCTAGTTGTGGCTAAATTTATACTGTTTATAGTCTAGGAATATATTAGAGATTATACTTAAATTATATAGTGAAATCATTTACTGTTTAGTCACAAACAGTTGTGCAAAAATAATTCAGAGGGCAGATCAGGCCATTGAAAGGAGAGCAGAAACTGTAATACAAGATGGACTGAAAAGAAAAAGCAAACAGAAAAAGGCATTTAAAACCACAATAAGAACTCAGAGAGTCACCAGTGATGCAGAAAATCAGCCCAAAGGAGGCAGAAAGAAAGTGGGTCTCAACTAGTCCTTAAGAATCAACAAAATGCTCCTTCTCCTGGGTTTTGTTTGGGGTGGATAAACCAACTGGGCAGCAGCTGGATGTTCTGGGTATCTCCTGACTTCCTGCTTTAGGAGGACCTGGGGGTTTGTGGTCAGAAATAAGAGTAGAGGTCAGAATTATCCCTGGGTTGGTGTAATCTGAGTTAAGAGAGTCAAGCAGAGAGCTTGGCTGGCAGGGTGGCACATGGCCAAGCCTCATAAGGAAATGAAAGTTGAATTCTGGTGCCAAAAGAACTAAACTTTGAGTTTCTGATGTGAATAGCTGATAAAGAACAGTGTGTGGGGGGTAAAACCAAAGCAAAACCCAAGGTCCTTTGCTGCATGTTAACACTGCTCGTAAAAGACACTGTTTCTGTCTTACTCAACCTGCAAACTAGTGGAACTGACCACATGAAGAATAAATTCAGTGTAAAATCCTTTATACATGCCCTAAGACATCTTTTAATGATGCATCAAATGGCCAATAACTGCAGTCACATGAGCACAGAGGAAACCAGAAAGAAATAACACAAGTGGAAGAGCAAGGGTTTTTCCCAGTAAGTTATCAAGTTAAATTTATCTGCTCTTAATGCCCAAGTGAGTTCTCTCATGAGTGATCTCCACCCTCTTACATTATTATAACCTTCTCTAAAATACTGTTAATGGAACTTTATGTAGCCCAAGAAATTAATTAAATTATTGTTGTGCTACTTCCTAATGCTGGAATACCTTATTAGAGATGATAGCACATAAAAGTGGAATAGTGATTTTTTGGCAAGTGGTAACGTTGTATTTCCATGAATTGGAATATTGATATGGTTTTAATTTGGCTTCCAGGTCATACCCATATGTGTAGAACATCACTATAACACTTAATACTTGAGCAGTTTCACAAGGCTTTCTTTATTTGTGTGTAAAATATTGCATGTGGAGGGAAAAGAATGTGAGTTAGAAAGATGGAGGTGTTTCAAAATTACAGTTTATTAAAATAAAACAAATGTTTATTTGAAAGTGAATTTTAGCAAATGATGCAATTGAAAGATAAAGGTAGAGCTGAAAGTTCTTTTTGTTTTTTTTTTTGGGCCTAAATTTTTTAAATAAGAGAGAATTTTAGGTATTTGCAATGGCAGTGATTTTTCTTGGTCAGTGAGTCATAGTCAAGTCCCATTTTTCTGGCATTGAATACCAAGCCATCTAAGTTCATGTGTGAGTATATTTAGATATATACTTTTTTTTTTATATATAGTCCTAATTTTCTAGAAATAAGTTTTCAACTAGGTCCAAATGGCTTAGAAATATGTTGGGTTTTTTTAATGCAAGGAAAAATAGGAACAGTTACAACATAGCAATATTTAAAATATGAGTGCTGAACCAAGAGTGCTGAAATTATTCCTCTGTCTCCAAGTTACCACATTTTATAGTAGCTCTAAATTAGAAATATGAAGTCATGAAACTGTAGAAACACCAAGTCAAGATTCTGACCAGAAAAAGCTGGCCAAAAATAGGGGCAAAGTACTAAAAATAGAATTGTTAGTACCAAAAATAATGGACTGTCTTATCAGGAAGATAATTAATTAGTGAAAACTGTTAAGTTGGTTAAGAGTGAATATGATATTTGAGGCTAAACCAAACTGCTTAAAAAGTGTAAATATCAAAGAAACTCCTACTGAAAAAGCAAAGCCTGAGAAAAAGCTGACAGTGTTAGAGCAAAGTATGAAATACTTAAAGAATATTTAGTGTATTTCTATGTTTGTACTTAAAGCATAAGGTAGTAAATGGATTTGATGAGGGAACAAAAATGATGTGGAAATCTTTGTGCTTTAGGAAAGTGGGATAAAGACTTAAAAATACTGTTGATATTTGCCTGATTTTTGAAGGTTAAAAATCTCAACCCTCCTGTAAATGTTCACTAATGCTCAATTATTCATCCCTGATCATGGCTTGAGTTATTTCATGCCATGAGGTTTCCCTCAGGAATTTTAGGGTATTTAGGTCTCACATGATTGTGAAAGCTGAAATAGTACCTACACTCAGAATTATCTTTGTATCCCTTTTAATGGCAGCATTAGACAGTTGTCTTGGTGGACTAAAAATATGTGTTCTTGTAATATTATTCAAAATTATCAGATGGCACAAAGAGCTAAAAAAAATGAACTTTTTCCCCCCTGAGCCTGACGATTCTGTTTGGAATAGAAGGAAATAAAATCCTGTCTTGTAGTTAAACTGGACCCTTTTTATAAATAAGTTAACATTGAAGACATAACCTCAATCTATAAAACATGAGTGAGAAAATAGCAGAGACTGGAGAGCAGACAGACAGTAGTCAGGGAAAAGTCAATCAGTTTGGAACAGGCTGAGCACTAATTTGCAACATTAGACAACTTGTGACCTCTTAATCTCCTCTGCTTGTCATGCCTTAAACACTTAGAAAGAAATGCCATCATTTGTTATGACAAAAAGAATACTATGCAGAATTTGATGAGGTTTTTTAATCTTTCACAGGAAAGTGGAAGTGTCTTTTTCTCTGAGTTCAGAGTGGTCCTTACTGATGTGCTTTGGGGAGTTATTAAGTAGTGCTGGGAAATCACATGCCTGGAAAAGCTGCAGAAGAGCAAAAGATAATAACCTATTGAGAATTAGTTTTGATTATTTGAATTTTTTGTTATCAATCCTCAAGGCAAGGATGGAATAGTGTCATTCTCCTTTTTTATTACTCCAGTAAAAATGAATAAAAACTGGAGTTGAAATTTTAATGTTATAAATTCTGATAATGCCCCCCACACAGCAGTAAGTTTTGAGCAGTTTAATGGAATAGTTTCTGTGTCCCTTTTTCATTAGTCAAAAATGTATCAAAAAATCATCAGTTAATCTCATGATTGTAGAACAATTACTGGACATAAATTGATTGGATGATTTTCACAAAATATATTTTGGTATATAAAAGTGCAAAAGAGAAAACCATAAATCTATCCTTCTAAAAATGTCCACACTTGGGTATGACTATATAGCAGATTAATAATGAGATATAACTAATATATATGAAGCTACTTGGTGAATTCATTGATAATGAGCAGAATATCATGGGGCAGATCAGTTTTTTTATAGTCAAGTTTTATCTCCAGAAATTCACCCTCTGAAGTTTTTCCAGACTCAGCTGGAAAATGAAGGAGCAACTCAGCCAAATCAACAAACTATTACACTGTTCTGGAGGAGTTTTCCCAGTCAGTGAAGGCAAATTTTACACATTTCAGGAGGATTTTTACCTTTGAAGTTACAAAAGTAAAATTTAGAATCAGCTGGTGAGGTCTGCAGCTCAATTTAAAATTTATTTCCTTTTTGTCAAGCTTTCAGTTGAGTATTCAGGCAACCATAAAATGTCTGTTCTTCAAAAACAAAGTACCAAGGAATTCCTCTTTATTTTCATTTTTTTTTCTCTTAAATACTAGGCTTTTCTGGCATTTTTTAATGAATTTTAGTACATATAGATGCATTTACAACCACTGTGATTGCCACTATAGAGGGACATGGAGGTAAGTAGGAAATGCAGCTTCCCATTACAAAAATATCACATTTTCCTCATGTCCAGTGGTTTATTTTAGGCCAATGTTAGAGCAAAGAAGGAAGTGTTATTCCTTAAACCTAATGTACTGAAACATGTTAAAATGACTTTGTATCACACTGCCTGGGGTGGGTTTGGAACTCACTGAAGTGTTAAATATCTCCTTGAAGAAAGCTTCAATTGCTGCGAAGAAAAGGTTTTTATTTTCCTTTTGTAAAACCTATTGAAGTAATGCACAGTGTAGTCTGGAACTGGAAATATATTTGGGGACTCCAAATACACCTGGGAAATGAAAAATCCCAAGTTGTGTCTACTCTTCTGGATATTTATAAAGAAAACCCTTTCTCCATCAAGCAAATGTCAGCTGCATGTAGAGCAGAAATGACATTTATTAATATCTTCACCATTTAAAAAAATTGTGAGAGGAAGCAAAATTTTGAGTAGGAAAATAATACAGACATTAGGAGCATAGGAATGTAAAATTCTGCTCCAACATTCCCTAATACAGTGTAAGGCATTGGGAATTTATTATCCATATTATGTGCTTGCATTGGCTCACAGACCACAGGTGGATTGTTCCTCACTGAAATGTGTTGTGGCTGAAATGATTTCCAAGGGAATATTTATTTCTTGGATTTAGACAGGAAGAATTGTAAATATTGTTTAAATTAATTTTGTGAATGACAATAAAAACAGGTAGTCTTGTCTTCTGGCCTATCAGATATTATTATCCAGGAAAAACAAACTCATTTTCAGGCACCAAGTTCTCACTGTTTGTCTCACTTCATGAGTAGAGATCATTTCTGGGAAACAGTTTCTGATGGTTCAGGTGTTGCAAACTGCTGGAGTTGGTGTTTGAACGTGAATTAAACATGGAACAGTCTGGTATTTGCCAACAGTTCTGTTTAATTTGCTGTAACTGTGATCAAACCTGCCAGTCTGACAGAAACCCATTTCCCAGTTTGTTGAGTCACTCTGACACAATTCAGCCGTAACATTTGTTGAAACTCTCCAGAGTGAGGTTAGATAGTATTTTAAAATGTATTTATCAGTTTAAAAATAATTTTAAAAAATCCTATGAGCTTAGACAAGGGATCTGCTGTAGAATTCTTGGGTGGAAATGTCCAGTTGGGTGGTGTTTGTTGGTACCAACTCTATTTGTGTAAGGACTTGGACACATGAAGGCTCTGCCTCTCCAAGGTGGATTTATTAGCCTTCCTAACTCTATTTGAAGTTTATGTCAGAATTTCACTTCTGTTGCTAGTCAGAAAACTCTTTCCAACTTCTTTCCCAATTTTAGTAATGAATATTTGATAACCATTGGAATTTTTTATCGCATCTTTGTCTTTTGCCTCGCTAGCATTTGCTTTAATCAATTATTTTAGAAACAGTAGTCAGGTTTCTTCTTTATTTTCTTTGTTTTGTGTGTACTGAGCACATTTTTTCTCCTCTGGTGAGACAGACTTTGTTTCCCTGCTTTGTCTGAGTGTATTTTCTGTACATCATTTTCATGGTTTAGGGCTATAAAGGTGAATTGCTCATACAATGAGCAGGGAAATTTCCCAATGCCTCATAAAGTGGCATTAATATTTACCTGTTTCTGCTGGAGGGGAAAAGAAGAATTGAAACATATCCTGATCAATGTGGCAGGGACTCAATATGTGCCTGGACTGCAGAGAACAGACCAAGGGCAATGTAAGCATGGCTATAATTAATCAGGGAAAGATCCCTCTGTTGTGTCTCCCACATTCTTCATAAGGAAATGCCTGGGGAAAAATAAAATTGGAGGGAATATCTATAATGCTTTTGTTTTGTGTCTTTTTGAATGTACATTGAGTTGATGCCCAGAAAGAGACTTTGAGAAGTTGATTTCTCTTCTGCTCTCTCTGCACTCCTTGTGATTTGTTAGACCTTCATATTCCAATGGAGTAATTTATTTTCCAGATCAAAGACTTAAAATTATTTAGTTATTTCTCATGCAGAAGTTTCAGCTCCCTCCCTTTTATACCCTTTTTGAGACGAGGGGCCAGACCTTCACATCCTGTTCACACTGTGGATGTGCCATCATTTCCAGTGGCATAACTGCATTTTCTGTATTCCTGGACCAGCATTTAATTTACTTCTTAAGTGCTACTGAGCATTGAAATGACTGTTTCATGGAACTACCCATTATAATCCTAAGGTCTCTCTTCTGAATAGTAATGGGTAGCTCAGAGCTCATCATTTTTATGTGAAATTAGGATATTCTTTTCCTCATGTGGCACTTTACATTTATCTACACTTAATTTCAGTCATTCAGGCTCATAAGACATATTCTACTGCAGTTCTTTTCAGTGCTTTCTCACCCTTGCCACTCACTCCAAATAATTTTGTACCATCAGCAAACTTTCTTTTCTCTCTCCTGACCCTCCCTCCTGTGCAGTTTATGGGTATCTGAACACCAGAGATACTAACACAACTCCACTCAAGATTTCCCCTGTGGGAATTCAACATTGTCTGATGCTTCTCTTTTAACCATTTAGGGACTTCCTATAAGTGCTTCATTACTTGACCAGCCCTCAGTGAGGGGTAATTTCCAGTCTTGGGGAAACCTTCACTGGTTACATTGACCAGGACTCCTTTATCCATGTCCATGTTTCCTCTTTCAGTCAACTTCAGTGGGTTAGTCATGAAGGACCTTTTGTAAGAGCCAAGCTTATTGTCCTCAAGCAGATCATAATTACTCAGGTGTCTTTATTGTCATTTATAAGACTTCTCCTGACAGAGAAGACAAGCTCACTGCTCTGGTTTTTCCCTGGCTCTCCAGGAGATGATTTTAGAGTTGCCACCCTCCTATGGTGAGGCACCAAAGCAGTTTTCTGTGAGAAGTTATTCTGCTTGTTAATAATTCAGGTGTTTCATCACCAGTTGCTTTAGAACCCATGGCTGGACACTGTCTGACCTTTGTCATTTGTTACTTTTCATTTTAGCTGTCTGTTCCAGAGCTGCTGCAAACTGAACCTTTGACCAAATCCCTTAGAAAGAGGAAATGCAGGAGGGGCATGGCCCCAGTTTCACCCACAGAATGCAAAGAATGTGTTTGGCTTCCCTGCTGTGGATTTCCTTTTCTATCCTCTTTATTTATCTGTTGCCATTTATCTGTGTTCTTTTGACATGTTTGAAGGAAACTTTATTCCCCATTTTGCTGTATGATATCTGTCCATACAGCTCATTTTAGTGTGTTCCTACAGGGTATGATCAGCTTTGCTGCCTAAGGAGGGGATAAATTGGCCTTTATTGAGATGTAAGCAAGGGGTGCAGGGCTGTACAGATTTTCACTAACAGGAGAACTTTTTGTTAATGTTAGAAAAGTGCTCATGAATTCCTTCTAAAAATTCACACAAAAATGTTTCTAAAAGCTTGAGTCTGTCTAAACAGTTAAAGGAATTTTTTGAAAATGCACCATTTTTTCACTGTACAGACTTAAGAATGGATGGTGCATGCAAAGTTTCACTAATAAAAAGCACTACTGTGCATTCCGAGAGGGTCTTATTAGGCAGTACGGGCAGCACTTAAAGTTTTTTGCTCTTTCTGAAACATGAAATCAACTTGAAATGAATTGGAGACTTAATCAGACTCAGCAACTACTCAATGCATCCACTAATTCCTGGATTTCTGCTGTTCCCAGGCCTTTGTCAGCAGAAGTTGACAGAAATGTGGATGTATTTGCTGCCTCTATAGTTGAAAATTACAATTTTTTTCTGTTCTTTCTTCTTCCCTTCCCCACTGAGTTCTTGTTTTTCCTGTTTTTAGTTTTTGAGAGCTCAATACCGTCATTGCAGTACTTTGTGTGTGGCTCTTTCTAGATTTATGATTCTGTGCTCTTTTCAAATGGATCAGTACACTTTGAGAAGACATGTTCATTGTAAGTTCATAATTTAGATAGAAATATAAATAGTGTAGATGCCTGAATTGAGAAACTTTCTCTTGGATAGAAATTCAGTGCCTTACTTGGGTCTAGAACAGGGCAGGGCAGTCACTCAGATGTTTCAGACATGATGTCAAGTCTCTGTCAAAGGCAAGTGCATAGGAACAGCTCCACACACGTTTCCCAGCGTAGCCCTGAGCTCTTGCAGGAACTCAGCATTGCAGAGCTGTGATTAGAGCCAACTCCTTATACATTCTCCTCGTTTACTGCTCTGGTTCTTTTTCTCTTAACACAAAAAGGACGTGAGAATTCAGCCCTCAGCATTCTAATTTACAGATGATGTGCAAAGAAAGCAGAGCTGACTTACTGAGTGACCTGTTGGAGCAAAAGATGAGAGGCACTCAGTATTCTTGCAGAGAAAAGTTCTCAAATCCTCCCTCCAAGGAGCATCTCTCAGGAGTGAGCAAATCCCCCTCCTAAACACAGGTGGTGACTTCATGTCTGGGTGCTCTGCTGAGATACACTGGGGTTATTTGGGAGTAGAGCCAAAACCCTGAGCTGCAGCTGTGAAATACAAATGAACATTCAGAAACTTTTCTTTATAGTCTTACACTGACATCTAACTTAGATCTAGTTTGATTTTATAACCATCTTTTATCCTGTGTGAGAAAGTAGTATAAAGATGCACCATTAAAAAATAGGTTTTGTTTGCTGTGAATTAAATGTGGAGTAATAAGGGCTTGGTCTGTGGTGGTTCTGGATCTTGTAAACGTAGAACTCTAGTAGCAATATTTAAAGCAAACAAACAAAAAACAAAACAAAACAACAAAAACCAATCTCATTCTGCATCATTTGCATTAATTTCAGACATGCAATTTTTTCATTTTTCTGATTACAGCACCACTCCACAGATCCAGGATAACACTTGAACCCGAAGGCCTTTGTGCTTGATTTTGGAATCATGGAGTGAACAGAGTGATTTGAGCCTCATTATTTCTGTCAGTTATGAAGTCTAAACATGGTACTGAATGTGCTGCCCCAGACAAATGCCACCAGCATAAATGCAATGTAATAGGACTTTGGCATTTTGTGCTCCCTGAAGGGAAGTTGTGGCCAGGTGGGGGTTGGTCTCTTCTCCCAGGCTCTCAGCAATAGGACAAGGGGGCACGATGGGCTCAAGCTCTGCCAGGGGAAATTGAAGTTGGAGAGCAGAAAAAACTT
>JAWWLZ010000082.1:53070445-53081748 GCA_035041345.1 Poliocrania exsul
TGATTCTAAGATTCAGGATGAAGCAGAAAAGGAAGTATTTCCAAATACCTTATTGTTTAATTTTAGCACTTCTCGTTCAAAATGAAGTATTTCAGAAAGTTTTGACATCAAATGAATTTGTATTAGAAAAAAAAGAACATATCTTTATCTCTGATTCTTCATCTTCATGTTAATCTGATGCAATACTTTTTCTCCCTGTTAACTGTTTACAGCAAAATGAAAAATCCAATATTTTTCACTTCTAGTTGTAATGAGGTTACTGGTGGATAATGTCCCTGCAGCTTTCAGATTTTCAGCGCCTGTGTATTCTTTCCAGGTTCACTTGTTAGCAGGCAATGAAAGTGGAATCAGTCAGAGAAGAAGTTATTTTGTATGAATATATGGCCCAGCAGCTTTTTCAGTTGCATTCTCATATTCTCAGGCAGTTTTCAATTACATTTGAATTTTTTTTTTTTTAATTATTCAGCATTTCCTTCAGAAGGATGGATGTAGGCAGCTTGTTTGAAAAGGCTTTTCTTTTTTCTTCTTTTTTTTGGAATGAAGTAAAATTTCTCTCTAGTAAATAAACAGAATGTATCTCCAAATATGATAAAATCTTGCAAATTTTGATGAAGGTTTATTGAAGTCAGATCTGTCTGTTGTGGTTTTCCAGTGACTGCCCTCATACCCAACAGAAAGGATCTTCCATACAATGGTCTGTAATCACTTAGTAGAGGGATAGAGATGTAAAAAATATCCCTCAATAAACATCTGAAAAAGTCAAAAATTAAAGTTCGAGCATGGTTTTCACAAAGGAAGGATGGCAGCACTGAGGGAAATCCAGTCCAAACCTTCAGTTTAATTACAGGAGTCTTGCCTTTAATCTTTCTCTTTGCCAGAATGAACCCATGATGGTTTTGGCCACCATTATTCCTGTAAGTGCTGCTTGATCCATTTGCCTGTGATCACTCATTCACTAGAGAAATCAGATGAGTTGGGTTTTTTTTTTTTCATGAAGCAAAAAACTTCAGCATATTTCAAACTGGGTCTTGGTTCTGTGCCATTGGTTTGGAGCCTGAAGGGCCTCACTGGTGTTTGTTTTCTTGAATGTCTGAAATAAAACATGTTAAGTTACTTCCAGACCCCATTCAATGTATTCTGTTTTCCCCCTAAAGTTTGGGTGAAGATCATGCATTTTGTATTTTTTATTTTGAGCATGGCAAATGGAGACTTGCTATGAATAAATTCCTTATTCCTCTGCCAAAGGTTAGTGTTCTCTGATAAGAAACTGCACATATCAAAGGGTCACCACTGCTGTCAGAAAAAGCAACTTTTCATAGGAGTGCTTTGACAAGCTAAAAATGAGCCGTGTAACTCCAAGGATGTCCCTACTTGGAGTTACATTTCTGGACAAAGTCCTGTTTTAAAGTTGGAGTCTCATCTTCATGAACATACCTTTGGAAAATTAGGTCACTGTGATGCCAACTTTCCTCCAAATCCTCTAAACCAGGGGAAAAGTTCAGGTTTTTCCATAAGGGTGAGAGGGTCTGGCCCTTCTCTAGTGGCCAATCAGGGTCCTGTCACCCTTCCCTCACTGAGAGAACAGGACAGCTGGAAGGGACAGGTGACACTGCAATGGCTTGACCACTTCAGGGCTGACCAAAAGTCAAATTATGGTATTAAAGAAGTTGTCCAAATACCTCTTAACCACTGTAGCTCTGTGAATTGCTTTGGCCAGGCTGCAAGGGCTGTTCTTGCCAGCTGAAATGCAGAACACCTCAGCCTGCTCCTGGCTCCAGCTGTGCCCTGGGTTAGAGCTTGTGAGCATCAGCTCTGAAACAGAGGCAGAAAATTAGAATGAAAACCTGTTTCCAGCTGTAACCTTTGGGCTGTGGGTGCTTCAAAGACTGCTGGCATTTCAGGCAAATATCTCACTGTTACTGGACTCACAGTGAGAACAGAGAATGGAATACAACAGAAGAGCTCAGAACAGAACACGACTCAACATGCCATGACCCACCTGGAGTTCTGCAGGAGGAGCTGTAGCTCTGGGCTGAGGGTCCATCCTGGAAAACATCCCTCGGTAGCCTCAGGCCCAGCCAGGAGATAGGGACAATGACAGCACAGCCCTAGGACCACACCAAAGCCTCCAGTTCATCCTCTTGGTTTCTC
This sequence comes from Poliocrania exsul, assembly GCA_035041345.1. NCBI lineage: Eukaryota > Metazoa > Chordata > Aves > Passeriformes > Thamnophilidae > Poliocrania > Poliocrania exsul. The sequence goes on from JAWWLZ010000082.1 coordinate 53,072,597, forward strand.
CTGGTGCTTCTGTTGGTGTATGAACGTTCCAGATGTGCTCTGGAATTCTTAGTGCTCCCTGGAGCAGCCCAAGTGTTCCCATGAGCACTTCCACCCTCAGACAGTGCCTTGCCAACCCTTGCCCTGCCTTCAGCTCTCCTGATGGGATCTCCATCCAAAAGGGAACACTAGCCCTTTGTGTCCAGCCTCTCCTACAGGCACAATGAGCTGGAGAAAGACCTAAAGCTCCCTGCAGTGTCCTGCTGACATTTAGCCAGGCCAAGGGGTCTTGTGTGCTCAAGGTCCATCAAAAAATACACACTCAAATGATCTTCTCGGCCTGTTTCATGGACCACTGAATTATAGTAAATACAGCAAATTTTGGGGCTGACTAAGCAACCTCCCAGATTGAATTGCTTCATTTATAATGCTGTGAAATGTTACAGAAGCTTTCTGAGATTGGATTCTTTGTGCTGTTGTTTAATTAAAGCATTTCTAAGGCTGTCACAAGGAGTCACAATGGCCCAAGTGTCCCATTCAACGTGTGTGGTAAAATCTTGATTCAGATATAGCCCTTTTTATTAGAAGATTTGACAACATATTTTGGGCTCCACGATGCTGGAGAATTTCTTATTTTGTTCTGACTGCACAGCAAAGCAATGCAAACATTTTGTCTTAAACTTAGTTCAAGTTGGTTTTTTTACCATAAGTACTTCTATGTCTTATCTGGGTATTTAAATGGCTTCAGAGACTGCCCTTTGACTAGAAAAGATGGACAGATGTCATTTATTAAGTGCCTGTTTGTACTTGGTTCAGATTGAGGTGAAGGAAAATCCTTTAAATAACAATAGTTTTGATTATTTTAGGAATGTCATTATGCATCAGAGATGATTGAAGATTTTATAGTGTCCTCTCTTGTTTATAGTGCGTGTAATAATAGTCAGTGGATGTAGAAATGTGAGAAATAAGTTTAGCTGTATTTAAAAAAAATAAGTGTTTATGGGACACTTAGAATTTGTGTGTCCTTTAGAAATTCAGAGTGGAACTGTTTAAATACTGCAGGAAAACTTTTCCTGCAATATGTTCATATATTACATATATCAATTACATTTGAAGCTCTAACATTTGGAAAATGTTCAGTCAAATAACATAACTGAGAAGGTATCAACTAAAATAAGAACCATAAGCAAAGAGTGAAAATTCATATTCAAATTTGGGAGTAATCTTTGAGTGTATTTTCATGGCAAATTGAATTCTGATATCTGTATCCATTAAGAGGAACAAAAATTTATGTTAAATGTACCATAATTATATATATATATATGTATAGCTATTTCATGTGCTTAGTCTAAGCTGTTTTTGAACAGCTGTTATTCCTAGAAATTAGAAATACTAGATAGAAATACTATCTAGAAATTCAGAAAACCAATCTCTTCACAAATGTGCTTGTTGATTCTGTAATTTAAAAATACATCTTTAAATAATGGAGGTATCTGCAGAAATTTTGAAAAATGTGGAAGCAATTTGAAAATTGAGAAAAATAAGTAATTTTTCATACCCTCTTAATTCTGTATGTTCATCAGATTGTATGAGCCAGGATTTTAGAGTTTCATATTGATTATTGTTAAAAAGTAATTAATACCTTCATATGGGATGAAATCCAATTCCACAAATCCTCTAGAAACTTTCCTGCATGGAAATGTTTCTATCTTTTCATTTCCAGATTGTTGAGGTAATTGGAATTTAATTCTTTCAATACAGACCTGTTCTTTATTGTTTGTTGTTTTTATTTTTCCCCTCATAAACCATGTATTTATTTGTTCACTTGGCTTTACATTGAAAACTTGGGAAACCAGTGTTTTGAAGCCATAGATATTTAAAAAAAAAAGTCCTTGGGGGGGTCAGTCATTTCCTTACCTAAAAAAACCCCCAAAAAACCAAAAAACCAAAAAAACTCCAAACAAACAAAAAAACCCCTATGAATTGACTGGGGAAAACTACAATTTTAGTAGCAAACCTGTGTGCAAGCTCAGCTTGGTGGGGCTGTTTTAGTTTGATAATTTGCTTTGTTCAGAGCCAGTCAGAGCCAGGGGGGTTGCTGAGGTGACTCGGGACAGAGGAGCAAACTCTGAGTAGCCTGTTCTGGTCACAGAGGGGATTTCTCCTCTCCCTCCAGGTGGGAGGAGGTTTTTGGGGCTTGGCAGAGGATTTCTGTGATGGTGTGGTATGAGAAGAGCTGTGGAGCTGCAGTGCACCCTGAGAGGGAAGAGCAGTGGGGATGTGCAGCCATAAATTCAGCTTTCTCCTGCCTTCTGGGCAGTCCTGCCTTGCATTAATTCAGCTTATTGATGTCTTACAGTAAATGGGTGTTAAAGCCAGGCAGTTTTAACAAACCTCCTCAGTGCTGCCCTTTTATTGTCTGCTGGTCCAGGAGAGTGAAAGGGAACTCAGTTAACTCCATGTTTCAGCTGTTTATCATTCAACCTTTCTCTCACTTAGCTAATTTTTCTCTCCCCTCTGTTTTCATTTCTTTTCTCCAAAAGCCTCTGCTATAATTACTGACTCATTGCTTCAATTATTTGTAGTTTCCTGATTCCAATCCTCCCTTTGTCTGATTTTTCATAAATACAGTGTGAAAAAACAAGGGAGCATTCAGGATTGTTTTCTGAATTTTGAATTATAGCAGCAATGCACAGTCCCTTTTATGCATTTAGATGATAAATTTGTAGCCAACTTGTGAGTAAAAATTAATTCTCTGGCAATTCTCACTTTTGGAAGAATCTTAGTGTGGTGTTAGTTGAACTGTTTAAATAATCAAATGTTTTGGACCTTGGTGTGTTTGTAATTTTTTTTAAGATATATATATGTAGCTAAATCTGAGATAGTTTTTGGAAATGTCAGGTTCAGGATCTACAATAAATTCCTGAGTGGCAGATGTGCCTTTCACCCAGTCAGAACTCAACAAAGGACTTATATAAATTTAGGAATAAGATGACTTGTAGCAGCTTCAGGGGATGGATGTTTGTCATCATTAGCTGTAGTTTAATTAATCCCAAGCATTAATTGTACACAGCATTGGTTTTACAAGCAAACCAGCAGGATGATTGCCCAAGCACTGACTGTGCCTCTGCAAACCCAAGCTATGAAAATGGAAAACAGGACCATGCCTTGGACTCTGCTGAAGGTTCCCACTAATTTGCTGCAAATTTTGGAGGTATTAGAGGGGAAGGAAATCTGTTGGGTGTTTTTCCTTACAAACATGTAATGAGATCTGTTGTCCACACATCCACAGGCTTTCTGTGAGCTGGTTATTAAACTCTTACAACACTTTCATGGAATATGAGCACACACGACTTCCAACCCAACCCATCTCTGAGTTACTTGGCAGTTCTGAAAACCTTTAATTTTGCATTATTGCGCCTTAACCCTGACCAGGGTTTGACAGCTGTGTCTTAGGACAGTTGTAGAGACAGGAAACAAAGTGTGTCTTTATAGCCCTGTCTTTTCCCCAGATGAAGTGGGGGAATTTGGACAATTGATCTTCTGTCACAAAATACAGACATCAAATACTTGTGAATAAACCAACCTCTTCCTCTTACTGCATTCTGCTGTAAAGAGAAACTTTATCAAGCTAGGCAAGCACATACCCCCAGGTTATTTCACCCAAGAGAGATCTTTATCTTTTCCATGTACTTTAAGTTTTATTTATGTTAGTGTGATAGTTTTTAGTTATTTTAGATGAATAAAGTGAGTATTATTCTTGTATTTGGGTGTACAAGTTTCTAAGTTTCCAACAGAATCTTCCAACAGAATCCATAGTTTGAGCTGAAGGAAAAACACTTTGACCAGTTGAAATCCTATTGAACTTTGGAAAATCATCTCTCCAAAATTATATTAGGATAGGCTGAAGGATTTTTTCCTTTCCTCATAATTTCTGATAATTTTGCAAAGTTTACTGCTCAGCTTTCTGAGAAAGGCCAACCAGACATTTAAAACCCAGCTTTGATTTGTTGTTTTACTTTCTTACATCTTAAAAGTTACAACACATATATATAAAAATTTCTTGGGACCTTACACAAGCTACTGCCAAGGGATAGAAGTTGAGTTCTTAGCCTTCCAAATATTTTCTTTACAAAAGCAGAAATACCATAAAAGAAATCAGATTTAAGTACTGTGCCAGTTAACATTGTGCTGTTAATAACAGCATCACATGCACCTTAAAAGAGGTATTTAAACCCCTATTTTTTGAAGTGTTTGGAGGTTCTGTTTCTTTGTCTCTGACTACGTCATACAGTTAATTAAGTACTCATATAATTTGGTTTTCCTTTTGGATGAACTGCAACTTCATGACAAAAAAGGTGAAATTGGGAGCATCTTCATTCTCTTCACTGTTTTCTTACATCTGTGTATTTAATGATATTTCTCATGTTGTTCTGTATTTCTGCTCAGGAGCTACGAATTTGATGCTAACAAAGAGACTTGTTCAGCATTTCTTAGAAATTCGAAATCCCCATTAATTTCCCCTACATGAAGACAGAGTCTGGAATTCCTAATGAAGTATTTTCTTTCACAGGAGGCATTATTGGCAGAAATTCAGTTGTGGATTGGATAAGCTAAAGAGTCTTTGGTCCCCTTCCATCCAGCTACTGCAGCTTGCTTATAACAGTAAAACATTTAATATAATAATTAATCATTTACCACCTGAGCACACCATTCAGCACTTCCTCTGGATGACAGGAACGTTTCAGAGAAATGAAATTATTGCAGATATTTTATTGCACTGCTTTGGTAGCTTTGTATTTTTCTGGTGCAGTTTTTCAGTGTAATCAGTTTTTTTAAGATACATTACTGGGAATGTAGATAAGCAAATAGAAGAAGCATAAAAATACCTAATAATGTTCAGAACAGCAACGTTTAGGTAACCATCCACTATATTCTCTGAAAAATCCAAAGTATTTTCTAGTATTGCTAGAAAAATATGTTACTAAATCAGATCACAATTCTCATCTTGTATTTTTTTATTGTCCTCGGGCTGTACAAAATGAGTAATTCTTCTCTGTCATGAAATAATAATGTGGAAAACCATTCTGTTTCCTCCAGAGGAATTTTCTCAGATTTCATAGAAATTACTCTGTTTTTCAGAATTCCTTTTTATTGAATATGGCTTCAAGGCAATGCCTTATTTCCCCCCATGGTTCTCCTAGAACAGTTTCATTCCAACTTTCAGCCTTCAGATTTTTCAAAACACTCAAATTTTGTAAAACTCTTATTAATTTTCTAATTAGTCAACAAGATGCAGATTTCAATAGACTCCCATGCTCAGCTGGAACAGATGAATCAGCAGCGTAGTCTGTAAATATTATTTATCCAAGATATATATATATAACATTAACAAGGAAAAAATGGTCATTTGAGGGTTGTCTTATCCCTTTGTTCTGAGTTGCAGCAGCAGGAGCTGTGAGTTTCTGGTGACTTCTGTTATTTATCTGTGTATGACAAAATAAGTATTTGAAATGCAAACATGTATTTGATAACATTTAGTACAAAGAGTTGAGTTACCCATAGTTTTATATAAAGAAAGAGTATCTTTCACAGAATAAGTGATTATCATCATCATTAATAAGTCCATATTTTTATTAGATTTGCATCACACCTGTGTCTCATGCCTTGGAGCACAAAGAAATTCTGATAATATCCAGAATTTTGTTTTCTCAGAATTGGTACCAATTTAATTCAATTACATTGCCTATTAAAGCCCGTTAATTTTTCATTTACCATGGTTGATCAGAGGAAAATAGAAATATTTCTCTCAGAAGTCCACAAATAACACAAGTTGCAGTTTGACTGGCAATAGATGTTCAGTGCTTGCCTTTGCTGTAACAATAACATTATCCTTCAACTGTTTAATCAAAAAAATCCACTCATACAAAGGATTACATCTTTTCTAGCAGCTCATACTGGCCATATCAGGCTCTTGTGTGAGATTTATTAAGGTATGTTCATGGGCAGTGACATTATCCCCACTCAAGATATTTTGTCCCTGCAACACTGGAGTAGTTATTGGGGAGCTGTCCAAAGATGTTCCAAAGAAAATGGAATTATACCCATCTAAGATGGCAGTTTGGGGTTGATGTTTGGACCCAAAGCTCTTAGAGATCTTCTTAATGCTCAATGTTCCTCTGATGATTTTTGGTTTAAAAACAATATGTGTAGAATGTGTTTGTCTCTTGGGATCCCTGTGGCAAACACAGCCAGACAAACTTTCTGTCACTGGGACTGAGTGTTGCCTGGGGATGGAGACTTGGCACCCACAGGTACAGAACACCTGCAGAATAACATTATCCTTCAACTGTGTGATCAGAAATCAAAAAAAATTCCATTCATACAAAGGATTACATCTTTTCTAGCAGTTCATACTGGCCATATCAGGCTCTTGTGTGAGATTTATTAAGGTGTATTCATGGACAGTGACATTATCCCCACTCTTAAGATATTTTGTCCCTGCAACACTGGGGTAGTTATTGGGGAGCTGTCCAAAATAATGTGGATGTTCCAAAGAAAATGGAATTATACTCATCTAAGATGGCAGTGTGGGGTTAATGGTTGGACCTGATGCTGTGAGAGCCCTCCACAAAGCAGGACTCTGAGCCAAGTTAGTGTAGGATAAGATAAAAAGTAAAGGTCCTTTAATATCAGGCCTACGGCCCACAGGAATACATGATGACATCTACGTGCTCTCCAGTTCTAGTTTCCATGGCTTTTATAATATGACTTTTCCAATCATTACTTTACACATTTCTCAGTCCAGCCCTAGTCCTGCCCCTGGTCCCACCCCCAGGAATTGGGTCTGGGGTCGGCAAGCCCCTCTGTCTTCATCATCTTCATCTAGTGATAGAAAGAGATTAAACTTAAACTAGAAATATTAACCTACTGAAAATCTACAGCTACTGTGTTCCTAAAATCTACAAAATGTGAAAATCAAAACATCAAAAACCCTTTGGCATCAGATCCAAAGCACTTAGAGATCTTCTCCATGCTAAATGATTCTCTGATGATTTTTGGTTTAAAAACATTATTTGTAGAATGTGTTTGTCTCTTGGGATCCCTGTGGCAAACACAGCCAGACAAACTTTCTGTCACTGGGACTGAGTGTTGCCTGGGGATGGAGACTTGGCACCCACAGGTACAGAACACCTGCAGTGAGGGCCCATCCTGCCTCCTGGAGCAACAGTCCAGTGCTGGATATATTTATATATTGATATCTTCAGTGTACTGTATTTTACTTTCATTTATATTTTCATGCTATGGATGGCCAAACAGTGTGTGGTCAAAACAGCCCCAGAAAGAGACAAGCAGGAACAAACTATTCTGATGTTCAATTTATAAATACACTTGGATGCTTCTGATACAAAATATTAGTGTTAGATAGTGACTTTGCCAAAGGAAGTCATGCATACAATAAATCAGCAAGCTATAAAAAAGATTCATTTTCTCAGGCCACAGGTATTATCAGCTGGAGTCAGAGTGACTCTCTGTGTTCTCTGGTGGCTCAAGAGCAAGAAAATAATAAGATTTTGAACAATAAGGCTAAGGACATAATTTATAAACTCTAGATTTTGCCAGAAAGTGTTGTGCTGGGATCAATATATTCAAAGAAGAATATATAAATTATATGATTAAATCTTGTGTGGTAGCATAGCGGTGGTGGTGATGGTTGTTTTCCTGGGGATAAGGATTTTGTTTGAGTGTAGCCTAAATTACACAAAGAAGGAGCTTAAAATTAGAAATGGAGCAAAGGAAGGTGATTTTCTTTTCATCATGTTGAAGGATAGAGTTCTTTACTCATTTAAAGTTCTTTCCTCATGGCATTGAGTGCCATCATCTGGTAAAGGGACTGGAGTTGGCCCAAGGGTTCGACTTGATGATGTCAGAGGTCTTTTCCAACCCAATGGATTCTGTGAATCTATGGAAGTATAACCTTCCCTTCTACTGGTTGTATTACGAATCCTTTGGTGGTCATTAGGAAAGCAGAGAGAAGTCCTGCAGTACCAGCCCCTTGCTGAGCCTTGATAAAAAAGGCATTTAGGACATGATGAATAGCTCCTCTTCTCTCATCTGTTTTCCTGAGCATCAATCTATGTCCAGATGCACATAAATATATTTATATATCCCTAATGCAGACAGTAGAACAAAATGCACATTTTTAAATTCATTATTGTTATCAGAAATACTGTTTCCTTCTGTCCCAAGGTGAGTAGATAAATTTTTAAAAAATGTATTCATCCAGAGATTTTGGAGAACAGATACTACCCAGCCCATGCATCTTTGCCAGCATATATGAGGTGTTCCTCTCTTTTGGTTCATCTTATTCAAGTTGCAAAACTGCCACACAGACCTTGTGTGAAGCCTCTCACTGCAGCCATCCTAATGTTTGGAACTCACTTCTCTACCTCTCCAAAAGGGAAAAGAAAGCTGGAAGTTGCTTCTGAAAGAGGCAGCTTCAGTCTTACCAGGTGAAACATGAAACTTCTTTCTGTGTGGTTTTTCTCAGTCCAATTCTGATATTAACCCTGAATGGATAATCAATGTAGAGTGTAATGAAGTGGTATGATGGATTTGTCCATCACACTACTGGGATGGATAGATGTAAGCTCTGTAACTTAGAATAAATTTATAATGGGTTTATTACTTTGCAGTCTAATAGTATAGGCCCTCCTAATAATGAATGTCTTGTTTGTCAGTCATCTCTTTTGAATGGTGTTATGGGTTAGAACTTTTTTTGGTGTTGTCAGAAAATATTTATATCCCACTGTGGAGCACATGCTGCCTTGTGAATCCAGCAGCATCAGGAACCTAAATGCAAGGATTCCAATAAGATAGATTTTTTTTTAAGGAAGAATCAACAAATTTAATAAGCCATAAATAGTTTAATAGTGTTACAAAATAAAATGTTTCCACAAAATGTCATTTCCATTGAACGTTCCAAGTGGTCTGAAAAATTCTTATAGGGCCTCCAGTCTTGGTACACTCTGAAAAGTCCTCAGAGATAATAATTTGTACTGTTGAGATAGAAATTTTTAAATGCATAAGCTGGTCAAAACTTGGTTGTAATAATGCCAAGGTCATGGGTTCAATCCCCTGTGTGGGCCATTGACTTAAGAGTTGGACTCAAT
>JAWWLZ010000082.1:53227994-53238110 GCA_035041345.1 Poliocrania exsul
AGGTCACCTCTGAGCCTCCTCTTCTCCAGCCTAAACACCCCCAGCTCCCTCAGCCTCTCCCCACAGCACTTGTGCTCTTAAGAGCTCTAAATGAGACAGTGAATCTGTGTATCCAGCAACACCTCTGGTTTAAAGGAAAAAACTTCCCTCCATCTTTCCCCCAAACAGCCAAGTGCAAAAGAAAAGGGGAAGAAGATCTCTGAAAGACAAGATACATTCAGGGTAAACTCTGAGGCTTTGGGAAGATATCTGCACCCTTCTATTTTTTAGCACAGTATAAAACAAATAGCTCCACATCATGGACTTAAAGGCTTTCAATTTACCTGTGCTGGCCCCACAAGCCCTCATGAAGTTTTAGCTCTGCATCTGTATATGGAATGGAAAGACAAAGAGTAATGTTTTTACATAATGGCATCATTTCTAAGTGCATCTACTGTTTGGTTGATCAGATGTACATTCAGGTCTTGAACTTGGTATTTGTGCATTAACTGTATACAGCTGGAATTCTGTCAAAAGTTACACAAAATTTCTACTCACTGAGTAGTTAAACACATTTTTCAGTATTTGTCTTTGAATGTACCAAGCAGCACAATCACAGTGTAATTCACTATTGAAATATTTTTAATATTCAATACAAGGTTAAATAGTACTCTCTGTGCTTTCCAAGTTTTCTGGGCTTGGTGGCAATTTCAGCTTGACCTGTTGCCATTAAACACCACTGCAAAACTGCCACTTGTCTGAAAGGAAACAGGACCAGACTGGTTGGGGTTTTTTTTCTTTTCTTTGTTTTTTGGGGTTTTTTTGTTCTTTTGTTGTTGTTGTTTTTTGGTTGGGTTTTGTTTTGTTTTGTTTTGTGTTTTTGTTTTGGTGTTTTTTGGTTTTTTTTACTTAAGCCATTAATGAAACAGCCTATATGGTTAAGGATAATAAGCTAAATCAGTGAGTTTCCCATTCTGTGTACTGTGTGTTTTATGGAGAACAGACTGGAGAAGAATGCTCTGCTGAAAGGCAAATAACCAGCTATCACCTCAAGGATTTAATAAGCTGCAGGGTCCATATTGTGACTATGATAGCCTTATTTACTTATCATTAATCTTAGAATATTATCTTAGTAAAGAATACCATTAGCTCCTTTAATCTTACATTACATTAATCCTGACATTTGAATATATTTCATTGAAATGTCAATGGCATAAATCAACAACATGCTTTTGTTTTCATGGCTAATTCTACAATATTTAATTATCAAAACTGTTGGCTAAAATGGAAGTTTTCTGCAAGAACCACACCATGTATATCATATAGTGGCACTTTGAAGTAGTCAAACAATGCAAAAAGTATATATAATTTATATCTATAATTATAGATATACAATTATATAATATCATGTATAATTGTGTATGATTATATACACAATACATAATTATATATAATATATCAATATTATATTATATATTATATATTAAATATTATATATAATTATATATAATTATATATAATATATAATATAATATAATAATATGATATAGTTATATAATTATATAATATGATATAATTTTTATCTTATATATATAATATATATTATATATATATAATTTTATATATATAATAATTCCATGTTCTTTCATGACACCACATCTCATTGGACATAAGATAAATAGAAGGCCTTGGCAGATATCCATCAAAGAGTCAAAATACCCTGAGTTTAAAAAGAAGACTCCACTCAACTGCTCCAACCCATTTGTCCCCCAGGTAAATATTTGGAAATATACTTTCCATTTGAAACAGAGGGTTGAAATTACTTGGCTTGGTAGAGTCCTGTCCATACAGTACATTTTAAATTACATTTCAAAGTGAAAAATTGTTTTAAACTAAAAAAGACACTCTTCATTCCGCACATGTCAAATGACATATTTCAAAACCTTCAACTTGTTTTCCAACATTTGTTGAAGTTGAGATATTAATCAAATCTGGCCCTTTCCTCTGAAGAGTCTGTTTCGAGAAGTGTCAAAATTTTAATGACAAACTGTCTGGGAAGCAAAAGCAAAACCTTGTGTAGGGATTTTCCCTTCTTTTCCTCTTCTGTTTAAAATAAAACCTCTCAACTGTCTCCCAGCCTGCCCTTACTCCCCTGGAATACCAAGTGCAAGAGCTATTTCAGAACCAAGGCTGGCAGAATGTTACTATTTATTTCTGTTCTGACTTTGGCTTTGTGTGCTGGGTTTCTGGAGTAAATTTTTGTAACTGAAATATAAACCCTTGAGAAATCAAAGCTTGTAATAAACTGAAATCCTGACAGGCCCTGAACCATGGTTCCCAAATTACAGTGCTTGAAAAGCAGAAAAATAAAATCAGGAGCCTCTGAACTACTCAAAATTATAATCTACCAGTTTTTCTATAGGGCAATCACAAGCCTATTCAAGTAGAATAATAGACTCCCATCAGTGAGATGTTTGTAATTAAAATTAATCAGACCAGGATTGTGCCATTACAATATTTTTTACAGTCAAGTACAAATTATTAAAACAGTTTTATCCTCATAGTTATATTTTCCTTAAAAAACAAAAAATTACTCTAAATATGAATTGTTTTCTTGAAAGCACTGCCAGTTTTCAGAAGCTTGAAATTGTGATCATTCTTGGAGAACCCACGTCTGTGTTTATGCATATTAAATGTGGGTGTGTGAACATAAACACACGTGTTTGGATGTGCTCACACCTATTTATTACCCCAACACTCATCCTCCTGGCATCAAAACAGTTCCTTGCACAAGCTCAAGGTAATAAATGAATTGTTTATTGCTTATAGTACATATCTGTTTCCAGCAAATTGAAAATGAATTGAATAGCAGGTTGTGAGAAGAGCATTGTATTGGTATATTTATCACAGAGCTGTGAGTGCACTGGCACAAATTCACTGGCACATCTCTGCTTTTGATGGCTTTAGACCACAACATCCATTATATTGCAATTTATAAAAAGGCTTTGGGGCTTCTGTAAAAGAAGAAAACACTGAGGTGCACTGAGAACACAGTAAAGGACAGGGTAATAAGTTAGTTTAACCCATATATTTCATGTTTTTATACATAATATCAAAGCTGAGCATATTGCTGCTTGTGGTAGATGTCAGAATTGTCATAGCAGAGGAGAAAAAGCAGATTGTGTAGATTTTAGCACATGCTCCATCATAATTTGGAGGAGAAAATTGCGGTGTCAGAATATAACTAATTCCTGTGTCACTGCTTATTGTCATTGTTGCTCCTGATGGCTGCAATTATAGAATCATTGAATAGATTGGGTTGGAAAAGACCTCCGAGATCATTAAGTCCAACCCTTGGTCCAACCCCACTTTGATCACCAGATCATGGCACTCAGTGCCACGTCCAGTCTCACCTTAAAAACCTCCAGAGATGGAGAGTTCACCATCATAGAACCACAGAATGGATTGGGTTGGAAAAGACCTTCGAGATCATCAAGTCCAACCCTTGGTCCAATTCCAGTCCATCCATGATGATGATGATGAGGAAATTCCATTGTGATGATTCCTATGCAAATATAAATTGAAATCCTTTTGTTGATCCAAAAATCCTGCAAAGTAAAAACATGAGAAGCAGGAATAGAGAAAAGAGGGGAAAAGGTTATGACTGAATATGCACATTATGTTGCCTCTAATGAGTGATGAACACACTGTGGCTCTGTGGGGCAACTCAGGGAGGGTGTTCCAGGGGAAGTAAATGATGTGTCAGTGCACTCTACACCTGATTCACTCATGATTGATCCAAATCCAATTTAAATTAATGACTCAGAGACCCTAGTCTATATGTCCCTGCCAATACTGAGCAAACTTAGGAGTTGTCAGGGATGTACAGAAAGAAAAGCATGCTGACCTCAGGTGTTTTCCTGTGGTACAGTGGGATAACTGAAAGTCTTGGTAGGTTTATTTTTGCTTTACCAGAAATAAGGAAGATCTGCATTTCTCTTAGAGGCAGGAGAAATTAGTGTCCTTGACTTATGTGTACTGCTAGAAATTTAATAATGAACCTGGCATTTGTACCATTAATGTCTCAGAAACATTAACTTGCATTTCACATTTGCTTTATTGCATAGACTGTTTGTTCAACTTTACTCTGTTTTGCTTTGCAAGGGGAAAACATTCACTGCTTAGGCAGAAAGTGTCTCCTATAGTGGCTACAGAACAGACTCTTCTGGTCTTACACTTACTGGAACTTTCCACTGGAATGAACCATTTATAATCTAAAAATTAATGCAAGATTCACAGTTTCTACCAAGATGTTAGAACTTTATCTTCCAATCTGTATTTGTAAGATAGCTGGTCTTCTAGGGAACCTTCCAGTTGTGTCTCACAGGGAAGAAGGTGCCCAGATTCCTGACACTAATGATAGAAAATAAATTAAAAAAAAAAAGTATTTCAGCTGAATCAAAAGTCATTCATACCATTGCTGTGATTGATTGATTGATTGATTGGTTGATTGATTGATTGATTGATTTTTAGGATTGCCACCATTTTGTAGCATTTTAAAACAAAGTCATTTAGGCAATCTGCACTTTACAAGATCAGCATCACATCAGTAGCACTAAATCATGTTTTGCCTCTAGTTTTCTTTAAACACAGTGCCACAACAGCAGCTGGGACATTGACTTTCAGGATGTTCAACTCAAAACCTACTAGTTGTGAAATACAACTCCATCTCCTCGTGTCACAGCCAGTGTTGAGCCAAGAACCTTTCTTGTATCAGTAGATGTTGGTGGCATCTCACAGCTCCATGGCCATCAAGGGGCTCTCCATTTGCCAAGCAAGATATATTTAATGGTGTGGTAGTTTTAGCTAGGCCTCAAATTAGCAGGCTCAGACTAGGAGAGACAGGGATCACCTGGCTAAGCAACCAAAGAAATATTTCATACCAGATGACACAAACCTGAGATATAAATACAGGACTGGGAGGTGTTTACTCAGTTCCATCATGGCCAAAGTAGAGGCAGGACATGCAGCTGCTGCCCTGCTGTCTGGGCCCTGCTGCTGCTGCTGCTACTTGTATGTTGTTTGAGTTCAGGGAAGTAGAAACATTTTGTTGTTATACTTTCTGTTTCTTGCTGGGTGTCTTTTGGGGTGCTCGTGGATCTAGAGTGGTGGAATCTGTTTTTGGTGGGAGGTAGAAAATTGTTGTTGCATCCAACTTGTGTAAGTGTGTGTTATATTGTAGTTTCTCTTAATTTTCTCTTTTCTGTATAAATATATATAGTTAGTTTAAGTTAAAATGAGTTTCTAGGGTTGTTTTTTCCCTTCTCCCTTTTCTGGGCTGAAGGGAGGGAGGCTGACTCCATATTGGGCACTTGGCTCAATCCAAGACAGAGAAATGGTGGAGAGTGCAGACATGACCAAAGACATTGGCAAGTGTCCCAGGAGCTTGGCAGGTTTCCTGGAGATTGTTTTGTAAACTATCAAGAGTTTGTCTCATTGTTTTGGTACATGTAGAATATAAACAATATTTTCTTACTGCTGGGTGCTTGTTTTAACACTTTTACTGGCTGTCTGGTTGCTGGGTTTGGGTATGATGCATCAAGACTTGTATCACCTCTTTGAAGATCAGTGTGAGACACTTGTTGTCCCTGACTAAGACACAGGAGATCAAAAATGCAAAAGATCTGCTATGGGATGTGCACCAAGCAGTGGAGAAGTGTCACAGCCAAGGACTATGACAACACATGCCCAGTTTTGATTGACACAGCAAGAGTCTTTTAATACCAAATCATCCATCCATTTTATAACCATCTTTATTACCAAGTAATTCTTTACATTATGGGAAGAAACAAAGATTTCTAACTTATCAGTTTCTTTATTAAATTTAGGAATAAACCCATTTAAAAAACAGTGGTATATAAGCTGTAGTTGCCTGGTGGTTCAATGCATGATCACTTTTGTTTATTAGGGGGAGATATTGTAGTCACTATTCTGTGTTATGTGGGTTGTTCATTGTTTCATGTGCTGAGATAACTGTGATCTTCTAAAGAACCAGAGCAACTTTCTCCAAAAGTCTAACATGGATTATAAAGCTGACATCATAAAATCTCAGGAGCTGTATTTGATTAAAATTATTAAAATAATAATAATAATAAAGAATTACCAAGACACCAAAGAATAAATTTTATGGTTTGTTCCCAAGCCCAGCCAGTATATTCTACTTTACCTTTCTGAAGTAGCAAAAGAGAGGTGAGTAAATGAATATAAAATTCGTGCAGTCAGAGTTTGAACAGGGCAATGCTTGGAAAGGTTTAAAGGTTTCTTCAGAAATTTGGTGACTAAAAACCCTGAGATTCTTCTGGAGATTCTCAGTGCTTGAAACATTTTCTCAGAGGTCTGAACTGTGTCCTGTGGGCACAGGTGGGTTGGTGACCAACTGCCACTTATTCTGTGTGTTTGTTCAAGTAACAAGCTCAAACACACCAGTCCAAAAAAACAATAAAATTGTTACCCAGGGTAGCTCTGGAAAGCCTTTACATGGTTAATAACTAGGCAAAATCTTCACTAGGTCATGGGAAAAGTTAAACAAAACCCATTGGAGATAGATAATATTTAGTTGCTGGCCTTTCATAACAGTTTATTCTTCCTTTTGTTTCAAACTCATTTAACTGGCTTAAGATAGATGCAAATATTCTTATTTACACTAGCTGAAGACTGTGATTTCTGACTAAAGCATTGTGCAACAGAGATGATCATTCTTATCTGGCATAATTAGTTCATTTATGGATTTCTGGGTTTATCATCTACCCCTGTAACATTGTCATGGTGCCCTCCAGTTTGAAGTTTTGAGGTTGGATGTATTCTGTCCCATTTTATCCTGTTGCTACCCTACCCAGAAAAATGGGTTATCCAGTTCCTGGAATCGCTAAAGTAGAACTAGTATGATTTAATTATAGGAAACTAATTTGTGAAGTGCTCTGGAAATTAAAAGCAGTAAAAAATAAAGGAAAAAATTAGTTATATACAAAATAAAACCTGCATAGATCTAAGAGGATCACCTGATCCAGCTGTGATAACTGTGGTATTTTTCTCTATTCTTTAGTCCTTCATTAATCATTCTAATGCAAACAGCTTAGTAAGGCACCTTGTTGGTCTGAAGATAACACCAAAACCACTTTGGCAGCCTTTCCTGGGAATATGCCAGAAAGGAACTTTGCTTCACCAAATGTCACTGCATATTTTAATATTGATTTGCTCTTTATAAATCAGCCTTTAAAAGTGCCAAGCCTTTTGTTTGGATCTCCTGACAGAACCAGGCTGGTATTGTCCACCAAAGAAACGTGGCCTTGGCTTACCCTGAAGTGCTAAAGAAAGGGCAGGTCCTCCTGGGTTCAGGATTCTGGGTTACACACACCTGTGCACAAGGAGGTTGGAAGGCAGCAGCAAATCAAACTAGTTGGGGAATTACTGGGAATCTAAATAAATTTTCAGCCCCTTCTCTCTGCCCTTTGTTTTGCTTTGTGTATGAGATCCAAATCCTGGAGCTGAAGATGTCAAAGTCACTTCAAACACTTGTTACATTGGAAGAAACAAGACAGAATCTTAAAGGTAGATCAGCTGGTTTTGATTTTGTTTAGGATGCTCTGAAAATCAGGTTCTCTTTGTGGAATGAATAATTTGAATCTGATGCAGGACTCTGCAAATAGCACTTTGTCCTTATTGTTCAGTGCTACTTTCACCAGAATGAACAAAATGAATTCTGTTGCATTAAAGCAGCATTGCTGCAAACAGATACAGATTTTCTTACTAGCTTACAGAATTACTTCTAAATTCAGCTTAAGAGCTGAAAGCATTATTTGTTGCTCTTATAAATTATTTTCCTTGCATGTTATTTTAGAGCCCTAAGATTTTGTGGCCTTCTGGAGCAGTCAGGTAACCTCGTAGAGTAAAAAAAGTCTAAATGTTTATAATGTTTTACCAGGCATTATAAAGTGTGTGAGTGTGAGTGGAGGAGGTTGGTGACAGAACAGCAAACTCAACAAAGGGTATAGTGTGCATTTTGAAGGATCTTTGCAAAAAGAGGGTTTTAAGGATTTTAAGGATATATTTGAAGGGGATAAAAAGGGCAATTAGGAGAAAAATACCTTAAAACCATTCAAAACAAACTGCTGGTGGTTAGTTCTGAGGCAGAGAAATGGCCAAAAAAAGCAGAACAGAAGCAATTTGGGAGAGAAATGAGAGGTGAGGTGTGAGCAGGAGCAAGATTAGATAGGGATTTGATGATGAGAAGGAAAAGATTGAATTTCATGTTAAGCATAATTCAGCCCAGGTTATTTTCCTTTGCAAAAAGCCTCTTGTTCTGCTCCACAGGAATTCTCAGCCTGTCATTATCAGTGTAGCATCGGAGTTCTTTCAGTACAATTGCAGGTGACAATGTCAAATATCTGTGGGTGGTGTGTGGAGTTCCTTCCTTCCTTCTGGCCTCTCAGGTGCAGGAGAAATTGCACAGGGGAATGTTTTGGGTGGTTGATTTCTTGACTTGATTGTTCCAAATTTATATATAAGAAGAGTAGATTCAGGCTGGATCCACACACAAACTGTATTTTGCACTTATACCAGAGATGGGAAGTGTGAAAGGGAAGCAGGAGAGAAGGAAGGAAATGAAGGAAACGTCTGTGCTTTACAGGGCAATATAGTGAAATTTTGGATGGCTCTTCCACACTGAGGGACTTTATTCAACAATCTCTTTGTGACCATCTGGGCATTTGAATCTCTGTAGAAAACAACTTTTTATCTTCCTGATCAAATTATCTCTAAACCTGAGAATTGGATTCGAATACTACATCTTTTGGGTACAATAGGTCTGGGGAGACTATTTAATATATTAAATACCCATGCCCTGAGGGTTACAGTCTTCTAAAAATACTGAGGTAGTGACCAAACCCTGTTGATTTACAGAGGCACAGTCACAACACTAAGAAAAAATAATTGCATAATAAGAAATAAGAGATTGAAAGGAATACTTTGTGTTTCTATGGAATATGGAAATATCTGGGTTAAAAAGGCACCTGGAGAGACCTCAGAGGCTTCCAGGTGCCTTCAGGTGGGAACAAACCTGCTGAAGTGCCATGATCTGGTAAAGGGCCTGGAGTTGGACCGAGGGTTGGAGTTGATGATCTCAGAGGTCTTTTCCAACCCAATCCATTCTATGGTTCTGTGAAGCCATTCCTGATGAATGTCAGTCTTGAGTTGTTCTGGAAATACATTTTACCAAAAATGAACCTTATTGCACCTTTGTCCTGTGCACATTTCTAACCTTCCTGTTTCCAAACAACTTTCTGTGCACCTGAAAATCAGCCATTGCTCATTTCTGCTGAGTGAGGTGTGATTTCTTCATGGGTCTTTCATGTTACTCTCCTTCTTATAGTGACATTAGGAGATCCCTTCACTTTTTCTTCTTTTTCTTATTTTCTTCCTTTTTGGCAATAAATGTTCACTTAGCCTGACTGTGCCACAATGGAACAAACACAACACTACAAAAAAAAAAAAAAAAGAAGAAAACCCAAAAACCCCAACAACAAACACCCCAAACAAATAAAAAAAGCCCTTGGTTTTGTATTATTGGGTGACAAAGTTAACTTGAGGTAATTTAACAAATAGAAGAGAGATCTCCAGATCACCAGGCAATTAATCTGCTTTTATAGTCTTACTATGCTTTGGAAGAAAATAAGGGAAGAGTTTTCTTTCTGGAATAAATGCAAGGTAGAGTAGAATGCAGCAGATGTTTATCAGTAGCTCATTGTTCAGGATTAACCTGATCTCCTCCTCTGATAAAGCACATATTTTTTATCTCAGACAGCAGGAATGTAACAGACCTACTTTGTCAGATGTCAATAAAACATTTGTTATATTGTAATGGTGGGAATTATTAGTTAAACCAGGAAAGATTAGCCAAAAGAAGAATTGCAAAGTGAGTTGTGAACTGTCAGATGGATTTGCCTCTCAGTTTATACTGATGGGCTAATAATGGCTGAGACATGAGAGCCCGTGCCCTCTTGTGCTACTGTTGGTTGCCTGGGAGAAGAGACCAACCCCCACCTGGCCACAACTTCCCTTCAGGCACTTCCAGACAGTGCT
>JAWWLZ010000082.1:53507310-53520605 GCA_035041345.1 Poliocrania exsul
CTATCTATCTATCTATCTGTCTGTCTATCTATCTATCTATCTATCTATCTATCTATCTATCTATCTATCTATCTATCCATCTCTATATCTCTATATCTCTATATCTATATATCTATATATATATATAATAACTCTATCTTCCAATGCATCGTAACATAATCAGGTCATGGTCCCTCCTGTTGAGTCAGTGAGACACCCTTGTTTTCTAAACTTCTCTAAGAAGTCTGGGTGTGATTTAGTGCACTCAGTCTCACATTTGGTCTCCAGCTTTTGTCTAAAGGCTTATAATAAAAGCAGGTTTAGGTAGGACTGTACAGGTTTGCAGTGTTTGACCTTGCAGAATTCACAGTTGCAAAACAACAGAGCACCCATGGACCTACTTCAGGATTTTGTCTCCATATGTGACTGGACCATAGTGCTTTTACTCGGGCATCCAAAAGTGGGTGTTCCTCATCTCTGAGCTGGACATGCCCTTGCAGGGGTCACTGCCAGAGGCAGGATCCATCTGGGAGCTGCCTGCTCCTTCGGGAGACCAATATTCCTCACTGCCCATCCTCCAGGCAGATTTTATACACCTATGCAGGCTGATGTGCACCAAAGTCAATCACAAATATCTCAACTCCCCCAACCCTAGGATGCATCAATTTGTGAGCACCCAGACAGTGCCTCTTGCAACTCCCACCTGGTGTTGTAATCTCAGGACAAACCTCTTTGCCTATCAGAGAGAGCAGAAAGGAGAGGAGTGGGAAGGATGCACAAAGAGATCTGTCAGTCCCTTGTTGCTGGCACACTTCTATTTAATCCTAATGATCAACATCATCCCATACATTGAAATGCCAGGAGTGAGGAAATCTGAAAGGTTCCAGCCAAGCTTCATTGTGTCCTGAGGCTGTGTCAGGGATCCCATGGATCTCCTCGTCCTACATTATACAGATATATTTGAGAATCTTTCTTCTTAGTGGCTAAACAGAGTCTTGGTACTCTCAGAACTACCTTTTTTTTTCTGTAAATTGAACTTTTAAATAAAGTGTTGGCAATTGCTTAGATAGCCTATTGAAAGTCTAAAATAACTTTTATAGTTTTCACCAAAGCAATTCAGTTTTAAAGTAGAAAAAAGTTTTCTGTGACTAAAGGATATAATGAAAGTGGAGATGTCATTAATAATAATGCAGCTGTATCCATGGTGCTTTAAATATTTATGCAGATGATTAATTTAAATTATGTCAGCCGACTGTTTCAAGTAAATATAATTATTTTTGCTTTAAGTGTTTGTGAGAAAATTATAATATGGTATAATGTTAGCACAGAGTTTTGGCCACAGATTTTCCTAACACTTTGCACCATTTCATCATGGTTTAAATGTCAGTTTATAAAATTATCAGCTTAAACCATGATGAAAATTAATTCATTTTTAAATCAGTCTCAATTCAGGCTCTGTTTTATACCTTGCTTTGCTTTGAGGACAAGAAAAAGGAATATTTCTGCTCTCAACTTTTCTTTCAGAAGCTTTTCACACATGTACAATTTCTTATGTTTTAAAAGGAAAGAAAAAACATTAATGTAAAATTTTGTTTAAAAGGTAAGAAAACAATAGTCTACTTTTTAAGACCATGAAGGGAATTACTCTCACAAGGATTCTATAACATTATCTTGCATAAATTAGACTTTTTATATCCTCTTGATCTGAGTGTCTTGACTTTGTTTTTAAAATAGAGCTTTTTGTCTCAACCCGTGCACTACAGACAGCTCCCTATTACTGTGAAATCCTAAAAAAAAAAAGCTTTATAAATTCATAAATCCTTTTACTCACCCTTTTATTTTTGCCAGTGCTACAGCAGGAAATAAGAACAGGTCTCCTGTTGGCTTTATATTTCCAGAGGATCATGCAAAGTCAAGCAAAATATTTAACATAAGGTGGCTGAACCAGGCAGGTCCTTCACATTCCGCATTGAGTTTTCTACCTCTAATTACCATGAAGTCTAAGAGCATATTTTTACCTCCAACAAGTTAGTTCTGTTTCCCACTCTCCTGTACCACTTCATGATATTTCTGGTTTGTATTTTTAGTTGATTTTTTTTCCTGCTGCAGAATAAAAAAGTAAACAATACCAAATATATCTTCTTCCAACGTGTGGGGTCCACTCTGGATGTTGACAAATATAAATTATTACAAATATATTTTCCAGAGTAGAAAATCTTTCTCTAAAACTTTTGATAAAAGGCAGCCACAGTTAGCTGGGGACATCTACCCTGACCCCTCACATGTACCCCTTTCATATAGAGAGTTATTACACTAAAAATAAAATTGAGTCATGTGTTTGGATGTCCATTTTTTATTGTGGTAGAACAGAGCATAGTGAAACAGGGCCCTTACACTGACAGTGACCCCTGCACAGCCACAGAGAAACAAACAGCCATGAAAAATTGCTTATAAAAGAGGCAATAAATGACAAAAACTTCCATGGCCAGGCAGAAAAATCAATCAATTCATACCAACATAAGGACTTTAATACATGTAAAGGTATTTTGGTCGCTACCACCCAGGCACCCAAATATCTTTACAGTTCTTACCCACAGCCTGCAGCCAAACCTACAGCCAGCACAGTGTAAGTGTGATAGTTTGATCCAGGTTTTTTCCTGGTAACCAGATGGAACTAGGGAGGGGCTTGTCTCCCAGGTATTCCTCACCCTTTCTTTCCCCTCTCATGGGACAGAGAAGGACATGAGACCCGAGATAGGAAGTTTAGTTCTCTTTGACTTCTGGTGAGGGTGGAGGGCAAGGAGTTCTCTCTGCCGCTCTCAGTCCATTATCAAAACCACGCAGAAGATCAGGGAAAGGGCATGAGTGAGGCCCCCATGTGGGAGAAGGGAATAGCTTTCTTCTGAGAGTAGTTGGTGGGATTGTGTTGTACTGGTTTACTTGGTGGGTGGGTGGGAGTGGTTTTTTGTGCCCATTGCTTTTCGGTTTGTCTCTTTGACACCCTTGTTTTCCCCTCCCTTTTCCCTTTTCCCTATTGTGGGTACAAATTGTATATATATAATTGTAGACTTTTATAGAATATACATATATATATATATATACTGACTTGACTCAGCTTCTTTCAAGTGTTTTTTTTCCCCTTTCCTTTTCCCTGCTTTGAGGAGCGGGTGGAGAAGGGGGGACGGCTCGAGCTGGGGGACCAGGGCAAAACCAAGACAGTAAGGAAAGCACCAGGGAAGGGGAAGAAAAGGAGACAGGGAACGTGCTTTCTTAAAAGAACATCACCAAAGAGTGAGTCTGGATGTCTGGTTTCCAGACCTGCACCAGGCTCTTCCCACTTTTAGTATGATGCACATTTACAATTTTGGCTTATTTTCATTCAACATATTTGAGAGGGAAGTTGATACCCTTGTATCTGCTTGTCAGCACTCAGCCCCATTGCTCAGCAGTTTTAGAATTGTAACAACTTCATAGCAATTTCCCATAGTAAAAGAAGCCACTCTCTCCTCTGAAAGAATCTCTCTGATGCTTTACCCTGCTCAGACAAAATCTGATTTCATGGACATTACCACCCACTTTTATTTTGCCTTTCATCCAACACAAAATAACTCCTGGTGGCACAAAGCCCTTTTGTGCTGCATGGGGAGCTCTGATCTGCTGCCTGAGCTTCCCCCTTGTGCTGGTACCTTCTGTTGCTGCCATCCAGCTCAGCTGCACAGTGAAGTGTTCCAGTTAAAAGGATATAATGAAGTGTATTATAACCCACAACAGGCAGGAAAACACAAACCTCCTCCCCTTTTCCACTCGCTGCACTGACTGCAGTTCCCTTTGTGTGAATCATCTCTCACAAAAGAGACCAGAAGATATTGCTGCTGTAATTTTTTAAGCATTAGTAACTCCCACCAGATGAATCAACAGACCTTCAATGAGTCACCATTCCCCTTCCTTCCTTCCTTCTTTCCAGGCAACTGAGTAGTTATTGGGAAAGGGCTGACTGAATGGATGGTAACATCGATCTCAAATTGTCTTTATTGTCTTTGAATTAAAGCAAGTAGGTATTTTTTCATCCCTGCTCTAACCATATAATATTTGGCTTTAAACAAGTCCTTTCACATGTCTTTGCTTTGGTTCCCTGTTTATGCAGGACTGATATTGTTATTTTTTTGTTCTGAATGCCCATGGCTGAAAATTGCTGCATCAACTAAAATATAATCATAGAAGTATGACAGTTGTTTCCAAGTGCTTATCTACAAAACAACTGCACTGCAATTAGCATAACTGAAGTAATTAATAAATAATGCTAATAAATAATTATCTTCTTAGGGCACATTTGGCCTCTGGATGATGTTTCATGAGAAAATTTGGTATTTTCTTTTAATGCAATTTTTCTGTCCTCCAAAGCAATCTAATCTACTGTGTGGGAGGAGTGGTGTGGATGTTTGATTGGTTGATTAGTAGTTATTTTAAAGTGAGATAAAAATGACTTAGTTCTTACCAAAATCAAATCCTTCCTTATCGTTTTCCTCACACAGATGTTTACTCATAATGAGAAAGGTCCTGTATTGAGATCTGATTTCCCTTCATATTTAGCTCCAGTATAGTTATGCCTTTCCAAAATATTGCAGATTATATTGTGTAAGTGTTTGGCTGTTGGTAGAAGGAGAACTGGTGTCTGTCCATGGGGTAGGAGAAGCCAGGACCATTTGGTGTTTTACTACCTTGCACCTGGAGAGCATTTATCCTGTTTCAGGTAGAGTGGAATGCAGTAGAGTATTTCTGAGTCAATTGGTATATATTGAATATCCAGGCTTAAAACCACAGGTGAGAGTAATGAATTTCAAGGCTCAGCATGGACACAATTGGCAAAGCTTTTTATAATAGAGGGAGTCTAATCCAACCCAGGGAAGGAAGGAACAAAAAACCATCTCAGTCAGACAGGCAGATATATGGGAGGATATTTGAACAGTCATGAAATTAGATGATTAAAGAATGGTTTAAACATATTTCATTCCCGTTGATCCAAAGATTCTTGGTTCCTGTAAACAAAAAGCTAGAATATGCACTTTTATTTGTCCAGTTGTTGAAATTACTGGCCCAGTGGTAAATCTTACCAGAAAGAAGATATTATTGGGACAGAAGGACAACAGGACATGAAAGTTCACTCCTTTTAAATATACAGCAAACCAATTTATTTGTGTGCAGTCTTGTCTTACAATGTGTAAACATATTCACATGCATAAAAACCAGCAGCTCCTGCTGAATCAGGTCACTGTCTCTCAGTAGATCTAATTCCCTGTCTATTTGCAAATAAATGTCACTGCAATTTTACAGCTACCAGATGTAGATACTGCTCACAGCAGAGACTGAATCAAGAGCCTTCAGGCTGGAAACCAAACGGTGGAGAAAATGAGGATCAAAAATATGAGAAGGGTGGGCACTTCAGGGGGTGCTCTTTCCTGCATTTGACAAAACTCTTTTTTTTCTTTCCATTCTCATTTGGGGATTTTTTGGTGTGTGGGATACTATGAAAATTTCAAGATTAAAAACACACTGAAAAGGTCATGAGAAGCTTCAGACATTCTGCAGAGTTATATATTCCTAATGAAATCACACAGGAATGTAATAAATTCTGTTCACCATAGATTAGTTTCTTTAATCCTTCAAAGAAAAAAAAAAAGCACCATTGGATTACTATTTGTGCCTTTTCTATATTTGATGATATAATTTTTTTCAAAGCTTTAATGGTTAAAGCCATTCAGCTATACATGTTTTCCTTCCTTACCTTTCATTCCAAAGTTAATTTTTCTTCTCCTTTCTATACATGTTTTTAGACTTCTATGACTGAAGGTAAAACGTGTTTAAAAATCATTCCTCCAGGCAACTAGAATTTCCCTGAGAGGAATCAGTAATACTGTTACAGAATGTCTGCAATCACTCGTATTTCAAATTAACTTTACAGTTATATCATGAAAATGTTAATGCAAATAGCAGTCGCTGGACTTCATTTTTCACAGGGAATATATATTTTATCCATATATATGGTAGTCTCTCTTCCCACATTTCTCAAGTCCCTGAAGATCAGAGTGGGGACTGAGGGAGCAAAGTATCTCTCTTTACAACCCAACTCAGGTTCAAGATCACCTGAGGAGGCTAAACAGACACATGTCCATGAGAAGGGAATGAGAAGGTCCATCCCATGATGCCAAGAGAATTGGCTGATGCAGTTCTTAAGCTGCACTCCATGACATTTGGAATATCACGACACTTGGGTAAAGTCCCCAGCAACTGGAAAAGGTCCAAAAGAGAACTCTGGGAATGACAGCTTAGCCTCAGTTTCTGCCTGGTAAGACCATAGAACAGATCCTCCTGGAAGCAACATCAAGGCTTGTGCGTAACAGGGAGGTGACCAGGGACAGCCACCAGGGCTTCACCAGAGAAAACTGCTCCTGACTGATCATCAGAAATCTGGTGGGCATCTCAGAGAGTTCCACAGACTATTAGGTACATTCAGGTTCCTTGGGTGGTCATGAACCTGGTCTTTACTTACAGTGGGAAACACTTTGCTCCCCCAGTCCCATCCTGCTGTCCATCCACTGAAGAGGCGTGGGAAGAGAAGCTGACACTGCAGGCTGAGGCAGAAGAAGTTGCTGAGTACCTCAGCCTTCTCCTCATCCATTAGTACCAGTTTTCCAGCATTGTTTATCAGGACTGGGTACACCTTCTTTGACCTTCCTTTTCTGTTTAACATGCATGTAGAGACCCTTGTTTATATCCTTTTTATCCTTTCCCACGTTCAGTTCCAGCTTTGCCTTGGCCACCTTCACCCCTCCCTACACAATCTGCTTCATCTCTGTACTCTTCCAGGTTTCCTGTCCTTGTTTCCTCTGCCTTTCCATTTGCTGCTTTCCCTTTAGTTTGCCCAGCAGTTCCCCACTCAGCCATGCTGATCTCTTGCCTTCCTTGCCTGGTTTCTTGCTCTTGCCTTCTATGGAAGAATTCCTTAAAAATCTTCTAGCTCTGCCTCAGGGCAGTCTCCATGGAATCCTATTGACTATCTCCTTCAAGAGCTGGAAGTTGTGTGTCCTAAAGCTCAGGGGCATCACTTGACTCCTCCCCTGACCCACGTCCCTCAGGACTGCAGACTCCACCCCTGCATGGTCACTGCAGCCCAGCTGCCTCCAGCCTTGATGTCCCCAATTAGTTTGCTTACATTGGTGAACCTCAGATCCAGCGTTGCAGGACATTGCCCTCTTCCAGGACTATCTATTACCTGGCTCAACAAGTTAAATGATGGATCAGATGAACTGTTCACTTCCTACAGAATATCAGCTCATTCTAAAGGCTCAGAAAGACACTGAGCCTCACTTGTTCTTACGTTGGATCATGTGGATGGATTTATACCATGAGAAGTGGGTGTTAAATAATGGTAAAGCAATAGCTTTACTCACTCTTTTCCTTCTGGAGACTTACATAAGTGACTGCATAAGATTCAACAGAGTGTAAAGTTGCATGATTTTAGTTTGTTTTATTTGTGACCTACAGGAAAATGCCAAGTGTGTCTGGTCTATCCAATGAACCCCCATGTCAGAGAGATACCTGAGCTATGTCAAAGAAAGAGAGCAGGTCCCCATAAACCAGCACTCAGCTTTGCTGGGTTTGATCCTAGATGCAGTATAGTGTCTCATTAGAACTAATTACTGTTGGCACAGCATCCTGCTGATGCAGCTGTGCAGCTTCCAGAGCTACTTCCTTTGGCACTTTGCTCAGTCCTGGGCATGGATGTGCACTGTCCTTTGGTCAAATGAACAAAGCTTTTGCTCATTAATTCAAATGGACATTTCATTTGGGAAATAGACAAATGATGAAACCATCCAGATGCTTCACCCAATTATTGTAAATATGGTCATGATTTTTGAAAACTACCTGATTATTAACAGAACAGCCAAGCCACGCAGTAATTCCTGTATTGCAATCAAGCAACTTGGATCAACAATTTCTCTCTCTTAGGTTGCTTTAATTTTCAGTTGTGTCCTTTGAGAAGTGACCTCCTTAAAGCAGGTCCTGTGCTCCAATATGGCACTTCAGGGTACCATCTGTAGCCCTTTCCACCTGTTTTCAGCAGCCAGGAACAACCTATCAGTGCTGTTTCCATGTCAGGGTTGGAATGGCCTCTCTTGGCCCTGCGCAAGTGAGGGCACCAGGGGAAGCAATTTAGATATGACTTTGTAAAACTGTTTAAACTCAGCTGCCTAAGTGGGAAAGGTAAACAAGAGAATTGCTTTTAAATCCTAGAATGCCCTCTTTTCTACCCAGAGTCTGCTAAAGGCAATGGGAAGGATTCCAGTGACTGCAGATGTGAGATGTCCTCTTGCCCATGGTGATGGATTTCATATAAAGATACATAGACCTCTAGCTCAGGAAACAGTTAGCATCTCTCTTTCTTGATTAATTGTTCATTCTTTTTCAGTCATTTCACTGAATTCTGGCTACTGGTTTAGTCAGTGAGCTTTTTATCAGAGGTGTATTTACAAACAAACTGTCCAAGAAGTTTGGCAGATGTTGCCCTGACAGAGATAGAATATTTTCAAGCTGTTGTTTTCACAGAACAAATATCTGCTTGGCTCGTTTAGTTTGCAGTTTATAGCTTAACATTGTACACTGGTTTACAGCCAAGAAAGTGAGCTCTGATTCCAGCTGTAACAAGGCATTTCTGTTCTAAGAATTGGATTGCAAAAGGATCCTAAAGAAGTTGGATACTATTCCCTTTGATGTAAGTCAACTAAAACATCAGTAAGTCCCATTTGCGTGGTATAAAAATACACCAGGGGAGGTAAGAGAAACAAAGTACAAGGGAAGATATGAAACTATGTGTTTGAGAAAGGATAATGGGGCAGAAGGAGAGAAATAGAGAGATGGGCACAAAAAACCTAACTGTGAGGAGGGTTGTAATCCCTCTTCCTTTTTTTTTTTTTTTTCACATTTTTTTGTGTCTTGAGAACCTCCCATCATTGCTTAGCATTTTGTGAGAGCCCACCCACCCATCAACATCTCATTCTCTGCTGGCAGCCTCATAACTGGAGATCCCAGCCTGAAATACATCGGCAAAGATCAAACTAGAAAACAGTGGGTAAAAAAAGATACTTTAAACACAAAAAGCTCAAGGACAGTGGGAGATCAAGCTGGTCATAGATCCTGAATGCCAGAAAAGTCTATCAGCTCATTTGACCTGACCTTTTGCAGAGCAAAGGACATAGAAGTGCTTGCTACTTCCCTTGCAGTTGACCCTCAGACCTTCTGTTTGACTAAAGCATATCTACCAGAAAACCTTGAAAGGAAGGACTCGAGAAACATGGAATCCCAGAGACAGTGCATGGAATCATAAAATAGCAGGTTAGAAGGGACCTCAAGGATAATTTGGTCCAATTCTCTTGGCAAAAGCACAGTCTAGACAAGATGCCCCAGCACCCTGTCCAGCTGAATCTTAAAAGTGTCCAGTGTTGAGGACCTACTACCTCTCTGAGGAGATAATCCCAGTGGCTGATTCTTCTCATTTTGATGAACTTCCCTCTTGTGAGCAATTACAGTGTCCCTGAGAGTAACTCCTACCCATTGCCCATCATTTTTCCATGTGAATTCTTGTAAAAAGGATGTCTCCATCTTCTTTGTAGCCACCATTAAATACTGGAACATGGTGACAAGGTGTCCCCCAAGCCTCCTTTTTCAAGGCTGAACAAATCCAGTTCTCTCAGCCTTTCCTTTTTTGAGAGACTTCCCAGTCCTTTGATCATCTTTGTGGACCTTCAGCCTGGCTACATCTTTTTTGTGTAGTGGGGACTAAAACTGAACATCAGACATCCATGTGTGGCCTGGCAAGCACTGAGAAGAGTAGGAGAATGACTTCTTTATCTCTGCTGGTGATGTCCTTATTGATGCTACTCAGCATCCTGTTTGCTTTTTTTTTCCTGCTACAGCATGAACTCTTCACTCATACTGAGCTTGTTGTCCCCCAGGATCCCCAGGTCCCTTTCCACAGGGCTGCTCCTCTGCTGGGAAAATTCCAGTCTGGGCTCCAGTCCTCCATGAGGTTTTTCCAGGTGCAAGCACCTATATTTGTCTTTGTTGAACTTGTTAGCCCACTCTTCCAGCCTGAATAGCTCTTCCTGCACAGTGACAGTTGTGTCCCTTCATTTTTTGGGGCAAATACCTCAGAGATTTAAGATTGAGAATCTCAATAGAGCTAAAAAATGAGAACACAGAACAAAGAGTGAGAAGGGCATTTTGTTTGCCAAAGTTGCTCTTCCATGTTCTGAACAGATGGCTGACAGTGACCTGAGACCTTAGAAAATTGGGTCGATAAAGGAACGTGTTCAGATTTAATTATATATAATTGCACAAGGCACAGAAAGGGTAAAATTAAACCACAAACCTCAGTTTATTGAGTGAATATATGTAGCAGGAGCACATAAAAACTATTACAAAATTTCCATCACAAAACCTTGTACTAACTGAATAAATTAAAACTCACATTTTTTTTTCTAATTTATAATTAAGTAATTTCAGACAATTGTTCCAAGTCTGATCCTTATCCTCATAAAAAGTGGCTTGAGTTTTACTGTATTTGGTAGAATAGAAAATAAAATTATCATTAGGAAAACTCTCTTCACGAGCTACAAAGGGATTGACCAGTATAAATCTGGCCACAGCCTCAAAGCTTTCTCTCCATCCCACTTCTCTCCCAGTCAGGAGGGTGAGGATGGCAAAGCATTTGAAAGGGACACAGCCAGGACAGTGAATGGTTGACCAAAGGGGCAACACCTTGGCCACCAGTAAAGGAAAAAGGAGTGGGGGCAGCACGATGTTCTCCAAGTCCAGTCCAACCTGACATTGAACCTTCATCCTCTCAGTCTCCTCCTTCACATCTCAAAAGATGTGGGAAGAGCAATTGCCAGGGAAAACTGAGACAAGATAAAGCTGAGTGCCTCAACCCTCTCCTTGTCAGTTGTCACCAGGTCTCCTGTGTCATTTTGGGCAAGAGGGTACAATTTCTTTTGTCTTCATTTGCTGACTAAGGTGCTTGTGGTCAGATATTTATCTGTTCCTCTTAAGGTGCAAGTGCCTGTCATTTTACCTAGAGATTTCCATGGCTGGAAAATACAGTTATTCTGTAGACTGAAAATGGAACTAGGAGTGGAGAGTCAGAACCAGAGACATGACTTGCATGTGAGACATCCTGTAAAGCCTTTTCATGGATATATTTCATACTTTTGCAGTCCATCAGTCTAGTCAATAAGTTTCCTTTGGTATAAGAATCATGTTTTTAGGTTGTTTGAGGAAGGATCAGGGTAGTCCACAGGTGCTGTGCTATCTTCTCTAACATTCAGCATGTCAGTAGGGACATGTACTGATGAGCAGACTTTTCTAAAATGCTTTTCTTTCCCTAACTAAAACATTTAATATAAAAATATAATAACAATGTATACAAATGATATTCATTTCAAATGAATATTGTACTCCAGTAAGTACAGATTCCATTCTGGGTCTTTTCTGCTGTGATACAAATTTCAGCTCAAAGCTCTGTGCAAAGTTAGACTGTGCAGACTTAGAACATCTACCTGAAATATTTGCCAGTTCCCTACACTTCCCCTTTTAAAAGAAGAATAACCTTCCTTTAAAAAAAATAGAGAGACTTCCATCCAGAAGACCAAACAAAGAAACATTTTTTTGTTTTAAAAATCCTGGATGGGATAATGGTCAAGGGACCCACAAGCAAAATTAACATTAACATTAATAATGTCATCAGCTGCCTCAGAACAAGAGGAAAAGTCTGTTAAGGGACTGTTATTTGACAGCCTTGTAGACAAACAGCTTTTCAATTCAAGCCCAACGGTGAAGAGATCTGAAGTGCTTCTTCAAAGCAAAAAGTAAAGAATTGTATATATCCCCTTGAAAATAGACTTGAACACGACATACAGTTTAAGTACTGGAGAGGTTTTACTCTAATTCCTAATTTGCCTGAGTTTATTGGCAGAAACACAGAAGTTACAAAGCATCATTAAAATGAAACATTTTTATTTCTTTAACAACAAGCTTTGGCTCTACGGATTTCGTGCCTTGTAAAGTGCAAAAGGCCAAACAGACTGAATTCATGGCTTATGAAGGGCAGTTCATTCAAGAAATGAAATTATTTTATTTGGCAGAGAACAGACAGTACAACAGCTTTTATTTTTTTTCCTTTCAGAAGTAGCCAGTTTTGGGGGGAAAAAATCAACTATTTAACAGATTTGTTTTCAAAGAACATTTTCTGTAAAATATTATTCCTATCCTTTCAGTTTCATAAAAATGCTGACAATTCAGTCTGACAACCTTGTGAAAATCCATTAGGCCATGTACAAATATATTTCCCACTATTTATCAGTATTGCTTGTGATAATGACCATGGAGTGGTGCTTTTACTCCAATTTTTTATAATAGTGTCTTATTAATTCAAGCAAATAAGAAACCACAGCTGTACTGGAACACTGAGGCCATAATTGAGCACCCGAGATTCTTCAGAGGAATTAAAAGAGAGCTCTGGCTTTTTTATTTTGTATATAAGTAAAACAAATTAAATGGAACACTTGGTTTTCTTTATTTCTGTCTGGTGTCCTCCTTTATGAATGTTATCATGGACAATCCATTTTCTGTTAACCCTTTCATCTGATGTTTTGCCACCAGAATATAATTTGCAGCCCCAAGTTATAAAAATTAAATATGAGAAGCAAAGTCAAAATTACATTTCTTTATATTTCTTTATATTTCTTTATTCAAAAATAACTTACATGTTATTAATCACACTCAACATTTAATAAGTATCAATTACACACTTGCCAAGGATGACCCAAAGGCATGTCCAGAGGGTCTAATGTACATTTATAAAATTTCTAAACATTGTTTGAATATTCCACTATAAACAGAGCACTGTAGAGCTTCAGAGCACTGTAGGGTCCATTTCTTTTTCAGCCATAAAATCTCACATAGATCATAACCACAGCACAAATTGGAATGGTTCATTGCACAAATTAATTGCCCTCAAAAAAAAAACAAAAATAGACATCTTCTGCACCATTTTTTTTTCATATGAAACAAACAAACAAACAAAACACATGGAAACTGGAAAGCTACAGAGATGAAAGATTAATGTAATTGGTTTAGAGTCTGTTGCTGTTTTCTTCTTAAAGTGATCATAGAATCATAGAATAAATTGGGTTGGAAAAGACCTCTGAGATCAAGTCCAACCCTTGGGCCAACTCCAGTCCCTTTACCAGATCATGGCACTC
>JAWWLZ010000082.1:53541729-53551981 GCA_035041345.1 Poliocrania exsul
CCTTGGAATGGGCTGCCCAGAGAGGGGGTGGATTCCCCATCCCTGGAGGTTTTTCAAGTGAGCTTGGCCGTGGCACTCAGTGCCATGATCTGGTAAAGGGGCTGGAGTTGGCCCAAGGGTTGGAGTTGATGATGTGGGAGGTCTTTTCCAACCCAATCCATTCTATGATTCTATGAAATTCAGGGACAAAGATGTGCTTATTTTCTGTCATTACCATGAGGTGGCATTTGTTAATAACAATTCCTATCCCTCTGCTTTAGTAAAATACCAGGTTGTGGTAACCATGGCAAAGCACCGAGGCTGCACTAGTTCACCTGTGGCAAGGAAAAGCTCAGACTGACAGCTGGGGAATACATTATTCCAGTAAATGACATTTCAGGAGCAGAGCTTTAGGTTATGGAGGGCAAGTTTTCCTTTGTTTGACTTCATTGAAGAGTTTCATGCTTCAGTAGGGTATTTTCCATATCATAAAAACCGGATCACTCTTTCCCAAGTATTCATGGGTGATTAACACCATTCACACATGAGTAAAATCTTCTTTTAAGAAGGACAAGGACAAACCCTCCCCAGCAGAGGTTCTGATCCAAACTCATTGAATTGAATGAAAGGCTGCAGGAATAATCCAGAAAATGTATTTGTACAGATCTCCATTTTCCAGCTTCACCAGAGGCAATCAGCACAAATATCCATCTTTGTGAAAAATAATCAAGGAAATATTTGACCCTTACCCAAAGGAAATTCAAGAGGAAACAGAACTTTTGCAAGTCCATTCTCTCATTTCCATTTTGAACTCTGCACTGTCTGAAAAGAGGCAACAATTCCAAACTCCAAGATGCTCTAAAAATGTAAATCATGCAAAGTTAATTCAAAACTAATCTGAAGTAGAAAATAAAATGGTAAATATAATAGCAATGAAATAAAGTGGGTGAAGTGGAGCAAAGCAGTCTGCATATAATCTCCATCTTAAATGCAATCAGGATATCAAAGATTTTTATAATTGTAGATTAAATTTTGGTCTCATTAAAGGGAGTGGGAACTTTCTCATAGACTTCAGCAGGGCTGTAATTTCACCATTGTTGGTGGTGTAGAATCACACCTAACTATCATGTTTCCTGTATTTTGAAGCCTCAACAGAATATGATCTCTGTTTGAGCTCTTGCTTAATGGAGGCCATAAAAACCCACTCAATTATTTTCTGCAGGCAACCCAAAAAACTGTATAACACATTTTCTAGGAAGACATTTTATCTATCTTGAAAGACTTCAAATGGTAGAAAATTTACCCTGTCCTTTGGCTGTGTCTTCCAGTGCTTAAGTGCCATTCCTGTAAAGAATTTGCACCTAATTTACAGTTTGAATTCTGCAGGCTTTAACATTTAACTTTGTGTCTATGCTTGAGAGATGAAAGAAATATTTAGTGTCAGGTGTCACTCCCCTTCACACTTTCTTAGAGACGCTGATTAAAATATCTTTTCATCTTGTCTGCAAGGGGCTGAATAAATTGAACTATTTTAGTGTACCATCAGATGTCTCTAGTTTTGGAGCAATTCTTTAACTCTCCTCTGAAAACTCTCCCTTGGAGTCACATTTTGAGAACATTTACCCTTGGATTAGACCTGGTAATGGTTGTTCTGCCATCAAAATTGTGTAGAAATACCATCTTTATTTATTTCCTTCATTTTCTGGGGGAAATGCTGCCTCAGCATTCTTTGGGTACTGCTGTGAATTGTCCAGATACCTGATTAATTTGGTTTAACCAACATTTCACTGTGAATTGTCCAGATACCTGATTAATTTGGTTTAACCAACATTTCACTGTGAATTGTCCAGTCACCTGATTAATTTGGTTTAACCAACATTTCGCTAGTGGGGAATGGGGAAATACTACTCATGATTTGAAAGGGAGCACTTAGACAGTATTTACAAACACCAAAGCAGCTTGAATGAGTAAAACATGTTTTAAATATCCAGCACTTCAAGCACAGCCAAAACATGTAAACCATAATTAGTATCAATACAATACTAACCCTCTGCTTTTTTTCTCTCATAACCTGGTAATTCTATTGTGTTAAAAGCATAATTAATAAATTTCCAAGCAGGTTTTGCTTTAAAGAAAAAAAAATCATCTGTTCTATTAATAGAAAAGGCCTTTCTGCTGAAATGAATTATTTAAAATCCCTGGAGGTACCTCCTTTCTACTCAGTATTGCCATTCTGTGTGGAGGGGTATTACTCAAAATGTTGGTGCAACACAAAGACAAACTCAGGCCATTTTCCAGAGTAAACCATCCATTGGATCTGCGTGTTTAATGCTTGAGCACTCAGTTTATCCAGAACTCTTTTCTCAATCAGAAATCACAAGAGAGTGGGTTTTACTCAGGTAGGAAAATACAGAAGGTCTATTTTTTTTTTCATAAATAGGTGACAAAGCATAAAGAGCTGTCAATACAAGAACTTTTGAAAATAAAATAAAGCTTATATTGATACACTGTGTAATTTCCATAACCCCAAGCAACATCTGTTTTCCAACATATCAAGAATTACAGATCTTGATCTTTGCAGACTTCCAGTTCCCTCCAACTATAATGATGTTACGGATTTTGCAAACAGCCAGGTGTTCAATTCTCAAAAGGCTCTGTAAACAACAGCAAGAGACAGCAGACCATATGCATCAGAATCAGAAATTAATGAAGACTTCACTGATAAATGCTTTTATTACCTGTTATTTTGTGCTCACAGGATGACCATGAGCTTTGAGCAGTTTTGTTGATTTAAACATTCACTGAGTTTACTCAACTTCTTTATTTTGTAGTGTAAAGAGAACAGTTATGGGCAGGCAGGAAGCTCATAAATGAATGACTTCTACTTCCCTTTTGTGCATCTTGGAGTTGATCAGTAAGATAATCAGCACATCCTCACTGAACGTCAGCTAAGAGTCAGACAAAATGCTTTCATAAACCAGAATTCCTTTCACTCCTCAGTAAATGAGGGTTTGGAATATCCTGACCCTGGAGATCAGGCCATGGAGTGAGATCTTTTCTCTTAGAGTGGGAAAAACCTGATCCATGGAACTCCCCCTGGGGGTAGCAGCTCTCCCTGTGGTTTCGTGGTAGCAAAACCTGAGGGGCAGGGGCAGATGCTGAAATAAATATCTTTACAAAAGTTTTACCCTCTCTGCATCAGCTGAGATAGTTTCAAACTTGGAGACCTTTTGGGAGAATATGCATCTTTACTTTCTGATCTATAAATATGTGTTATTTACATTTACTGATGCTGAAACTATTTCTGTCTTCTACAGTGTATTTCCAGTGATGACTCTGTGTGTCTTCCTTGGTTTGTGTCATTGCTGGGTTGACATAATTTTTATTGGAGTTAAAGAAACAGAGAGAGAACAAAAGAATCATTAAGTATTTCCAGAGTCCAAGACGAAGCTAAAAAAGTTAAAACCTACCATGAAATAGGTGCTTTGCATTCTATGGCAGCACACTTGGACAAATTAATGTCCTGTGAAAGTCATCTTTGGGCACTTGAGGTAGATCTCTTTAATTTTAATAACCTGGCATTATATGACTGGGTTTTGCTTCTGTTAACATTTATTATAATTCATCTATTAAAGAGAGCAATAAAAAGTCAACAGATCTGTGAAAGAAGCATCAGATGATTGTTTCAGTTAAAGGCATCATGACTAAATAGTGTCCCTTTCCTTAGCAGTGCTTCTGTTATATTTGGAGTTATGTATCTACATTTCTATTTAAACTTTATACCAATTAGTGTATTTTTTAGAGAGGTGAGTTACCCTGTCATTACTTAGCAGAGCAACAGCAGCTTTCAGAGATATATAGGTATAGATATAGACATAGATATAGACACAGATACAGATACAGATACAGATATAGAGTTAGATACAGATAGATATAGATATAGATATAGATGATATAGATATAGATAGATATAGATATAGATATAGATATAGATATAGATATAGATATAGATAGATGTGTATATATATACGCATATACATACATATACATATATACATATATATACATACACATATATATACACATATACATCCTTCATGTGCAGTAAGCTTGTATATATACACATACACATATACATATACATATGTGTCTGTGTGTATATATATATGTATATGTGTATATATATATGCGCAAGCTTACTGCACATGAAGGATTCACACATTACAACAGAAAAATAATCACTTCTTTGACTTTTTTTTTCTGCAATGTATCTATGGTTTTTCTGTATCCCATTGCGATCATATTTTAATTTAAATCGGGGAGAAAAAGAAAAAAGAAAGACGAAAATTCTGTGTTTATGGTCCTGCCTATTTCTGTGGATCATTCACAGTCTCTGGCTCGCCCCTGCCCTGCTGGGATCTGATCCACACTGATCTGGGTCAGGGAACTCACCTGGGAGAAAAAATCAGCAGAGCGTCAGTGCCACACTGAGGAAGGAGCTGAATTGCAGTGAGAGTGGCTGTGATCAGCCTAAGGCTTGACACAATTACCACTCCAATCTGCTCCTTTTGTACTATAAGCAAACAAATAAATTAATTAATTCACAATATTAAATCTATTGAAATTTTTTATGCATTTTTTCCTAACCTTTTATCAGAGAATAATCATCCATATTTCACCAATCAAAAGTCATCCTATTTTATATTCCTAATCAACTTTCTGCTTTCTCCTACTTTGCCATCATACCTGGGTACCAACCACCTACAGACTGCCTTGCTATTTTCTTGAGGTTTTATGCTTAGTCTATTCTAACTTTGAGCAAGAACCCTCTTTTTGTTCTGCATTACCATAGGATTTAGTACAAAAAACCCTTGTCCAGGACTAGAGAAGCTTTTGAATACAAGTGATAAATCATCATAATAATGCAGAAGAGAAACACTAACATTGATCATGATGATAACACATCCCCTTCTTTATCCTG
This sequence comes from Poliocrania exsul, assembly GCA_035041345.1. Taxonomy (NCBI): domain Eukaryota; kingdom Metazoa; phylum Chordata; class Aves; order Passeriformes; family Thamnophilidae; genus Poliocrania; species Poliocrania exsul. Next base: position 53,546,690 of record JAWWLZ010000082.1, read on the forward strand.
CTATTACTGAAGTCAATGCCAAAGTTGTATTGACTTCAGATGGTGTGAGATTAAGCCTTACAGTACATTATTCCATTTGATTGTGACAGCATTTTTTATTTTATAAAATTGTCTTAGTTTGAGGGAAAAAACAAAATGTTTACCAAAAAGCAGAGAAGAGGATTCCTCCACAATAATCATGTCATTCTTTATTAAATTTAAGAAAAAGGAACTTTAATTAGAAAATGGATATAAGAAGGATGATTGTTCTTAACTACTATACATATACATTGATATGTAGATATAGACATAACTGTAAATGGACCAGAGCAAGCTACTCCCCCAGCACCAAAGGTAAAAACAAAAGAGAACAACCCCCAAACAGCAGATTCCTCCTGGAGCAGTTCTATTTATGGACAGTGTCAGTGTCACACCTCGACTGGCTGTGAAGTGAATTCTGTCTTTTCTCAGCGAGGCAGAGACAAAGGGTGAACACTCACGTGGACTTTCTCTCTCTCTTTGTCCTCTGTTCCAAATGAAGAAGGAAAAGTTGGGAGTGGAGGGGTGGTGATAATTCTCAGGAATCTCCTTGCAGTCCAAGTCAGTCCCCAGGGAGAGGGAAAACAGGTCTGCAGTGTCCTGAAGCAGCTGTGTCTCTCCTCTCTTCTCTCTCTCTCTCTCTCTCTCTCTCTCTGAAGCTCAGAGTGCCCAGAGATGGAGCGAGAAGAGCAAAGAGCGGAGCCAGAAAAACAGAGAGCTCACCAGCAAGCTGTGGCTCCTCTTCTGCAGCTGCCCAAAGAAAAGCCCCAAAAAGTCAAACCAGCACACAGGGGAAAACCCTCTCCCCACCCCCAGGTGCTGGCGTTCTGTTTTCTCACCTCTACCCCACCATTCAGCTGGAATCTAAAGGTCATCAGCCATCTTTTGTCCTCAGTCCTGGGACTCCAAGCCCAAACCTTTGTGTTGGTATGGTGAGAAAAATTCTCTGAGGGGGCTCCTCCCAGCACCACCTTCCTGTGGTTGAACCTTTAACAAAAATGGCTTCAGTATAAAGAACCCCCTTCCTTTATAGCAGTACCCATACACAGACTGGCTGGAAGCTGATGCAGATGGAGATACATCCCCAGGGTGAATTTAACGTATAGACATGTGTATATAACTCTTTTTTCTGAGCCCCCTGAGGTGATGTGGGCATTGCTTGCCCTTACATTGATATGCCTGTTAATCTCAGAACTCTCGTCAAGATTAGTTGTATTATAGAAGTGAACAGTCATTGAAGAGAAATAGCATTTTATTGAAGTTCTGCTTAAATCCAAGGAACTTCAGATAAAGGCAGTCTGCCTTGGCATGGTGTGACTTCAGAATTGGCACTGCAAGTGCCTCAGAAAGTGCCACCTCCTTTCATCTGTGTAACTCTCAAAGCCACACTCTGTGTTTAGATTAAGCTCAAACAAAATTAATGAGTTCTTAAAGAAGAGTAGATGTAATGAAAAATCTTAAATATAATTTTAAAACTGTAATTTAATACAAATTCATGACATCAATGTCTGTGTATAGAGAGGTTCTATTTAATTTTCATCAAATAATGTAAGAGCTCTTTTCAAATACTGTTTGACACTAGTAATTCCTTTTTTATTATGTGTCTCATATTAAATTGATAGGCTGGTATTTCATACAGAGTGCAGGCAGCTCTGTTCCAGCTGCTTACACTGGAGCCCCCACTGGATGGCAGTCACACACAGCTTTGGGAAGAATCAGCACAGCACTTTTTTCACAGAATCACAGACTTTTCTGAGTTGGAAGGGACGCACAAGGATCATCGAGTCCAACTCTTAAGTCCATGGCCCACATTGAACCCACGACCTTGGCATTATTGCAACCAAGTTTTAACCAACTGAGCTGATCTCAGGGTCAACCCTACGTTCAGTGACTCTGAAAAAAAAAAAAAAAGAAAAGAAAGTTGTTTCTTTTATTAGACAATGCTTGTTTAGTACAAAGACAAGCAATAAAAGTGAGTGGACAGGAATTTCACTGTTCCCTCACTGTTGTCTCGTGGTGCACCATTTTATTCCAGGTGCAAGGACTGGAGAAGGGCAGAGCTCAAAGCTGGCTGTGGAAAGCAGCACAGAGGAAATGAGATCACTAGAAGAACCTTTTCTTTTCCTTTTGAATCTGACCAACATTACTGCTGCCTCACCTGTTCCAAGGTGGGGAAAGTGAGGGTTCACTTGGTCAAAACTTGGCTGTAATAATGCCAAGGTCATGGGTTCAATCCCCTGTGTGGGCCACTGACTTAAGAGTTGGACTCAATGATCCTTGTGGGTCCCTTCCAACTCAGAATAGTCTGGGATTCTGTGATACATCCTGAGCACTACCTGAAGACAAAGGGAGTTTCATCACCCCACCGCTGGCAGGATTTGGTGTTGTATATTTATCCATGTGAATGGTCACAATGATTCATTGTTTAAATTGACTTTTCATTTTGATGCATGCCCTACAGACACAATTAGCAGGCTGGACATTAGGCAGGGGTGATTTTTTATTACTTGTTCCTAATAGTTACTGTGATAGTGGACATGTGGATACCCATAATACATTGGTAAATTAAATCATAGATTGATAATAATAGTTATAATTTATTCACATATTATTAGATTAATGACAATCTGATCAGTCGCGTTGCTCTGATTCCAAATCACAATAAAAAGAAATATGTAAACATTTCTCCATTTTGAAAAAGGAAGAACCTAACTGTTGGTGATGCTGCTGGATGCCAGTGCGTGTGGCAGGATGGCAGATAATTTAATCAGAGTCACTTCAGCATATCTTAAGTCATATTTATATATGTATCAGAAATAATCCCACTGCATGCAAAGAAGATACATGAGGTCAACCTCTTGGCATGTGAGAGGATAGAGAACCAGGGTCTTGGGGTTTAAGTTCTCACCAACCTTTCCTTTATATACCTCTGTAAAGTCTCTACCTTCATTTAATAACCATAAATACCATGACAGGTATGAGCCATTTCCATTTGTTTCATGAAATAAGAAGGGAATTTTTTTTCACCTGATATGCCTGCAGTTCCCACTGACAAGGGGTCTGACACTTGCAATGTCAGATGTTGAAACATTAATTTCCCTTCCACCAGAGTTGCAAAGAGCAAGCACTTAAATGGAGTTTGGATTTAGCAGAGCCAGCTGTGGTTCCCTGTTTTGTATTTTAACTCTGTATTCACTTGGCCACACCCTTTCAAAAACAACTCTCTTCAATGTGAATTTATATAACTCTAATTTCAGGTAATTATGTGTATTTCTGCTGTTTATTAAAAATATGAGAAAAACTGTTCAAGACACTCTGAACAACTAAAACTTCTTAGTTTCTAAGTAAGAATAGGGAACTTTGTTCTTCCAGATGTTTAGCTTAAAATAATCAATGTGAATACTCATTATTGAAAATCACTCCTGAACATGGAAACTTGCTGCATCTCTTTTATGACCTGCAAAGGCTGTTTTTCCTCTCTGTCTGCCATGTATGTACACTTCTCTTGGGATTTTATGGGGTACTAAAAGAAGGACAGGATCCCTTTTCTCCATTTTTTTATAGGATTTTGAGGTGATTGCAGGTTCCTGACACCAGGAGGCTTTGCAGGTACCTGAGCTCAGACTCAGCCCTTCCTCAGTTCTCTGCTCTCTGCCATTCATTTACTTTTCACCACTGAACTGAGCATTTGCAGTACCTTTAAAGGAAAACAGTCCCCAATAACAACATTTTTAATTTAGAAATGTGGCAAAACGATGCATGAAAATATTGCATGTCCTTTAGTGTTGCCATTTCTCCAGAATTCCTCCTGCAGACCATTGTACCCTGTGAAGTCTTAAATCACATATGTGAGTTTCCATCCTGTTTTGTGACAAGGCAAGGCCAGAATAAAATAAACAGTTGTTGTTCTGTCCTATTTAAGCCTTTGTAATAAACACATAAACCTGAGAAAATAAATAACAGCAAGGATAAAAATTCACCCCAATTGCCTTTATGAAATGTGAACATCAGACCTCTATAGGGGTATATTAAACTATCCTAATAATGCTATTACTAAGCAGAGGCAATTTATTTTATTACTCTCTTCCTTCACATTTTTCTGTTAAATAGCTAAAAACCAGGGGGGAATATGCTAATGTAATGTGATTGCTGTGTCATACCAGGGACAAGATATGTTTCTTATAGACTGAACTATTTAGCTAGGTTGATTACTCATGAATTTATTTTTTGGACTTCAATAGGTGTCATCACAATCAAATTGCACAATATTTTCAACAAGAAAGTAATAAGCATGAAGTACAAAGAAACCTGTCTTAGTAGTTTATGGCTTTTCCAAGAGAAAATGAGAATACCTGACACCTGAATTAGTCTCAAATTCCAAATTCCCAGCCATGTAAATCTGGGGTTAGCAGTAACATAGATCCCAAATGTAAATCTGTTTCTATGGAAATAATAATTTGTCTTATTATTGATGCTGTTGTTATTTTTAGCAGTTATATTAAAGCACACAAACAAAACTGATGCAATTCTACAGCAATCAGAATGAAAAAAATATCCAGTAATGATGGAGTTGACAAAACTGTTGCTTTCCCTTTATCAAAATGAAAGCAGAGTGTATCAGAGTTGGAAGTGATGGCAGAAACTCCATAAAGCAGAGCTGATTCACCAGCACTGTCATAAGCAGAGCAGCCCAAAAGGCTCATCATGTCTTTTCTCTCTCCTCAGCTTGATCACTACCCTCCAACAAGTTACAGCCTGCCAGCTGCGTCTGACATCCAGTTCAATTCCCCAAAGGCTCTGTTCCTGGGCAAAGTGATAGGTAAGATTTCATTTTATTCCTGGAACAGCCATGTGTGTCCAGCAGGACACGCCACATGTCATTCCTCAGCAGAAAGTGGTGATGTTGGAGTTGTACCTAAAGGCGGGGTTATGTTCACCAGGGCACTTGGGCTGATGAGCACACAAATAAGTGATTGCCTGCCATGTATGGGGGGAAAACAAAACAAAACAAAACAAAACAAAACAAAACAAAACAAAACAAAACAAAACAAAACAAAAGGTATGGGCAAAGAGACACTGGCAACACAATATTTGTGAAGTTTTGTTGCCTTCTCAGTGTCAGGTGGAGGCAATACAAGGGAATTATTGAGAGCACTGCTTCCACAAGGAGATATTGAAGTTATTTTGGATAGTATCATTCATAGAATCATAGAATGGATTGGGTTGGAAAAGACCTCCGAGATCATCAAGTCCAACCCTTGGGCCAACTCCAGT
>JAWWLZ010000082.1:53567323-53577770 GCA_035041345.1 Poliocrania exsul
GTGTCATCAGCAAATTTGCTGATGATGGACTCAATCCCCTCATCTGAATCATCAATAAAGATGTTAAACAGGACTGGCCCCAACACAGATCCCTGGGGACACCACTGGTGACCGGCCATTTTGCACATGCAAAGCCTTTTAATCAGACTGTTTAAGGAAGCTTTTAAAGGCTCCTTGAAATATCCACATGATCAGCCAGTCTGTGTCCTGATAAACTTGTTAGAGACGCAGTAGATGTTCCCTAGGATGGAGACAGACAGTGCTGGAGACTCTCCTGGCAGTCGTGCAGTGTATTTGTGGTGTCAACTGGAACGATGGAGTGGAAAATAATCCAGTCTGCTAGTTTGGGATTTGAGAGCCACACCTTTAGAAACCATTCCAACTAGCACAGTGCCATCTGTGGCTGTACAAACCTGCAGTAGGAACAAGGCAGTAGCAGCAGGAGCCTCCTGACTGCCCAAAGGAACACACAGCCCATTTGATCCGAGCTGTGGAGGCACCACAGGAGCTTTGTGCCTACCCTTCCATTCCAAGTGTGTTCCCCACTGCCAGTCTGGCAGAGAGATTTTACCTAAACAGGATACCAAACAGTTATTTTGAATGAGTTCTTCAATACAATAAAACTGAAGATTTTATAAACTTCTAATCAGGAGGAAGATTTTTTTCTGCAATTTCCAACATACTACATAGACAGAGATCCCTGGCGTTCAGTTTTTCTGATTTGAGACAGGAAATTATGCAGCAAACTCCTGTCTTACTGCCAAATGTGTGCCTTTTTAAGAGCTATGCATGCATATTATAGATGCATTTTTGTTACCCCTTTTATTTTCCATTTTTACAGTTTTAAATACGAAAATCCTTTTTAAGGAGAGCAGCACAGCTCTTGTGTGAGTTGCTTGAGCAACGCTGACCTTTGCAAACAGGCCCCATTCCATGGATAGATAATTAGGCATGTCTTTCCATCAGCAAACTTCTCAAGACTCAGCATTTTGCTGCAGTGCTCAAAACACCAGGAAGCAAGAGATTTACCTCCCATGCAGTGCTACAGAACAGAGGCAAAAACAGCACAAGAAATTTAGTGTACTGATTTGCTTTAGCTCATGAAAATTACTGTCAGGCAAATAAAACTGGGCAGTATGTGTATGTAATGAGTGTCTCATTAGTGTCTTTCTTATAACAGATAAAGGCCACTGCTTTCCTTTTATGTCTTGAAAAATCTGTTCTCTGACACACCGGTACCCCATCTAAGGGAAACTGTTGTGGAGACAAAATTGTGCTGATGGATTGTCCTAAATTCACTGATTTGCAGAACAGCAAACTGAACAGGTGCTGCAGTGAGAGAACTGTGGCTTCCTAGCAGGCCTTGACAAGCTGACTTGTCTTCTGCAAGTTCATTTTTGGGGAGTAATTATTGCCATTTGGATCCTCATACCCCCGTAATTAAGATGTGAATTTCATTCTCAGTTGGATCTGCCTTGGTATTTGCATCATGGAACCAGTGACTACTGATATTATTGTTGTCTAGGTAAAATACATCCTAAACCTCATGGAATATTTATTTCTTTGCTTCAATTAAGAATTGTTATTTCTAATTATTTCTCATTGAATGATAGGCAACACATCAGCTTTCAGTGATGGCAGTAATTCAGTTTTAGAGTGCTGATAAATGCATGAAAATCTCAAATTGAGATTCTTACATACTGAAAGTAAGTTGGATCTGTAGTGTAAAACTTAATGGTCTAACAAAGATCCAGAAAATCTAATACAATAAAATCGTGACAATCTGTAATTTTTTTTAGTTTGTTTATAAAGGTCCAAGTTATTTTTGACATTTAGGTGGTGCCAAGAAATATTCTGCTAGCCAAGGAAATCATATTTATTTCCCAAATTAACATGTGAATTCTGAAAGAGCCGCCTAAGTACACACCTCACTCCAAACAACCACTGCCCATGTATGTAAAGATGTCATTTGAGTAAAAAAGTGTTGTCATAATCTTTTCTGTCAATAATTAAGTACAGTAATTTTGGGGGAGATGATGAACAATGTTGTTCCCAAACAAGGTGAAAGCTCAAGCAGTTGCCCTAGGGCTGCACCCAGTTCAGAAGGACCAACAAGGGCATCACCACCAAAGTGGCTCCCAGGCTGGCAGTGCCCCTGAACAGGGTGGAAGAACTGACACTTTGGCAGGAATAACTATGTGGAATGAATATCCTGAGATCTGCAAGTGAAGTATATACAAAACACCTCTCAGGTCCCTTTGCTGGCATGAAGAACCTCCTTTCTAGAGGCCAAAAAGAGTCACCTCCTTCACTTGTGGCCTTGGCATTCAATGACACAATGGGTTTTAATTCTTGTAGTGCTCATTTCCTGACATGCAGAGGAAGAGCAGGTGTGTCAACAGGAGTTACACAAACTCTTTCTACAATCATTCCATAATTATCTGCATTTATTTGAGAGGCAATAAAGCAATCAGACATTTCCAGCTGGCCAGAAGGAATGGAAGCACAGCCCCTCTCTCTTGCAATCATAGCAATGAACTGGTTTATTCCAGCCTCAGGGCCTTCTGTGCCATGATCATTATGCCAACCTTATTGTCCTGGTGTTTACTCTTCAAACAGGAAAAGGACATCACGACTTTTTCCCTGTTTGCTGAACTTTAAGTTACAGTTCCTTCAGTGGCTAACACATATAACCAATGAGGTGTATGAGGTGTATCTTTCATGTTGATGACCAGCTTAATCCCTAAAATTTAGAGCCAGGTTTGAGAGCAGGCCTAGAGGGATGGTAACATGTCCATCTTCCCAACCTGGCTCTGTATTTGAGTGATGAAGCTCTTGGAAGATCTGAAACAAAGTATTGGAAGGCCTCTGGTTAAAATGTTTTAGCTAAATCACAGTCCTATCATATTTTATTTAGAATGCCCACAGGGTGTAGTTCAGAAAGATTTTTCATAGTTTTTCCCTACTATCAAGTATGTCTAATTTGTTACCAAAACTGTTCTCAGTATGCCAAGAGCAACATCATTTGGCCACGTGTATCACTATTCTCACCCTCACCCCCTCAGCCACAAAATTAGCCTTCAACCTACAGTTCTTGTGTTTTGGAGCAAGTATGTGCAGAAGGAGAGCTAAAAAACAGTGGCAGTTTGCTCAAGGTTTCCATGAGAGCAGAGCCAGTTCCCTCATGGCTTCCAAAAGGAACCTCACTGAGTCTGAGTTTATTATTTAGGATCTCTCTCTTAATCTCAATTCAACTACTATACTAAGACCATATTTAGTAAGATGATTTACTGCTGCTCCAACAGCAGTGTTTAAAATGATTGATGAGTTTTCCTTTTTAATTTATGAAACAATTACTGGAGGCCTATGCCACGTGTGATGCAGGAAGATGTTTCCCTTAAAAATATTTTCCAAAGTCTTTTGTGTCTTTTTTTTTCCTCAGCCCCAGACTAACACCCCACAGAGTGAAAAAGAAATACTGTGTTACTCAATCACCACGTGCTCCTAGAGTAAAAATGATTGATTGTGCATGGGGCTGCAGAGCTCAGAAAATGTGTTTCCCAGGGAAGCCTAAACCACAGGAACACAAGGACCCCCCAGCTGCTTCATTGCCTTCATGAGAGCTTCACCCAGGTTACAATAAACTTCCAATAAACCTTGTTACACCACTGAAAATGACTTTTTGCAATCAGCACAGTAAACAAGGTGAAGGCATTCATCTCTATTAAATATCCTGAGATTGCCCCTAATTTATCAGCCAAGGACAGGCTGAGGCTTTAACTCAGAATCCTGTGCTATAACTTGGTGTTTTAAGGTAAAGCATCACTGTGTTTTCATTCAGTGGAGTGAAAAAAGACAATGTTTCTGGTTTTTCTTTGTCACAACAGAGAATGGCTCAGCCTTAAGTCTCAATGATGGCTTTGCTATGTTAGCCTAAATTAATCAGGCTTGCTGTGTAGCTTTTCTGTTGTCCATTTTAACAGATTTTTTCTAGTTTTCTGTACCCATTACAGCAAAAAATAATGGCAATACTCTTGGGATTTCAGTCATTGTTTTTCTCTTATTAAATAATAGTAAATCTGCTAAGTGAATATTCTTATTCTCATTTAGAGGCAACTAGTTCAAGTGAGTTGTCTGGTCACTTCACCTAACTGGAGACAGGGATTGATGTTCCAGCAACATGAAAGCAAATATTACTGAGAGCCGTAATAGTGCCCAAAATAATACTGAAAGCAAGGTCATATTGCTCACAATCAAACACTTGATGGAAAAGCTGGACATGCCTCTAGAACTGAAACACAACATCAGGTGATTACAGGGTACTCATCATTTAATAATGACAGGAGCATTTAGTGAAATGACTCAGCACTTGTGGTGAGTCCCAAAAATAATTCCACTCCCTTCAATTAGAGCAGCCACGAGTTTAAATATAGATTTCAGAGGGAGTGAGAGGGAACACAGCTAGATAGCATCCCAAAACTCTTAGGCTTGTACTGAAGCACAACTTTAAAAGCTGGGCAGATTGGGGCAGAGACTGTAATACAACACACTGAACCTCCCTGGGTCACTTCTTCCAACAATTAGTCTGCTATACCTTTAAAAACTGCTGACAGACACTTCTGGCTATGCCTTTCTTGGCTCAGTCAGAGAGCTCTGTAGCTCTTTGTACCTTCTTAGGTAGCTTCTCATTTTCTAATCTCCTAAGCTTATGAACCATGACTTGCTTCCATTAAGCACCTGCTTTATTGATATAGTGGATTCTAATTTCAGTTATATAGTTTGACCAAACTTGTACTCAAAGGCTGAAATTTGAAATTTATTTAAGGAAACATTTTTAGCTATTAATTATTATTAATTATTAATTTAGCTTTTTTAGCTATTAATTTATTTTATTATTTCATGTTTTTACTTATCAATTTATTTAATGCTTACAGATTTCTACAATGTTTCTTCCACTGCTTTTATGAAAAATGACATCAGGCTATTTATCCAATAGTTAATCATATGATTTTTTAACCAATTTTCAATTTTTTGAATGGACTCAAGGAACTTTCCAACCTTCTCTAACTACACCAGTGCTTAAAGATCTATAGAATTCTGTAGGTAGAGTAATCTCTTCAATTAACACCCGAGAATTCTTAGAGAACACTAAGCATAGAATATGGAATCACAGAATGGCCTAGGATCTTAAAGGCATCTTAAATATCATCTTGTTTCAGCCCCTCTGCCATGACCAGGGGCTCCTGCCACCAGACCAGGCTGCCCAGAGCCCCATCCAGCCTTGTCTTGAACACTTCCAGGGATAGGGAATCCAAAACTTCTCTGGGCACCCTGTGCCAGTGTCTCACCACTCTCACAGTAAAGAATTTCTTTTACAACAGTATCTCGTGACAGGACGAAGGGGAATGGATTCAAACTGAAAGAAGGCAGGTTTAGATTAGATATGAGAAAAAAAAGGAATTGTCACATCCTTATATAATAAAAGGATAAAGTGTGGAACCTTGTTCTCTGAGATACAAACTATTTTTAAACATCCCCTTCCACCCATGGATTTCTTCCTGTCTCTCCTCCCTCTCGCTGCTGTTCATTATTTCCCTCAGCTTAGACCAGATAGGCTTTTTATAGCACATACATCACATATTGAACATAATCAGGTTATGATTGTTGGTCCCTAGGCAACCACCATCTTCCAGGCCAGTGATTAAGTCCTCTTTACTGTTCCTAATGAAGTCCAAACTAATTACCTTATGTCATAGTCAGTAAAATTTTTAGGAAAAAAAAATTCAATAATCTAGTGATGCTTTTACTACTGGCTGCATGAGATCCCAGCAGAAGCATCCCAAATTGAAGTTTCTAGGAAATGAGAATGAGGGCATTTTTTCCACACACAGCAGACATGTCTATCATGCCCTTTTCATGAGCTTTAGTAGCATACATGTTGGGACACCTGCATTTAAGTTTAAGTTATTCACCAACAGAAGTCTACCAGTGATATGTTCCTTCCCTACCAAGCTGTCCTCGGCATTCCATAATTAACATTCCTGTCGAGCAAACTGTCTCTCAAGAATGTAATTATAAGTGTGAAGTTTCCATTTCCTTTGTTTATGTCTCAGATTCAGAGCTCATGAATACAGGCAATTAAAAATTGATTCTGGCACGGTCTTTTTCTACTAAATTATTATTTCATACTTCCAGGAGGTGGGATAAATACCCTGCACTGAGTTCTGTTCCTCTGCAGCTGAACTGCTTCCAGTACTTGGGCCAGCTCATTTCAATGTAGTCTGAATATCTCTAAATTGCAGATTGCCATGCTGAGAGACCTTTCAGCATTCTGCTAAGCTCTGAGTGCCTTCACTGCTTCAACTAAGGTTGAACTACTGCTCGCTCAAACCGCTTATTGTCTCTGCTAGAATTATTACAAACAACCATTCACCAGTTAGAGATTCCTCAATTATTGATTTCTTTGCCATTATAAAAATGAGCAGATTCATGCATTACTTGAGGGGACTGGGGAAGTTCTCTGTGAGTTTTCTGTGTCAAGTACTAAAGCAGATCAGGACATTGTGTGCCTGTGCAGAACAGGATCCAATTCTGTTACGTCAAACCTGACTTGGTCCAGAACAACCATAATAATGGACCTCAGTAAAATTATGGTGACAGATGGTTTACAGGTCTCAGACTGCCTTCTCCAAAGAAATACACAGATTGTGTGTAAAGTCAATGACAGTTTTGTTCCATAAAGTCCTCCATTTTCCATTCTCATTTAATAAATCCAAATAGGAAAAAGCCCTTCAGTCAAACATCTACTGCTACTTCTGTTTTCTCTCAGAAAAGATCAGCCATGCTGAGTTTCTAGTCAAGAGGTGAGCACCACAGAATTTTAAATATATGGCCATGTAATGGTCCTTCAGTGAGGAAAGTACCTGCTGGTGCATGTGTTGGTGTCAATGAAATGCTATGGCAAATACTCTCCAAGGTATGTCCTTACTGATACAGCAGATATAGGAGAGAATGGGAGCAGATCAAGTGGAAGAGGATCTTTTTACAAAAATACAAACAGTCATAAATTGTAATTCACATTTGAAACTTTTCAATGAGTGTTCCTCTGTTAACACATGGAAAAAAGATAGAACCAAAAAAACCACTAAAAATATGTAAGCAATACTGTGCCTCTGGAAATATAAAGAGGAGAAACTCCTGCTTTTATTCTTGAATACATCTGAAAATATTCTGTCTAAACTGTTGCAGAGATGGCAACTCTGGCTGTATTTCTAGCAGTAAGAGTTGAATGATTCAGCAGTGACTTTGTGAAAGTTTTGCTATTCTGGAAAATATAGAAATATCCAGGACAGGGACAGGATACTGAAATTGTGAGTTAAATTGCTGTGATTAAATGTGATACCACACTAGCCAAATGAAGGTCTTAGATGAGGTCCTACTGATAAGTACTGTTATCTCCTTTTTGACTTCTGGAGGGACAACTTGCAGGTCTTGTGGTCCTACATTTTGTCCATTCTGGTTCCTGCAATATCAATTGTTCCCACTATGGCACACTTCTGGTAAAGTGCTGCTTTTTTTTCTTTTTTTTTTTTTCTTTACTCACTCCCTTCTGGCTCTTCAGTGGAGAAACAGCTGAGCAGTCCTGTATAATGATCTGCCCACTGGCCAGTGCCTTATATTGCCTGCCGTGATGCTTCTGGCCTGAGTCAGTGCTGGCAGCTCCTTCCCCCCAAGCCATGCAGCATCTGCATCCCCTCTGGGGCTCATGGCAGCAGAGATGGGCAGCAGAGAGCAATGGCCAAGCCCAGCCACCCACAGGGAGCTGCAGCCTATGCTGTTGTGGACTCTTTTGTTGTGGGTTTGTTTCAGTCCCCACCTTGTACCCTCCCTCCAGCACAACGGACCCTATCTCCATGGGGAATGGAGCAGGGAGAGGGAGAGGAAGGTAGTGGTGAAGCTGGGAGAGGAGGAGAGAGCAAGGAGGCACTTGGTCTGAGGAGTGGAGACAAGGAAGGGCAGGTCTCATAATCTCCGTGTTAATAACAGGTGGATAATAGACTAATAATGATGATCTCATAATCCGTGTTAGATGGATAATAGGTATAGATGGATAATAGGTGGTCTCATAATCTCTGTGTCAGTAGATGGATTTTAACCCCTTCTTTCTCCAATGCCTTGTAGGCAGACTGCAGTCTCCCTTCTGTCATCTTAAAAGAGAACAAGTGAAGTAAGTCATCTCACTAATTTTAACTTTTTAAAGCCATTCTTATTCGGCTGCCTCACACTTCCGTGCGAGTAAAGCAATAGCAAAAATATTTTCCAACTGTAATATTCAAAACCTGTCAAAATACTACAATAACCTTCAGCCACATTGCCCCCGTTTGCCATCACCGGCCCTTGATGCTGAGCAGCATCTTCCAGCCAGAAGGAATCTGGGAGCGCCGGGACCCCCACCCACACCCTGCTCTGCCTCTGCCTCTGCCCCGCCCGCTCCCCCTGCGGATCCAGTCCGTGTATTCCCAGTCGCAGCCGTGGGGCGGGGGAGGCTCCGCTCCGCACCGTGCCGTGCCGTGCCGTGCCGTGCCGGTGCCCCGCAGCTCCCGGCCGGGACGCGCCGAGAGCCGGAGCGCAGGGCCGGGAGAGCCGGCAGGTATCCTGGATGCTGCGGGCTGCGGGGCGGGGAGGACGGTCCTGCGGGAGGGGAGGATGGTCCTGCGGCCGGGGAAGATGGTCCTGCGGGGCAGGGAGGCTGCTCTTGCGAGGCAGGGAGGATGTTCTTGCGGGGCAAGGAGGATGGTCCTGCGGGGAGGATGGTCCTGCGGGGAAGCATGGTCCTCCTGGCGGGGAGGATGCTTCTGCGGGAGAAGAGGCTGGTCTTGCGGGGAGGATGGTCCTGCTGGACCGGATGATGCTCCTGCGGGGCAAGGAGGATGCACCTGAGTGGAGGATGGTCCTTCGGGGACGATGGTCCTGCGGGGCAGGAAAGATGGTCCTGCGGGACAAGGAGGATGCTCCTGCGGGCGGGCGGCTGGGCAGCCCGCGGGACACCCCGCGGGGATGGGGCATCGTGCGATGAGCTGTGCCAGGTCCCAGCGGGAGCGGCGCCGGGGATGCCCCTTTGCCCGGCGGCGGCGGAGGAGGGAGCGCACCTGCGGGGCCAGAACAAAGCTGAGAGGCGTGTCCGGGATGCCCGTCTGGGGTTTGGGGTTTGCCGACTTTGTCTCACACGTTTTATCTCTGCATGGGGTTCCGTTTATCCGGGGGCTGGAGGGAAAGAGAGAGGGCAGCTCGAAGGGCAGTGTAATTTAGATCGTTTCTGATTCTGGTGCTGCGATCCACCTGTAAGTTTTTGTTTATGTGAACTGGTTGTAGAAGAGGCAAATTAACAAGCAGTCCTGTGTTAGACATGTCTTCTGTCTGATCCAGCCGATGCGACATGGAGTGTTTAGTCATGTACCAGATTTAAGAAAATGAAGCAAATGATAGTAATTGCTTGTCAGTATAGCATCTTCAACTTAATGTCCTATTTTAGCAGAGCAAGCATAAAGAGATATTAAAATTCTACTATTTTTTGTATTTATTTTTATTGCAGATTGTTTCCTTGTTCCTCCAAAGAAAGGTTTGGGATAAGAAACACCCACTGCTTCAGTATTTGGGTGGGAGCACTTGCTACAGCTGTTAACAAAGCCATTATGCTGCCAATGGCATTGTGCCCTGACATTACTCCAGCATATTATTCCATGCTTGGATGTAGTAATAATAATAATTATAAAGCATGTTTGTAGTGTAGTTTGATTTAGGGCATTTAGAAATGCTCAGTTTATAGCATCTAATGAGATGCAAAGGTAGTCACTGAGTTAGTCCTTGCATGTTCTTCCATCATCACTCCATACACTCAGCTCTGTGTCTGTTTGTGAAAATGTCTATTATGATTACCTACTGAATAAGACTGTGGATGAGCAGATCATAGAAACTGAAAAAATGTGCACACTGAGGATGCCTGACATGTAATATCCTGCATCTGATCTGAAAAGTAATAAAGGTCCAGTTAAGCTATACATATTCCTTCCTGTTTCTCATGGAGTAAAATGTGTTGGCTGGCACCAAACCCCACCTGTTTCCACCACCTCCAGTGTATTTATTGAGTGAAGGAGCCTTTTTGGTTCCCAGATCACAGTCTAACGCTTTTACATTGCATTCTTTGTGAAATCCTGATTTTCACTGCCTAAAGGTGGAGAGTGTTCTTTCTTGAGCTTTGACACTCTAACTGAAGTGCATTAAGGTTTCTTTTAAACCAAATATTGAGAGCTCTCTTCTTAAGTGATATGTTGGTCCACCCAAACTTTGATACAGTACAGTCCTGTAGTGGTGAAGGTGTACAGTGGTTTCCACAACACAAATAAGTCCAGACATTTTATTACCTTTCCCAGGCTGCAAACAGAGAAGA
>JAWWLZ010000082.1:53671536-53683218 GCA_035041345.1 Poliocrania exsul
GGCTGCCCAGAGAGGGGGTGGATTCCCCATCCCTGGAGGGTTTTAACCTGAGCTTGGCCGTGGCACTGAGTGCCATGGTCTGGTAAAGGGACTGGAGCTGGACCAACGGTTGGACTTGACAATCTCAGAGGTCTTTTCCAACCCAATCCATTCTATGATTCTATTAAGGAAAAAAGTATATTGTATCCCAGGTTGTTAGACAGCCCTGTCACATTTTTGTATGTATTTTTTATTGAAGCACATTGAACCAAACTCTATCAAGAACTGGTAATTATTTCTTGGATTACAGTTAGAGTTATGTATTGTCAGGCTTAAATTTTACTTAGTTTTTATGTTATTCTTACTTGACCTGTCCAAAGTGCCTTACAAATATGAATGTGAAAGGTCTGTTCTTGCACTTGTGTGATGGTAAACATTTTAAATTTCCAGAGTTATATGTTAAAAGGGAAATCCATTGTGGGGTTAGAAACAGGGTAGTAACTTCTCCAAATTAGAGAAAACTGAGTGCCTGTCACAGTAAATGTAAAGCTCTCCAACTGCAGTGACATCTTTCAGGAGTATCTTTGGTTTATGGTCTGAAAAAAAAATACACTGCTTAATGATATTTTTACCACAAGACAGAACCATTTCTTATTTGTGCTGGGACTGGGACTGTGTTTGAAGAGGGGGTAGGAACAAGGGCAATGATGCAGCTCAGCCTCTTCCCCTCTCTTGCAGTGGATTTCAGCATCCAAGTGCTGAGCTCCGGGTCGTGGCCGTTCCAGCAATCCTGCACCTTCGCTCTGCCCTCTGAGGTGAGGCTCTTTGGGGTCATCTGACAGGGAATGATCCTGAGAGAGACTTGTTTTACCAGGCTGGTGTCTCCTCCTGTCTTGCTGGGTGTCAGAAAGGGCTGGAAGTGCCTCTGGTAGTTGCTTATGAGGGTATTTGGAACAACACAATAACAGAAAAGAACTATGTGAAATACATGTTTTTTCTAGTCATGCTTATTGTGTCATAAAAAGGAAGAATGAAACTTCAATGCTTGTTTACATTTATATTGTTAATGATACTTTAAAGAGGGACCTTGTCACAGAGGGAAATCCTCATCCAGTCTGCAGTGTTTGAATACTTTGGATTTCTGTTTGTGTTGTTCAGAAAACGTGGTGTTTGAGGGTTCTCTGTTGCTTCCATAGCATGTTCTAGTAATGGTAAACTAAGATAAAGAACATCATGTATTTATTTATTTGTTGTTGATGGTTTTATACAGTTAGAACGGAGCTATCAGAGATTTACTGCCTTTTATGCCAGTCGTCACAGTGGAAGAAAATTAACGTGGTTGTATCAGCTGTCCAAGGGGGAATTGGTCACCAACTGTTTCAAAAACAGATACACATTACAGGTGAGGACAAGGTGGTGCCACTAAAACACGTGTTGATGGTTGCATTCAGAGCACTGGGTGCACCTGACACAACCCTTATTGTGTGTTTTTTCTTGTTTACTGTACTGATACTTAAGAAAATGGACTTAGAAAAAGGAGTACATTGCCCATGGTCTAAGCAGGTGTTGAGTTGCACTGTGTGAGGTAACTGCAACCTCTCTGTGTGGGATCTCATTAAACACATTTTAGAGAATCACCTGATTTTTACAAAGTAAACCTCCTTTCTAAGTGCAATAGAGCAGAACTGATTGGATCCATTACAGTAATTTATTATTTTCTCTAAGAGATATTAAACTTCATGAATTTCCATCGATTCCAGCAAGGAAAAATTCTCTCTGGACACACAATGCACACTTGGCAGCTGAGATAAGTTGAACATGGTTCCTGCTGGCTCAGTCAAAACAAGAGTCCTCTGGTAGAATTTTAAATATCCCAGACAAACTGTTTTCAAAGTTTAATTCTCACTGAGAATTTAATTTTTGCAGGACAAATAGGATTGTAGTAAGAACTGTCAATTTTTTTAATTTGACAGCTTTTTTTCTCCATGGCAGCTTTCTCCCAAAAAGTAGACAGAGGAGGGGAGTTCACAACAGAGAGAAGAAACAAGATAATCTCAGACTTTGATGACCTTGTCATCACCATATGTTAACCCTGTGGTGATACCCACTGATACCTGCCTTGTTTATGAACTTGGTTTCATTATTCTGGAGTTGGGAGGATGAAATCAGTAGCCTGTGTAGGTTTTAATGAAGATGAAATGGGTAAGAGTCAGGGAGGGACAAAGAAAAATAATTTTAAACTGTATTAGCAAGTAGAAGGATAGTGCTTTGACACCATGATAGATAATGTGATGAAGTGTCTGCTCTAGCTAAATGATCATAATCCTGGAGTTTATGGTTAGATAATACCAGAAGGTGGAGTTCCAGTTGTACAAACATCATCAGATTCTCTGATTGTGTAGTGATTAGCACTAGTTGGGTATTCTCTGTCGCCCATATATTCCAGTTTATGTGTTTAACTGGTGAATTTCAGTCTGTTCAAATTCTGAAAGTGTTGGTTCACTCTCTGATCCCCCCTCTCCCCTCCATTCTCTGTGTTTGGCTCTGTCAGGCATCCACATTCCAGATGGCCATTTTACTGCAGTACAACACAGAAGATGCCTACACCGTGCAGCAGCTGACAGACAGCACTCAGATCAAAATGGTAGTGACTTTGCACGCTTTGCCACACTTGGGAACAAGTCTTTGGGTCTTCTGCTGTCATAAGGAACTGGGATTGCATGTGCTTGAAGCCAGAGGCGTTGTCTGTGCCAAAGGAGACAGATGTGCTCTCTTGGTCAACGTATTTCCTGGTTCACTTCCCTGTCACCGTAACCTTGGTGTCTGTGTGCTCCTGTTCATGACTGGAGTGAATTGTCTGTCTCCCTGCTGAGCTCTGGGAGCAAGTTTTCAGTGTTTCACTCCCTACATTTTAATGTTAAAAGACAACATTGTAGCAAAAAGAGAGGCATTGTCCCTAAATGATGGATCTGCCTGTCTGGCTTTTTTTTATACATGGCAAAATCATTGGCTAAATCTCTGCTGTGGAAAAGGTTCCCTCCTTTTCTTTCCAAGTGGACTTTATGGCCCACAGTTTATTTGGCATCTGTGGCCTTTAGGAGTAGCTTTGCATCAAGCCTGCTCCCACTTCTGGAAAGTGAGACAATCCCTGTGCAGTGAGATCTTATTCTTCTAGAAAGTTACTGCTGCTGGTGGTTTACAGCAAACCCAGAAGTCTTGGGGGGTTGCCCTTTATTATAGATCCTTTTTTGCAGATACATATATTTATGTAAAATAAATATTTAGCCCAAATTATGGTTGGAGCAGAAAAAAACTCTTTATACAGCTGAAAACCAACTGCTTGGATCCCAGATGATTTTCACTGTGGTGAAATAGCAGCTTTGCAAACCTGCACAGAACGTTGGCAGGAGCTGTCTGGGTGACTGACCAGCAACAGCAACCAGAACAGATCCCTGGTATAAGACAGGAAAGAAAAAGATGTTAAGCAGAAAGTGCTTTCTTGGTATATATATTTGCATGGTTTGGGAAAAATGTTTTCCTGGGCTTACAAATCTGCTCACAGAATAGTTCCTAAACCAGCAACTAGAAAGATCTGTTGTTTGGAATTGGGCTTTCTTTAGAATTTTACATTATTTGACTGACCACAAGGGGGATAATGTCACAGAACTCAAAAAGGCCCTTCTTACGTTTTATCTCTGTGACCTGGATTTTTGCTGATTTATTTTCCCCCTTGTTTTGCAGTCTGCACTCATTAGTTCTTAGTCTAAATATATGCATTCTTGTTCAAGTTTTTAAGTTGGAGAAAGGTGCTGTCTGTCTGTATTGATAATATTTTCTGTAATTTTGTAGGATATCTTGGCACAAGTTCTACAGATACTTTTGAAATCAAAATTGCTTGTAAGTACTCTTGGCTCTTTTATGACCTGCCTAACAGACAGTGAAGTGTGTTAATGATCTATCTACCTATTTATTTGTTTGTTTGGTTCTTGCAGGTTTTGGAAGATGAAAATGCAAACGTGGATGAGGTGGAGTTAAAACCAGATACTTTAATAAAACTCTATCTTGGTTACAAAAAGTAAGTTAAAACTTGAGCAGCAAACATCACTTATGTATAATGGGTAGCATCCTCCTCTGCTTTTAAAATATGGGTAAAATTTATATGCCTGGGGTGAAACTTCAGGGTCCCAGTGCCAGTTCCAAACAGATGCAGTGTGTACTAAGGAGAGGGCTGGCAAAGGGGGGATGGGGAAGATTTGGGCTGTCTGACTTTGGCATAAAGTCTGTCAAGGCTTGGATGTATTTTCATGTGCCCTTTTTGTTCCTTGATTGTTGGATGATTTATTTCTGGTCAGTGCTGCTGTTTGACTCGTGTGTGCTCAGCACAGCACTGGGGATTTTATGGGGTCACAGAAATGCTCAGTGCCCAGCAAAGGTCACAGCTCTGTGTTCATCCCTAGAACTGTCAGGCTCATTTCAGAACCACAGAAGGTACAGTGATTTGAAGACTTAATAAACTTGGTTTTCAGTAGGTTTTATTGCCTACTTTATAGTCCTGTATTTTAAGCTGTTTACAGTATTGTGGTGACTTTATCATGCTTAGCAGAGTGTGGCTATAAACACACATAAATTCAGTGAGGAGTTCAGTACTTCCTGAAGATAAGGTCCTAAGCGAAAGAACCATTTTAAAACCTTTCCTTGTACCTCACTCTTTATCTTTCATCCCCCTTTACCCACAATTAAAGGTTGGGGATTCATGGTCAGTTCCCACAGTGCAGTGATGGGAACAGCTCAGTGTTGCTGCTTTGTGCAGTGTGGTGCTTCCAGCACAGGGTGATAGCCAGCACTGTGCACAATAACTGACAACAGAGCCCTGTGCACCCTGGTGACATTTGCTGACATTTGTTCCCCACTTGTGACAGTGCCTTGTCTTGAGGGTGGTCACACCTGGTAGGGCGGGCTCCCCTCAGCACAGCCCTCAGCACTGGAGAGGGTGGGAAGGAAAGGCAGTTACAGAACAAATGGATTTCTCCACATTGTGGTCAGAATCCAGGAAATCAGAAAGGTTTCCACTGACTTTTCTGTGTCCTGTTCACTGACTCAAAGCTTCTTACAAAACACAGAAATGTTTCAAACCCAGTGTAATTGTACAGACCTAGCAGATCATAGTTCAGTAAGTCAGGAAATACAAGAACACCCATCAAAAAGGTATTTGGGCTTCTTGGTTACTTTCAGGGGTTTTTTCATCTTGGTTTGTTGTGTTTTGGTTTTTTAAACTTGAATGACAGTGTCTAAAATTTACAGAAGAGCCAAAGTCCTCTGTTGTTGTAAAGCAATTGTGGTGGTGCAGCTTTTATTTTGGAGTTGGATTTTACTCAGGGGTTTTTGTTTCTTTGATTGGTTTTTAAATTGGCTAATTGTTTCATTAACTTCTGCTTTTCTTTACAGCAAAAAATTAAGGGTAAACATCAATGTGCCAATGAAGACTGAACAGAAGCAGGAACAGGAAACAACACACAAAAATATAGAGGAAGATCGGAAACTACTGATTCAGGTGAGTTATTGCAGAATGATCTCAGAATTAGAGCTTTGTAATCCTTTAATGGAGCTTAATGGGGGGCTTTCTTAATTTTTATTACAAGACAACATGCTTTGCAATGCACTGAGTTAAGAGTTAAAAATGTGTTTAAAACACCCTTAAATGTGATTGGAGTCTGTAATGGGGATGGGGGAAGGCACTTCTGCAGACAGGATGTGTTGTTGATGTTTGTTCTAAGCTGATGGGCAGTGTTTGGGTTCCATGGATAAACACGCTCAGCAGACCCTGTCCAGGGTGAAAAGGAGGGGATATCCTTTGCATTAACAGGGGGTTTATGTCATTCATTCAGAATCCACTTGAGAAGCAGAGG
Organism: Poliocrania exsul; assembly: GCA_035041345.1. Lineage (NCBI taxonomy): Eukaryota > Metazoa > Chordata > Aves > Passeriformes > Thamnophilidae > Poliocrania > Poliocrania exsul. The sequence continues at coordinate 53,677,422 of JAWWLZ010000082.1, forward strand.
CAGGGGAGGGAAATAGGGATGTACTGCTAAGAGAGCATCACAGTGTAATAGTTTAACCCAGGTTTTTTCCTGGCAACCAGATGTAACTAGGGAGGGGCTTGTCTCCTAGGTATTCCTCACCCATTCTTTCCCCTCCCACGGGATAACAGACAGGACACAAACAGTTTAAATACATACTGAAGGCTTTTTTGTTACACAAGTAGTTTCATGTTGCTCTCGGTACCAGTTGCTGCCATTGTTATGACCAACCGTAAGCAAAGCCCTTGAAATCCATGTCTCAAACCTTTGACCCGACACAAACCCACTTTGATGCCCGTGTGCTGTGTAGAACCTGAATTCTCAAGGTCTGTGTGAGTAGCTGGCATTTGTGGGCACACCTCTCCCTGTCTGGCACTCAAGTTTGCTGTGGTGGAGCTTCTGCACGAGCCGGTGTGATCTGCCATGGAGTTCAATGGCTTTGTCCAACAAGAACACATAGTTTGCTCCTAAGCACCCCTTTCTGACTTTGCTGTGCAGGCTGCTATTGTGAGAATCATGAAAATGAGGAAGGTTCTAAAACACCAGCAACTGCTTGGAGAAGTGCTAACACAGCTGTCCTCGAGGTTCAAGCCACGAGTTCCTGTAATTAAGGTATGTGAGAACCACATCTCTGTACTTGTCCCAGGAGCTGAGGAGGATATAATATATAGACAAAACACATGCTCCTGACTTAAAAAGGAAAGCTAAGGAGATGGGATGGGTAAGGACAGATTTTTTGAGTTGTAAGTAGGAAATGTTTTAACCAGAAATACCATTTCCCTTAGGGTAATACGTTTGTTTTGCATTGTTGGCAGTGGTAAAACAGTAGCTTGATTGCATCTGCTCACATCAGTTCCAGCTCAGTGTGGCCTTTGCTCCAGGCTTACCTTTTGTTCCTGCTCTGCCAGCTGTGGGAGTGCAGCCAGCCTTGGGGTTGGCTCCATCTGACAGCTTCCTGATCTCCTTTAGGATAAAAATATTGGGATGGGGTGCATTGTATTTCATTATTTACTAATAATTATATTGATTATATAATTACTAATTAATGTCTTGTTATTTTCTTCATCATTTTGTTTAAGTGGGCTCACCTGTGGTTTTACATCCACAGCCAAGGGGATAGGTGGGGCAAAGAACAGGCAGGGGGAGCAGTTGCACACGCTGGCCCAGTGCAGATGCTCCTGCTCAGACAGTACCACAGGCAGCTCCTTCCTGCAGTGACCTGTGTGAGCACTCCACAGCTTGGTTAATTCTTTATTTGCTGTCTTACTGTGAAGTTCTCAGCATACTGATGATGGGTTGATCTCCCAGTCACTCCCCTAGAATAGCATCAAGTAGATATAATTGAGTTTAATGCATTAGCAAAGTCCTGTACTTGGATGTGGTTGGGAACAGGAGAGGGAACTGCCGTGGTTTGTGCCCTTTGCCTACTCCCAAAATCGCTCCCTTTGTAGCAGCCACACCTTTCTGCCAGTGCCCCACCACTCCCCTCTGTTCCTCCCACAGAAATGCATCGACATTCTCATTGAGAAGGAGTACTTGGAACGTGTAGATGGTGAGAAGGACACCTACAGTTACTTGGCTTAACATTTTTATTAGCAATCCCTTGACTGTGTGACACTCGGCAAATAGGTATGTGATGGAAAGAATGAAAGCAACGGAACTTCATAGCAGCCACTGCTGCCATTTGGACCTCCCTTTTTAATACCTGAGACCAGGACTCCCATCAGCCAGTCTCAGATTTGCATCAGAACTGCTCAGGATTGATACATTTCAAGTATGTAAATATGGACACCAATGCCATTTAACCTAATTTAAGAACAGAGAGGAATCAAACCCTTCTCCTTTAAGGGTTGCATGCTACTGCATTTAAATCAATACATTGGCTATATGATAAACAGCTGCCATCACAGGCAGTACTTATACATGTTGGCAGCACTTGGAGAGCAAGTCTGAATGGACCCATGTGTAATCTGCTATGAAAAACCATTTGTATAGTGTGTTTCATTTTTTAATGTGTGATAAATAATAAAAAAAAATTAAAAGATTTCTGTACAAGTTGCATTTGGTTTTATTGTTTTAAGTTTCATGAATTATCTTTCTAAATGTAAATAAAAGGTATAATGGTTATGAAAGCTATTAGAAATTCGTTTTGCTTTTCCTCCCTGTTTTCTGGTGATTTAAGCACATTTTGTTCTCTGAAGAAATTGTCATCTGTGGGCATGTTATTTCTTTTTTAAGAGGAAAAGTCTGCACTTTGGAAATAGAAGGAAGTTGTGATGACTTCACAAGATCTGCAGAATAGGAAACACTCAGGATATGTGGGCAATGGTCATCTGAAATTGGAGCTGTTCTAATATTGCTCAGTGTGCTATAAAATGCATCACCCTTCCTTAAACGCTGCCTGGAACAAGGGAGGTTTCGACTGCCCGTTTCTTTGACAGGAACAGAACATTTGAGTGTGTCCCCAAAGATTTATTCCCATTAAATGCAACCTGTGATGGGAATTAAAATACTTCTGAGTGTTACATCTCATACATTGATTGACCAGGCTTCATTCTGTTCTTCTCACATCCTATGAAATCAGTATTGGCTTTCCACGTGCTACAAGCAAAAGGCTGCCCATCCTTACAAGTCTCATTTTTGGTAATTTATATTTTCTGATTGTGATGGTGAAAAGAACTTTAATTCTGCAGCCAAGCACTTTCTCCCCTTCGAATTTGTGATTTGTTCAGGTTTTTTTCTCACAGGAAGAGAAAGGAGCCAGGTTTGCTGTTGTTAATCTCTTGAGGGAAACTAGACCTACAAGAACATCTGAGTTTAAAAAAATTTATGGAGCAGTATTAGATGTGATCCAAAGTGATTTGGAAAAGGGAGGGGGAAGTTTCATCTGCACCTGAGAATTTGCAGTCTTGCTATTCCTGTTCTGAATTAATTTTAATTGTACTGAAGACTGCCAGGATGGGGAATAGAAGCATCTTGCTGTTCAGTTTTAAAATTGCTTTTGGAAATATAGGAGAGTGGAGCTTGTGGTGCTTTCTGGGATGGCTGTATTGCAAAATGCTGTATTGTTTTTGTGAACAATTCTTGCAGAACGTTTAGGGAGAGATTTTTGTAGCAGGATGGAAGAGTGGCATGATGACAGAGAAACAGCCTGAATTCTGTTCTCAGTTGGAAGGCCAGAGATCACCTGTTCAAGCTGCCTCTCAAAGCCAAGCCTAACCCAGAGCTGTTTTAAGCAGGACTCTGTATCCTGCCCCTTCAGCCTGACACCAAGAGCCACACTCTTCCCAGGCATGGAGAAAATAAGTGTCTTACCTTTGGTCAGGGCCTGCTGTAGGGGAGTGGCAGCAGCCAGGGCTGAACAGAAGGGACATGCTCACCATGGACAGGATTTCTGGAAATCACTTTTGCCTGCCCTGCCCCTCCAGCTGTTTTGACTGGAGCATTCTGTTCTATGTTCCATCAGCCTGCAGAGTTCCCACCCCACAGGCAAGTAAAATAAAGGTGGGGTAGCCCTGTACAAGACCCAGACAGACTGTAATCTAAATGATCTAAAAACATATATGTTAAAAAATTAAGATAGGCAGAAGAGAAATGCACAGGGTAATTACTGTAGCAGTCATTATTCAGAGAAGCCACTGCTGAGGGCATCTTGTACCACAGCTTTGTCTTGCAAGTGGTGTTTGTCACAGAAATCTCAGCTATTCTGGATTTTTTTGGGAGGACACTTGTTTCCTTCCATTAAATCTGCTGATAATGGACAGAGCCCTTGGTAGAACTAAGGACTGATGAGAAAGACTAACAAGATGAAATGCAATTGTTCCTGTGACCAAAGGTCAGCTGTGGGATGTAAAGGTTGAGTGCAGGTTTCTCTGCTGCAGCCACTGCTCCAGAGAACATGATTGTAGCTGGCATGGCCAGGAGCACAAACACACTCAGACTGGGTCTGTGAGGTGCTGCTGCACCACAGGCAACCTCCCTGATGTCTCCTGCACTGTTTGACTCTTCCCCTGAATCTTCAATGTGACCTGAAGTAACAGTGTCAGAAGGGGACAAGGATGGAGCTGCCTGTGCTCAGAAGTTACAAGTTAAATTCACGCTGCATGACACAAAATTCCAACTCAGTTCCGGTAAAAATGAAGAAGTTCAAGTATCTTTTATTCAAGGTTGAAAAATGTACCACACCACATTATTGCAAAAGTTGATAGGTACAAAACACTTTGCAGCTGGTGAGAAGGCAATAAAAAGTTGTTTGTTTTAAAATTCGTTACTATAAATTACTGTTACAGTACTTTGCAAATACAGAATTTCAAATTGCATCATTTTTTTTTCTAAAATTGCCCACAGTACTAAAATTCCTGAAGATAAGGCAGCTGTTTGTTTAAAAGAAGAGGTAGCTGGTGTCAAGGGATTTCCATTTCTCTTTCAATGCCCACGTACTTAAGGGCATCAGCTTGGCTATATCTGAAATTTAAAACAAACAAAAAAAACCAAATAAAAACCCAGTTTCACAGAACATTTCAGCTTCATTGTTCTGATATTACAGAACAGCACCACAGACTGGAATAATCTCTGATTTCCCACAGTTTCCTCACCAGCTGGAGCCTTTCCTTCTCCTGTGAATTTGCAGGTGCAGAGCAATGTTGGCCACTCAAGAAACAACTTTTAGAGGAGTTTGATCAAGAGGAAACAAACCACTAAAATTCCACACTTTTTCACCTTGAGTGTCACAAAGCTGAAGTTCATTCTAGCAAGTGGAAAGCACCTGCATTGCTGAGGGTTGGGTTACATAGTATTGTCACTGGACAGCTTAGTCTTCTTCAAGTGGGATGATTTTAGAGGTCAGTATGGACACATTCTTACCAAGCACTTCTCTGAAATAACAGTCAGTACTTCTTGCCCATGTCTGTATGATGGGACAGGCAAACAATACCAGCACTGAGAGCCCTGCCTATTACAGTCTGTTGTGCAGGTCTGTCCCCATTGGTCACTGAACTTTACAAGCTGCTGTTCCAAGTTTGCTCAAGTCATTCTTACTGTGATACCTGGATTAAATAACCAAAGGGGGCTGCTGAGACCTGAGGCTGCAGGGACCAGGCAGGCACAGGAATTAACTGTGAGCTGGCAGAGATACTGAAAGCCGCTCCAGTCTGTGAAAGAGAGAAGTGACAAAGCCCATCTACCCACCTGTAGTCAAAGAACAGTTCTTCACCAGTCTGAATGGCTCTTTTAGCAAATATTCCTATTCTGTGATCACCATTAACCATCATAACTGTTTGAAAGAAATTTAAGCTTATGTTAGTACAAATACCTTTAAAGTCTGCATGCTAAATAAGTATCCCACAACATGTCATATGCTGCTGACAAGCAAGTAAATGTAAAACTTACCTTTTGCATAGCAGTTGGGATTTACTGAATGGTTTGCAAATCTAATTTTGTTGCCCTTCCGTGTTGCATCAACCACAAAATCTGGGGGGTGAAACAAACAACAAAACGCACAAATGATGGACAGGTCACCACCTACAAACATGTTTATGTTTAGTACTTAGTGTGCTTGGATTTCAGCAGCTGCAGAAGAGAACTGCACAGCTTCCTACGTGGAAGAGCTGGCCCAGCATCCTACAGTATTCCTGCTGCTCCACTCCATTTCCTCCTGCCACAGCAGCACCACCCTCGCCTCTCATTTGAATCATAGAATTGACTGGGTTGGAAAAGACCTCCCAGATCATCAAGTCCAACCCTTGGGCCAACTCCAGTCCCTTTACCAGATCATGGCACT
>JAWWLZ010000082.1:53703483-53713544 GCA_035041345.1 Poliocrania exsul
CTCAAGGTGTGGCCTCCCCAAGGCAGAGTCCAGGGGAAGGGTCACTGCCCTGGGCCTGCTGGCCACGCTAGTTTGGACCCAGGCCAGGATCCCCTTGGCCCATTCTGTATTGTTCGACTCTGGAGGAATGGCCCTTCAAGTGTCACTTGCAGCAGTTCCACAAGTGCCACAGAACCAGCTGTAAGGGGGACTATTCCTAATCAACAACCATTTAATGAAGTTGAGGAATCTTTGTTTCATAGAGCAACACAGTAATACACCCTAAGAAATACTTTCTTACTTCTCTTTCAATTCTTCTGCTGTACCCTTGTCTGGAAACATTGAGGAAATGGCTTCAAATATCTTGTCAGAAGGAAATCTCCGGGGTGGGTGACTTTCTTTCTCTGTCAAGGAAGCAAAATATTCGGAAAAACAAAATTATATTTCTACTCTTTCCTACCTCAAGAAGGTGCTCAGAGAAAGGGGAACTTCATTAAAACTCTAGTGTATAAAGGAAAAAAGTAAAGGTTTTTATTTCTAAATCAGAGAAAACTTAAACCAGGTTAAGTGATCTTTCCTACCAAGAGAACTCTACTAACAAAATTTGGAGAAACAATTATTTCACCAGCAGATGGAGATGGCAATTCAGAACAACTCTGCCTACTTTAGAATAATGATATTTCAATTTTTGAGAAGCACTAAAGCATTTATTAGACTGATACCCTACTGATTTTTGTTGCATTTGACTGCCCCAGTACACAGGCAAACAAAAATTGGCACCAGTTCCCTTTGTAGTATTCTCTGTACAACTCTTGAACTAAATGACAAAGGAAACTATGAAAGTCATGCTACCTTAGGCCTGAAAATATATTTTACATAGAAGGGCTTGAACAAGTTTTGAAAAGGTTTTGGTTTTAATTTTGCATACAGACATACCCAGCCTGTTCCCTTCCCGATCTTTTTGTTTGTCCTCTCTTTCCTCAGGATTGTCATCTCCATCATCATCATCTTCATCATCACTGTATTGACCAAGGGCATTGACCAGCTCAACAAAGATTTCATCATTGATAAATCCACATTCTGAAATTCAGCAAAACTGGGAGTCAACACAAAAGCACAAGGCATATATGAAGTATTTTTAATCCTGCCCACACTTTAATTAAATTATGGAAAATGCTGTCATTTATAAAAATCAATTTTGTATTTTCCCCTCTTAGTTTCAGTGTATGAACCAGGATGAGTTTAAAACACTCATTACTCATCTCTTGGACTGACAGCTGGGAAGGTGAGAAAGAAATTTGTGGAAATTTTTCCTTTCCAGACTCTCTGTGCCTCATACCAGCACACTTTTATAAATCTCTCTTCCTTGGAAGATAAAAAGATATTACCAGTTAGACTACTGAGGAGATCTTATACCAGAATCTCCATTACAACATGGTAAATTAAGCCAGCCTGGAAATACATGCCAATAGTCTATAAAATAACCCTTAGACAGCTGGGGAATCGCCACAGAGATTTTTGGTTGGCAGTTCCTCAGCTTCCACCTCCCCACTACAGATCCCTCTGACAGGGGGATAGAAAAACAATTCAGTTATACACAAAAAATTCAAGAGAAAACTGAAGGACACAGTGCTGCAAATATCTTATTAGTTAATATTATAATATTAATAATAATATTAATATTAGTGATATTATGAAATTATTATATTAGTTCATATTCCGCTGTGACATTCAGAGGGCAGATGATGTTAAACAATAAGGTATTTCTACACACAGGAAAAATTATAGTTAATGTTGACAGAGGGTGGTATTTTTCAAAAAATAACCATGAACTGTGTAGGAACTGTAGTGCTTATCACTATCCTTTTGAACCTTGCCTGGGGTTGGATGTCAAAATAACTTGACAGAAACTAATAGTTTTATTACTGGGTAGACACTGAAAACACCACTTGGATGCTTCAAACAGAACTCTTAATATACACACACAGGTTGCTACAAACATGCAATTATAAAGCTGGTTTAGAACTCTGACTCCTACACAGGAATGCCTCTGGATTACAGATTCTCACAGCATTTACATTTAATTACAGTCACTCAAGAATATGAGTTATTGCAAAACTAAAAGAAGTGCTTCTTCTTTCAATATATAGTTTTGAAGAACCCATTAGAGCAAAAATTGCCATCACAAACTTGGGTTTCAAGACATTCCCACAGGATTAATTTTAAAGCCAGACTCCTTTAATAATAAATTGATAATAGAAGACATTTACTATTAATGTCATAATTTTGACATAACCAGTTCTCTGATAGGGATATCAGCAATCAGTAAATCTGTAAAAATATCCAAAGGCCAAAGCCCATGGAAGAGTTCAGGTTCCTTATGGAATACAAAGGCATCAGCTATCCTGAGGACATCAACAAGTCTAATGTGGGACTAAGTAGCATTTATTATTGATCACAGGCTCAACATTCATGAGCAGCACCCAATGAACTCAAAAAGTTCCTTTAGTCATTAACATCATTAACAGGAACATAATAAATTTGAAGAAACTACTCCCTGTTTGAGTGAAGAGGTGGAGTAGGTGGGTAATGTTTCTGTGAAAGGGGAACCAGAGCAGGCAAGAGAAACCTTCACAGCTGTAAAGTTTAGGCTTGAATAAGCCAGTTATAAGTGAGCACAGGCCAAGCAGAAGGTCATCCCTTCACTAAGACAATAAGCCAGTTCTGAGTGAGCACACACCAAGCAGGTCACCCCTTCACTGAGACTTTGGCAAACCAAGGAGACAGATGACATGGCATTCAGTGCAGCCCCCACACGGGAAAGGGGGTAGACTACACTCCAGAATAAATATATACAGCCTATCAACAGAAGGACACAACTTTGCTCTAAGATGACTCATAGAGCCGAGGGGTTTAAACAGTTAAAAAGTTCCTTAAAGGAAAACAAATACAAAAAACCCTCACAAACCTACAAGAGGTTATTCTATTGGATTGTAATTGTTATTATCAGAGTTTTGCATACGTCTCCTGTCACCTTCTGCTGGGCAGGACATGTAGGGAAATTAAACAATTTTATTCCAAAGCTCTGGGCACAGAACTGAATACTGAGAATTACTGTATGGTATAGAGAAAAAGTTAATGTGTTTAATTTCTCCATACTACTACTTTAACACCCAGCCTTATGAAAATGCAAAGCAATATGTTTAAATAAGGAAGTCAGCTACAGCCAATGTTTACAGAATGCAGAGATTCTAGAGAGACATTGTAACAATCAGGCCTTAACAAGCCACACTACAGCAATTATTGATGTAGGGAGAAGTGATTGGTATACCTGAGTGTTTGGGCTCACCTCTGTCTCCATGCACTTTCCCATCATAGTTCTTGATCAGTTCTTCAATAAAGGTCCCATCCTGGTCAAGCACTTCATCTCCCATGTACGGAATGTTGTGTAACACTGTTTCATCCTCTACCTGGGAACAACAGTCACAATGAAATGATTTTAAATTGCAGATCCAAATGACCATTTCTGTATTGCCATTTTCTACAATACAAGAGTCCAGTTATCACAGTTAACAAGTTGCTTCACTGCTTTAGCACATTTACTATTAACTGAATAAAAATGAAACTAAACCATCACTGATGTTCAACAACTTTTGCACTCATGGTGACTGGCTCAAAATACTAATACCAGCTCCTACTCTCAAGGTTATCAGTGTTTCCACAAAGCTTCTACTACAGAAACTCATTAAGTTACCTGGCTTTGGGAAGCTTGCATTTGATAAGTTCATTCACCCTCCCTTGGTTCTCTTCTACACTAATGTTGGAAACCACAATGGAAACCATCCCTTCATTGTTTTGTCAGGGATCAGAAAATATGCCACAAAAATACTCTAAATTTAAGTTATTTAAACAGCAAACAGAGAAACATGCCTGACAATTTAATGTGAATTGCACTGTCTTTATTTTTGTCTGTATAAACACTAAAGGCATTAATACTCCCATGTTTTATCAGTAGAATTTACGGACCTTGATGTTCAGCTGCATCTTCCAATACTACAAAAGAACCTTCTATTGTTGAGAAAATAAACATAAACTTTCCTGCTGATCATGATTCTGCAGAGGTCCAAAATACCCAAACACTGATGAATTGAAAGCAAGTAGAAAAATGTAGTGGGGAACTCTGCATATACTGAAAAAAATAGCTATTTAACTCACTGTGTTACAATTATTATCACAGCAACCAATCAGCAAAGGGTGATCAGATACAAAATAATGTGACAATAAGCTAAGCTTTTAGAGTAAGTCAAATACCTACATCAGAAATCTACTGTTAGGGTTTCTGCATATGGTGAAACTAATCAGAAAAAAAGATTATACTCAGGTGCCGTACGAGAATGACCAGCGTGGGGGGAGACTATTTGAGGATCAAGTTTCCTTTATGCCATAAGAACTACTATTCTGCCACAGGTATGTCAGTTGATTGTCTACATGAAAGTATTCACAGCCCTCAGAAAACATCTCTCATTACACTAATTATATATTTTTAATAAATCAACAGTTGGAAAAGGCCACACAAGACAAAAGGTCACCTGAATTAAATCAAATTTCCAGCAGGATTTGAGAGAGAACTCAGGTTCATTCAGGACAGAGCTTTAGTTTGCAATCAAAGTTACCTTTCTCTTTCTTTTATTGAAGGAGGGGGTTAATTTCTGATTATCACTGCCTTGTTACCAGTACCAAAGATAGAGAGGGTAATTGGCAATAGATTGTTCCTGGTTTACTTCTAAAATTAACACCTCCCTTTTATCCCCACATTCTCCTGCCAGTACTTGTTTAAACTCACCATAAAATTCTGCTGGAGGGGAGACCAAGAATACATTATAGGCACAGAAGCAACAGCATTGAGAGTCTTCAGGGGGATGACTTGCTTTGGAAAGTCTATGTCGCTGGTAACAGAGCACTGGAACAAGAGGCTGAAGTTACAACATCAGGAAAACACCAAACAAAAACAAATCACAGAACACTCCATAATGTAAAAAACTCAAAGAGTTTCTCAAAATTACCCATATCAACCTTTGAAAAATGCATGATTTTTTAGGGCATAATAGTACAAATAGTTATAGGAGGAAAAAACCTAAAGAATTATTGCTATGTCAATACCTTTGCTAATAGATCATTATAGGTTGTTTCCACTTTTTATTAAGTGGCTGTGATAGTGTTTTACTCAGACTATTCAATCTACGATACAAATTGAGTTTTGTATCTCAAAACAGATTTAGTACCTGTTGCTGCTACACTGATGTTACTATGTACTGAAGCCACCTGAAAGCCAACTGAATTCCCTTGGCTTCAGATCAATACATGGCAGAAATCATGTATTATTTATGTCACAAAAATAAATAAAATATTACTTTAATGCCAGCAAGACACCTTATGTAAATAAAACCTCCATATGACTTGCTAACTCCTGCCTTGTTTTCCCATTATTGTGTGTTTATCTTCATCCTATCCTCAAGCCCTTCATTCTGCTCACTGCTTACAAAGGAAAAATGACAATTAAATATGCAACTCTGGACATGACAATGAGATTTTCAGCTACAGGACTTTTATTCTGGAGATTCAGAGATTTATGGAGCCTCCAAAGGATAAACAATCCATAGAAATACAGACAACATTAGGTTATTCTTTCATCTAATCAACAGTTAAACAGACACAGGTCAACTTCTCTCAAATACCTGGACAGCAGCATGGAGAACTCTGGAAAAAAAGTTAGAAACAAAAGCAGACAGAAACATCCAAAGCCAGGAGAAGAACAACAAAGAAGGTTTGGAGATAAGTAAAACAAAGTTTAGAACAGCTATCATAGGTACCTGAAAGGGAAAAAGGAAGTGGTGACAAAAGATCTTTCTCCCTTCCAGAAGGGAAAGATGAACAGAGCTTCACATTTCTAAAGAAATACACAAAATAATGTAACAAACAGTATAAAGAGACAGTACTCTGGAGAATGACACAAGCCAGATTTATTTCTTTTCTTTTTAATGTGCAGGAAATGAAAATAGATTTCTGTTGTGCATATTAATATTCAAGATTCTATCCTATGCTACTGCTGCACTTCCATTTCAGGTTAATGTTTAATTTTCTAGCTAGCAGCCATCTAGAATATTTTTCATGTATTTTTAAAAAAAAACACAAAAGTTAAAAAACTAATTACTTTTATCTTTGGAACTAGATGTCTCAGGCTGAGAAATGGCTATGTCAAAATGACTCAAAATGTTTAGCACTGAGTCTCAGCCATGTTGCCCTGTTGTTTGGGGATGGAACTCAGCTCACTGTTCAGTGGGCCAGCACAGGACATGTTACTGTCACAGCTGAAGGCTCTCTTATAAAACCTTTCCATCAAGTCACTGAATTTCTAGCCAGTGTTTACACAACTCTGAAGAAATTCAGCATATAAAAAAGAAGATTTTAAAGTAATCTTTTAAAGTCTGCACCATTTCTTTGTCTCACTTCTCTCACTATAAATTATGCCAATCTTAAGCATTAGAGAGACAGAGACTGGATTTGAATACAGTAATTAGTGTGTTCTATCAATACAGGCAGGAAATTCACATAAAGAACAGTGAACATCAAGCTTACAAAAATAAGAAACTAAAAAAGAAGAAAGGAATTGTGAGGAATGATCTTCTACTAACAAAAAAAAAAGCTGAAAATTGGATGTGTACCTGTGTCAATTATTATCAGAATTTCTGATCCCACAGTGCCATTTAATAGTGACAGAGCTGGACATGTATTGCATATTCAAGAACATTTAAAAGAGAACACACAAAGGTCCTGTCTGCTTGGATTTGAACAAAAAGCACAAAAAATGCACATTTGTGACACACTCCTGTCCCCCAATTCTCCACTAAATTTTTAGGAAAAGGAAATTCTGCAAATTTCCTTGAAGATAAAGTGGTTTGGTTTGATTTTTTTAAGCTATTCACATTAAAGTCTTTTCATTCTCATCCCAGCTTTTCAGACTACAGATAAAACATCTTCAAACTGGTTTAGTTTGAAGAAGTGCCCACAGAGCAGCTGAGCAAGAAGATAAATTAACCTGGGCTGAACACAGAAAGCTGGAGTGGCTTAAACCACTGTTCAAGCTCCCAACATGACCCAGTCCTCGGTAACGTGCTTGAGGATGGCCCTGCTTGGTCAGGGAAGTTCTCCCTTCCAACCTCACCTGTTCAGTGAGTCTCTGACAGCCAGTTCAGGTGCTCAAACTGCACCACGATTACAGAAATGCTCTTCACAAATTCAGCTTCCAGTCTGCTTGTGAACACAAAGGTCCATCAACCTAACTCCTTTCAAGATCTCTGTGGTTTAATGAATTTAATTAATATAAAGAAGACTTTGTCAAGTGGGTGTGTTCACAGCTTTCATGTGCTTTAAAAACCAAAGGAACCACTTGTTTGTGCAACTGAGGGAAAACTCCAATAGATGGAAGAGTAAACTCCCAGTATCACAGAGACAAACCAGTTTGATTAAAGGATGCTGATCCAAATATTACCAGAAATAAAGAAGCTTCACTTTTGTGTGCCATTATAAAGCTACGTAGCCTGCTACATATTTATTGGTTTCCAGAAGCCTTATGATCAAAGCAAATCAGAAATAAATTCTTTATGAGACTCATACCAAACATATTAAGCTACCAAGTCACATCATGCTGGAAAAGGAAAAAAAACAAGAACAGCCAATTTTGCAGCAATAAAACGAGAAGGTGGTAAGAACCTTGCAAGGGGAATTACCACAACACATGTTAACCAACCTCCCTGGTCCCGCGCAATGAGCTCACAGAAGTCATGATGTGAACAGGCTGGATCCTGCGTTGTTTCCATTCCTGATTTAAGATTTCAGTTCTTTCCAGGATCTTCTGACGATTAGAATTAAACATACTCTAAAAATTAATCACAACATTACAAATAAATCAAAGACTCTAAAGTCACTTGCTGGCATCTTAAGGCATTAAAACATTTACTAAAAAAAATAAACAAAACCAGACGTTAAAAAAAAAGTGCTCAAAACTCAACCATACAGATTTTGTTTTAAATGTGAGATTTAATATGTTCATTATCCCTTTCTTCTGTTCAAATCACGTCCTCACATTTAGAGACTCAGAGGTTTAGCAGGAAACTAAATGCTGAAGAATATTGCAGCTAAAGAGGTTGCCATACTTGCCCTCACAGTATCTTCTGATACTTAACATTCCCAATCCAATCACATATAAACGCACCATATCTGTTTATAGGACAAGTTTTCAGTAGGTTAACAAAGTATTCAATGAAATTGTTACAGCAGATGTCAACTGCAGGTCATCTCATATTTCAGAAAAAAAATCTATAATTGTATAATTTCATAAGCAACAGAACAAAAGATAAAGCACCTTTACTTCATCCGCACGTCGGAACCTCTTGAGCTGCCTCAGCCTCATATACTCGGATTTTACGCGTTTTCTCCAGCAAATTGGTCCCTTCTCAGATTTCTTTCCGGTTTGACCCATGATTATCCTACAAGAGACAATGGCACATTAACATTACCAAATCTGATGGCACTGCTTACAGAAGAAGTCAGAGTAAAGGCAGGTGGGACATAGACATTCCTTTAATACCGTCCATATTTATATATAAATATATATATATATATGTGCATGTATGCATATATATGTGCATATATGTATATAAATGTATATATGTATATATATGTATATACAGAATCCCAGACCATTCTGAGTTGGAAGGGACCCACAAGGGTCATCGAGTCCAACTCTTCAGTCAATGGCCCACACAGGGGATTGAACCCATGACCTTGGCATTATTAGAGCCAAGTTTTAACCAACTGAGCTCTAATTCCTTTCAATCAGACACTTGTGATACCATTCCAATGCAACAAAAGAAAAAAAAGGAAAATAGATTTAAGTGATAGACACTAGAAACACTAGAAAACCATAATTGTAATTACAAATCAGTGGGACCCTTCACACTTGCTTAAACGCTTCCAATACCTCTCTACAGAAAGGTACCTGTTGAATTTAAAGGGACGAGGAACAATATCGTGATTAGCTCAGTTGGTTAAAACTTGGCTGTAATAATGCCAAGGTCATGGGTTCAATCCTCTGTGTGGGCCATTGACTGAAGAGTTGGACTCAATGATCCCTGTGGGTCCCTTCCAACTCAGAATAGTCTGGGATTCTGAGATCCCCACTGCAAAGACACACATTGGAATCCTTACAAGCAGCCTTGTAAATTGACTTCTGGAGATCTATGTCCATGGGAGACAAACCTTTTCCTCCCTGCAGGAGTGGTGCTCTTCACTAGGACATCAACTCCTACAACAGGTTTCTGGAGTTTACCCCAAGTGCAAAGAGGCACCCCAAGTACAGTCCTCCTACCCAACCTCTGATGCATGAAGAAATTCTAGAAATTTAGACAAAGTTTTGAAGCAGTCAGAATTAGAGACTTTGCTCTTTTCTCAAGTATTCTACAAAACCCCAAACTGTCCACTGATTCTGTTTTGCTGATCAACCTCCTGGTGCCAACTGCTTCAGTTCTGTGATACAGGACTGCTGGCAATGAAATTGTATTTTTACTTTACAATCCAAGCACATTGCTAGAATATGCCGATCTGCTCCGTACTTTTCCAAACCAAGGACCGTATGCTGTGACTGTGCTGGCAACGACTGTTTTGACAGAACCCTGACACCAAAACACCACATCAAGGACTGGCGTCCTCCCAAGAGCTGCACTGCAACAACCTACAACATATCACTAAACAGCTCAAAATATCGTTCACAACAGCCATGGAGGAGGAAAAGGTGAAATGCCCAGCCCCCCTGGCAGTCATGGACAGGTTTATCCACCTTACTGAAAGCTTCCTGCTCTATTTTCCGTGGCTGTGCACAGGTCAGATTGGAGTTCTATCAGGTTTTATGATGGGAGTGGGGAATCGATACAGAAACTTCTTATTCTCACAGTGTGCCCAGGGGGCCAAGAAGGCCAAGGGGATCCTGGCCTGGATCCAAACTAGCGTGGCCAGCAGGCCCAGGG
>JAWWLZ010000082.1:53724370-53745396 GCA_035041345.1 Poliocrania exsul
GGACTGGAGTTGGCCCAAGGGTTGGACTTGATGATGTGGGAGGTCTTTTCCAACCCAATCCATTCTATGATTCTGTGAAAACTGCAGGGAGGACCAGACGGCTTTGGCTTTCAAGGGTCACCCCCACTTTATGCTACAAAGAGAAGACCTTTGACCTGCCCCTGGTTCCTGCACCTGTGCCATCACCTCCCCCCTGGGAGCAGGGGCAGTTTTGCAGCCAGACCTTGACAGAAGAAGGGACTCCTCTGGAAGCATCTTGCTGCTTCTGGCTGAGGAAAAGAGACCATCCAGCCAAGGACACAGCGACCTGTGGCCATGGGCATTCAATTTTCAGCTCCTTGTGACAGAACTAAATGCCCAAGACTGCAGATCAATGTTGGATGTGCTCAGTTCATACACTTATTAACTGAAATTCTCACCTCACACAGTAAGTCAGAGCAGTTCAGTCACTGACACACAAGACAGGAAAGAAAGTTGTCAACTCCAGGGCTCACAGAACTCACACTTTCTTCCATCTCCATTTGATTGCAGTTTTTTTTTTTTAAATATAAATATCAGTTTCCCTCCCATGGTATTTTATTTCTTGCCTTCTCCCCTAACAGTCCATTCATGTAGGTAGTTTAACAATATGTTGCTTTAAAATTCTTCTCAGGAGTTTCTATCACTATCATATCCACTGACCAGGAAGATATTAGAAACTCCCAAGGACAAGGAGGAAAGGAAGGGAAGAATGAGGAGTCAAGCAGCTCCTGGATATTAAAGAGAAAGAAACGATGCTTCACTCCCCTTTCCTTCCTGGAAAAACATGAGAAATTTTAATTTATATTCTTGCTGGTTTAAAATGAGAATATTTTATTTTTCTGGGTTAGAAAACTATCAAAGCATCTGCCAGTGTTCAACATCCCTCACCCTGTCTGTAGCATGTTAAAAACTTTGCAACTCAGAGTTCCTCAGTAACTCTTGAACTTCCAGAAGTACTTCAGAAAATAAAGTCAAAATTGTATCTGTTTATTATTAGCTAAAATAATTTTAATCGATTTCCTTCAGAAATTTAAGTAATAAAAAAAAAAACACCACAAGAATTCATGTGGCTTTCACAAAACTCCTCAACAGTTTTAAAAGTTTTTGGCACTAACTAGAGGTTGATTCAACACGAAGTACCTGAGCAAGATTCAACAGTAGAACTGTTTCAGAAAACTTCTGATTTTCTGTCAGACATAAAGAAGGAGAGCATCAGTTTGATGGTTTCTTTTTTCCCTAAGAGCACACTGCTTTTGGATTTATTTTCACATCATCTCATTTTGTGGGAGTCCTTCATTTAGAACATTTACACACCAAGAAACAGTGGTGTGGATGCTTCTCAGTCTCTTCAGTAGAGAAAAATAAAAGAGTTACATCCATTATTGAGAAAATGAGATTCCAACACAAATAATTATATTTCCAATACATTTCCTTAAACAAACACAACTGTAAAACAAAGAAAATAGTAATGTAGTATAACTTATTTTCAGACAGTTTTAAAAGAAAAAGATAAATCCTCACTGGAGTGATCCATTAGTCTGTAAATGCAAACCTGCAACTTTCAAAGCTCCTTTTCCCTTAAAACCCAAAATCTCTCCCTGTATCCCAACTTCAGGATTCAGAACATTCAAACCAGACATGAAATCATTACTGAACACCGTGGAAGGAGTAAGAGTAACCCATTGCACAGGAAAAAAGTTACTAAATTCCCTATATTACCACTTTCTTCCAGCACATTTCAACATTTGATACTTTTAGAAAAATACCGGTTTGGAAATAAAAATAAGAAGTTCAAGAACTCGTCCACTCGGGTGGGGGAAGGGGAAGGGAGAGCAGGGAGATCATAACCAAGGATTTTATGTTAAAGACTAAACCAAAACTGGCACTAATTGAAATCTCTCCTCAGTTTGGGCAACACCAGCAGATGGATGTGCAGCAGGTAATGCAACTATTTACTTTTCCCTTGGATATCTGTGTGTATAAATACTTTTAACTACATTTACATGCATGAGTAAGACTATTTGGCTCAAAAAACAAATCAAACCTTTTAAAACTTCAAACAGCAGAACAGTGACAAAAAGTTTCAAGCTCAATTTTTACCATATTTTACAAGTCACCATTAAAACCATCCCACATTTCTCATATCAGACCTGGTTATTTGTCTAGAAAAGTGAAGTTTTCTACATAAAACTTGAACTTCACCTTTGAATTGTTCAAAAGTACCTCCAGATTTGTCTCTTCACACCCATTCAGACACCCAGAGGTGCTGATGACTCCCACGCACATTCCAATCCACCTCTTGTTGCCCAACACCTCCATCTCTTAAAAATTCAGCTTTTTGATATCCTGGATAAATCTGGCAGAAAAAGCAACACTTGCTGGGAGCACAAAGACAAGTCTGCACAGGTAAAATAATTTAGGATGTGAATTTGAAGTGCTCTGACTATTCCTCCTGAACTTGTTTTGTGGACACACCTTTTATCCTCTCAAAACTAAAATAGCCACAGGTTCTGCAGCTCAAACCAAGCATGAAAAAGCAACACACTCTCCATGTAGGAAAAAGCTTGACACGACAATTCAGCAGTTCCACAGTTATTCCATACTCTTTCCCTGCATAAGCAGCACAAACTTTGAAATTCAGACATTATTCTTCCATGTATGAAGAATTTACTGTAGAACAGCAAATTTTAAAGCTAAACCAGTATTTGAGATTTGCCTGAAAAACTCCAAAATGAGCTTCAAATTATCAAAGCAGCCCTAAAAGTTATTTACAAAACTCTCATTTTCAAGTCCAGAAAATAACAGGGTTTAATGTATGTTATCCCTATTTTATAAGGCATTTGAGGATTAATCCACCAGCACATTGGATGTTGGTTATAAAGGGAAAAAACACAGATATTACTTTTGCAGAAGTTTGATTGAATGGGGAAAACTAATGAGAAACAGTTTGTATTAAAAACAAACAAACAAAAAGCCAAAACAAAACAACAACAAGAAAAACCCCCAAAATATAAAAAAAAATCTACAACCTTCCAGTGAAAAGGAAAACATCTCCCTCAGGCTGTGGAAGAGAATTGTAAGGTCTGAGGATTGATTATGTCTCCCAGTTTCAACCAGTAATGGTTAAATTGGTTTAAGAATGAAACAACATTTATGTCAACATGTTCTTACAATAATTAGTGGATTGAACTTTGCACTATTAGCAACAAATACTCAGTGGAAACACAGCAAATAGTGGACATACAACAGGAAGAAATTACCACAAAGGACAAAATTTGTGCTGCTCTGATTATAAACTGTATAATTGAAAAAGAGATGATGGTGATGATAATGACTTTAATCCATTTGCCATGGTCGAGTTTCAGAGGTAAATCAAGAATCTT
Organism: Poliocrania exsul; assembly: GCA_035041345.1. Taxonomy (NCBI): domain Eukaryota; kingdom Metazoa; phylum Chordata; class Aves; order Passeriformes; family Thamnophilidae; genus Poliocrania; species Poliocrania exsul. The sequence continues at coordinate 53,727,775 of JAWWLZ010000082.1, forward strand.
TAACACACATTCACATGATTTCTGACAATGGAACAAAATTAATTTCAACTCTAGAATTTTTTGTCTTATTAACAAGAAACAAAATCAGACAATTACACACCAAAAATATAAAGCTTGTCAGAACCATTCACATCAAGAAACATGGAAAGGAAACCAGCTCACAATAAAAAAAATTAAAATTATATATGAGCCATAAGGGTTGAGTTTCCTTCCTTTCAAACACTTTGTTTCTTTAAATTACATCTGATGGCTTTGGGATTTAAACTGAACGTGCAGGATGAGAAAAGAGAATGCATGGCAGGAAAAACTGAACTAACCACGTAAAAGGCAGGATGGAAAGGAGCCAGAGAGAACAAAAACTGACAAGGGAAACAGGCCTGGGTTTAGATTAAAAGACAATTTAAAAAGTATAAAGAAATCATCCCCTCCTGTAAAGATTTATTTTCAGTTCATATCTTAGAAAGCCCACGGTGTGGAGAGCAATTTGGGCTACTCGGCTTGCTTAATTACACACACAATGTTATTTAATTAGGCACTTCATGCATAGACAAAAAAATAAAACTAATACAAATTCTGGAGTATTCAGTAACTGTGTATCAATGAAGTCTTTATTTGCACACAGGAAGGCACCAGTTTTACCTGTTTTTTAATGAAATCATATATATATATCCCAATTAGGAGCTCTGGAAGTGCTGCATCACATTTTGAGGCCAATGACAACCCTGCTGATCCACTCCCATCATTGCACCGTTATTTTTATCTCCAGCATCCACGTCACGTGCAGTGGCTCATCTAAATTTCCAAATGGCCTTCTCACCTGAGAAGTGCTACTGATTTTACCACTAGACAGGAAGCACAGCAGGCATTTCAATCATTCCAAGGCAACAGGAGTTTTCCCAAACAGAGCAGAGGCACAACAAACGAAAAATCCGGAGTTCAGCCAGGTAGCCAAAAGATTCCTGAAATAAGAGTGTGACCCACATTCATCTGGAGGTGGGTGGTAGTTACACATTTTTTCTCGACACAGCAGGGACATTAACAGACATCCTCTTCTCTCCCAGTATTTTTTTAAATTACAATCAATTTACAAGCCTGTGGCTGAATACTCTGTTTAATATCTACGAACTCCTTTTTTCTTAACTATTTTTTAAGAGAAGCTCAATTTATCAATATTATATGCAAATTATGCTTGTCTTCATAGGAATTGTCTCTACACAAGTTTACTCGTGTTCCTTTGTCTTTTTAATTCAGAATATACATTCTGACTATAACACTGAAGGTGGTTTTCTCACTTTTGCTGAGGATCCAGACCTCAAATCCACAGTCTGACCCACCCTAGTGGAAATCCAGGCCTACAACTAGAAAAAGACTGAGCCAATTAAACTGCCTCCGATCATCAGCTACAGAAAGCAGCGTATTTTAGAAAACTTCATTGTTTCTTGCTTGGAGCTCGACAGAACTTACTCCCTCTCCTCCACCCAATTTCATTTTTAGTTTCACCTCATCCATAACTGGATACAAACAGCAGCATTTTAAAGTCTTTAACTGATCTCTGTGAGAACAGATAGAATAATTAATTAATAATTCTGTACAGTTTTCCTTTTAATCTTTAGCTCAACAAATTCTTATGCATATACTCAGAGTTAAAAAGAAAATCCAAGCACTCTATTAACTTGTAACCAGAGTTTTATCATCCCCTGTGAAGCTCTTCCTTTTGCATACATTTTATACAAGATTTTACTGCTTTGGATACATTTTATACAAGAGTTTAATTTGTTTCACCGATCCAAGCAGACTGAGCTGCTTCACTGAAGGTACCACTTAAACTTTTTCAGTGCTTGAGCAGCTTCTCCGTTTAGATATTGAGTTACCCTCTCGAGAACAGCTGCACAAGTCACATATTTAGGTGTTAAACGTATAGATTTATTTATTTATTTACAGATGCTCTTCAATCAGAAACCATTCCAGGAAGCCAACGCTGCTGACAGAAAGAGCCAAAGGTTGGAAGCAGCTTTAATATTCAAATAAACCTTCTTTTACTCTCCTACAGCTCCTGTTATCAGTGCTCTTGTTTCTCAAGGTAAATATTATTTAAACACCTTCATCAAATCATTAAGAATTGCATTTACAATATGAAGTCCATTTCCCTCACTTTGTAAAAAAGTCTGGCAAGCTGCATTTTGCTTGGATAAGTAATACTGCAAAAATCATCTGCACAACTCAGCGAACTTCCTTGCTTAGCAAAGGCCAGGTCCTGTTCCTGGGATTTTCAGCATCCCTGCTGGGAAAAATGTTATTCTATTCCCTCTTAAGCTTCACAGACACTTCTCAAATCAGTGAAGATGCCTCTGTAAGCACCAACTGCAGAATTACAGAACTTTACACTGAAGTTTTCACAGCATTTTTGCTCAAACACAACATAAATCAGACATTTATTAAGTGTGCCTTGTGTCAGTTTTGCAGCCATTTTTAACAATAACTCTCACTGCTCAATCACATGGATATAATTCTGTTATCTAAATTCTATTATCCAAAATTCTGTTATCCAAAATTCTGTTATCCAAAATTCTTTTTCAGTTTTAACATCACAGCTGTGAACTTATTAAAATGCACACATGATCCACACAGCTAAAGAGGCTGAACCAGCCAGTGGATGGTGACAGGACACTTTTTTTTCGACTAATTGTGAGAGGAATTTTAGAGTGCACCAACTTTCCTGGGAACACTGTTGGACTGCACTGAATTCTAGATGTGGCTTATTCTGACCTAAGCAGCTTTACAGAAAGTGGCCATATAAAATATATATTGATATATAGATAGATAGATAGATAGATAGATTATATATATATATAATATATATATAATATACACACACATATATATGTATATATACATATATATTTATATATACACATATATTTATATTTATAATACAGCTCATGCATTCAATAATGCACTACAAAACTTCTCTTCATCCCTAAGCCAAAGTTTCTCTGTAGGTAAGAAGGACTGCAGGAATATTTACATTTCACCTATGAATGGTCCAATGTTATGGAACAAACAGAAACCAATTTAAAGGCGTATCTTCAAAGAAATCCCCGTATTTCAGCTCGTTGACAATTCTAGCAAGAAAGGAAGAAAACGCAGCAGGGGGGTAAAAAGCGGAGCTTGAATTTCAAGTCTCTGGTCTAAGTTTGCACACCAGACCTGTAGCTCATTTTAAATTGAGCAAACATTTTAGGACTTTCTGACAGGGTGGATTTTCAGTGTTTGCCACTTTTCAAGGTGAAATTACATATTAAAAAAATCTGAAAAAAATTAAAGTTTTTCCCAATTTTTCTAAGTTAAAATCTTGAATCCTTCCACGTTTCAGATAAAAATAGCAGTAGGCATCTCATGGAACATTTTACTGACAGATTTCTCCACAGGTTGTTTAACTTTAATTGTTACTTTCATTTCTTATGGAGACAGAGGAAGGAAAAAGTATTTTTGCTCTTTTTTTTTTTCTTTTGTAAAGGAAACTCCACAACAAGAAATGTAACGTTTTTTATGTCATAGCCAGTACTTGATGAAGAAATAACTCTCAAAAACACACACCCCATCGCACAAAACTTGAGTCGCACCTCCTAAAACACTAAAAATGTTTTCTGAAAGACTTTGTAGCTCTCAAATAATCGCATTTTAATAATCTATAGTGAGACTAGTGCACTCTGTAGAGTAATACTCACCCTTCTGAAGATGCTTTATTGTTACCACAAATAAACATTCCCCGGACTCTCAATTTGATATAGACACTGGGGACAAACAAAGAACGGCCTTTAAATTTTTATAAATCGCACAAAAAATCTCAGTGTGCCAATCCCTAAAAAAGGTGAACATATCTATCAGAAAAATCCCGGTTTAGAAGTGAAGATTACACCAAATGTGCTGGTAAAAACTCTTCACTGAAATCTGTATTAGTAAGGATCAAACTCACAACAGCTGAAAGTGCAGTTGCTGGACTAAAGACGAATAACTATAATAACTGCAATAACTAAATTATGTTCTTTAAATTGTTAAATGTTTCTTATCAGAGAGACTGACAACCTAAACTTCCAGGTTTAAAAAAGAAACAACTTTTTTCTTGTTCCAACAAAATCAGTGTAGGGCTTTGTAAGCTAGAAACAAGTATCTTGGTAATGTACAAGTTTATTACCCCATTCCCGCCGCATCTACGCAAACACTTCTTTAGTCTATTAGTAACAATTTTGAATCACCGCGAACACCCCACAGTGCCAAACACACGTGCGGTGATACCACAACACACCGACTTCTTTATCCAACCTCACGTTTGTTGCTCAGGGACGGCTCCAGTGCCCTCCTTAAACAGCGTCCCGCACCGTCCTGCTTGGCCACCTTAGCTCCAAACCCCCACAATTTCCAGCTCCTAATGAACTTTTCCGCGGCGCTCTGGAAGCTCGGGATCGCACGGTGCCCTTCCCGCTTAGGGAGTTTGCCGGGGCCGCCGCCAGGCTGCGGTGCCCCCCGGCCCCTCCTGAGCTCGGGGACGGGACCCCGGGGCGCTCCGAGGGCAGCGACGGGACCCCAGCACAGCGCCGGGTCCCGAGGGCAGGGACGGGGCGGGACCCCCAGCACAGCGCCCTGTCCCGAGGGCAGGGAGAGGACGGGACGCCCAGCACAGCTCAGCGCCGGGTCCCGAGGGCAGGGAGAGGACGGGACCCCCAGCACAGCTCAGCGCCGGGTCCCGAGGGCGCTCCCAGCCTGCCCACCCCGGCTTTCGGGGGGCTCGGACGGAGCGTTCCCCGCTCCGGGGGGACAGGGGAGAACGCGGCGTCGGGGGAACACGGATCTTAAAGACGGATCTCACACACACGGATCTCACACACGGATCACACACACACACACCCCTCACTCATACACACACGGATCACACACACACAGACACAGACAGACAGACACACACACACGGATCACTCACACAGACACACTCACACACGGATCTCTCTCTGTCTCTCACACACAGACACAGATCACACTCACACACACCCGGATCACACACACACTCGGATCACACACACACCCAGATCACACACACACACACACACACACACGGATCTCTCTCTCTCTCTCTCTCACACACACACACACACACACGGATCACACTCACACACACCCGGATCGCACACACTCACGCACACACTCTCACACAACCCTGGATCTCACAGTCACACGCCCGGATCACACCCCCCTCCCTCCCGCCACGCCGGGGCCGCCGCACTCCGCCGACAGGAACGGGGAGGAGGGAAGGGAATCGCGGGCTCTGCCCCGCCCCGGGCTCCCTCTCGCCCCCTGCCCTTTGCAGGAGGGATGCCGAGCTCGCCCCCAGCCCAGACTGCGCCCCGCCGGGCGGGGATCGGCGCCGCCGGATGGGCTGGAGGGAGCCAAGTTAGACAAAGGGCACTGCTGACTCCATGTCTCCCCCTCCAGCTGTCACCGGCCGGCAGCGCGCGTGTCCCCGCGGGGAGGGACGGGGGGCGGCTGCTCCTCGGGAGCTGCTCCTCGGGACCCGCCGCCGCCCCCATCCATCCCTCCCTCCCTCCCTGCCCTTCTCCCCTTCTCCCCCGCTGCCGCGGCCCCCTCCCCTGCTCCCCTCCCCCATGACAAAGGACCGGGGTATAAATAGCCGCTCCCGCCGCCGCCTCGACCCGCGAGGTGTCGCTCGCTCGCTCCTCGCTCCCTCGTTCCCGCACTCACCCGCCCCCCGCCGCCGCCCCGGCTCCGATCCCGGTTCCGCTCCCGGCTCCGCCGCCAGCTCCGCTCGCTCCGCTCCCTCCGCCCGGTTCACCCTCCCGGACCGAGCGCCAACCGCGCCGGCCCAATCGCCATCGCGCTCATTGGCGAGCGCCGAGCACCGCCCCCATTGGCCGGCCGAACGCGGCCGGGCCCACGGCGGGCCAATAGGAAGCGGCGAGGGGCGGAGCGGGGGGCGTGTCCGCGGCACCCACGTGCGGGGGGGCCTGGAGGGGCGGGGGGCGCTCTTTGTTCTCGCGCTGCCCGCGCTGGGGGCTCGCGCCGCCCCCCGCCCCGCGCCCCTCACGGCGCGGCCCCCCCCGCGCTCCGGCACGGCCCGGCACGGCCCGGGGATGGGGCTGGGAACGGGAATGGGGACTGCGGCCGCCTCACGTGGGGACGGGCCGAGGGAGGGGAAACGGCGAGAGGATTGGCGGGCACCGGGAGGGGCCGCGCTCCCGCTCCCGCCCGGCGCCGCTGCTGAGTTTGAATCTGGGCGAGGGCGGGAGGGACGTAACGGCCGTAACGGTCCCGGACGGCGGGAACGGCCCGGCACGGCCCGGCCCGGGTCACTCACTCCTGCCTTTCCCGGCAGCGAAACGTGACATTGCCAAGATAAGTCCTCCTGATGGGCGCTTTGCCCCCCCGTTGTGACCAGATCCCTTCCCTGCGTGTCCCACACCCAGCGCTGCTCCCGAGGTGCCCCGGAGCTTCCACAATCCCCGTCACGCTTCCTTACCGAGTATCAGCCCCCGCTTCCTTGTGGATGCCTCAGTACATCCGCAGGTGGTGAGGTCCAGAGTGGGAAAAGTCTCTCGGGGGAACTAAATCCACAGGCGCACCCGCGTTCCCAGGCGATGGCCGCTGACACGTGGAGCCTGCGGGCACGGGGCACGGGTGGGACAGCGGGACGGTGACTGCGGCCACGGGGAGCGGGACAATGAGGGGTCCTGGAGCCGGGGGCGGCCCCGGTTCTTCAGCAGGACAATGACGGGAGTCCCGGTCCCTCAGCAGGACAGTGGCCGGAGCCGGAGGTGGCCCCAGTCCCTCCGCAGGACAGTGACGGCAGTCCCGTGGAGCGGGAGGCGGCCCCGGTCTCTCAGCAGGACAATGAGAGCGGCCCCGGAGCCGGAGGCGGCCCCGCTCCCTCGGCAGGACGGTGACCACGGTCCGGGAGCCGGCCCCGGTCTCTCAGCAGGACAGTGACCACGTCGCTGGAACCAGAGGCAGCCCCGGTCTCTCGGCAGCCCTTGGGAAGCCCCGCCGCTCCCCGGCGGATGTCTCGGCCCCGGCTGAGTCACTCTCTCTCCAGCGCTGCCGCCTCGTGTCGTGTGTCTGACCTTTGCTTGCCCAAACTTCACCGGCACAGCCGCATCGCCTGTCCCCGCCGCCTCCTCTCCCTCGCCCCCCCCGCATCCTCGCGATTTCCCGCTGTCGTGGGGGTGTCATCAGTCGCAGCAGCGCGAGGTGCCTGCCCCGCATCAGCCTCGCATCCTGTTGCTTGCTGCCTGCTGTCTCCTGCTGTCATTCTCCCCCCGTTTCTAATCCGTGAGCCGTGCTTGGCAATCTTGTTGCCGAGGTTGTATCTAAACCTGCACCTTTACTCGGCTACTATCCTGCTTTCTGGCGACTCGAGCCTTCATCTTCAGCAATGAAAAATAAATTGCGAAGATAAGTTTCTAATGGGTACTCTGCCCTTCCCGTGTCTCGTTTCTGTGCTACTTCGAGGTGCACTGGAGCAATCGAGCTTTACTTCCACAGCCACTCCCGTCATCCTTCCTTACCAAGTATCAACTCCCCTCTTTCTTGTGAATAAATCTGCAGGATCGCAGCCCCAAAAATGACCAGTGGCCACTGCAAGGAGGTCCTGGGTGGTAAAAAGTCTCTTGTGAAAGAAATAAATCACAAATGCAATCTCACTCTCAAATCATGCACTTGGCTTAGATGTCAAATAGGCTTGGGCACATCAACTTAAAGTTGATGTGCTTGTCCACTTTTATAGTCTCTGTCTTTCTGTAAGTACTTAAAATTTCCAGTCTCCATCATGTATTAAACTTGCAGTGAGTTCTCAAGTGTGGGCATTCCTATACTGTATGTTCTCAATTTACACCGTGGCTTTGAACAGGGGTTTTCTACCAGTAACTTGTTTTATTTTTCAAACCTCTCAAGGTTTTGTGAGTTATGAGCACAAAACGTGCAGCAACAATGACTTCCTGTTGCAGTTCCATGTCTCAGTGTGGTAGAGAACCATACCCTTCCTCAGATTCCAGTGAGGCGGCTGACAGTTGGAAAGATCATCTTCAAAATACATCATTTGCAAAATAATAGTGATTTCTGGAAATTCAGCTATTTTGAATCTGTTCTGCCCCAAGATGGCTGCCACCACCAAAATGGCTCCCCAGGCCCTTCACAACTTTGCTTTTGGAATTTATTTCAGTCCTTCAGGTTGCACTTCATGGGATCTGGTTTGAGTCAGCAAGTAAAAATAGCCACTGCTAAGTAAGCATGGGGTGACTTAGTGAAACAGGTACAGTCACCCACAAGGTGGAAAAACCTGCGTTGTAGAACCTGCCCTGTGAACTGGAGCTCAGCACAGAGCACGTTTTTTGTGTCTGGCACAGAAGATTATTCATGTTATACCTGAAACTGGAGGTTACTGGAAAGCTGAACACATTTGGAATGGAGTCACTCTCTTCTTTGCACTGTAGCAAAACAACCTTTCCACCAAGGCTCTTATAGTGATGAACTTGGCAAGGAACTCCATTAGGCACTGAATTCCTGATCCATAGTTCAGGCTGTCTCAAACATCCAAAATTTTAGTAGTTGTTTGATTCCCTACACAGGGATTTAATGTTGCAACAAGCTCTGTACAGACTTTCTGTATTCACAGACTAAACCACCCAAATGATTTTCTATTTCTGCTGCATTTTTGTGGGTAAAGTACAACTATCTTGCGATTAAAGAACAAGGATCTGTATTACGCAGAGACATTCAGATCAGCTTTTTAGGCAAAAATAGTGCAACAATTATTGCAAGAATTACCAAATCTGGTATTTTGAGGAGTCATTCTGAGAGGAGTGAATTCAGATGGCAGCATGTAACAGTGCTTTTGAGAAACGCAGCTAATGTGGAAGAAATATATACATGTTACATGCCAATCAAATAGAATCATCCTCAGGAAAAAAGTGCCATTTTAGACCCTTCAAACTGCTGAAAGCTTTTGCCGTTTTTTTTTCTTTTCCAAGAGCTTTTTCCACATTCCCAGCACGTGAATGTAACATGTATGTTCATATTGTATGTACGACTAAAGTAGAAGAATAAGGATTTGTCAGTGCTAGATCACCAACATCAATCAGACACAAAAATAACTGTTTGACAGCACCACAGGATGTTCCTAACTATTATTGCTTCTGTGGGGGTGAACTGGTGTGTCTGTTTTCACCTTTTAAAAGGATGGTAAGGATGGTAGTGGAATCCAGAAAAAAAAAAAAAGGACAAATAAAATTTTGCTACAAAGCAAAATTAACAGTTGAATGGTTTCTTTTCGAGATTTTTGACGTCTCACATAAGGTGGTATTTCCAAATGGGTTATTCTTTGTGTATTGTTATCCTAATTATTTCCTTGCCGTCAGAATTACACGGTATTGGGAACCAAGCAAGACTGGTCAGGGAACTACCTTAGCCTGGAATAACCACAGAGTGTACGAGTCTCACTATAGATCATTAAAATGCGATTATATAAGAGCTACAAAGTCTTTCAGAAAACATGTTTTTAGTGTTTTCTGCAATCAAAACCTGTAACACTGCAAATAGTATTTCACCTAGCAGAACATTTAGGAGCATGGTCTTTGTTTCTTTGTGTTTTGTGGGGTTTTTTTTAAATCTATTTTATTTATTTTAAAAGTGCCTTCCATGTTACTTATTCATTTCCTAATGCTACTCTGTACTTTTCCAGATACCTTGACTTGTTGTGTGTCTAAAATTCTGCATTTTGGTTCATGTGAATTTGATAAGATCTTGCAAACTGTTTACATGTTTGGAAATGTAAGTACAGTCTAAAATAGTAAATCTGTAATAACATTAAAATCGTACACACAGCAGTGATTACACAGAAATCAGCACAAATGCTACATTTTTTTTAAGAGTTGGTCTCTTCTTACATTGTTATAAAAAAACCACATTTTTGTGTTAGCTTTTAACACAGTTAATGACTGCATTTTTTAATTAACCATTTTAAAATTAACTAGGTTTTTAAATGTTTTTTTCCATTAATGTCTTAATGGTACATATGGCCCAATTTCCCAGAAAGAAATGCAGCCTTATGACCTATTTCACAAACCTCTTCTGACCTCTTTTTCCCCCATTCTTCTCTTCAGAATTGAGTTTGATAATCAGATGATCAGCCAGCAGAAGTTACACCTGCCGTGGACTCTCTGCCTGTTGTACAAGCAGACGTGTGGTTGCCATTTGACTTGATGCCCTTGCCACAAGACCCAGCACGTGGGGCCTCACCTGATCAGGGGAGGTGTAACAGTCAGGAGGCAAAAAGTGGACAGTGGGAAGTGTAGGAATATTGTCTAACACCAGAACACCGTGAAAAGGAAATAGAAAAAAAGGGGTCATAGCAATTACATTGACCAAGATGTGATGAAATGCTGTTACAGGAAAATGCACAGATTTCTGGGCCTTTTATGGGCTTTCTGTACTTGATGGAATGAATGGTAACACCTGCAGCAGGTTCTTAGCTCTGCAAATGCATCATCACACACACTCAAGTCACAGAAAGCCACCTGATCCTTCACTGAATGTTTGCCTCATGTGTTGTGATAAAGCTGTGTAATATGTTTTATACTGAGTATAAATGTTTTCAATATGCTGAGCCCCCTCAGTTCTGTCATACCATGTTCAAGGAGATTTTGTTGGGGATGCAAGACAAAGGTGGAAGCAAGAGTGATGCAAACAACTCAAACTATGTGTCTGTATTAAATACAGGACAGCATCCTTTTGGCTAGGGAGAAATGTTGCTGAGAGGAAAGCTCCAATGTTTTTGCACAACAACAGAAGCAATGTAATTCCTTTTCTGTTAACTTTTTTGAACATGCAGACATAAAGCTTATTGCACGTAATCATCCCTTTCAATTTGATAATTTTACTTTCCCTGCTTTCAATGAGAAATAAAAATGACTTTAAAAACTATCCCAACTTAATGGTTTCACTGCAAAGAATCTACTTATTCTGTAGTCACAGAAGCCACTTAAGTTGTGTGAGAAAAATAGTCTCTCATCCTTGTTGCTTTTATTTTCCTTTCCTTTTTCTTCCTTACCTGACCTGCATTTACTGTTATGCTCAAACCACTTAAGGGTCTAAATGGTATCATGTAGCAAAATTGCCATGAAAGCAGATGCCTGAGAACTTAAATTGCAGTGCCCTGGCTCTGTTTGCAGGTGTTTTTGGCAGTGTAGCTGTATGAGATTGCTGTGAGCCGCTCACAGAGGGGAATTTGGCTGCAAATTTAAAGGTTCAGGGAGGTATTCAGTGCATGCTGATGGATGATGGTCTCACATCGGGCAAAATCCAAGATTAAAAGCCTGAGCTCTACTTGAATATTGTGCTTCTGATGTGTCAGAATTCTTCAGTGGAAACAGCTAAATTACCCCAGCAGACAGAGGTCACTGACTGAAATCAAATGTTCCTGTTTGGCTGCAGATGGTACTTCTTCAGCCAGCAAAGTGCAATATACATGTAGTGATAAGTCAGACTGTTTGCAAAACCAAATGCATTTGTGAAATCTCTTTCCTCTGTTCACCATTTCACCTCTATTTGGAAGCATCACCTCCAAATGTACCCACCCTTTCATCTCTGTGTGAATTTGCCAGGCATGGGCCTCCATTTTAACATCATTTACCCCTCCTCATTCTCTTTGATATTTATGTTGTGTCCTTTACTTTCAGCTCTTCCTTTGTAAAGGTGCAGCCCTGTCCTGTTCTGTCCTAGAATTAGCTAATCCTGACATCTAAAATAGTAAGAGATATTTGCAGTTGTGCTGGTCCTGCCTACCTTTTCTAGCAGGTAATTATGCATATTATGTTGTGTGTGTATATGCACATGATCTGACATATTCAAGGTTAGTTAATTAATAAATGTAAACCCGAAAATATTGTTTAGCAACATGAACTTGATTAAACAATAGAAAGTACCTGGTCCCCTTGCCTCTATGGGAGGAGCACTTTGAGACGGGATTTGATAAGCTGGTAAATCTTGCCATGACTGGTATGTTGTGTGGTCAAAAAGTCAAGTTTAAAAAGATGTATGGTAACAACTTTACAGTGAAAGTAAAAAGATAATTACACTTATTCACCCATTAAATGAACTGTCTAATGCAAGTCATAAAAAGAAGATGTTCACAAAAGTTTCTGGAGATGTACAAAGTACAAAGGATGTATCCCTTTTGCATCCCAAGCTTTTTGTTTTCCAGTCTTAGCCCTTGGTGAAAACATTCACAAATAAATGCAATTTTTAAAAAAGGATTACACAGACCCATTCACTACTTTGACATTGTGTCAGTGAGTTTGCTTCCTACGTGTGAGGATTTCTAGTTATTTGGCAGGGTTTTTTTTCACCAAATATGTAGTTCTTTGTTATATAAAAATCTCTGAATCAAAATGGTAAAAAAATTCACTCAGCTGCTGATCTGGAAAGCTGTTACTGGGAAAATAATATTCCCTTTCTAAACTCAAAGGATGATAATCTTTTTGTGCTTTATGACATAAAGAATGAGCATTGCAGTGATTTATGTGTGTGCACAAATGCAGACAGACCTGCACATTAAAGTCTGTCATGTGGTAATGCAGGTCTTGGTCCAGAGACAGACAACACTGCACTGTAGGTGCCAGCTGGATGTGCTGTCAGATATTAATGGAAAGAATGACCAATGTGAATTTGCACCAAACTGGTATCATAGACTGAAAGAGGTCATTGGTTTAACAGTTTAAAAATGTTACATATCACTTCCCTCTCCGGAGCCTTCATGCTGAGTGTGAAACATACAATTAAGAGAAATCAGGGGAACTGGATTTCGGCCAAGGAAATTATGAAATAACTGAGTGTCTGTGCAGACTGATGCTGAGAAATGCTTTATGAATGATAGATGGCTGACAACTATGTGAGTGTGGAAACCTTGTCTATAATTTATGTGCAAAAAGACACATTTTGCTTTAAATAATGCTTATTTAAATGAATAATACCAAAGGGCAGAAACACATATTTTTCTTTCAAAGCAAGAGAGGCAAAAAGGAGGAAAAGACAAGGCAAGGCCTGTGCAGCACTAAATTTCTACCTAAGATTTTAAAATACTCCAAGTCACATGGAGGAATTGCTTCATGAAGTTCAGTATCTGTCAGACCGAGGGTGTAATTCTGATTTTCTCAATCTGTGTGGGTCCTAAGTGAATTTTAATTGGCATTACTCACTGGGAAAGTGAGATGAGATTCTAAGGCTGTGAGTATGAAGGACTGAGTCAACCAAGTGAGTGAAACAGTGACTAACTAATTAAGTGAATGAGTGAGCACAGCATTGTTTGCCTTTGTGATAATTTCTATGCATGAGTGAATGGCAGGGCTATTACATGTGTGTGAATGAGTGGGGTCAGGGTGGCTGAACAATCCATACATTTGTGTGGTCTTCCCACCGTTTGATTAGACTAATGAGCCCAGTGTTTGGAATATTAATACATGTAGACCAGAGCTAAACTTGTTATCTAGTTGGGAGACAAATTAAAAAAAAAAAAAAAAGGAACCATAGTGTGCCAAAGTCTGTTTTTGGTTTCATACATGCAACTCTGGACTGGGAAATCAGCTGCTCCCTGGCAGGTTGCTCTCAGTTCATTGGCATCAGGGAGCTGAATGGTACACTATTTGTTCTTCCAGGATTATTGTTATAAGTGACATTATCAAATCTGTCTGTGGTTTATTGCAAATCTAATTGTGTCATATAAACTGAAGCATTATCTGACAATGAAATGATTTTCTGTCTTATTACACTCTCATAAAGGAACAGATTTGGCTATCCTTATGCCAACTATTCTGCTTCCAAAGTAGTTAACAAGGCTAGCAATAATTTTGGCACCCTAAAAGCTTCTTCCTTCAAATAGCACAAACAGAAGCAGAACAAAATCTTGTTCTCTTATGTCATATATAAATGATAATCTGTTATCACTTTTCATTTGATTGCATGCAAGTAAGAGAATAGGAGTCAACACCATCAAATCGTAGGTGTGATGAGGGGATATAAAGAAATAGTCTAGAATTTTGAAAAACTTAGAGGTGTTTCCCCACTTTTTTTCTTCCTAAAGACTTGCTTACCTTGCCATTTTTATAAAAAAATATAAGAAAATAATATTTTTTTTTAAAAAGAGAGAGAAAAAAACTATAACTTCCGGTAGTAGGAAAAGTCAAAGAAAATGTATCAAGCATTACTAATTACTACAATTTCAACAACTCTGATATCCTGACCTGAGCCAGAGAAGGCTTTTAATTATTGTAAATTATTCTGGATTTGAAAATTGACTTTATGGGAAACATATGTATATTATGTAATTAATCCTACATTTTTTTCTGGCTTTTTCTTGCATGTTGGCTGATTGTTCCAGTACAAGATATTTCCTGATTCTAAGCCAATTTCTGCCCTCTCATCTGCACTGCACTCTCTCAGAATGTTTCACTAAATTGAGCAGCTGGCAGTATTTTTTCATGTATTTTATGATCTGACAATATTTTGCTTTTCTTTAAAAAGCAGGAATCCTTTGCTTTTTGCATCCTCCAGGTTTGGGATGGCAATTCTCCAGAGAAGGACATGATTTGGCAAATGAACTGATTTAGCAAAATGCTGATGTTCTGCATATGCTGCCATGTTTTCCAAGTGTATTTGGTCTTGATTTGGATGCCTTAAACTATGTGGATTGCTTTACAAAGAGTAACTATTTTAGGATTTCTGTGGGTTTACTTAACCAAAAGAGCTATTTGACTTTATGAGCAAAATGAGTCCCTGATGTCTGTTCAAGCCCAATGCCAAAGGTAAAACTTTGTGACTTATTCTCTGATGGAAGTCACATAAGTATGTTCTAGTTATCCAGGCAGAGGTAAATCTAGGGTAGTATTTCATTCAGATCTCATGAAAAAAATTGGTAATACCCAGGAATAAACAAAGGTTAACATTATTGAAAAATTTTTAATTGACAAAACTGTTTTATAGAAAACAGCATATTAGCAGTTTATATTTTAAACCAATCACTAAAGGTAGGAATCTTCTAATTGATCTCTTCAATCAAAACATATTCCTATCTAAGGCTACCATTAGCAGCTATTTTATGAAGAACTGAAGATTGGCTGATACACTTTTGAGACACTGAGTCTCCTACTACCTACTACAAACATTGCTACTGCATAGAGAAAGCTGAACAACATTTCTGTGAAATGGACTGTCCTGCAAAGAAGAGGGATTGTGGGTTATTTCATTCTAGTTCTTCAGTTCAGGATTAATTTGTGGAAAACTGAAGTGTGAGGAGTGGATGATCCAGGAAAAGAGAACAGATGTGATTTATTCTTCCTTTAATTTGCTTTGTAGTTTTTTTACAACTGCACTTTTGTGTAGTAATTCACACATTTTCAAAATGAGGATGGGATTAATGAATGCTTATATAGTGCATTTGATGCCAAGAGAAAATAAGGCTTTACATCTCAGTATGTAATTTTTAGAGAGGAAACTTAGTTGAGAAATAATTTAAATTCTTTTCAAAGTACATTCTGTATTGGATGATTGGAATGCAATATTGAAATACAGTATCAGAAGACAAGTAGGAGTTAAATCATGTCATATTTGTTTTGGGTGGCCAGATATGTGGAGAGAGAAGCCTTGCCCACAGCTGGGTCAACTTTTTAGATAAGAAAGGGCAATGTTACACCATAGAGCAAGCAAATACTTGTCTGCATGTAATTCTTGCAGATCTCCAAAAGGTCACAGTTGGGCAGTGGCTTGATGTCTACCATGGATCGTGAAGGTTCACTGGAGAGCATTTGCTTCATGAAGTTATGACATGGTTTAACCTCAGGCAGCAACTTAGTCCCTCTTGTCTTTCCAGGACAATGGAGAAGAGAACCAGAAAAAAGACAAAACCCATGGGCTGATAACGGTCACATAGATAGATAGATAGATAGATAGATAGATAGATAGATAGATAGATAGATAGATAGATACATGATAGATAGATAGATAGATAGATAGATAGATAGACAGACAGACAGATAGATAGATAGATGGATGCACACAGAGATATCATTCCGTTAGTCTATGGATCATCCCTGTAAAAGTCTGCTGAGTTCATTTAGTCCATGGCTTTGGGCTCGATTTGTCATGACAGTCATTTGGGGCAAGGTAAAATAGCGTGTAGTGTTGTGTTGTTGCAAGCTAAAGCCAGCTCTGGTTCCATCACAAATGTGCTTTTCCAGTTTCATCAGGGTTTGATTCTTCGTGAATGAGGGTGATTTTCGTTGTATTACCCGTGCTATGGCATATAGCCACCATAGAAGGGATGATATAGGGTGTTGTGTAGCAATTACCATCATACAAGGTAATTCACTGGCTATTCTCATGCAAAATCAAATTCCCTCAAGGCACACACCAGACTTCCACAGTTCCCCATTACCCACCAAGTGCACCAGGGTTCCTGAGGGAGAACAATCCTGCAGATGTGTTTGCCTTTGCCTGAGGCAGGAATAACCCAGATTATTTTCTCCAGTGTATTTTTCATCTGCGCTCCTGGAACTTTTTCCCTTTCTACACTACATAAAAGTTTCAATAGGCAGAGCCAGGTGGATTTTCAGATCCTCTAGTGTTGACTAAGAGGTATCTTCTGCTGAATGTGTATCCCAATGTTTGAAGGTCTCACCACCCATTGTTCTCAGTGTCATCTTTAACAGTCCATTGTACCATTAGATTTTCCCAAAGGCTGGAGCATCAGAGGGAATGTGATACACTCACTCCATGCCATGTTCCTTAGCCCAGGTGTCTGAAATTGTTTGAGAACTGAGTCCTGTTGTCTTTACTCAGTTCTTTCTGGGGTATCATGTTGCCATAAGCCTTGCATTTCAAGGCCCAGGACACTGTTCTGGACAGTGGCAGAACATGTGTCCAGCCATCCAGTGGCTGCTTCCAGCACTGAAAGCCTATGGCATGGGCCTTGCTGGGTTTGTCAGAGTGTGCTGTAATCACTTTGCTGGGCTTCCCCATATTTATATTGCAGACATCACCCTCCTTACCAGAGAGGCTTTAACCACTTGAGTTGCTTGATTGCAGGACATATTTCACATTCCTCAATAACCTTTGTCATAGTGTCCATGATCAAGTCCAGCCCTTGGTCATGAGTCCATCTACCACTTGAATCTCTTCCTTGATGACACAAGGTGTCATGGGACCATAAGCTAGAAATAATTCATGGTTATTTTGCTAGTCCAGATCTACCTGAGACACTTTAATCTTCACAGCCTGTTCCATCTTCTGGTTATGCTGATATTCTTCAGTGACCTGACTCGAGGATACATGAGCATCTATGTGATGTGCTTTCAGAATCAGGTTCTCTACCCAGGCAGCAGTATCTTGCCATGTCCTAGTTCAGCAGGTGGGACCACTTTATCACTGTGTGTGGGTGACCAAAGCTGTGCATTCTCCACCCTCCATTCATTCCCCACCAACTGTTCCCAAGGGCCCATTGGCAGCAGCTGCCCAGGGCACACCTGAGCCCTCAGGCTGGGAGCTGGCTGGGAAAGAAGCCTGGCAGAG
>JAWWLZ010000082.1:53751453-53761668 GCA_035041345.1 Poliocrania exsul
TGTAATAATGCCAAGGTCATGGGTTCAATCCCCTGTGTGGGCCATTGACTTGAGTTGGACTCGATGATCCTTGTGGGATCCCTTCCAACTCAGAATAGTCTGGGATTCTGTGACTGCTGGAAAAGTAAGTTATTGAAAATCATCTTTAGCTATGGACATCTAATAAGACATAAAATAATCCACATTTTGTTGTGAAAATGGCTAGAAACAGAAAAAGCATGAATAAATGAAACCCAAGACACTGTAGACACAGCTAAGCCTCATTTAATAATTCTCTAGATTAAAATATTTACTTATGTAGGTATGCAAGACTGGTAATAATGTATTGTTTAACTGATGACAGATCAATTATACGTAAAATTATTAAAATGGTGGTACATCTACTCATTTTTTAAAAATTATTTTTATAGTTAATAGATACACTACCAGTCCAGGTTCTAATTTAGTATGAATGCAAATAAAATTTAAATAAAGTCTATCTTTAACTGATGGAATAAAATTCTACTTAGCAGTAAGTTCATTCATTTAATAAATCATAAGACTCTTTTCTGAGGTACATGTGAAGTTGCCTCTAGTTCAGTGACTTGAGGCACCACTTCAGCTACAAGGTGCAGGAGGAAGGCCCCTGAGTAAGTTTTGTCTAGTACAAATACACATCTAAGAATTAATTGTGCAGCTGGGGATTTCCAGGGTTTCAGTTTGTTGCAGCACTTTTAAGCAACTCTGATGTTCCTCAAATAAGTTACAGTGTTAAACACTGTGCAAGGGCTTTCCCTGAAATAGTGAAACCAAGGACTTAGGAAAAAAGAGCAGTAAGCAGTGGGAGGAAGGGAGGGATTTCTCTGCATCCCTTTTGGGAAGTCAGAGTAGAAAAGAGGAAGGAAATACTGACACTTGAGTGGGAAGGAGTGAAAACCAAAGACAAGGAGGGATACACAGACCAGCAAGGGGAAGGCATTGTGATTGAGTCATCTGCAAACAGGCAAAAGGAGAAAGAGTTATGGACCCAGCCAGGGCTGTGACATGAATTACAGGATCCAGTGCTTGTGACAGCCAGTGCTAGACCAGCTGAGCTGGCAAAGAACCTTTAAGATTTCTATTGTAAACACAGCATCTTAGTAGCACTTCGGTGGTGGGGGATTACTTTGTGAGGTCTGTCACTGACTTAATGTTTACTCTTTGGTTTTGCCCTCATTTTCTTTAGCTGTTATTAACTCTGTGTATCCCAAACATCGCCTGCAAGGTGCTGAAGGGTTTTAGAAAGACCACCAGGTCATCCACCAACTGTAAAGAAAATAATTTCCAGCACCCTTTTGCCATTACCTCCTATTCCAATGCTCTCAAATCCACTCAAAGCCTACATATCCTTTCCACATCTCACTGGTGCTCTGTTTCATTGGTGACAGAACAGAGAAAGTGGGTAGGAGTCTGGAGGCTTTGGGTTTGTTCTTTGCTTTTCCAGCTGTATCGTGATGCTTAGAGCAATTTACATTTTTTACACCTGTTTCTTTATTTTTTTATCAGAGAATACTGATGATGTAGACTTTCGTAAAACACTTCATAAACCCTTGACAGCAGAATATCAGAGGCCTAATTAGCTAAAAATTAACCTAATCATTAGCTAAAAATTATTTTAATTTTTCAACAGGATTTTTAAGTTCCAAATATTCTCAAGCAAAAAAAAAAACTAGTAGTAGTAGTTGTAATCATAATGGCAATGTTGATAACAATGATAACAACGATATAAATTCACAGCTCACTCTACTTAAACTTTTTTTCCCAGTCTTTACTGCTATTTTTATTTTTTCTTAAGGAAGGAAAATTTATATAAATGTCAGAATGCAAAGGCTCACATTGGCTTCATGTAAATTTTCTTTTACTGCTTTATGAAGGAAAATTAAATAGTGTGTTATGGTACATTCCTTATGGATTAAGTATTACTTTTAGTATACATAATAAATTACTGCAGGTTATGCACTGGTAATAATGATAAGGGATTAAATTAATAATACTGTTATTTTTTGGTTTGATTTCTGTTAGTGCAGAGAAAAACAGTGCACAAACACTCATTTGGAAGCAGGTTTCTAGTTAGAAAAATAATACTTTCACAAAAAAATGCAGTTAAAGTGTTCATATTCATAATTAAAGTATTGGTTTTAGAATACTGTATTTATAATACATTGGTATTTAGACAATATAAAGGATTATAAGTATTTGCTTTCAACATTATAAAAAATGTTGTTTTACTACATGACCTATCTCTCCTCTCGCTGAATTTTACATGCTTGTACTGCTGACAAAACCAGACCCTTAAGTGTGTTACATGAGTAAATTCAGTTGTGTAAAATCCAATCCCTTTCATACTTAAAACTATAGAATTTTCTACAGTTCTTTGCTTGCAATTAATATCTACTTATACATTCAAATCCTAATTATAAATATCCACTGAGACTACTCACTTAACATCTTGATTTATATTCAGGCTTAACCATCACTTCTAATTAATATTCTGTTTAAGCCTGTATAAATAGTGCATGACATGATTTAAAGTAAAACAGTTAAACCTGTAATAAAATAAGCACATAAAATTTCTGAATGGTGCATGCCTTTTACACACACAGAACAGATTCTTGTAATCCAATGCATTTCCCATTTTTTATTATCTTATCCTGCTTCCTTGAGAGCAGGAATAGATAATTTTATGTACAAGAATATATAAATCTTGGATCTATTTTTTTCCCCCACATTTTTTTGTTTCATTGTTTCTTTTTCTTTTTTGTCTTTTTGGTGTTTTGATGATTTTAAGAGAATATATTCTCCATCTTTGAGTCACTGTTTCTTGTAATTATCCTTTCCAATATCTCTGCATTCACCTGAAGAGGAAATTGAGCCCTGCTTATTTCTTACACACAAAATGACCCAAAGAACTGACTCTGCACTATGGATAATCACTGTCAGATAATTTCTGTTTCACCATAAACAAAGAAAAACCTAAATTTGGGATTTGATTGTTTGTTTGTTTGTTTTAAAAAAAAGGAGAGTATTTAGATTATGAATTTGCCTCAGAAACCTCTTTTAATAGAATTGGTTTGGGGTTTTGAGACAACATTGTGTAATATTCCTCATATTAGAAATAAGAAATAGGCCATAAATGGGTACTAAAGTGACAGGAATAACCTGAAATTAAAATCCACAAAATATGGGCAATACATTTGCTCTAAACACAGGTGTACCTAAGCATTCTGCCAGCAGCAGCAGACCATACTCTATATGCCTCACTGGCTGGGGAAAATGAGAAGATTAAATTTTATGTTAAGGACATATTCAAGATAGCTGAGGTTATACCAGTAATCTTCATATCTTCTGTGCATTTGTTTGATACAAATGGTGTAGTAACATCTTTCTTTTACAGACTAAAGAGCTGCTGTTGTAGATACTGTAAAGCCTCTAAATGATTTTACAAAAATGCTTACTTACATACTCATTCTGAATACAGCTCAGAACAAGATGGGGCTTTACAGAATTTCAATTAACTTATTTTACAACCAGAAGTGTTGCTTTACAACCATCACAATAGTGGCAGAAAACAGACTTTTGCTTTGTCTCCAACTGGGAATAATGTGGGAATACTTTTTAACCAAATAACCCCTGAATAACAAAGGATGTCATATGAAGTATTTAAATGGGATGCCAACAGGCTGGCCTCCAGTTTATTGTTAGAGTCATTAAATAATTAATTTCATTTCCATTGACTAGTTTGTTCCAGAAATTGTTCTTCTGAGTAGCAGCAGCAAATATGTAGATATATCATTTTGAAAAGGGAAGTATTCCAGTCCACAATGAGCTGAACCATCAGTGATCTGAGCTGATGCCAGACAGAAAAGATATTCAGTTTTCTGTGTTGAGGTTTCTGGGTCAAAACAGTCATACTGCACTCTGCTTGTCTCCCTTCTGAAAGGCAATGAATTCTGCAAGATTATTGCTAGGTCAGCTTCTCTTTATCAAAATACTTTTGCTTAAACTGAATTCTAAGTATTGCACATATTAGCATTCATAGCCCCAATGGAAATGGGCTCTCTGTTCCTCAGTTTTACCTGCAGCACAGTTTCTGTTAGCCAGTGGCCAACAGGACTGGCTTGCGTGAGTTGAGTGTTGTTATTACTATGTTGTGATGATAATACTTTTTATTTGTTTGTTTTGCTGTTATTTGTTTGTTATTTGCTGTGGCCAGAAAATGTCTAGATGTAATTTATATTAAAAAAATTTTAAAAACCCAAACAAACAGAAAAACCCCAAAGATTTTATTTACTGTTCACTTTTTTTTGCTCATTTACTTTCCTGGCCTATGAAAAAAAATCTCAAGAAAGACAGTAACCAAAACTGTGTTCAGTTCTAAGTATTAAGGCACTTTACTCAGACTGGTCACTGATGACATTCCCGAGAGGGAGGGAAGTCTAAGCAAACCCTGTAGTTTGGCTGCAGGAACACTGAGAGGCAGGGAGAAAAAATTAACTCCTCCTGGGTGCTTTTTAATGAGAGTTGTGATTAACAGTGAATCTCATCTGCCTCTTCTTTTAAAGGTCACTTCTTGACTTGGTTAAAATCACGGGCAGATTCATTGGGGAGAAACCAAACAGCTTCAGTACCTTCCACAAGGTGCCTCCTGGGCTTTGCCAACTCATAACAGTTTGTTTCCATCCTTAACACAGACAAACTCATGGGGCCAAACAGGTCAGAAAACTGAAGCTCACCTGTTTCCTTCCTAACTCCCAATCTCCAAGCCATGCTCACACCTCTTTTGGAGACAGCTTGGTGGTGGCTGTGCTTCTGGGACTGGTCGCAGAGACCTCTCTGTGGGGAATTTCAGCCGTGGCTGCAACTGAAGGCACCTGGCTTGGTGTGCACTGAGATCCACCAGAGTGTAAATGGTGTCCACTTGAAAAGGCAGCTACAGAGGGGCTGAAACCTGACCACATCTAAGCCCATAATTCATGATTCCTGACAGCACATACCCAGGCCACCTTGCATCTCACCTCCTCTGGCAATGCTGGCTCTCACCACCCTCCACACG
Organism: Poliocrania exsul; assembly: GCA_035041345.1. Taxonomy (NCBI): domain Eukaryota; kingdom Metazoa; phylum Chordata; class Aves; order Passeriformes; family Thamnophilidae; genus Poliocrania; species Poliocrania exsul. The sequence continues at coordinate 53,756,525 of JAWWLZ010000082.1, forward strand.
CTTTAACACAGAGCATCCCTGATCTCAGGTTTGATACACATTTTAGCAGTGGCTGAAAATCAGATGCAGAACAGTTCAGCTAATACTTTGTCTTAGTTTGAGGGAAAAACCAAAATGTTTCCCAAAAAGCAGAGGAGAGGATTCCTCCACAATAATCACGTCACTCTTTATTAAATTTAAGAAAAGGAACTTTAATTAGAAAATGGGTATAAGAAGGATAACTGTTTTAACTACTATATATATACATATATATGTGGGTATAGATATAACTGTAAATGGACCAGAACAAACTACTCCCCCAGCACCAAAGGTAAAAAAACAAAGAGAACAACCCCCAAAGCGGTGGATTCCTCCTGGAGCAGTTCTATTTATGGACAGTGTCAGTGTCACACCTCGGCTGGCTGTGAGGGGAATTCTCAGTCTTTTTCCCAGTGAGGCAGAGACGAGCGGGGAGCACTCAATGAAATCTCTCACTTTCTCTCTTTGTCCCAAACGAAGAAGGAATAAAGCTGGGAGTGGAGGAAATGGTGATAGCTCCCAGGAATCTCCTTGCAGTCCAAATTGATCCCCAGGAAAAGGGAAAAAAAAGTCTGCAGTGTCCTGAAGCAGCTGTGTCTCTCCTCTCTTCTCTCTCTCTCCAAAGCTCAGGGTGCCCAGAGATGGAGGGGGGAAAGCAAAGAGCAGAGCCAGAAAAACAGAGAGCTCACCAGCAAGCTGTGGCTCCTTTTCTGCAGCTGCCCAAAGAAACCCCCCCAAAAAGTCAAACCAGCACACAGGGAACAAAGAAAGAAAACCCTCTCCCCATCCCCAGGTGCTGGGGTTCTGTTTTCTCACCTCTACCCCACCATTCAGCTGGAATCTGAAAGTCATCAGCCATCTTTTGCCCTCAGTCCTGGGACTCCAAGCCCAAACCTTTTGTGTTGGTGTGGTGAGAAAAATTCTCTGAGGGGACTCCTCCCAACACCACCTTCCTGTGTTTGAACCTTTAACAGACTTCTAAACCTGTCTATACCACAAAGCTGAGTCCTACACTGCTCCAATGCAGGCTGCAAGTTGGAGCCTGGAGATATTAATGTGACAGAATACAAAAATGAGCAGGGACAGAATGGAAAGTGGGAGTGGGAAGAACTTGGGTGACCTTCCTGTTGAAGGCCTGAGTGGCATCAAAAAGAGGACTTTTTTCTCCATTTTTAGTCAGATATTGCTAAAACTTCTATAATAATCTCTCAACAAGTGTCAATAATACTTAATGTTTCTCTGTAAGACAAGCCCTATTTTAGCTGAAAGTGTGTATACTTTTTTTTGCAGGAAATACATGATGAAATTCTGCAACTGACAGCATTGAGGAGAGTTATATTGCTCTTTTCCAAATAGGGATGAATACACAGTACTGCTTTTTAAAAGCCATAGAATCGAATTTATCTGGTTCACCCTTCTAATTGCTGGCACCGGTGCTTTAAAAATACTGCTAAAATGAGTCAAGATGACACCCTTGCTCCAAGTAGGTGTGTCTTAATATCAGCAGCTATTTCTTCTCGAGTTATTTATTTATGCTGACAACCTCTCAGTGATGTTCTTTTGAACTTGCAAAGGCATTCAGCTTCGTATCTTCCTGCCTGATTCTTGATTTAAGACATTTGCTGACAAATAGACTAAAGGGAGTTGAAATGCAGGCTAGTAAAATGGAAACATTTAGCAGTCGGTGTGAGGGAAGGGTGAAGTCTGTGCTCAGGGTAATCCAGAGACAAGCCAAGGGCTGTGTTTGCTCTGTACATCACTGCCATCTGCTGCACTTTGTCGGCAGGCTCGGCCTGGGGGTTTGGTCTTAATTACGGGCGGAAAAGCTCAGGAAGTAGAACGAGCCGCACAAAATCCGTCTCTCGGCACCAGTTTCAAATCATATTATTTTAATTCAGTAACTAAACCTCTCTCCCGACAGCCGCTCAACTCAATGTTGTCACAGCACAGACAGGAGAGTTTACAACTCATTCATTTACTTACATTTCCCATCATGCAAATTCGTTGCAAGCCAAGAACTAGTTCTGCCCCTGAACTGCCAAAGAAATGCGGCAAGGGGAGAGCTCTTGTTTAGCGGTGCCCATGACACCAAGTTTTTACTCAACATGAATCATCTTCTTTGCTCGGATTAGTTAAGCAGATCATCCTAACTAGAGTGGAACTGTGATTAGAGAGACTTATATAAAAGCCCAGGGAGTGACTTCACCGGCTGGTCTGATGGCAGTGGGTACACAGAAATTATTACTGTTAGTTACACTAACCTCTCTCTATTCCACCCCACTGCTAACCTTGACTGGTCTTTTTACAGCCTTTTAGGTACGTGCTGCTTGGAATAGGTTGAGCTGCTGGGCACATCAGTCAATCTGTAGCTAAAGTGACCCTGCAGCTTCTCAGAAAAAACCCCTTTGTGCTGTAACTCTCAATTCTCACTACTCAGCGTAATTTTCACAGAAAATAGCTCACTACATGGTGTATTTGCCTCTGAAACAAACACAAATAATAATTCTATATATGGTGTAAAGAGCATTGGATTTCCAGACTTGCACGGGGTTTTGGCAGAAGTAATAAATCTATGATTCCAGGTACTTGGGTCATAACAGTCAGTAAAGGAGACCACCTAAAAACAGCAATGATAAAACTGGCTTTGTGACCAAAGTAGCATCGTAGTGACTGGCCCTAGTTGTTTGATGCACACAATTTCCCTGGGCATTTCCAAAGGTTCCCGAGGATTGTACAGCACTGCCATCTGCAGCCAAGCCACTCCCAGGTACCACAGGATGCTCTGCCAGGGAGAGAGACACATCTGAGTGTCAGGTCTGCACCTATAAGGTGCCTGCCTGCTTCCCTTGAGCACACAGATGAATCTCACTGGACTCAGTGCATGCCAGTGCTTTCTATAAGTAGGTAATAGAGTATAATATCCCACAAAGACTTGGGATTTTGCCATCCTCTACTGTTTGTTACCAGTGATTACTTTTTCCCCTAAAGTTTATCTTTTTATTAATATCATGCAACAGCTTCCTGAAAACTTGTTACCTCTCCAATATTTTATGGTCTCCTTTAAGTACAACTTCTATGTTTTATGCTCTTGAATACAAAATGGCTTTAAATAAAAGGCAACAGGAAAAAGTAGCACTTTGCTAAGATTTAGGTGGCCAGTCTGTGTTACCTAATCTTCAGAGAATAAAACAGAACAAGGGAAACTAAGACCATTACTTTTAAGAAAGCAAGGAGAATTGGAAAGGAAATACTGCAGCAGAAAAATGCAAGTTACGCCCAGCTGGGAGATAGTAAACATACAGAGTGTAAAGAACTTGCAGAAGCATCGCTCTCTAGCAACATTTTCCAGAGTTCATGAAAAATATTTTGTAGGAAAGGCCACATTTGCATGATTGATTTAAAGACAGATTTCTTAAGACTGCAGGCTGATTTCTCTGTCGTTGCAAGGGTGACTTGGAAAAAAGTACATGACAGTTGATCAAAAGAAAAAAAAATTAGAGGATAGAAGTTCTTATTGTTGAAAGTTGAACAGTACTTTAAGTCTTAATCTTGAAGTGAACAGAATCCAGAAGGCAAAGGTGTACCTACAGAAATCCAGGCTGAGTAATTTAACCATTATGTCCAACATTTGTATGGTAATATCCTGAGTGTCTGAAAAATCCCCTTTACTTTGATAAACTTCTTCCTGACACTGATCATAAGGAGCATATTGGCCTGCTCCATGGGACAGTGAAAAAGGTGATGAGTTATGTTCACTACTACAAGACTGAAGTATTAAAACTCAGTGAAAATCAGAGCAGTTCATATAAATTCTGTCTACGAGGCGCAGTAAGAGAAAGTATTCTTGTCTAACAGAGTTAATTGTAAATACATGGCTTTCCCATTGTGTTCCTGATGACAAATTGCCCTCTTTGCCATCTGCTGCCGTGTATAATCTGGCTCTGTATCTCTGCTGCTGTGAAAAGGTCAGCTAGGGCAGGAGGGCTGAAACCAAAATGAAGGGTTTATTTACATATCCATTCTACAGAGGAGATTCCAGTGTCTGCCCCAAAAGCCATGATTTAGATTTGTCTTGACATTTATGCTATTTCGATCTAGATTGTGAGGTAGATGTACATTTCTAGGACCAAACCACCACAGCTGTTTTATATAATATCCAAGAGAAACAAAAGTACAACAAAAAGTGCTGGCCTTTCTTCATTTAGCTGCTTTTGTGCACATATCAGGGCTCAGGTTTGCCCCTCTGGCCAAGTTCCAGCTGCAGTGACAGTGGTGATGAATTCAGCAGTTCCTACAATTCCTGCCCGTTTGTAGTCAGTCAGCTAATTACTTCAGCTCATTTGTTTTTATCTCACTGGGTTTCTGGAGTGTCAGCTGAGAAGACAGGCCAAGGACAAGCATCCTCACTGACACTCAGGTGTATCAAGTGAGCATTGCCTGGGCTGACAGTCTGAGCAAGGCTGAGCAAACCAACAAGGGGATCATGTGTCTGGTATCACAACACTTCAAAGTGTGCTGTGTCAAAAATTAAAATCACACAAAAATCCAAATGATGCTGTGAACTATTTGGTTATTGCCCTATGAATGGCCTACAGAAAAAATCAGTGGCAAACTATAAGTTAAGCCAGTTCTTACAAGTTTCTATATGAATTTTAAACTAACAGATAAATAGTAGAGACAAGTTGCTGTTGTACCTGATAGTCTGTATTTCCAGGTATTCACTCCAGCTTGAGTGAAAGTAATAAAAAATGTTGTTACAGGTAAAAATCCAACACTTTTAATAAAAAAGGAATATTATTTTTGCAAAGAGGAGAAGATGACCACAGTGGATTTTTGTACTGAAACCTACCTAAATGCTGTGGTTTGAACCCAAAGTCAGAAGAAACTTCAGTGCAACATCCCATTTTAATGTAACTGATGGGAAGGGAAGGTTTGGGAAGGTTTGGGAAGGGAAGGTTTGGGAAGGTTTGGGAAGGGAAGGTTTGGGAAGGGAATGTTTGGGAAGATTTGGGAAGGTTTGGGAAGGGAAGGTTTGGGAAGGGAAGGGAAGGTTAGGGAGGGTTAGGGAAGGTTAGGGAAGGTTAGGGAAGGGAAGGTTAGGGAAGGTTAGGGAAGGGAAGGTAAGG
>JAWWLZ010000082.1:53765550-53779268 GCA_035041345.1 Poliocrania exsul
TTTAAGGTGAGCTTGGCCGTGGCACTGAGTGCCATGATCTGGTAAAGGGACTGGAGTTGGCCCAAGGGTTGGACTTGTTGATCTCGGAGGGCTTTTCCAACCCAATCAATTCTATGTATCCCCAACCTTAGCCCTGAATCCCAGTTCATGCTGCACAGTATATAATTAGTGTGTTAAACTAATACCAAACTTGAGGCCTGGGGAGATGTGACTGGATGGAGGGCAAAGATGAGGCCCTTGGAACAACCCTGATGTGTTCTTGTGGGCTGGTTTAAGGTTCCCATGGCCTGCCAGGGTTTACAAATATTTTGTGTCTTTGCCATGACAAGGGATTACTAGATCCAGGGAGTTCATCCCTTGAAAACCTCTGCAATAGGTGTTAAAGGTTCAAACACAGGAAGGTGGTGTTGGAAGGAGCCCCCTCAGAGAATTTTTCTCACCACACCAACACAAAAGGTTTGGGCTTGGACTGTCAGGACTGAGGGCAAAAGATGTTTGATGACTTTCGGATTCCAGCTGAATGGTGGGGTAGAGGTGAGAAAACAGAACGCCAGCACCTGGGGGTGGGGAGAATTTTTTTTTCCCCTGTGTGCTGGCTTGACTCTTTTGGGCTTTTCTTTGGGCAGCTGCAGAAAAAGAGCCACTGCTTGGTGGTGAGAGCTCTTTTTTCTAGCTCTGCTCTTTGCTTTTCCCCCTCCATCTCTGGGCACTCTGAGCATCAGAGAGAGAGAGAGAGAGAGGAGAGTCACGGCTGCTTCGGGACATGTTGCAGACTTTTGTTTTCTTTCCTGGGAACCGACCTAGACTGCAAGGAGATTCCTGGGAATTATCACCACCCCTCCACTCCCAGCCTTTCCTTCTTCATTTGGAACAAAGGACAAGGAGAGAGACAGAGAGAGAGAGAGAGTGAGAGAGTCAGTCCACCTGAGTGTTCACCCCTTGTCTCTGCCTCGCTGGGAAAAGACTGAGAATTCACCTCCAAACTAGCCAAGGTGTGACACTGACACTGTCCATAAATAGAACTGCTCCAGGAGGAACCAACAGTTTAGGGATTGTTCTCTTTTGTTTTTACTTTTGGTGCTGGGGGAGTAGTTTGCTCTGGTCTGTTTACGGTTATATCTACATCTACATACATAAATAGTAGTTAAGAACAGTCATCCTTCTTATATCCATTTTCTAATTAAAGTTCCTTTTTCTTAAATTTAATAAGGAGTGATGTGATTATTGTGGAGGAATCCTCCCCTCTATTTTTTTTAAACATTTTGGTTTTCCTCTCAAACTAAGACAACAGGTAAAAGATGTATCTCTGAGGGTAAGAAGGGGCCTCTTGTAAACCACTACCCATAAAAATAGGGGTATGAAAAGTGAAAGGAATTATATGATTCCTTTTCAGGGTGAAAGGAGATTACTTCCAAAGCACAGTCACTTGCTGAAGCCTGCTGTAACAATGGCACAAAAGCATTGAGAGACAGCTGAGAGCAGCCCACTTTTCCAGCTTTTAGAAGGAAAAAAAATTCCACACAAAAAATTCCCAGATTTTGAAGTAGTAGCAAGTGATACGGATTTCAACAGTGATAAAGTCCAAAAAGATGTTGTCAAATTAGGAACTTGTTTGAAAAAGCCTGGATACAATCTTACTGATGTAAAACATGTGTAAATGAACTGTGTTGCATAAACAAATCCGTAACCAAACATATTGATGGCATTATCTGTGTATTTGACAAAAATGAGAGATAGCAAATTATCTCAGGGGCTGTTACCAATTGTGTCTGCATCCCTTTATTGCATTTGAACTGACTTTATACAATCAGACACTCTTTTTTTTCCCTGCCTCCCTTTATGCTCAGTGGGTTTATGTAGCCAAAAGAACTCTGTAGGAGGAAAAAACAAACAAACAAAATAACAACCTTCCCCACCCCAAAAAACCAAAAGCCCAACCAACCAAACCAAACCAAACCAAACCAAATAAAAAAAACAAAACAAAACAAAACAAAACCAAATAAAACAAAAACCAAACCCAACAAACAAAACAAAACAAAAACAAACAAACAAACAAAAACAAACAAAAAACCAACTCCCCCCACAAAAAAAAAAACAAAAAACCAGGACTCTGCTGGCTGGAAAACACTTTCCCATGAAAAAAAACTCTGCTTCAGTGCCCCTACTTGTGCCATACTGAGCTTTCTCCAACCCAGGCTGAACCTGCTGGGTTTGAAGCACAGCAGATTGTTCTGCCTTTGGGAAGAACAATTTGGATGAAACTATGACTCTCCACCTCCTGATTTATCCGGTTTCAGAATATAAAAATTCTGTCACTTAATTGGTATTGGAATGAAAACTAAATGTGACACTATTCTGAAGAAATTAATCCTTTAATCATGGTGCTATCAGGATAACAGTATTGCTCAGATATTATTTCAAATTTTTGAAAATAATTACGTTTTCTATTCTGGTTTGAGAGTAAGGAATGTCTGTATTTTCACTTTTTATAGCCCAAAGAAGCCTGATAGGTCTCAGACATCAAGCTGAATTGAGGCCCTGAAATATTTTAAACCAATCTTTCTGATATCACTTGGAGTGATGTTTACTCTCTTTAGGATTATTTAGCTTAATCCTCAGATGAGACAGTGAGCTGCTGCTCACACAGCAATTTGAAGACAAGGTAAAATCAGCCTCCTGAAGGTTTTTAAGGGCAATTTCTTGTTCTCTTACTGCCATTGTGTGCTCCTTGGACTAACAATGTGACATTTGAACTGTTATTTGGCACTGTATCACTGCCCAAGATTCACAGCACTGATACAGGGAGAGGGTGGGACTGTGCAAGTGAAGCATCAGGGAGAAAAGATGTGACTTCAGGAGCTTAGATTTAGGTCAGCAGGAGAGGCTGCAGAGCTGCTCACAAGGTATCTTTTCCTGGGTGATCAGAAGGGGGATGGTGAAAGGAGCTGCAGCACAGTGAAACAGCAGGGAGTGAGGTGCTGGGTTTGGAGGGCAGAACTCCTGCCCCAGTGTCATGGGTTAATCCCAGATGTTAACTAAGTACCACACAAGTGCTTGCTCATCACCCACCCCTGCACCCCTCCAGTGGGATGGGGAGAAGGGAAAAAGATAAAGCTCATAGGCTGAGATAAGAACCACATCATAATTGAAAGAAAGATGATGATGATGATGATGATGATAATAATAATAATAATAATAATAATAATAATAGTAATAATAATAATAATAATAATAATAGTAATAATAATAGATGAATAAAGCCCAAGAGAAACAAGTGATACACAAAACAATTGCTCACCACCTGCTGACAGATGATCAGCCTGTCCCTGAGCAGCACTCAGCAATTCCCATCCAATTCCCCCAGTTTATATACTGAGCATGACATTCTGTGCATTAGAACAACCTGGTCATTTTGGACCAGCTGTCCTGACCAGCTCCTTCCCAGCTTTTTGTGTACCTGCTCGCTGGCAGAGCAGGGGAAATTGAAAAGTCCTTGACTTAGGGTAAGCACTGCTCAGCAACAACCAAAATATCACTGTGTTATCAACTTTATCCTTACATTAAATCCAAACCATGGCCCTGTACCAGCTGCTTGGATGAAAATCAGCTCTATCCCAGACCAAACTTGTACAGCCAGTGCTGTGGTGCATTGCCCTCACAGCTGTGTTCTTTTTGCACTGCAAACTCTACAGCTGAGCTGATCTGCTCTAACCAGGACCCTTCACATTTTACATGGGTTTCCCTGGCTTACAAAACTGAGGCCACTTTTTCCCAGGGGTGTGGAGGTTTGCTGCAGAAGGAGTTATTCCAACACTGGCGAGGGGCAGGTGGATGTGGAAATGCCTGGGGCAGAAGGAAGGCTCTTCTTCAGCTGACTTCGTTTGCAAACAGAGTAGAAACTCTGCCTTCTGGATTTGCTCTTTCCTTGATGCCCTTTGGCTCCAGTATTGTCAGGGAGAAAAAATAAAAAAAAAAAAAAAGAAAAAAGAAAAAAGACATTTTTGAAGGGTTTATTTTATCCTTAAATTGTTCTGGTTTGCAACAACAGTTTCTTAGTGTCTGTTGAGATGCAGATCCTGTCCGTGCCCATTTGCTACCGGTCTCTCCATCTCACGTGCAGCATGGATGTGTCATGGAGAAGGGAGCTGAGGCTTCAGCAGCACCTCTCGAACAGAGAAAGGCATGTGTCTGTTACAAGCTGCAGCAGACATAACTGAAAAATTTTATTAATATGGGTATATTTGTGGCACTGCTTGTCTGGGGGGCTGCAGCAGCAGAAATGCAGGCGCAGAGCACGGTGCTCGCTGCAGGTCTGCTCATGCAAACCCTGCACACTGCACTGGTTAAAGGTTATCTGTAAACAGCTGTTTTTTCTCGAGTCGGAGATCACCTGGAATGTCTGCTCTGCTACTTGGAAAAAAAAAAAAAAATTAGGCAACAGCACCCTCCGTCGGCGGCTTCCCTTCCAATCCAGGGCTGGAGCGGCTCATCTGCATCCCACTTACCCATCGGGCAGCGCTGCCCGTGCTGCTGAGAGGGAAATAGCCACCCGAAATAGAAAACATTCTGGGCTTTAAAAGACAGGCAGCTCTATTGTTTTCGAAGGAGAAACTCTCAACCTTTTCATCTGGCGAGGTTGGTGTGTCAAGAGTGTCATCATAACCTCGACAGTGTGTGTATCTCAGAGATATAAATAGTTCTGCTGGGGAAGGTTGCTTCGGCTGGTCCGATGGCAGTGGTATTTATAATTGATCACAGTCAGTTACAGATTTCTTTGTTCTTTCTCCACACCCACTGCTGCACTTGACTAGTCTTTTGTCGCTGCAATTTGCTGATTGTTTGTCTTTTATTTTAGTATCACCTGCAATCAAATGTTACAGAAATAGCGTTCACATGGAGCTCCACAATGGGCAGGGCAAAGCAGGGATGCAGCTGCTCGTGTTCAGGAATATTTCCAACATTACACACATATCATTCAGCCTTCCTCCTCCTGCTTCTGTTTTTTAAAGTGCTTTTGTGACTTTAACATTTTCTGCAGGTCCTGTTCTCTTTAATTTGCAAGCTGACAGTATTTTTTGTTAGCCTCTGATTTTCTGGAATAAATGAGGCTCAAATCAAGAATATTTATTTCAATCTTAATCCCTCGTGGACCAGCCAGTGCCTGCCGCTTGCTTGATTTTTTATGATTATTACCTGCACAGGCACTGTGCTTCAAAGGCATTTTGCAAGAGTACTTAAAAGTGTTACTTGCTGTTGGGACTAGAGGGGGAAAGAGGAGCCACCTGAGATTCTCCTTTAATTATAGTTTTCATTTCTAATACATAGCATGCTTTTCGCTGATTAATGAGATAGTCAAAAGGATACATAGCAAAAATTAAGTGACGACTGCCTAAATCTTTCACATATAAACACAAGAATTTCTGCTCTAGGTGCTTTAAGCCAATGAGCCATTTGACTCTCAGAGAATACAGCAACTGAACAAGGCCTTGGTTTTGCACAGAAAGGTATTTAAATTTCGGTCATCATGAGCCTGAAATAATTTATTAATGATCACTCCCACAGGTGGTGGCTCAAAGCTCATAGCCTTGAGCCATCTCAGCCCCCTCTTTCTAGACTTGGAGGAATGTGTTGTGTTTCAGGTTTTCCTTAAGTCAGCTCTGAGATATTAATTGTGCTGAGAGTAACACATCCTCAGCCACCACAGATTCATTTTCCTGTAGGTTCTTTAATCAGCATTTCTCATCGATTTGATATCTATATTTATTGCTCAATTATCAAAGCTCTCTGGCTAAAATCCTATTGTTTCTGTTTATTGTTCTGTCCTTTTCCATTTTCCTTTGGTTTTTGGGGTTTTTTTCCACTGCCTTCCTTCCACATACGACTACCTTAAAAATGCCTTCCAGCCTCACAAACACATAGCCTGTAAACAAAAGGTTCCTTTTGTGGCCAGGCTGCAGAGGCAAAGTTGAACTATATCCTCCTATCACCATCTCCACAACTTGCCTCTCTCCGTGTCTGCAGGCTGAGCACCCAAAGGTGATGCCAGCAGGAAGAGCTCTGGAAATTAGGAGCCATGTACCTCTCCATAAACCCAAATTACATGAATATGCCAGTAGAAACCTGCACATTTTTTGCAGATTTAAATCATATAGATAGATAGATAGATAGATAGATAGATAGATAGACAGACAGACAGACAGACAGACAGACATAAAAATACTTATATATTCCCCCCCACCTTCAGGATTTTCTTTACCAGTCTGAAATTTCTTCCCAACAGGGATATCACTACATCCCTTCTCCAAGGTGTCAAAGATTTTTCTTCATGAGGGCCAAAGATAACCTCCTAACAACTCTCCTTTGCCTCACATTAATATTTAACACTGTTAATTATTGTGGTAATAATTGTGCTCCCTTTCCTGGCCCAACAGTAAGTGTGGTGGTTGCAAACACTCAGCTCCATCTCCACCATAGGGTGAGTCCTTCTATCCCCACTGCAGGGACATGGCCCTTCAAAATTCCAAGGGATATGCTCAGCAGGGGTGACACTGAGCCCCTGGTTAAAATCCCAGAGTGGATATGTGAGGCATTTCGTGCCCACTGGGATCCCAGCAGGGAGGCCACCTGTTCCTTCAGTGCTCAGACACCCACCTTTGAGGAACAGGTGTCCTGGAAGGTGTTTTGCCAAGCAGGAACAAGTTATGAAGCTGGTTCCAAAGTCAACATGGTGCCTTTTGGGGAAGGAAGGGTTGCAAATATCTTGGGAAACACCTTTCTTGTCCTCAATGGCCAGACCCAGCTTTGGGCAGCTGGGAGGTGAGAGGGAGCAGGGCCCTTCTGTGAGGTGCAGGAAGCATGCCCTGCTTTTTTGACCTTGGCTTTTTTGACCTTGGCTTTTTTCACCATTTTCCCTCCTCCCTGTTAGTGCCAGTAGTCCACACGTCCTGCTGACAGCCCCCAGTTGCTCTTTGCCAGTCAGGCCTTGATGTCATTTTCTCTTCAGTGCCTCATCCCTGCTTTCAGCCACCTTCTCAGCCTTGGCTGGGCACTGCCTGCAGGAAAGACACCTGCATTATCAGTCCCTTATTGGGGTCACCCTTTATTGGGGTAATGTAGATTAGCATCGCAGCAGTCAGCGGAGGCAGAGACAACTCAGGATGCAGTGGGATCAGAAGGCTCACTGAAGACAAAGGACTTTATTTTTAGTAACAGCTTCAGTTTTACCTACTCCTGTATATAACATGCCAGCACACTATTGGTCAGTAGTTCACCTCACATACATGGAAAGACTCTACTGGTTACAAGGCATCCACAGGTGGCTCTCTGGTCCTTAAGGATTCATCCATCAGTCACCTCAGACCTTGAGAGATACACACACACACTGTCACCCCCACAGTCCCTCAGCTGCTGAATTAATATTTTATCATTATTTTATAGTATATGATCCTAGACTGCTCTGCTTTCACAGGGAGTTTTCTCTTGGTTTTCCTGCTTCGCAAACCCAATCTTGATTCTGTTTTCTAACCTCTTCTCCCTACCACTTGCCCCATCCTCTGGGCAAGCATACTCTTTTTAAAAGAAACTTCTTAAATAAGCAAGACCCAGCAGAATCCACCCCAGGGCCCCCACAGCAGCTACATGAAGGATCAGCCTCCTCCTTCATTTCAGCGAGCTGTATCATCCCTGCCACCCCTCCCAACATGCCTCTCCTGTTGCAGAGTCATCCCAATGCATCCTGGCTGCTGCAGGCAAATAGGGATAGACATAAGTAGCATATTGGTTATTTTCTGTTTGTCTTTTCCTTGTATCCACTTTAATTTCTGATACTCTCAATATCACAGGCATTTGGCTATGGGGACAATATTGTATTATTTCTTAAGACTTTCTAATTTCTTTTCCTATTGAGTACAAGCAGCTTAAATCCCTCTGATGTGCATACTCTGTCTTTTGACTCTTCCAGTCTTGGAGGATTTTTGTTAAACTCAGACACACTGAGGGGTGAAAGTTGAATATTCTGCTAACCCTGTTAGTGCAGCCCCTGTCCCACTGTGTCCCAGTTCTGCAAACCTCTGGAGGCACAACCATGTCAGTGTTGTATTAAGAAGCCTCAACAGCCTGTCTTGCTTCCAAACGCAAGCAGTGATCAAGTTTCATACTCAGCAGGGAGGTCTGTACAAATCTTGGGATAGTCTGTACACCTGCAACATAAAGTTCATCACGTTGTTTTCCAGAAATATCCTGGAGGTCACAAATTTTGAGTGGAAGAAGAGGCAATCACTGTAAACAGAGAAGGCTGCACTGATGCTGTTACAGGAAATGTAGGAAAAAGTTGATCTCATAGAATTTCCTCCAAAACACAAGCTGTTGTGAATGGAGGAGGGATTTAAAACTTGAAATTTTAGTTTTTAAACATTAGGAATTTCTGACTTTAAGTATTTGGGAGTCCACTAAGAATGTGTCAGCCAGCTCTGCTGATTACATCCCATGGCTGTCTGTGCAGTCACTTCATCAGAGGATAAATTCCCACTAAATACAACTCTCAGCTCAACATATGTTTTTTACAGTAAGTCTTTACACTGTACCTTATGTGTGGAAGTAAAAATGACACAAGGTGTCTTTTACACTTGCTTGATGACCACTCCTCTAGAAAATTTCTTCTCTTCATGCCATTTTGAATCTGTAAAACTTGCATCCCCCTGCTAGGTTTCAAGTAAAATTTTATAGGCTGGTTTTATTGATCATTCAGTGTATCAGTTAATAGAATATTAGTGACTAGAACACTGAAAAACAAATTCTAGTGAACTTTTTATTGCTGTGATATAACCTGCAACATCTGAATCTCACACAAATGGATGTGGTATAAAGGTCAGTGACAGTGATAGCAATCATGTGCTCTTAGTTTGATCACCCAAGCAGAATTTTCATTAGGAATTTTAATCACTTCTCCCAGGCTCACAGGTCTTTTTAGGATCAGAGTAGCTTAATTTACAGAGCCACTGTTTTTCACAGAAACAGTTCTACATTTCTGCCAAAGGGTTGTCTACACCCCTGCAGGAGGGCAAAGGATGGGCCCCAAAATAAGCTGCAAAAAGAAGACTGTTCTCTTCCTTGCTTCCACATCAGTCTTTAGGCACCAAACACAATCGTTCTGGCCACACCTCCACCATAAACCTGCAAGTGTCAAATGTGATAAACAAATTAGCATAAAAATAGTCTTCCCTGTAATATGACCAAGTTTCTTGTGAAATTTGCTCAATTTCTTTCAGCTGAGTTTTACAGAACTAGCATAAGGCTAAAAGATTACAAAATTTTCTCATTAAAGCAAAACAACATTTTGAACAGAACACAGCTCAAAGTACAGCTGGATGAAGTACCTTCTGTCTAGGCAAAGTTATCCTTTCACTGGAAGTTTGTTTTGTTTAAACAGTTCTGGAAGTATTAACTTAGATGCTTAGTGGTAAGGAATAATAAATTCATATATATTTTTATCTTTGCTGAAAAAGCTGAGCTATTTCTTCACAAGCATTCCATAGGGACAGATGTTAGAAGACTGAATATGCAAATACCTACAGTCCACAGAGATTAAATGAAGTCATTTTAATTAATTCCCAAAGGGGACAGGGTCTTCCCAAACTCTAAATTGTATAGAAGCTCTGCAAGGAAAAAAAAAAAAAAGAAGAAGACAAAAGAAAAGAAAGACATGTTGTGTAATTTCAGATACTTCTGAGGGTTTTAACCACCCCGAAAAACACGGAATGTCTTCCCAGTGATACAGGTTACCTCTCTTAGGACTGAAACCCGGAGTAGGGGAAAGCCACAATTTAAGAAGTGATTCCCCACCCATTTAAAACAGTGGCAGGTTACACACCTAAAGGAAATACACTTTCAGAATGTGCTGCAGTAACGGTGTATCATTGCCTGTCGCTTTCCTGGCACTGTGAATACTCCAAGGACTGGAGCTGATGTAAATCAGAACACATTAAGTCTCTGCCTTAAGGAGCTTGCAGGCAAATGTCTCTTGCTGCCATCTGTCAGAGGGAGAACTGGTCTTGTTGAGATATGTGGGTGCTTTTTTGCTGTCAGTGATAGCTAACAGTAATTGATGTTAATAAAGCAATACCATTTTACACTTACTGAAGGATGGGCCAAATTATCAGCAAGCATAAAACCAAAATTAAATGGAAACCTACTGTACATGCTAGCTGGAATAAAAGAGCTACAGTACAGTGGAATGTTCTCTTAAAAAAAATAAAATCTCACGTTTCAGAGAAGCCAAACAATATGGATAAAATAAATCATTTTGCAAAGAATCTTTTTTTAATGAAGACTTCTGTAACCACAATGAATGCCACCATGGCCTCCAAGTAGTTCCCAATATTTTCTGTTGTTCTACAGTTCTCACTCTAAGCAGAAGGACTAAGCAACAAGTCAGATCTTATTTGTGTTCCTGTAATTGGTTCCAAAAGGGAAGGTTGGCCAGACAGAGATCTGAGTCCAGGATCTTCTAATAAAAAATTTAAAAAGAAACCAAGGCTAAATAAAAAAAAAATCAAAACTTACTCAGTTCATAGTATGACATATAATAAAACTTTCATAGAAGAAAAGAAGAAAGAATAAATTGATATCAAAGTGCAGAAGCTTAACATCTCAGTGATCATCTCACTATATTTAATTGTTGCTCATGCTCCAAAAATGGAAGTTAAAGATCAGGCATGAAGGTTTTATGTTTTGGATAACTAGTAATGCTGCTGCTCCTGCTCCAAAACAAAAGTTTGCTAAGGGCAATCCACCCAAACATGTAAGCACCTACCC
Organism: Poliocrania exsul; assembly: GCA_035041345.1. NCBI lineage: Eukaryota > Metazoa > Chordata > Aves > Passeriformes > Thamnophilidae > Poliocrania > Poliocrania exsul. The sequence goes on from JAWWLZ010000082.1 coordinate 53,776,363, forward strand.
TTTGCTAATCCTAACCCTTTTACTACATCTCTTCTTAACAGATGGGTATCTTCAGCATTACAAAAATTTAATGTTGAGGGGAAAAAGCAGGGAACATTTATCATATGATTCCATACAAAATACAGCAAGTGCAGCCCTTGGAGGATTTCTCTCTGCTTTGCCATATTCCATGTTTCAGGGTTTACTGCTGCTCAGACAGTTCATCTGTCTGATTTCTTTACGTGACACAGAGACCTTCTGAAAGCTGTCTTTGTGACAGTGATGGGTTTCTTTCCCTGTTACACTCAGTCTTACCTATCTCAGTTTTCTGTCTAAAATCACAGGCCACTCCAGATCCAAGGCAGCTACCAGTACCAATTTTTTTCACAACCTACTTCATCTCTTTCTTTGGGTCATGCAATAGCAATTAAAGTGGCAGTTTGCAAGGCCACAAGGAAAATAGCACCTGTTGCTGGATCTCTGGGAATACAGGGGGATACATTATGGAAACATAGCAATGGGTTCGAGACAGACAGTCACCTCCTGCATGACACAGGTAAGTTGACTTTTTGAATTTAGAGTTTAGCATTTGGCATTAAGATTTAGGCTTGGGCTTGAAATTGTGCTCAGATTCATAGTTATTATTTGGTCTCTGGGTGTTGGACTTTGGACCCAGGAAAATTACGTAAGTAACAACTGGAACCCCAGAAACCAGACATAACTAAAGGTTAGTCAATCAGGTTGCAGCAAAGTTACTGCAAGCAGTTTGGGTGCTGGTAAGAACGGCAAAAGGGACTTCCCTGGAGAGAGCAGCAGAACAGAGCACATCTGAGGATGAGGGGTGAGAAGTTCTTGTCAGCTTCATGCATATGTATTGGAAACTTAAAGAACCAAATACTTGTGTCTTTTCTGCACTGAGCATTAAAATCACATACACCTTGGGAACATCTCACTTCACTACACACTGACCAGAGCAGGCCTAAACTCTGCATTCTCCTGCTCATCCTTTAACCAGGACAGATTTCCCCCAGCCCCTATGCTGGCACCCAAGGAACTTTAAAGAGGAAAAGAGACTGAGCTGTGAAATATCCCTTGAAGTCAATGATGGAAACACTTAAACGACCTAACAGCCAATGCACACAAGCACCCACAGGCCTTTAGAAAAATCCAAGAAACCCTCCAAGACCAGGAAAACCTAACTTCCTTCAGTAATGACAAGCCTTTGGGGAAGGAACAGTGTAGCAATCAGAGTTCCTTATGCTTATTACATAAGGAGAGAATGCAGCTGTGCCTGGCTCAAAGAGACAGGCTGTATTCCCACAGCAAAAGCAGCCCTCTTGAGGAAGGAGAGAGAAGCCCAAGGGAAAATAAATCAGATAAATCAGTGTTTATTGAAGTCTGTGTTTGTTACATGCACAAGAAGCTGAAAAATACACCAAAGAGAAACTATGAGACGTGAAGTTCCTTTCTGCAGCTGAGCAGATCCAAGAGCTTGCTCCTGGGGAGATGAGGGCGGTGCCACCTCCAGTTTATCCTAACCATGTGCTCACCTCGGGCTGTGTCTAGTGCTCATCAAGCTTCTCAATAAACCAACACAAATTTTCAGGAGTGGACCGAAGCACGAACAAACCGAATCACTGAAGTATATACACAAGCCATTATCTGAAACCCCTTTGTTGCAAACTGCGGGGCTCCCCTCCATCCGGGTGCCCGGGACCTCCTTCATTCCAATCGCACATCCCTTTTCGCTTAGCTGTTAGAAACGGAATTAGCTTTGCAATTCCACCTATTAAAACATGCCAAAGGAAGGAGCGGTAATTGTGTGTGTCAAATAGAAGCTTAATTTTATTCAGAAAAACAGTAAAAAGAAACGGTGGGGGAAAAATGCCAGCTCTTAGAAAGCTCATGGAAAACTCGCCGAACTTCCCCCGTTCGCAGGGAGGGGGGGGGCGGGAGGTGGTGCCAGGAGCAGGGGCGGGACTGGGATTTACATGCTGCTTTCCCGGGATGCAGCGGGGCTTCCAGCGAGGAGGAACGGATTTTTTCCCCGTATTTAAGGCAGGGTCTTTACAACCGAGGCTTTGATCGCGGTGTCCGCATTAGAGCCGCGAATATCCCGACAACACAGAACAAGGGGCGGTGGTCCGTAAGTAACCATAACTTGCATAGTATGTAATCCTTGGAGATATAAATACCTCTGAGGTGCACACAGTAACTCGGCTGGTCCGAAGGTAGTGGGGTATCTCAATTGATTGTTCACAGTCAGTTACAGATTGATCTCCTCGTTCTCTCTTTCCCCCCTTCCCACTACTGCACTTGACTAGTCTTTTGCACCCCAAGCAGATCCTCCCACAGCAGTCGCTACCAGTCTCTCAGCTTATTACTGAAAGGGAAAGCAGACAAAAAAAAAAAAAAAACCAACAGTGAAAAATTAACTTTTAAAGGTATAAGGGTTTACCCCAGTGTCCCTTACCTCAATATCCAGGCCTCCAGCCAAATTTTTGGGGGTTCAGCTCTCCAGGCGCTGCTTGCAGTCACCAAAGCACCAAACATAACCTGCTAGTTTAGATTAGCTTGGCCACATGGCAATAGCACGGCAGGGTGCTCTGAGCAGAGGTGACCCTGGGAGAAAGAACTTGCAAAAAGCATGACTTGACTGCACCTTGGGCTCCCAGCAGCACTGGGATGGCTGAGTGCAATGCTCACTGGCTAGAATTGCTCCTGCCCCTCTGGAGAGCAGGACACAGAGAGCACGGACAGCAGTTCAGTCACAAAAGCTCCTTGCATTTGTTGTGGCCACTGCCCTGCTTTTAGCCACTACAGCACCTGAAACACCTGCTGGGCTTTGCACCCCTTCCCTTTCCCCTTCCCTTTCCCCTTCCCTTTCCCCTTCCCTTTCCCCTTCCCTTTCCCCTTCCCTTTCCCCT
>JAWWLZ010000082.1:53779368-53791705 GCA_035041345.1 Poliocrania exsul
CCAAAGTAACTCAGTACTGATGTGAATCAGTATCGTGGATCCATATGACAGTCTTCCTCTTCTGAATGGAAACAGTGTCACTACTGCATCAGAAAAGAATAAACCAATGGGACATGCATTAGTTCTTGTTTTGTCCCCATGTCTCTACCTATATTTTCTTCTTGATCCTCCTTGCAAACAAATGCCTTACAAATGGGAGAAGCACATAGGACACTAAAAAAGAAACTTTTAAATATGCCACATACAAGATACTCAACCTCAGTCCAGTTTACAAAGTTATACAATTGTGAAATAATCTGTGAGACAGAATTCTGAAGTCTGCCTTGAGTTTTACTAGCTTTAAAATTGTAGCTTGTGTTTTTTTCGAGTGTAGTAGAAAGAAAAGAGTATTTTTAAAGCAATTGTCACATACTGCAGAAACACTAGTTCCTCCTTCCTGTGAGGGGGACACAAAATTCTGTTATCTCTATGTTAGACAGAGTGACCCAGGTCCCAGGAGAATCTGTACTTTTCCACTAATTAAAAGAAAGGGGCCAGGTGCTCTGTATCTCCTAAGCACGCAGAGCATGCAGTTGCCTGGTAACTTGTTCCGAGCTGCTCTAGGCAGGGGTTGTGGGACCCCACAAGCCCAGAGGCAGATGTCCAGGTCACCACCTGCAGAACCCCCAACCTCCACAAAACCCACCGAACTTCACTTGCTTTCACCATGGCGACGCACGGCGAGGTCCCGTCTGCTGCTGGAAGCTGGGCCCTCTGGGCAAAGGAAGCTCTGGGCAAAGCAGTGGCCAAAGAGTCTGCACTCCTGGTTACAGGGCGCTCCAGTCACTGCCTGGACTGCAAAGTGCCCAGGACTCCGGGGCACTGGCCCCAACTTACAAGGCGGCCCCGGGCCCAAAGGCTCACGGACACTTCTCTCCAACTTGGGGGCACCCAGACCCACTCCCTGCTAATAGGACAATCACCCTGCACAGGCTGCCAGCTGAGGGAGCACAAAGGCTCCTGGACCCGGACCCCAGTTACAGGCAGGTGCACACCCAGGGAGCCACAGAGCTTGGCCTTTCCCCCCACCAACAAGCTACAAGACTCAACTGCCAGGCACTGCAGCTGAAAGCCTAAGGCAGTGAGGACAGGGAGAGCAAACACCCAGCCCCACACGTCCTGGCCCCATGCCTCCCAACAACCAGGGACAGGCATACCCGACTGATTACAGGGGGTCCCTCCAACCACCCACCAAGCACTGGGGACACACAAAGGCCCACTTACAGGGCTGCCCTCCAGGCTTGGCACTCCCAACAATGGCCTCGTGGCCTACAGCCACCAGCACATGGCCCCAGCCCCAAGGACAGGGCGGGCTCATGCTGGCACCTCACCAGCAGCACAGGCAGCCCCACAGCACAGCCACAGACCCAGGTCCTGGCTACAGGCGGGTCACTGAGCAGCTTCGCTCCCTCCTCAGAATCAAAGGGGCAAGGCCAGGTCATGTCTCTGCTTGCCAGTGTAGAGGGCACCCCCACCTGCTGCACAGAGCCCCTCTTTCCCTCCTGGGAAGCCTAAGCTACATTGCTTCCATTTCTGCGGGGAACAAAGGACAAGCTCACTTGCTCACTCACAGCCACAAAGACAAGGGCAGACACACAAAGGGGCAACATCGCAGAAGAGAGAGCAAGCACTGTGCAATCAGGTGTGGGGAGCCATCTCTACTGCTGAGCAGGGGAGCAGAGCCTCAGACCCGCCACAAGGGCCTGGCCACACTCAAAGGCTTCACAGCTGGCCAACAACAAAGGCTGTGACAGACACACCCCAACTACAGGAGGCCACGCTGGCCAGCAGCCGCCAGCAGGCACAGCAGTGCCAGGGGAAAGCCCTGCCCTGCTTACAGGGCGGGCTGGGGGTCGGGAGAACTCTGTTTCCCCCTTGGGTGTGGAGAAGGGGGTTCTCACCCTCCTTAATGGGTTGCCCCTCTCTCGAGGCAGCCAAAGGAGCACCATGGCAAAAGGCCAACGACACCAAAGACCCAGCCCTGCTTACAGGGAGGTTGCCAGCATGAGGAAGCACTGTCTTTACACCCACTGCTGTGCCCCTATGGAACACAGCATGCTTCAAGGAGATCATTAATATTTGTGGTGCATCTTGGAAGTGAAAGAATCAAAGAACAAAGCCCACTGACTTTTTTTTATTATTATTATTTGAAATGTGATTTTCCTATTTTAAAGATTGGCTGGCTTGTCCAATTTGAACATTAAGGGTGATGTTTCAGTAAAATAAAGAGGCAGGAAGAAAAGTAAGGCCACTTACATTTCAATGGATTCATCAGTACAGTATTAAACAGCTCTCTCGATTTGCATCTGCTGCAGCCACGTGCTCTATGGCTGCTCCTTCAGGCTTGATCAAAGGAGCCTGAACAAAGCTCTACCCACCTGTCTATCACTAGGACCTCTGTGAAGATCTGGTTGGGAAGAGCTACTTAATTAAGCTAGTTGAGTTTTACTTGCTATCTTTTAGTCATTTTATCATCTTGAGCCTCTAAAAGACCAAAGTAAACTCAAAATCACAAAAGAACAAACCCCCACACTGAAATACATGACTAAAGTCTACTGTCCAAAGGCATCAGCAAAAGTAACACATGAAATATTTCACATTACAAAATTGTCTTCCTTACTCAAAGCAGTTGTACTACTTTGTAGTGGCCAGTTCCCTCTCCTGAAAGCATTCTGTGGTTTAGAAATCATTGCTAGTGCAGCATCAGGACCTGCTAGAGTTGTGGAGTTTTGGTGGTGGTGTATATTTTTGTTACAGGTCCATAGGTTAAATGCAAGGTATTAGGCTGAATATGGAAAGCAAACAACTGAGAACTTGGGGTCTGATATGTAAAACAATCAGATTAGCTGAGTAAATGGTCCTGTCTAGCCTTGATTTCTCTGACTATTGACTCAAATTGAAATTTGAGTTATTTACTCTTGTTTTTCCCTTTGACCACCTTCTGCTGTATTTTCTTTTACTCTGCTTTTATTATCATTCTGAGCAGCATTTTACCAGGCTGTATTGTAGAACAATTCTCTCCTGTTGTAAGGCAAAACATACTGAATTTCAGGAAGGCCACTGTAACTTAGACAAAGGCAAGGAGGAAGGCATTAATTGAGAGCAGACTGATAAGTGTCAGCTTTCACTGTGAAGAAACAACTGGCTGTTCAAAATCCCAGCATATGGAAATCCATCAGAGAATTGAGTTACTGATGGTGATCAGGGTTTTATTTGCATGATTGGGTTAAATATAGCTTTATCTCCTTTACCTTTCTGTTATCAAGCCACACACACCATGGGATTTGAACAGCATTTTGAAACTGAAACTTCCAGCTTTCTAATGTAAAGATTCATAGTGATTCACAGAGCAGATCTCTTCCTCTCTAGATGCAAAAAATGAAACTAGAGAACAGTCACATCCTTCCAGCCCAAAGCAATCTCACCCAGCCTCTGCAAAGACATGATAATTTAGTTTTCATGGTACATACAGAGCTTGTCCAGACATTTGGGAACGGTGCAGAGGATCAGACTACAGCACAGTGGCTTCACATAAAACCAGCTGCTCATGATACAGAAAATCCAGCACTTACCACAACATCAGCAATTCCTGCAACACCTCACTTCAAGCTGTGCAGCTCCACTAGCTGAAGTCTCAGAAATGACTGACAACTGAGCCAAAATGCTACAGATTCTGCATAATTTCTGAGTCTTTGTCTAAGCCTGCTCATAGAGATCCCTGATCTGCACCACCGAAAAAGGGAGTTGTGCAACTTAAGTACAGCAAACTAAAGCCAAATTGTGTAACAAACACAAGGGTCTACATCAGGTCAACTAAGTCAGTTAGGCACTTGTTTGCACAGGGCTTGACACACCTTTCCCCCACAGCAAGGGCTGAGCACACAGACTGCAACACTCAACCCTCTGACCAGTCCATTACCAGTGCAGGCTGTGAGCAAAAAGCCTTTTGGAGCATGGACAGCTTGCAGTGGCTTTTCTTGCCTACCAGAAAAGAAAGGACACCAGTCTGACTGCTACAGTTGTTACTACTTTCTGAGAAGCCTTTAACCTGTATAATTTATTCACTGTCTATGTTTCAGAAGCCCATTTCCTCACACATAGCCTCACATGCAGGAGGACAAACTTTGTGGAGTAGTCTCCATCCCTGTAGTGCCTTGCTTGCTTGCTGCCAGCAAAATCTTGGACCGTACACAGGCATCCTCATAAGCAGCAGTTTTGAAGTATAGAATTGATTAGAGTAGAACCCAGGTCATAATCTTTATTGCAAACTGTCTACTGTTAACAATTCTCTTCCAGTACCAAAAAAGCTAGCACATAATGCAATTATCAAGATCCCAGGCCACTATTTAGTGTCCCATAGTACAGACAAACTATTCCCAAGGAGCACCAGCTCTGCTACAGTTGCTGCTTAACTTAGTTTTGACCCTTCAGGGAAAGGAAGTGATCCTAAAGTCTCAAGTCTTACTACTGATGTATTAGTTTACAGAAATCATTTTTTTTTTCCAGAGGATGCATATGTGGTAGATATTTGTATCAGGCTCCCTTGAGCCTACCCCAAAACTGTTATTACTACATAAATCAGCCCTGTGCTGAAGCATAAACTGCAGGATTTCTTCTACCTGGAACCATAATCAGAAATTATGCCATATGCTCATGCAGCCATGGCTAAGAGCAACTGAGAGGAACCCTCTTAGTCTTCTGCACTGTGCGTGTTTTTATTTTTTTTTCTCCTATAAGAAGGAAACCCCAAGGCTAATCAGTAGCATTTAGGAAGTTTAGAAAAGCATCCTAATGTACCAGGAAGGGAAAAGCAGAGGTGCATAATGCATTTAACAAATTCCAAAGGATGGTATAATCTGTTCTCCTTAGAAGGCATCAATCATATCAATAGCACTTTCTCTACAGAGGTAACAGACCTTACAATGCAGCCATCCCAGTGAGCTTCACAGGAAGTTCATGTGATAGTGCACACAGCAAAGGGTAGGATAGTGGAACTAAGGAAAGCAGTTTGCTCTCCAGTATGATTCTGCCCAAAGCTGAGAGGCAACAGTACCCTCATCTTGGTGGGAAGTGATAAATATGTTTATTATAATATGCAGATGCCAAGGTGTGTGGCAAAGCCAGGGACTCACAGGAGATGTGCCAGGCCAGGTGACACTAGTCTAAGCATGGAACAAATCCTCACATCCTATTCTGTTATACCTAAACCCAAAACCTACTTGGGATAACACTGCTTGTTCTTGCACCTCACAGCTACTCAAGAAACTGTAAGCAATACTGCAGCTAGTGTATTCCTCTTCCTTATTCAGCTCTGACTTAAGCCCTGCTCCAGTTTTGAAGTAACTGTGTATGTACCAGGCTGCTTTCACCTGTGGAGACAAGAGAGGTGTCAGGAGCCCTGAGCGAGCACACCTTGGACACTCCCCTGTTATTGCCACAAGGGCTCCCAGCAGGCAGGAGGTTGGTTTCAACCCAGAGTAGTGTCAGCTCCTGCTTGGGAGGAAGACATCAACAGAGAGAGTACAGCACTGGCAATGACAAGGTTTATAATTTACCACCTATAAGAAGAGAAGCAAGAAACTGTTATGCTCAACTTTAACACTTACTGTCCCCAAAAGAATGGAGCTTCAGCCCTGACTGTAGTCCTCACCACCAATAAGAGACTTTTCACCTTCCCTTCTACATGTTCCACATTTATGCATAGCCTCCCATTGGTTAAACAGCATCTATTTTGGAATAAAACCTGAGAGTCTGCAACCAACTAACTAACAAGCAGGAACAGTTTAGTTCCCAGCAGAATTATGTGAGGTATTTGCTTAGGGATAGAATCTGAACTTTTTTACAAACCCATTTGAAAAGTCTGTTCCTACTTCTTTGAAAAACTGTGTTGATATCATGGGCAGACAGGACAGAACTTGCTACTTGGCCTATATGTACACTTTCTAAAGCTGAAAACAGACATCTCTGGTGCTCAGCTAAGACTGATCTCACTCCTGTTGCCTGCACATTTATCACAGATTATGGCCTTTGAAGACTCTACAGAAATGGCAATTGATGGGAAGACAATGCACTTGGTATGGCTCTTGTAGGTGAAATACTGCCTAAGCCTAACAGACATCTGTACATTTAATTACAGCAGAGAAAAAACCCCTCTAATGTGGAAAGAGGAGATGGACAATGCCAGGGCCTGAAGTGAATTATTACACTGCTTTAACACTTAGTTGCTTAGCACTTCTCAGCTTTTGCTGATAAACAACAGGAGCTGAATAGCACTCAGGCACATCCCAGCACTCTCTGGAGATTTGATACTGTCCCCCTAATTCATATCCTGCTGGTGAGCTTTGTTCACTGCTTCAGCTAAACCATTAAGAGAAAGCCTTCATGCAGTCCCGTACAACTCTACAAGAATAATACAACAGTCATGCTTTGCTGGGTGGGTTGGGAACAGACAGTGGGGAACAGTCCCCTGTTGAGGCAGCAGGGAAGCAGATACCTTCAACAGGGATGCAAAGTGCAGGAGAAAAAGATGAGGACTACATACTCCCTCCCAGGCCCTTTTGGGTGCTTGGACTATACCTCAACAGCCACCTCCTGGACATGGTTTTATCCTTGCTACACAAGATTGCATCTCCCCAGAATCAAAAAGACATTGGGTCATGGTTTTAGACCTCTGAAAGTTAAGAGTTAATGCAACAAGCAACTACTGAAGGAAGACTGATAATACTTTGCAAGGCAGAAAGCAGTGCTGCTAGGAATGGAATACGTATCCAGACTGCTCCAGAGACTCTCAAGTTGCACACTCTGCAGCAACACAGCTCTGGGAAGAGGCAGACAGTGCTTGTAGAGCATGTAAGTCTGACCTCAACACAGCCCATGAATTTGTGGACATACCAAAAGTGGGACATTCAAGATAAAAATCCAATTTTAAATGAATATACTGCGAAGGGGAGCAAAGGGAAGATGTGATCATCCTCTGTACCTGCAGTACCTGCTACAGGAACAGAGGCCATCAGAAAGTCTCAGTCTGCTTCCCCAAAGAAGAATCACTATCAAACTTCCCTCACTGCAAAAGGAAAGGGACAGTAACACACAGGTCTGATACCAGAACACAAGCATTTCCACTGACTAGATGGTGTTTCTGCCACATTCCAATTACTCCTGAACATATTTAGGAAGACTAAGATAAAAATGTGTCAATATGGACTAGTAAAGTGAGGTAAATTAGAAAAACTTGCAACTTTAGTATCACCCTCTCTACAGAGAGGCACAAACATTTTCTTACCAGGTCCCTGTCTTATCTCAATGGGACCAAATAATTAATCCACACTTTAGAAAACCTTCATTCTCATCCTCAGCAATGAATACAATGATATAGTCAAAAGAACAGGTATACAGAAACATAACAGAAAGGACTGGCTGAAAACACTGTTCACCCCAGTAAACATAACAACAAATAAGACAGAGAAACACGTTTGGCTGAGGGAACTGCTTCCCTCTTTTTGGTAGTATCTTTTAACTTAAGAACAGCTGCATTTGAGTCAAAGAATAAAGCTCAAGATAGTCACAAAAAATAAAGGATGTATTTTTCTCCAAAGATCAAAACCATAAGTAAGACAAGACATTCATATTAGAGTATTAAGTTCAGTGTTCAGAAAAAACCTCTTCTGCCATATATAAAAAAAAAGATACTGCAATTGTTTTACTGCTCAAGAATCTCCTTGCTCAAACTGCTTAACTCTTCTGTCACGAAGTTTTGTCAGTAACTTGATTTTAACTACAACGTACAAACAATTTTCCTTTACCACCCTCATCTCATCTAAAGCTCTTCTTTTGTTCTGGAAAGTTTTGTTGCATGCTCCTCTATAAATTTGCTCAAATGCTCTAAATCTCTGTCCCCGCCTTCAAATTTAATAGGGTTGTTCTTCTTGTCCCTCGGAGCAAAGTAGATGGTGGGGAATCCCTCTACTTTGTAGTGGTCGTTGGTCACATCATTAGCAGTAGCATCCATCTTGGCTATAATTAAGTTTTTCTCATTCTTGTACTTTTTGCCTAGCTCAGTATACACCGGTTCTAGTTTCTTGCAGTGTCCACACCATGGGGCGTAGAACTCTATGAGAACATCATTCTTTGGATCCATTACTATGGTATCAAAAGTTTTACCCACTACAACTTTCACAGGCCCTTTGTTATTTTTTGGCACTGGCTGGGACTTCACAATTGGCTTCAGTTTTCCTAGAAGGAAGCAAAACACACAGCACTGTTAGGATATGTTAAGAGCAGCCCTTATGATCTCCCCTAAGAAAAGGCAGAAGTACATCCTCCTGCCAGGGGGAAATAAAAAAGAAATCACTTTACCAGCAAATTAACTTGCCCCTGCTTCAAATACAGGCTGGTTTGCTGGTGACCTTTTAGCCAAATAACCTCATGAAACACAGGCAACAATGTGTTTTGCAGTTCATAGAACCTTTCTCCATCTTTTTATGGCTGTCCATCCACAAGGTATTAACTAGTGATTTATTACAGAATTCACAAATATGAATGATCAGCTCACAGGAACATTTCAAAGCCACAGGAACATTTTAGGCTTGCCAAGTATGCTCAGTTTTAGAATATAGCTAAAAGTTACAGTACAGTGCAAGCAACAAAGTTAATGAACCAATGTTTAAAAACAAAAGGCAAACATCCTAAAGCTTTAATTCACAGAACCCTGCAAGGTTGCACATATGACTTTATTTCAGCTACTGCCTCAGGAAAAGCTCTTGGAAGGGTAAACAGAACAATAGGTTAGAGAACCCTATTTTAGAAACTGTACCTTTTTTGAATGCCAGCACAAACTGCCTGAGTACATCAGAGTCAAACTCTTCCGGCTCCATGGCATATTTCTTGCCCCCTTCATCCAGAATGGCAACATTGACATCCTCTCCACTCTCAAGCAGGCCCAAATCTTTTATTTCAGAAGAATAATCTTCCTCATCAGAAACAGCAAACACGTATTCAGGGAAGTCCTTGGCCACTTCCAGGACTTTGCCTCTCCAGTACTGGGTAGCTGAAAAACCAGAACATGAAAGGATTTGCAATTTCTAGTTACCCACAGCTTACTCCCTCTCAAAACGGGAGGAATGGTAATTACAACAAACTTACCAACACGGTAGTCAAAACTAAAGTCCACAGAGTAATAGACAACCACTAGAGGGCGCTTAGCATATCTCTTGGCATCATTGGAAGGCTTGCGATGACCAACTAGAGGCAGAGCATGTTTTAGCACGTGCTCTTTAATCTCTGACCCATCTGTAGTATCCTGTTTAAAAAAATTGAGAAGAAAGTTCAGACAAACAGATTTAAGAGGCATTTCTGTTACATGCTACTGAAAACAAATATTGATGCATGCAAGAATGAAAGAGAGGGGCATGTTATAAACAGCACTGTCACCATACTCTTCAATTCCATCTGGATTAATTTCATAATTTCTTGACCAAAGCAATACAGTTTCAGTGGACAAACAGGTTGCCACAAATATCTAGTGGGAATACAGCCAACAGAAAGATGCCAACTGATCACAAATACAAGAAAGAGAGAACCTTCAATCCACAAACAAACTTTCTATCTTTGTATCAGCTACTCACTTTAAGATTCAGAACGTGCATCTTGGGCTCATGCTTTGACTGAAATTTTTCTGGCTGCATAACCACCAGTTTTCCTGGAGATGCTTTCAGTAGTTTTGCAATCTCGTTGCTGAAGGTGTGATGAAATTTATAATCTTCTCTCAAACTGTTAGCTGAAAAATTAAGGTGAGGGTGAAGGAAGAGTCAGCAAGTGGACTGACAGCCTCCAACTGAATCTTGAAACTGCAACTGCAAGGAAACTCTCTCCCTGTTCTCAAAGGGATGCAGAACAACCCAGTCTTGGACAAAGCTCTCATCCAGGGGTGAAAAGCATGGGAATATACATATAATTCCAGTGGCACTGTTTGAATGCTATTCAACAAGCCATCTACTTGCTGAAATATTCTACATACTCAAAAACCTTGAAGATCTTCCAAAACATACAGCAAAACAGCTTTCTGTTTATCAGTCTCACACCTCTTGGCTTCCCCCCAAACAGGTCAACTAGCCAAACTATTTGCTTGGGGGCAGCCTGGGAAACAGCTCTGTAGCTTTCCATGTTGTAGCAACCAAATTAGCTCTTAATCCAACTAAAAATGACAGCAGCCCCAGAAGCAGACATAGACAGGTTGCCAGAATAGTCTAGCGAAACATCCAGAGGTGGATGATGATTCTCTCTCCAGGTCACCTGTCCCAAACGAGTTTGGCAAAGCTCAGCCTCTGGAACTGTCAGATATGAAAGAAGCAGTAAGAGACAAGATATCCAGCCTTTAAGCCAGGAAGCTGTGATTTGTTCCTCAGGCAGGAATTTTCCCTCCTCTCTCATTTGTATGTTTTTAGGGACACAATATCAGAAGGAAGTATCTTCTGTGACTGGCTGATACTTTAGATACAGCCCCAAAATCTGGTGTTAGGGGTTTTTTTTCAGTACAAGTAGAAGATCATGCTTCCACTGACTTCTTCTTATTCCTCTCCAACCTCCCCTACTAAACTAAGAGCAGAAATAAATGACTTCTCCATGCCCAAACTCCTAGGCAGAACCTCAACAAAATATAATCCATTAGTAATTTAAAAAATTCTGTACCTGCTTCCTGATAGAGCTGATAGGCTTTGTCATTCTCTCCACTAAAGACACCAATGATGATGACATCATCCCCATCCTTCAGAAATTCCTGTACCTGCTTGGAGGCCTGAATCTGTTTGGATGGAGGACCAGCCTGTTCAATCATGTAGTCAACAATACCTGTGAGACAACCCCCCCAAAAAAAGTTGCTTAGAACATTTATTGAGTTGGAAGGTTCAGGCATTCCATCTACAACATTGTTTAATACCACATTTCCCATGGACACAACATGACACTGTGGACAGCCCTCCCACAGTAACTTAAAAACCAAATAAGCAAGACCTCAGTCTAAGTTTTCAAACCTGCAGTTCTGAATATTCTCCTTCATGTTGGTTTCAGAAAAGGTCACCAAGGTTGAAATTCATGGATATTGGCTGTTCATGCAAATAACTCTCCCTTCTGAAATTACAGACCCCTTACTGCCTCCTTAACCTGCTATGAGCTAAAGCTCTACTAGGATAGCCTTAAGTCTTGCCTTTTATTTAAACTTCATATTGAGTATTTTGCCAGCCATTATGGTGCATTCCAGTACATTTCAAGGCTGCTCATTTACTCATATTGCCACTGCTTAACCATGTGTATTTAACATACTTTACATTAAAAGTAGCTGATAGTACCACCATAAGATGTCATAAAGTTGACAGACAAATTTAAATTGCTGGCCTATGAAGAGCAAATATTTCAGACTTCCCCATCTAGTATTCCTATGAGGTTAACAAGTCTGCATATCCTACAGAAGTGTCAAAATATTTGTGGTCAACCCCTCAAAAAATAAGAAAAGCAGAAGCTGCAGTACCGTATTTTTCCCGTGGACCGCTGTAGTCGTAGGGTTTGCCCTTGCGGAAGATTTTGAGCGTTGGGTATCCAGTAACATCAAATCTCTTTGCAAGCTCAGTCTCAGCAGTGGCATCGACTTTAGCCAGGGGAATAGGAGGGGTGCGCTGGCTGAGCTCCTTGGCAGCCTTCTCGTACTCTGGAGCAAGCCTTTTGCAGTGCCCACACCTAGGGAGGGAGAGCAGAGGGCAGTTCTCACAAGCCATGAAGTCTGCCAGGTACCTCCTACCTCTGAAGTGGAAGAGTTAAACCTTCCAGAATGCAGAGAGTAGAAATGGGATTACTGAATCTACAGAAGACACTTCAGCCTAAGAAGATGTGTCTCTCCCACCTGAGGCTGGCCTCTATGCTTGGCCTCACACTACTGTAGGTAGCTTCATTTCCAGAGACCATTAAACTAAGGACCAGCTATCTCTGCAGTATCACAACATGGTCCCAAAATAGTAAATAAGAAGAATCTTCAGTGAAGTTTTGGACACCCCACCTTGTTGAGACATAGATTCAATCCAGTCTTCAAGTGATTTGCAACACGATCCTAGGTCCAAATTAAAATTAAGGTACACCAGACCTATGTATGTCTGCACAAGGTAGACATATATAAAGGGGCATAACAACAGAAAACAGGTTCCCCAAGCACAGGTGACTGCCTTCTTGCTTACCATGGAGCATAGAACTCCACCAGGATTATGTCAGCACCATTCACAACATCGTCAAAATTATCCTGGGTCAATACCAGAGT
>JAWWLZ010000082.1:53791805-53846026 GCA_035041345.1 Poliocrania exsul
GGAGCATAGAACTCCACCAGGATTATGTCAGCACCATTCACAACATCGTCAAAATTATCCTGGGTCAATACCAGAGTAGCCTCGGGTGGAGGGGTCCAATTGGGGTCAGAAACCTCCTTGACTTTGGCCACAATTGCTGAAACACAGTTCAATAACCCCATTAGCAAGTGTGCATTATCACAGCAGCAGCATGTCAAAAGCAAGAGAAGATACCAAGAATTTAAAATTAGAGTTGCAAACATGGTCTTGGACCAAGGCTTAAACATCAAGCTTACATGCAAACACTTTCTAAATCAATCTCCTTTTTATGGTTTGTTGGTATTGCCAAGGTGGTCTTCTCTTCACTACATATTGCATCTTAAGCAGAGCACAAATCTGTACTTTGCAGCACTGGGGCACATGAATTCCATCTCAAAACAGACAGGAAAGGCAGTTTTTCCCCTCTGACTGAAGTTGGGCACATTAATTAAGTGAAAACCAAGAGGGTTTATAACCATCAATATGAAGGTCAGATGTTTATTGGCTGATCCTTCAGCAGGCATGAGACTGCCTCCTCTTTTAGTCAAGTCATATTTCCAGCAATCTCCTGTCAGTAACAGCATTACCCACTACATGAAAAATTGCCCTCTAGCATGCAGCCAGTTAAGAAAACTGGGAGAATTTCAGCCTTCATAGTGTTATTCTGCTTAAGACAACATGCCTTGAGATCGAAGTCCTTCAAAATAGTCACATATTAAGAAGGAAGATCATTAATTACTTTGCTTTCTTAAAGAGACCTGCAAAGGTCTGGTGCTTACCATCCTCTGTCCGAGCACCATCATAGTCAACAGGCTGCCCTTTTTTCAGGATTTTGATGGTTGGGTATCCACTGACATCAAAACGACTTGCCAGTGAAGTGGCTGCAGTAGCATCTACTTTGGCAACAGGAATAGGAGGGTCATTTTCCTTCAGAGTTTTGGCTATCTTTTCATACTCTGGAGCAAACTGTTTGCAATGCCCACACCTGTCAGAGGAAGACACAAGCAGATACATAAATGCATGACAGACATGGAGAGGTATTTTGCTGCTCTGCATTTCCAGGATGCCTTCTGACAGATGTTCACATCATCAACACAGAAATGTTTGTCTTGCTATGTGTTCAAATCATGGAGAGACAGAGAATAACTGTAGCTAATGTGCTGTTAATTCAAATCCCAACTTCTTTTTTTTTTCTAATTTTCATTCAACATAGAATGTATTTCAATGTGCTTTATAAAGCCATTGTAAAAAAATTCCCTAACTGCTTTTACAACAGAATTTTAAACCTTGTACTGTGCTCCTCCTTCCTTCCCATCCCCACAAATACAGTTTCAATTCAGCTTCTTCTCCCTAACACAGATTCATCTTCTCTACCTAGCCCCCTAAACTGAACTAAAGAGAAAAATTAAGCAGTAGTTAAGTTGGCCTAATGAAATCTCACACCCATCACGGTATTGCAGCTCCTGCTCCCTCTCTGGCCACACCAGAACACTCTGGGTAGAACAGAGGCTCCTGCTGCAAAAGCTAGCATGACAGAGAATACCAGCATAAGAAAAGCTAAATATAGCATGACAAGCTGAAGATGAGACCAAGAAAATGTAGGGAAAAAAAATAGGAAAAAAGAGGAAGTGTGTGGCTGATAGCCTGTGCCTCTCAACTGGTAGGAGTGGGGGAGTAAAGAAAGAAGAGGTGTTTAGTCTATGATGACACACATCCTTCTGCTCAGATAAATTAAGCTTCATGTTTAGTTTTCATGTAGGCAAACTACAAATGCAGGATTAGTACCTACAGCTGAGCAGGGATGGGATTCTCTGCAACAAGAATGGCACTAGTTAAAATGTAACTCCACCTCAAGCTAGATCATATTCCTCCCTCTATTCAAAAAGCAGAAAGGACCAAGGGATAAGTCATCTTTGTAGGACTAAGCCATTAAGAAAAAGAGGTTCTGTCTGCAACACTAATTCAGCAGCTGGGCTAAAAATACACTCTACTCTTGTTTTCCTCCAGTAACCATCCCTATTATTTTCTTCCATTAGAATGCAAGAAAAGGCATGTTCTGGCCTAAATTCTTTGTCTCAGTTGTATGCAGGTAAGTTCATTGTAGCTTCTCTGAGCAGATGAGTGGTACTGTGTACCCTGGGATGACATCAGAAGTTAGGCAGATGTATGAGGCACTGCTTAAACTGGTAATACAAACAATGTTCCTAATCACACCACACCCTTCTGGCAAGGACAGAAAAGTGAATTTGAAAAGGAAAACCTTCTAGCAATTCCCCTACTACTGAAATCTCCCTCCTTTCTCCATCTAGAGGAGCAAGTGCACAAGTTCTCAGTGGTCCAGCACAAGGATGAAAGCAGGCTGTGAGACCACACAGACTTTCCCAGGGTGCACTGGGACCATTTCTGTTCCCTGACAGGCAGGGAGAGAACCAGGGCTGTGCTTCCCATGGCATGGGATGGCTCAGCATGACCCACATGTGTGGAGAAGGAGCAGGCTGTTGGCTATTGCATAGTACAGGGGCAGGGAATGGGTTGTGAACCCACCATGGTGCATAGAACTCCAGCAGCACAGTGTCCTTGTCTGCAGTAAAGGTGTCAAAGTTCACATCATTCAAGACTAATACACCATTTTCTTCTTTAACTACAGAATCGTCGTCATCTTCGTCATCTTCTTCATCATCATCATCATCACTGTCATCATCAGCTTCTTTTGTAACAGATTCTGGAAAAGTAGAAATGCAACACAGGTTAGATTGTGTCAAGCTTAACACTGAAGTAACAGTACCAGGTTAAAGATGGACTGAGGACCTTCTGTGGTTAAAAAAGAAAATGGTTACATTGTGGTTAAAAATGCACACAGGTTGGTTTCTTCTCCACCTACAGTGACAGTGTCTCAGTCTGCAAAGAGTTTGTCCACACTACACTACACAAGAATATCAGTATTTCAGTAAAGTGCCAACTTCTATTTCTACTTCCAGGGCAAACTAACAAAATGGACACAACAAGAACTAATACATACAGATCTACATAACAGTTGCCACCAAGGTACTTGGTGAAATGCAGGAGGTGAGACGTGTTGCTGGGCAAGAAGGGCACACAGATGACACCTGAATTCAAACAGAAGCCCTTCATCATGCAGCAGAACAGCTTTCCTTCAAGCTTAGCAGCTTATGGATGGAAAAATTAGGTGTCTAAGACAAAAAGGCAGATGTTATCTGTCCCCAGTGCTTTCCTTGTACCCTTACTCACTAGATCTGTAACACCACAACTGCCATGGGTGCCTGCCTGAAGGTATAATAAGCAGACATGCTAGCTAGAAACCCAAATGTTACAATTCTGCTACTATCAACGTGGTTTGGAGGCAGCACTTGAAAATTATGCTTCCTTCCTGACTGCTCCATCCCACCTCTCTCACTCAATATAGCTTGCTTCCAATTACAGTGATGCTTCAGGTCTGCAATTCATGGAGGAGTCTTTCCACTCACAGGAGCAGCAAACACTCTGCTCTGGATCAGCACCAGCTGCAGGGAGCATAAAATCAAGTAAGTGACTGTTGCAGGAGCTCCATGAACACCCACTCCTACACACCTGGCAGATGTAAGGTACTCTTCTAAAAAAGAAAAAGGGAGTGAAAGCTTCTTTCAAACAACTTTTGGGGAAAACCTTTGATTTAAGGAGACCAAAACCAGTGGTTCAGAACAGGCCTTTCAAGAAGAAAGCAGGCTTGTTCAATTCCAGGAGCAAAATTAGCATGTGAAAGCTGAAGCCAGGACATTTCAACTGGTTCATTCTTTGTTAGCTTGGAATTTGAGATGGTTTCTTTAATATTCGACCTTTCATATATTCCTTTAAACTTTTTTAGGTTTTTTTTTTTTTAAACTTCCATCTTTCAAGGCAACCAGATCTTCCTGAAGGCATTTAAGGAATTTCAGTTACAGAAAAAGTAATGATAATAACTCATTTCAAATGCAAACAGTAAAACAACAAAGCCAAAACCCTTTTGACCACTGGGAGTCCCAGGAGTAGAAGGGAGGGGGGGGGGGGGGGGGGAAAAAAAAAAACCTGGTTAAGGTTTTTTGTTTAAAACTCTTTTCTATTTAACTCTAACTGGATTTTGACTAAGATGACAGGAGTTACTGCAGCAGTATTCTGAAAATACTCTGATTTCACCTGGAATTTGAAAGTTAAGAACTATAAACAGGTATGAAAATGGGAACAAATCCCACTTTTTTTCAGACAGACAGCAGACCACAGGAACAATCTCACCACAGATAAAATTATGCCATTAAAGTGCAATAGCTATTTTTATGTTAGAAGAAATAAGTCTAAATGCTCTTAGTACAAGCTCTTGGAGAAAGTATGTTCATTTTAATTAGAAGTCAACTTTATGTACCACCAAAATATTAAAGCTTCTGATGAGGGGAGAGATCACAGGAGATCAGTTCTCACACAACAGTAGTCACATGGATTAGGTTTCTTTGACAACTATTACTGTTTCATCTGATCTCTGAAGCAGCTAAAAGCACTACTTGCCAGCAGACAATGCCTTCTGTGTTGCAGCACTTGCTCACCTTTGAGGGAAGCCACGTACCTGCAGGACTGCCCTGCTGAAACAGCTGGTTTTCAGCAGGTAAAACCCTGCCTTACACAGGAGCCCAGAAGTTTGGGGGCTGTTTCACCACAGGCTGCTCCTGGTTGGTCTGTGCCTGAACTTCCTGCAAGTTGTGCAATGCCGTTGCTTTTCCACACAAATTGCTTCAGACTTGACACAAAGGAATTTGAGCAAAACTAGCTGGCCAATTCTGCTCATGCATCTCAAACTAACCACCAGGTTATGACCCTCACGCCTGTTTACTATGCTACCTTCCCCCAACAGAGCCAAGGACCAGTGCAGCCACTGTGGCACAGGCTCGTGGTTTAGAAAACCAAGAACAAAAGCACCCCCTGCAAAAACACCCTGCACAGGTGGGAAATGTAACCATCACATCCAACATCCATCTCTGAAATCATTCTGTATCTTTCCCTGCAAGGGGCTGTACAAGGTGCCAACATAAAACTTCCCTGACAGTGACACATTGCTATGGGCATTGTACACACCCACTTCCTCCTCCTTGGAGAGGGAGGCAAGACAACAGCACTGCAACAGCAGGACTCCACCTTTTACCAAGTGGGAGGAGGGCATGCATTAAAGAAAAAAAAAAGTTAACCACACCTAGAAATTGGTCCTTAAGAATGTAAGCTCTGTCACAGCTACCTCTAACACCTCACTTAGTGTTGGGACTCAAAGACCTGCTTCGGGGACTTTCAGGGAAAAGGAAGTGGGATTACTTTTCATTAAGAACAAGAAACCTTCCTCTGCATTAATGATTTACAATTTAAAGAGAACAGATGCAGAGTGAGTCTAACTGTGACACCTGAAAGGCAGAAGTGGCTAATAAATACTTGCATAAGACAGCTCATGAAAATAAAAAAGCTGCCCCCAAACTGAAGTGTCTTTGTTTCTCAAAGCTCCTTGCAAAGCAGGTGCTCAAACGAACAAGTGGCAGCTGTGGCTAAAACCTGCCCTCCAGTAAAATATGGATCACTCCCTTTTACTCCAAAAAATCCTTTCCACAGGTTTCAACACATTACTCCACAAGTCAAAAAACAGCATCAAATGGTACTATTTTAAGACTTGCAGTACATGATGCTGGCTAGCAGGCCTTCAAGATGACAGCAACTCCAAGTGAAATTAATTCTTGCAGTAACTTCACTGAGCACTCAGCATTATCAGAAATCTGACCTAGTAACCTTTTTTGAAGTAGAGTAAATCCTGTACAAAAAAGCTGCACCCAAACATCAACAACTTCAGGATTCTGCCTGAAAGTTTCCTTCCAAGGAACGCAGTTCCAGGATTGGATGAGCTCAGTATTCAGAAACCCAGAAGTCAACACTCATAATCTTTTCCTAAGGCATTCAAAAGAATTTCAACAAAATCAGTCCTCCTGAAGCTTTTCTGTAGTGGATCCTCTACATGATCCTTCCTTTTTCTTCATCAGGATGCTAAGGGTGTAACAGTCACAATCCAGGCTAACCTTACTTTGAGCATATCTGCCTCACTGCCCTGGCTGAGCTTCACTTCCCAAACCAGGCAGTGCAACGAGCCAGATTTAATCTGAACTTTTCATCTCCCAAAGATTCAATGTACACAGGATTACTTGCTTGTTGCAAAGTAAACTTATGCCACTTCCTACACATCTGCATTCATTCCAAGGGCAAAAATGGAACTATGTGGATTTTTAATGCAAAGGTTTCGTAAAGCCTATTCATGATCTATACACAATTTCTAGATACAGAGGAAAACGAGTCAGGTTGCACAATGGATTAGTGCTCAGCTTCCACACAGCAGGAAAGGCTTCCATCACCATGTACCTTTGCTTCAGAGAACTCAGAAAATGAGAAGAACGGCACACCTGGGCAATAGTGATGAAAGCCTGGCCCACAGGAAGCTGAGGTTCCTGCTGTCAGCCACAGGTAACATCACAGGTGTTACTCCATCCTTAGAAGGGAGTAGGGGAAGTCAGTACTAGGCTTTGTCACATGCTACAAAGCAACAATAATCAAGTGTTATAGCTAAAGGCAGAGAAAGAGACATAATACTTGTATTTCAGTTTACAACTGGAAAAAAAAGGGCTTCCCAGGAAGATTCTGTATCTCCATCTCCTTACTGAAGAGGTCATACCCTTTAACACAAGTCTCTTGATCCTCATCCTACAGATCATACAGTTACACTTACAGGGTAACTGATTTAAAAGCACTTCTTCGAGCTTTAGCGCCTGTTCAATGCGCAGGAATTTGCAGGACACGAGTTCAGAAGGTCATCCCTAATCCAGTCTCCCTGAACGCCCTCTAATACTTAACATACAGGAAATAAGAAAGATGCAGGATTTACCAAAATCCACATGAAAGAAACTTAAAACTAAAAAAAGGAAACCTTCAAACGCCTGCCTCCTACCTACAGGCATGTACTAAACTGAGTAAGCTTGAGCAGCTTTGTTTCAGCTCATTTTGGGAGAAGAGACAGGGGTCAGTGAAATTCAAAGGCAACGGGAAGAAACGCCAAGAAACGGGCAATGCTGGGCCTTCTTTCTGTGAGAAAAAACCCCAAACAAATAGTTTGAAACACGAAGAACACACAGATCCCCTGAACAACGGGATAAGGAAAAGAGTGCTCAGTAGCACAGAAGGTTAAGGGTTGGACGAGAACTTAAAGATCATCCAATTTTAACTCCCCTGCCATGGGCAGGGACACCTTCCACTAGACCAGGCTGGATACTCGAACAATGCAAGGGTTGGGGCATCCACGACCTCCCTGGGCAACATCTTCCAGTGTCGAACCACCCTCTCCCAACACCTAACCTGAATTTCTCCTCTTTCAATTGGTACCCATTAACTCCTTGTCCTACCACTACAGCCCTGGCAAAAAATCCCTCTCTGGATAATGAAATCGCAGTGAATCGGAATAACGACTCGCAATGATGAAACTATAAATCTACTGGCGATTTAAAAGGCAGGACTTCCCAACATGGCTAATCACTGCTGAGCCGCACACCCCGCGCTCGGAGGGGCCGCCCCTCCCACGGGCCGCTGGGACCGGCGGCTCGCCCAGCCCTCAGCGGCTGCACGTGTGAGCCCAGCTCCTGGAGGAGCACCCCGGTCCCAGCGGCGCCAGCCATGCCGGGCTGCCCGCAGTGGGACCGGAATGGGCCGCGGGCCCGGCCCTGCCCGCGCTCACCTCCGTCGCCGTTCTCCTCCTCCTCCTGGGCCGCCGCGTCCCGCGCCAGGAGGGCGATCTGTGCCAGCCCGAGCAGCAGCAGCAGCACCCACAGCCTGCGCACCCGCATCCTGATCCTGATCCTGATCCTGATCCCGATCCTGCTCCTGCTCCCGATCTCGGACCCGCTCCCGATCCCGGACCCGCCGCCGCTCCCGGCCCTGCTCCCTGCGGGCGCGCCCCGCCCCGCCCCCCGCCGCGCGCGCTGATTGGCTGCCGCCCCGCCACGCGCGCCGCGCGCCCGCCAATCGCCGATCGGCACGAGGGGCTCCGGCGCGCGGGTTCCGCGGGACTCGCAGGGGCACCCCCGGGGAAACCCCCCCGCCAGTGGCGGGACGGGACCAGGCGGGACGGGATACGGGCGCGAGAGACCGGAGCGGCGGCGAAAAAGCGGCGGCAGCGCCGCTCCTTAGACCCAGCGGGTAGCCCTGAGCTGCCGCCCCGCCATTGGCCGCCCCCAGGTGCCGCCCGGCCATTGGCCGCCCGGAGCTGCCGCCAACCGCGCGCCGCCACGCGAGAGGTGGGAGGGGGGGCGCGCCGGCCTCGCCCCCGAGCGCGAGCAGCCACATCGCCCTCCGCGATTGGCGGGCGAGGGCGGGGGGGCGGAGCCGGAGGGCAGCAGCAGCCTATGAGAGCGCGCCGCGTGCGGCGGGGCGGGGCCTGCCCAGCGTTTGTAGCCGCGGGGCGGGGCCGGGTCGCACCGAGGACAGCGGTGGGGTTTCCTGAGTAATTGGAGTTCTTAAATACCCAAAGTACGATTTCAGTAACTTATTGCCGTTTTCAGCTGTGATGGCGCTGTCGCCGCAGGGGTCCGGCGTAGCGACCCCGTCGGTAGCGCCGTGGCCGCACGGGGAGTTGTCACAGAGTGGTTTCTGGCCGAATACTTTGTCTGGTGGGCATCTAACAACAAAGTGCTGAAAAATGGGCTTTAGGTGCCCGAATTGCCTGTCTGGCCCCATGCTTGGGCAAATCACAGCTGCTCACTGGCTCATGGAGCAATTGTTCTGTATTTTACAAAACCTCTGGCCCTCCAATGCGTAGTTTGTAAACATAAAGCTCTGCGAAGTTCACTGTACTGCAGTTACACTGTAAAGGAGTAGCAGTAGCTTGTGATAAGCAACTATCTTCAGGAGTGTCAAAGTGCAAGCTCAAAATGTGAATCCCACAATTTTAGGGGACTGAGAAGGCATTGTGTTGCTCTGAAAGAATATTGATGCATCTGGGTTGCCACTTGGCATCTGTACATGGTCTGTAGGTTGGAAAAATGCATCAAAGACCTCCTGTGTTCTACATTGCGTGGGACTCGGTGCCTTTCCTCAACTCAGCTACCAAACAAGTTATTATGAAATACAGTGGCTGATACAGTTTTTCAACTTAGCTGTCATACCCCTAGAACTGAGTGAGACCTGATCTGAACAAAGTTAGGGCTGTCTAGATCCTGTCAAGATTGTGATCTTGATCCTGCCTGGTTTTGGTATCCATATAAATATTAGTTTGGTTAACATAAATACTCAGTAATTTGATGATAGGACATAACCAGACTAGACACTCAATGTTCTGAACGGGAAAAATTAAAGAGTATTGAAGGTTTTTATTTCAAGTCTTGTTCACTGGTTAGCACCATCCTTGATTTGAATATTATGTTGGTGTATGAAATATTTATTGTCTTTGTCATCTGAATTTATAAGTGAAATAGTGGCTATTGTGATCCAATTTTTTTTCAATTTATGTTGCAGATTATGCACCTGGCAGTGACCTGTCAAGATAGAGAACTGTCAGACCTAGTACTCCATGACTAACATTTTCTAGTCTACTGGAAAATTGGTTAAAATAGCTTGCCAAAAAAGTGGGCATGTAAAATGGGGAAAGTATTGCTTTTGTTTGAGTGTGAAATACAGGATTATAAGCGTTTTCTTTTGTGGTGGATAAGTTTTATAGCTATTATGGTTTCTGTCTATACAGTTTAACCAAATTGAAAAATGAGATCAGGAGATTTGCTAAGCAATCAAATGTGTCAAGCACAAATATCCTGCTAGACAGTGAAAATAAAGTGCAAATAGTACAAATATAGGGTGTTTTATTTATTATTACTTAATTGAACTGCAGAAGGAAAGCTTGCAAGACAGAACCCCTGTGATACCTGTTCAGCCAAAGACAGCCTGACCATCTGACTGAGAGGTTTGCTAAATTGTGAGTTCATTGTGTGGGTGGTGACAGTGTTGGTAGCCCAGCTCTTAGGCACATCCCACTAGACAAACAGGGCCTTGGCAAAGGGCCATGGTCTGGGCTGTCTTCAAACCAGCAGGACTGTGCCTGCCTTCCTGGTCTGGGGTAGCACAGGACAGCACAAGTCCTTCTCTGCAGGGCTGCTCTCAGTCAGTTCCTCGCTGTTGCCCTGACCCAGGTGCAGCACTTTGCACTTGGCCTTGTTGGACTCATGAGGTTCCCACTCCCCCAGCCTGTCCAGGTCCCTCTGGATGGCATCCAGTCCTTCCAGCGTATCAGGTGTATTTGGACACAGCCTGCTGGTAGGATTTGGAAACATTTGTGGCAGGAAAAGAAATGTGGTTGCCTGATGTTGGTAAACTGTGAGATGCTGGCTGGCACAATGCTCGCCTGTGCCAAGTAGAGCACTTTGAAGGACTTCTGAGCATGCTTCTGGAGCTGGCACAATCTTGGAAGCTGTTTGTGTGCAGCCAGCTTGCTTGGAGAAGGAGAGAATTTATTAGTGTAGACACAAGCACTTCCACATGGGTTGGCCTGAGTGCCTCAGAATATCCCAGACATGTCCAATTTACTGGTATAGCTGTGAAAGTTCAGTGATTTGCAAGTTGGTGCCAAGAATAGCAGAGAACGTGTGTGAAAACATGTACTCACTAAGTGGCCTAAATGCTGACCCTTACATTATTTTTCTTTGAGTTCTACATTGCAATAATTTAATTTACAATGAGGTTACTGGAAAAAATAAGATATAAACTACAGTTTAGATATGAAGTGCAGGGATTGCTCTACATGCCACTGAACTGCAGCCACAAGAACTCCCTGACAATCTTTATTGGCTCTGCCTGGCAGCCCTCAGTGAATCTGTAGGGATTGTTTGGGAAAGCAGAATGTAAACAGAAGAACTGAAATCTAGTCAAGACATACATGTTGGAAATGCTGTAGCTCAGAGCTGTTATCATTTCACACATCAATCTCAAAAGGCTGAGAAACCTGGAAGAACAGATTTTTTGACAAAAAATTAAGAAAAATAATTGAAATGTTTTCCCCAACCCTGGAAAAGGCTGAGGGGCAGCCCCAAGGCTGAGTGGGAGAAAGGAAGTGGAAGGAGGGAAAGGCTGTCTGTACTGGGTTTGTGTGGCCAGGTTTTGGTGGTGAGGGCACTACAGGGGTGGCTTCTTTGAGAAGTTGCCAGAAGCTTCCCCTGTATCCAACAGAGCCAATGCAGCCAGCTCTAGGATGGACTCACTGCTGGCCAAGGCTCTGCCCATCAGCAATGGCAGTAACACTTCAGTGATGACATATTTAAGAAGGAAAAAAAGTTATTGCACAGACATAATTGCATTCAGAGAAGAAAGAAGTGAGAATATGGGAGAGGAACAACTGTGCAGACACCAAGGCCAGGAGAAAAGGAGGGAGAAGAGGTTCTCCAGCTGCCAGAGCACAGAATTCTCTGCAGCCTATGGTGAAGACTGTGGTCAAGCAGGCTGTCCCCCTGCAGCCATGGAAGTCCACATGGGTGTGCCGGGATCCACCTGCAGCCCGTGGAGGAGACCCATGCAGAGCAGGTGGATGCCTGAAGGAGGCTGTGGGAAGCACATGCTGGAATGGGCTCCTGGCATAACAGGCAGCAAGAACACCTGAGCACAATGATTCCAGTTTGGATTACAGTACTGGCACAAACCTCTGCATTAAGATGACAGTTGTTGGGACTAACAACTAAAATTGGATACACTGCAGTGTAATCTTGATAAATGGACCACCTGGGTAAATAAAGCTACAGGCCACTAGAAAGAGCCATTGTACTTTTCTGCTCAGCACATGAACATAGAGATTCATCCTCTAAATCCTGGACATTCCTTAAATGCTAACACTCAGAAGAGGATTCCAACAGCAACTTGGTATAGCAAAGTGAGAAATACTCACCCTTAAGGCTGCTAACTTTTTTAAGCTTTGTCCAAACCCTAAGGAAATGTAAGAGCAAACAAACTACTGGAAAGTTCAATGCACAATCCATGAAAAATTAAGGCTATCAATTGGGAACCCAATGACAAGTATAAATCATGCAACAGCTGCTCTATGACACGGCTGTGCTGAATAGATTGCTCTCTATAGCTCACGTCCAAGGTATAAACTAGACAGCTGGAAAATATTCAAAAAATGTAAAATCATTGTCCTTATAGATCTTATGTATTAGTTTTCCTCAGGAAACCAAACATCAAACAGCAACAAGAGGCAGAAATAGTACTTAAAATTCTGCAACGTCTTCTAACACCACATCAGAAATTCCAGTTTCAAGGGGAATAATGCCCAGAATTCCAGGAGCATTCCAACGATGTTCTTATCACTTTTCATCACAACATGAATGTGTAAACCTGTGCATTTGTCCGTAAGTTCTGTAGATAAACCACAAAAAAAAAATTGAAGAGTGCAAGAGAGTGTTTTAGAACATAAATTTTTCAAACAAAACCCCCTAAATTGTGGAGGCAGAAAGCAAAAAACAAAAACAAAGAAACAAAACAAACAAACAAAAAACCAAAACAAAACCACAAACAAAACAAAAAACCAATTGCCAGGGTCACTGGGAAAATACATAAGGAAGGGGGGCAAAATAAAAAAGACACCCGAAACTCTTAGGGAATAGCTGCCTTGCAGAGCTGACACAGCTCCGAACACCAGTGGGGGCGCAGAAGCCGCTCCCGGCCCCGCTCGGCGCCGCCTCCCCGGGGCCGCCTCTCCTCGCGCTCCGCCCCGGACCCTCCGCCTGTCCCGTCCGCCTGTCCCCTTCCTCCGCCTGTCCCCTTCCTCCGCCCCGGCCCCGGGGCCGTGTGTCCCTTCCCTCCGCCCCGGCGACGTGGTGCTGTGTCTCGGCGGGGATGTGGCTGGCGTTGCTGGCGGCGCTGCTGGCGGCGGCGGGGGCGCAGTACGAGCGCTACAGCTTCCGCAGCTTCCCGCGGGACGAGCTGATGCCGCTGGAGTCGGCCTATCGCTACGGCCTGGACCAGTACAGCACCGAGAACTGGCCCGAGAGCGTCAGCTACCTGGAGGTCAGCATGCGGCTGTACCGCCTGCTGCGCGACAGCGAGGCGTTCTGCCACCGCAACTGCAGCACGGCGGGGCAGCCATCCTCCGCATCCCCCGCATCCTCCGCATCCTCCGCCGCCGGGGCGGCGCTGGCGGAGCTGCGCCTCCTGGCCGGGGTACTGCGGAGGGCACAGTGCCTGCGGCGCTGCAAGCAGGGGCTGCCCGCCTTCCGACAGGCACAGCCCGGCCGCGAACTGCTGGAGGAGTTCCAGCGCCGCGAACCCTACAAGTACCTGCAATTCGCCTACTTCAAGGTAAGCCCCCCTCCTCCTTCAGCCCTCCTCCTCTCCCCTCCCATCTGCCTGCCCTGCCTCCGCTCCCCAACCCCTCCCGCTTCGTCCCAGTCTGTCCTCTCCAAAGTCTTGCCTAGTGCGGTGTCACCCTCCGGCCATGCCAAGCGCACCTGTGGTAGAGGAGGACAGAATGGTGTGTCCCTACACGTGGCGTGTCCCAGCATGGCCTCAATGGGATGCAAGTGCCTTGAGCACCCAGTGCTGGAAAAGTCACCTCTCATGCCAACCTCTTGCCTCGCCTGCCCTTGGAGCAGTTTTTTTCTGTGCCATGGCTTCCTTCCCGATTGCCTCCTCCACACTGGTTTAGCTGCCAGTTGTCATCCACATCACCTCCATTTCTCCCCTGCTCCCTGGTCAGGCCCCCCAGTCCTTGTGGCCTTGGCCACCCACTGTAAACTTCATCATCTTCTCCTTGGCAAATCTTTCAGTCTCTTTCTGCCACTCACCTTGTGCAACTGACAGTGGGATCAGTGTATTCCTTGTATTTCTCCCTGCTTTACCCACATAGTACCATCCAGCTCGCTCTTCACCAGTTTTTCCACAGCTCATCCAGCATGTCCACTAGATCAGCCTCTCCAGTTCTTCCCTGACATCTGGCCACTGGCCATCTGCCTGTGTGTCCTGTAGTTGTGTCATTCCTGTCCCTGCCCCTCATCTTTCCATCTGCCTTTACTTTCTAACCTTTCTGGAACCTTTTTCAGACTCTTCATGTCACAGCTCGGCTATTGCAAGTGCTCTTCACTAGTTCCTCTCCCTCAGCATGTCCACCTTCTCGACTTGCTCACTTCTGGTCCAGCTCTTTCAAGTGCAGCAGCCCCCAGCCTGTGACTTGCAGATAGCCTGATGCCTGCAAAGATCCAGTTTTGTTACAGCCATGGGAAGAAATGAAGCAAAAATTGGCTGCTGAAGTGGGACACTAATGCTAGCTGGAATGGTATTTACCTTTTGCTCTTGGGTCATCCAGGACTGGGGGACACACACCTCTCTTAACAGATTTCACCCTGTTCCTCTAGCTTCTTGTCATTCTTTGTTCAGGATCTAACTGATTGTTTTCTCCCTGCTCATCTTCATCTTCTCTATATCGAGGTCTGTCTCTCCTGCCATCCCTTCAGATACCAGTTACTCACATTTCAGATGAACAGGGCATCTGTGAGGGGACAAAACAAGCTGAGCTCTTTGGTTAGACTGTTTTCTCTTTTAGGGATTCACTCCCAATGTATCCCAGTATACATTATATAGGGTTGTATGCTCGTGTGTTCTTTGTGAGATTGCTGCTTGAAAGCACACACCTTCTGAACTGTTTCTGTGTCCTATTTTTAGGAGTACTGTTTTCTCAGCAGTTTTTCCCTAAAGATGTGGGGAAATGTGTACTCATAAAACCAGAACAGTATCCACATGCACAGTGTCACACTGGTGTCATTCTGTGCATTTAAAGCCACCCCTAAGACCATACAAATAAACTTAACTTGATACATTAAAGCCTCTGCACACACTAAACAGAAGGTACCAAATATTTCTTTTGAGTAACTGAGAGGGCAGGCATTCCTTGAATTCTCAAAGCCATATAAGGATATGAAGATGACATCACCACAAAGGTTTCCTTTTCTTGTCTTAATTTAACTATTAATTCCCTCCTTGTGGTATGTGCAAAGTTTGCAATGTATGGGCCACAGCAAAAATCATTTCATACTTACCATTTCTAATACAATCAAGGCAGATAGGAGTGTGAGAGGGAAAGTGGAGGAATCCCTCCCTCTCACTTTAAACTGTTTTTTCAATCACATTTGCAGTAGGTTTGAGCAGTGTATTTGGATGTTTTTGCCTTTAGTGTCTATTTATACTGTCTTTCATAAAGGATTATAATCCAGCTCTGAGCTGTTGTTACTCACTTGGGGAGCTACAAACTGTGTATGCAAAGGACTTTTTCTTGGCTGATGGCCTCTGAGAAAGAAATGTCCCTTCCCCCACCCCTTCCCCCACAGTATTATAGTATAGGAAGAAGAAGGAGGGAAACTCCTTATGTAATTTTTTGGAGTGACCATGTATTTCTTCAGGTCTGTTCCACAGTGAAATTTTGCCACGTCTTAAGATTCTTGGAGTAGGTGTTTCTCTGCTGCTGCTTGCTCCTCTGGAGGGAGCTTTCTCAGAACCACTGAGTTCACTTAGGAATGTGTTTCTACAAAAAACTTTATTTATTTATTTTTTTAAGAGGGGAAATTTGAAACCAAGAGTGAATTATGGACTAAGTAAAAATGTGACCTGTCAGCCTACCAAAGGAACAGGCTTACAGCATGCAGTACAAAATAAACCAGGCATCTGACGAAAGTGCAGCTGAGATTTTCCTTTGCATTTAGCCCCATCAGGGCTGACTGGAAGCGTGTAGTTTGGGACAAGCAGGAAGAGCAGCTGGCAGAGTTCCAGCACTGGGGCACTCATAGCGGCACAGCAGCAATGGGTGGGTTGAGTCGTTTTTCAGTGCCATCGTCTCTCAGGGTTCTTTCTGAAATGAAAAGATCCCTTTTATGGATGCAAAGAGAAGAGTACATGTGCATACGTGCCTGCGTTTCCTCCTCATGGTTTTAAACATACACTGCCCTAAGCTATTTCAGATGTGAGACGGGACTCTATTGCCTACATATCAATACACTGAACAGGCTGATGTGGATCTTGGCTTAGAAAAAAGGTTTTAACATTTCACAAATACCCAAGACTTCTTCTTTTTTCCTCACTCTTCCTAAATATGTGGATATTTACTATATAATTTATGAAAATATGTGCCTGTGTGTGTATATATATATATACACACACATATATATATATATATATATATATATATATATATAAAATTTAAAAAATAAGTGCATGCAGATGGAAATACATACATGTTTGGTACATGCAGTTGTAAATGAGAAATGTATACTTCACAAAGTGTATCTAGTTGGGATTAAAGTTAGTTTAAAAATGGGTACAGGAAATCACATAATACATTAGGACACAATTACTGAGCAAGTCTCTGCAGTTTGCTGTGACTTCATAATGCCACCAGGAAGATGTGTTATTGTAATACTGTCCTTTGTGCTGCTAGGCAAATAAGGGACATAAACACTCATGGTCAGTGATGACTCCTACTTAATATCCATAAGTTAGCCTTAATACTTGCTATGAGATTAACATGTCAGTAACATGTCAGTTTTGTGAACAGGGGAGTGGGAAGTGAAAAAACCCAATCTCTCTGGCTTACAGCCATCATCTATGCTATCTGCAACATGAAAAGTTTTCTAAAATTAAAAAAATAATTGTTCTTGTAGGGCATGTTGGAGTACAAGTGGGACAAATTATATTGGTTTTACTGTATGATTGTACCTGTTGAGACTGTTTTCAGTAGAAGTAATTTTGTATATATAGAGACTGTAGGAAAGTTCATTGACAAAAACTGGGAACATCTGAACTGGTTTGGGTTTTTTTCCCAATTAACTGTTTTTAACTCCTTTCTCTTCTCCCTATCATTATTTAGGCTAATAATCTTCCAAAAGCCATTGCAGCAGCTCACACATTTCTTTTGAAGCATCCAGATGATGAAATGATGCAAAGAAATATGGCCTACTATAAGAGCATACCTGATGCTGAGGAGCATATTAAAGACTTGGAAATAAAGCCTTACGAGGTAGGCTTTTTATTCAGTGTTTGGTCTTTTGGATCTATTCTATTACTCTACTTATTGGGTGAGATTTGGGGATCTCATTTTCTTATGTGTTCTCAGTTCTTACTTTGTTTCCCTCTTTCTCTCATCTCAGTCTTCTTCGTTCTGCCTTCTTGATGCATTCAGTAATTCTCACCTGTCCTGCACTTCATTGTTCCATAAATGAGTCACAATAAATCACAGACAGTGGCATACCTGAAAGCTACTACATGCACATCACTGTTGGAGCTAAAACAGGTGCATAGATATTCAAATTCATGAGTGCTGTAGTGGCAGAGTTTAAAGTAACTCAGACATTTGGTGTTAAGATTCAATTGAAAATCTCTGTCACAACCTGTGCTTTAGACTCACACTTTTACTTCTGTCCAGCAGGCTTTTCTTTTGATCAGAAATGGAATTACATACTGCATTTTCTGGGAAATACCTGGTAAAATCCATTAGCCATCTATATTTGTTATCCTTATGTTACCTGGAGAACAGCTTATGTAGCCACCCAGAAATGTGAAGACGTCATTTACTGCATTTGAATTTACACACCACTTCCCACAGATTCAGTTACTGCTTGTTTTCATTCCTGCCAATTTTTCAGAACCTCTTTGTCAGGGCTGTGAGAGCGTACAATGGTGACAATTGGAGAACATCCATCTCGGACATGGAACTGGCTCTGCCTGATTTCTTCAAAGCCTACGATGACTGTACAGCGGCCTGTGAAGGCTCCCGAGAGATCACAGATTTTAAAGACTTCTATCTTTCCATTGCAGGTGAGTGGTGAGTGGTTAGGAAACAGGAAGGAAACATGTCCTCAAAGTGCATTTCAGTTTATCCATAGGATTGACTACCCAAGTTCTATTCCTAAGTTTGGGCCAGTAGGACTTCATTAGATTCCCTAAAAACTGCTTGAATTCTGATTTACTTTTTTGTTATTTTCAGTAACATAAATGAGGTAATCAGAACAGAGTTCTTGTATTAACATGGAAGTTCTGTGTCAGAATAACATAGATGTGTAAGTAATAATAACTACCTCATCCAGGTAGCAGTGCTTAATCCAGATGGGTCTCTTGACCATCATTTTAGTATAAGCTTGGTTGCCTCTGAGGCTTGGTTGTTAGCCTGCTTTTGAAGTCAGCTCTGGGGATTTGCATAGGTCCAGTGATCTGTATCTCCTTTCTCCTAAATAAAAGTTTCTGTTTTCTGTTTTTCATCTTTCCTGCGTTAGAGTTTTGCTAGTAGGTAACATCAATTTTTTGCATGTAGCTTAAGAAAAATTCCATTGCTTTGCAAAGGAAAAGAGACATCAGCTTTCTTTGATAATTGGCAAAATGTCATATACACATTTCCTATGCTCTTTGGCAGCAAAAGAAACAAGTAATTTCTCCAGTGCTCTGGGCTCAGTGTTGTTGACAGTGTTTGTGTGGAGAACACATGCATGTTTTCTCAATAAACTTAGAAATTCTCTTGCATTTTTCATGTTTTTTAGTTGCCATGAGGAAAATTAGCCCCACTTTTTGTCCTAAAGCCGTAATATGTTTTGGTGAGGGGAAAGTTTCATGAAATATGTTCATACATGAGCACCTCCAGTTTCTCATGGTGTGCAGCTGGTATCCACCAGCAGAGCAGACATGGAATAACTACTGCAGGCCATGAGCCTTGAGTTAATATTGGGCAAAGCAGGCAGGTGCCTAGGACAGCAAATAAGGAGTGAAGGTCAAATCACAGGCAGTAAAGCAAGAAACACAGACTGCTCCCTAGTTGGTCAGAGCCCTGACATCAGGACAACCTCCAAGGCACTGCAAAGAGTACAGTGTCCATGCTCAGCTGTGACTGACCCTTGCTGTCACCTTTCCTCTTCCTCCTTGGAAGGGAAGGACAATTCCCAGCAGTAGTATGGGAGGGAAAGGTAGGAATTACTGCATGATCTCTTTGTGGCCCTGTGTATACATTTCAGATATTTTGCTCTTGAGATAAAAGCATTCAAATTTATTTGCACTGCCTGGGCTGAACTGTGCTCCTGCTGCAGGGAGAGAGATTCTGCCTTTGAGGTTTTTACTGCAGAAAGCTGTGTAGCAATAAGGCTTTAACCAGAAGTATTTGGGGCTTTGCACTAGGTGTATATTTATCCCTGAGCAATGAGCCAAGTTTGGAAGCCAGCTGTCCGCATTGGATGGGATCACTTCACTTGTGAGGGACTTGTGTCTCTGGCTTTAAGTGCTGGCTGGAATTGAACACTCCTATGTCTGGAGATTCCACTGCTCTTGTAAAAGATGGGTCTGGTAATTCCATTTGACCAGTTATTTTTAGTTAACTGCAGCGTTCTTCATGCTAGGAGTTGTCAGGGGTGAAACATGTTCTTTTGTCTTGGTCAGAGACTTGCTGCACAAGCTTAGCTAGCTTGCTTTCACCTGCCTAATGTGGCTAATAGGTAAATTAAGACTTTTAAATACTTCTTTTATGTATTGTTGCCAAATGTGATATACTCTGAAATGTTTGATACTTTTTGTTGGAAAGTTTCTTGGAATGTATTTTCTTGACAATAAAATCATCTCTAGTCCTATTGCATTATAGCAAGCATTTTCAGACTGGGCAAGCTTGTGAACTTAAACGTTCCTGGCTGGAAGCTGTCCTGTGGTGAGCAGCATATTCTCCTCTCTTCTCTTTTAGAACATCCAAACTGCAGCCACAAAATGTGGCCATCTCTGGAGGTTTATTTTGCAATCACCCAGTTGTACTCTGCAGCATTTGGACGTTATTCGTGCAACAATTAATTGAAATTGCAAAGGCTTTCAAAATGTGAAAAAGAAAAGCAAAGCACTGTTAAGTTTACAGTTAGGAAATAATGCAACACCCTGTTACTGTATAAAACTCACTGCCCCATGCTGCCTGTAGGTGTCAGTGAAACCTCACTGCTCAGTTCTCCAGAATTCCAGCTCTGATTGGTTTAAAGGGAACCACAGATTTTTATGGAAGGACTGAGTACCATTACTTGATATATATGATGGAGTTGTAGATTCTCAGTACCTTCAAGCAGCAAGGACCACAGGACCCAGGAGAGATCACAAGACCAAATTTTAATGCGTAGCAAATGGGAGGGATTATACAATTCACTACATGTTACCTGTATCCTGTGTTGTTGTTTTCTTCCTTCTAGATCATTACATTGAAGTCCTTGCATGCAAAGTGCAGTGTGAGAGTAATCTGACGCCCATTATAGGAGGTTTTGTTGTTGAAAAATTTGTGGCCACCATGTACCATTACTTGCAGTTTGCATATTATAAATGTAAGTAGTGATTTATTGTGCTTAAATAACATTGGGATGATCTGGGACAGATTCCATTCATAATCTTTGCCCTCTGGTTACAAAACTTTAGACCATAAATAGTGGCCTCCAGAATCTGCATTTTAACCTTTTCCAGGACAGAAACTGAGTTTCCTGGTGTCTTTTTCTTCCTCTATTACTGTAGTTAACAGACATGAGACTTAAAATGTTCTATGTAGAGCCCGTGCTCATGAGATTGTCCATGACAAAATACATTGCAGGCCCCTGTGTTTTAAGTTATGCATGATTGTGACTGGTCTGTGGTAGAAAAATGAGACAGTTATAGAGGAAGTGTGATCTGATGCATCACTGCTCTTCATTCAGTATATGTTACCTACTGCCAGCACAAGTTGTTAGCAATTTTCAGGGTTTCATATAAATATTAAATGTTTATATAAATGAAAAATGTTCCTTGTATGTATTTTAGGTGTTTTAGATGCCTTTTTTGAAGTAACACATAACATATTAGAGTAAACAGTGTCAGCCACTTACTATACATTGGAACATGTGCAATGGCACAGACCAATTTTGAACACCTGTGTAGAACTCATGGTTTGTGCCAAGAAGGCCAAAGTGGTCAAGCTGTTAGACCCCCATGGTTGTTAAGCAGCTGAATTGTATAACTCTAACAATACATTTTTTCTTAAACTTCTAATTCATTCAGTCAGAGAGACGAAAGATGTCACCTTCAAAGCAACACATTTAACATAACGCCACTGATTCTATTGAATAAATACTGAATTTTCAATTTACTATTCAGAATTTCTTCCATAGATGAAAGTACAGAGTATTCCATACCATTTGCTTTTCCCTAGTGGATTCTTATAATCCTATTAGAATGGGGCTAAATGGGTTTTGAAGAAAGAGGGGTCCACTGTACAGAAATTGTAATGTCTGGTGCTTGGTGATTATGTATTTGCTAGGTAAATCATTTTAATGAATTTTGAGGTTTCTTGAGCAGCTTCTTGCACTGTAAGGAACACATGTAGCTTTTACAGCTATTCCTGCAGGCTCCAACATCAGTGGGAGGACACATCAGCCATGTAGCATCAAGCCATTAATGACTTTTGCTTATGTTGTTGGGTTACACATTTTAGACATTGACTCTTCCCTCTCTATCAGTTCTAGTACAAAGAAGTGGGGAGGGGTTTAATATACTTTTTATTCATGTTTTTAATAAATGCTCCAGGGCATATGACTAAGCTGTGGGCTGATACTGGGATACCTGGGAGGAATATTTGACAAGGATTTTCCTAGCAAACCATCAGAGCTAAGTCCCCATTTTTGAATCATGGCCTTACCTGTTTCAGAACAAAAAAATTGCATATCCTTTCTGGGAAGCAATTTTTTTTTCTATGTAGTTGGTGGGGAGGTAGAGCATGGTTTCTATTTCCATCTAAGTTTTTCAGAATTTAGATAATAGTAATAATTTGTTCATTTACCTTCTCTGGAATTTTGTGTGTTTGTGTGTTTATTAATTAGTGAATGACATGAAGAATGCAGCTGCTTGTGCTGCTAGTTACCTTCTGTTTGACGAGAAAGATGAAGTAATGAAACAGAACATGGTCTATTACCAGTACCATAAAGACAAATGGGGACTTAAAGAAGAGGATTTTCAGCCCAGATCTGTAAGTGAACTACTTAGACACATTCAGATATTTCTTTGAAACTCAGTGGGTAAGAGGTTGGGAAAATGGGGATTATCTGTTGGTTCTGGAGTTAGACACATACTGCTTTATTAAAACCATATAGAACGTTGTACACAGAGATGTACTGGGTCATGTAAACAGTTGAAATACACTACAATAGCATATAATATGATGACAAATAAATTCACACTGGTACTTCTCTGTCACTTATGCATATTTATATCTTTATGTACCTCCATAAATAAAGCAGCTGCTCCCTGAAATCTCCTGATGAAATCTATGAGTAACATTCAGGCTTTTGTGAATCATTATCTGCTAACATGCAATTGCCCACCCGTTTGTTATTTCAGGTTCTGTGGGCATTGGAATGTGGCTGGATATAGTAACTCCAGCTAAACTCACTTTCCACTTACCCCATTTAGAACACAGTTGGGTGGATGAGGATGGAAAAAGGCTCAGGACTATATTGCATCTAATTATCTAAATTAGAATACTTGCTGCAAAGAGCCCACAGTAAACACCAGTCCATCCAGCAATGATTGTGATCTGGCTTTGAAAAACTACTCTAAAAATGGGTTTATATGGTGTTCTTAAATTTCCAAAGAAATTTTACAGCCTGGACTGTGGCATCAGATTGGATTTTCTGTCATTTCTTTTGCCAGGACTTCTTGTTACACCTGAGTGACTCCTTAGGCATCAGTTGTATGAGCTGTACAACTCATCAGTCATTAGCAATACATGTTCCACAAATTAAATGTAGTACCTTCTCTCAGGGCATGACTTCCCTGTGGAAGAATCATTGAAGTTAACCTAGCTGTAACAACAGCAGACATCCCACAGGATAACATTCCAGTTGTTTTTTCCATGTGGCTTCTTAAGACACCTCAGTCACCAAGACTTCTTCTGGCCCAAGACTTCTGCTTGTTTCTTAATGCTGCATTAAACCCTGTACATCTGTGCAGTGCTCAGGTGACTGACCTTAGGCAGAGCAGTGCATTTATTCCTTTTTTAGATTGAACTGTTTTGATACTTGCACTTTCTACCTCTCAGACCAGTCTGCTCAAGTCAAAAGTACCACTCCACTCTCTCCATTTGAGTTATATGGGGTTTATTTGTGGGTGGCTGTTACATGCAGCACACCTTGTGGGCACACTGGAAACCCTGCAGGGCCAACTGAGGCAGGAGGCAGCAAAAATGCATTTGGTTCTTCCAGGGAGCAGCAGCGAGTCTGAGCTCCCAGGGGAAAGGCTCTTTTGTCACTGCTTTTAGAAGAACTGTGCTTTATAGCCATGCTGGAGGCAGTGTTTGATGGTGGTGGGGAGTGAGGGGGTAGCAACAGTTCAAAACTGCAAACTGCAGACAGATTTGGCATATATGTGCAGAGAGGACAGAAGAAGGGCCCTACACATGAACTCTGAATGTTTCATTGATAACTTCTGTATCTGGAGACTACAGACAATTTCATTTTTCAATACAAAATATTAAATGCACACAGCTGTATTTTCTTGTACTTTGATCTATGTAACTGTGAACAGAAGTTGCTTGCTGTCCTAATCACTTGCCACAAAACCCATAATGCCTTTATTTTTCACAAAGTGGTGATGGGGTGACAGCAGCATTTGGCTCTGGCACTAGTCTTTAGGTGTTCTTGTGAAAGAGGGAGTCTTCTGTTTTCCTTCTCAAAAGGAGTTAAACAGGATAATGAAAGCAGATTACAGCTGGCGTTCAAAAATACGAGAACATGTGACTGAGGTACTGCTATGCAGTCCAGGCAAACAGCCAGGAGGGGAGGAGGGACAGGTGAGTGACCCTGCAGGATTTCCCTAGCCCAGACTCAGCCTGGGGTGGTGAGTCATTATCATGCAAAATAGCTTAGTGTGTCTTTTTCCCAGAGCTGCCTGCTGCCATAGGCCAGCACACAGGGAGACAGAGGCTTTCCCATGTCCAAAGCCCACTGGAATGCAGGCACAGGCTCCTGCTCAGCTCTGGCAGCCTCATCCTTATTGTGCTTTGAAACATGAGTAAGAGGAGCGTGTTTTGTTCTCGAATTGGTGGAGCCTGTGCTGATGAAGATCTGCAGAAGAGTTTGGATACACTGCTTGCTGTTTGCTGTTTCCTTTCTCAAACACTATAAACCCTTCCTAGGATCTGCCTTCTACTAATTCTGGGTCTGACTTCACTGGCATAATTTCAGGTGACATGTGATGACACTCCCCTGTCTTACTACCCTGAAGTAACATAGAAATTTGGATTTTTTTTTTTTTTATAGGAAGCAGTTCGATACCATAACATAACCACACTTCAGCTGGAAATGTATGAATTTGCAAAGGAGCATCTGATGGATGATGATGAGGTGAGTTTTGTAGAAGTGAAATCATAGTCAAAATAAACAGCAATCATATTAAAGTGAAGATGATATATGAATGTAATTCCGGGATTTCACTAATATAGAAAAATCTTCTTGTAACAGTGACCAATTTATAATAAATTTTTGGTTTTATAAGTAGAATATAAGGACAAACCCAAAGAACATCATGTACCATTTATTTAGAAGAATATGGATATAATTACCACAAGGATAAATATAATGCACTGAGCCCACAGGAAAAAAGAAAATCCTCTTTGCAAGCTGTAACACCAGGGGGCAGAGAAGCCTTTTCTGAGTTTGGTTTTTGGTGGGTCTTTTGAGTGGTTGTTCTTGTTTTGAGGGTTTTTTTGTTTGGTTTGGTTTTTAGGGTTTTTTGGTTGTTTTTTTTTTCTGAAATGTTGTTTAAATTAGATTTAAAGATCCTTATAATTTTGTTCAGAAGTAACCACCTAAATTGTAATTTTTGTCCTAAGGAAATCTTGTTACCTGTTATTTTATTCTGCTCAGTAACATTTTGGTCACCCAACCTTACTTCTTAAATGGCTGGAATTCGTGGTCAAATAACATATAATGACTACTATTTACTCTGGAAATATGTAAAATTGATTTTTTGGGGGAGGGGGGATGCAAGAAAAGTAGTTAAATATTTGAAACGGCATTTCTTTGTCTCCCACAGCTGAAAATAAAGTATAAATCATGGAAGGCTTTGGATTGCTGTTTGCTTTGGGTTTGGGACCTTTCATTTAGAGGTTTTAAAAAACTCTTCAAATGATGGAGGAGTCGCTTGCTGGCTTTGGCAAAGAAAGAGCTGTGCTCAGTTATGGCATGGGGCAAGGGTGCCTGTAATGAGCACTGCTGAGGTCTCTTCTAGTTACAAAAGATGAGGATGGTTTATGTTAAAAAATGGAATCACCTTCACAATTTTTATCTTATCCAGCACATATGGAGTGATAATGTTTTACAGTGGAGAAGTAATGTCTGTGCTGCCTTCAGTATTCTCATAACCTGAAAGCAACTCTGTGTAAAATTCCATTGCAAGGTTACCAGACTTTAGGAACACCTTCTATTGTGATAAAACTGCCTGAAAGACAGTTTAATAAGCTTTTTTAAAGGTTAAGCTTAGATGAGAACAAGTTTTTACGGGTTTTCATTGAGGTGTGAAATAGTTGAGCACTTTTATGTTCCTGTGTTGGTTTGTGCTTTGCCCATAATGTTTTTTTGTGTTAGGCATAAACTTAATTTGTAATTTCTTTCCTTCTTTCCTGTCTGCTGCTTCAAAACACAGGGGTGAGTAATTAAGGAAGAGGAGAAGCAATCCTTTGTGAAGGCTTTCCTCATATCTTGTTATCAGAAGGGCTTCTAGAAACAATCTTCAGCCTCAAGGACTGTGTAGAGAGGAAACAAGTGTTCCTTTGCTGACATTCATTGCTATAGCCCCTTTCACCAGGGCAGTTATAGATGACCTTGCCATCCACTGCAGGGAGGTGCAGTGAAAACCTCAGTTAAACTACTGAGGAACTGACAAGGAAGTCAAGTTATACTGGATTACATGTTTGAGTTAAACAACCAAAACTACTGGGCCTGCCGCAGATACCCCTACCTTGCACTTTGATCACATCAGGGAAGTTACCATCCTGCTCTCCAGGGGAAAAGCTGAAAGGCTTCTGTGGCCTCCCTTGCTAGGGCTGAAGGACCTGGGAGAGATGGAGGCTGTCCATGCCTCTGGCTTGGCTCTGGCTTTTGGTAGTGAACTCATAAATCCCTGGCTACCCAAACTTGTCTTTGGCTGCAGGAGCCTTCCAGGGAGTCCAGAGAGAGCAGGAATAGCACAAAGGTAAAACTGCTACCTTGCAGTTTCTGCTCTACAGGCAGGACCTAGTAGTGTAAATGGAAGTTTTTTTAAAAATATTTCTCCTGGCACAGATAGAAAAGTTTGTTCCATAGGAATGTTGAAAACTGATGAAAACCCCAGATAAGGCACTACAGTAAAAAGTTTATTAAAAATTGTTAAGGATGGAGGCAACCTCTCTTCTAAGTGCACTCTGTTTATTTAAACCATGTGCTTCTTGGGCCATAGGCCATACCTTCTGTGAGTTTCTGTGGTCCATGTTTGCTGTCTGTGAAGTTGCTTGTGGGCCAACAAGCCCATAAGATAATCTGCAGAACAAAAATAATTCTTTTTTCCTTGACTGAAGTAAAAGGATTGATGTGGCAAGAGATATCTTCCCATGTCAGTGTCATTACTTTCAAGCAGAGAATCTCATTCAGACTTCTTGGTGCTGCCATATCCCAGATCCTCCCTGTGTCTTTTTAAATCCTATTAGCAAAGTGAGTGAGAACATGTGGCTTCTTCAGTAATACATAGCAGTAATTGCAGAGGCTGGAACAGGCAGTAATGATTTTTGCATATGTTACTACAAGAAATACTGTCCTGCCCGTGTTACTTTATTAATGTTTTTCCACAAGGAAATGAAAAACTCTAATCCAAACATTTTACACAGCAGAGGTGACAGAGAATATTAGTGCCAACTAGCTACAAATTACTTTCAAGAAAAAGTAATTATTCTTAAATATCCTTGCAGTTTTCCACAGGGAAGTTGGGAGAACATTACAGTGTTGTCATCTTAGTTGGCTATGGATAGATGAGCTTTTTGATTTCTGTTCAGATATGCAATGCATAAAGGCTATCATGGATACAACTCCTGGTATTACACAGATTTAAACAGCAAACTGAAATGCCATTAAGAGCCAAACATTCAGCTAGTGTAGATATAACTTCAGCACTACACTAATTGTATGAGACATGTTTTTGGCACATAAAATCAGTGTCCTTGAAGAATTTTTTGAGCGGGGGATAGCTACTTAGCTGTTCTAAATTACATAAGAACCACAAGTATTTGGCTGGGATGATCCTACAATGTGATTTTTCTTTCAGTACCTAATCAGTAGGTGAAAAGATATTGGCAGCTTTGACCTACTTGTGCATTTTATTTGAATATAATGTCCGTATCCATTTGTATAGTGACTGAAATTAGAACGCTCCATTCCTAAGTGTGATGAGAAGAATAAGTGTTGAACTAATGTGACTGGTGGAAAGAGGACATATGAAATACCATCAAAACACAGGGCCCAGTGGGCTACTGAAAGCAAATAGTAGTCTGAATTCAGCCTATTTTTCTTTTTGGGAATTCCTAACAATATATTTCCAGCTTTATTAACTCACTCTTTGCATATGTTCGAATGATTTATACAAGTGTGCTGTATATACAGCAATTTTTAAGTCCAGACCTGTAAGGCCTGCCCTGCCTATGACCTCAGACAGCTCCAATATGCTGAGAAGAGCTGGTGGCAGCTGTTCCAGAGAGACGTGGCAGCTGATTGGCAGTGTCATGGTCCCTGTTCTTCAGCCTATGCTTCCTTAAAGAAAAAAGTAAAGGAGATTTTTTTTTCATCATCATTTCCCAGTGGAGATTCTTCCCATGTGGCTGACTCACCATGACCTTCCTCCTGTCTCCTCTTGATTCTGCACCATTGGATGTGCATCTTGGTCAAAGGTGTTCCTCCTTCCATGTAAACCACTTCCCAAGGGAAGCTGCCAGTCTGATTGGGCTGAAGTGGCAGGATGTCCCTGAGCTGCAGGTACTGGCATTAGAAGGAACTTCTGCTGCCCAGATCTTCGTTAGCTTCTGTGTGCAGCATAGCAGGCAGGAGAGCACAAGCAGAGCTCAGAAACAAAGCCTCTAGAAGGCTTCTGGTTTCAGTGCAATCGGAACAGTGTTGAAGTTCCTCTGAAATTGGGTTGACTCACGTTTTATAGGCATTATAAATATGATAAAGGAAAAACACATTTATTGGCTTACTGTAAAATACTATTGTAATAACTACAGTGTACTGTAATCTCCCATGGTATATGAGAAAAGAACAGTTAAGTGTTCAGAATATATCATTAAGATGAAATGGAAAAATATTTGACAAAGTAGCTAACATACATATAAAAAACAACTAAGCTCTCTTAATATTGAAGAAAAAGCCCTAAAGCATGTGACAGTGGGTCACACTGTGGACTAAGTATCTGAAAAATAAACAAGGGCCAAATAATTTTTCTGCACAAAGAATTGAGGGATTTGCTTTTTTTTTTTTTTTTCACCCCTGCTAAAATGCAAGGAATGCCCAGCCTGGTCTGTGCAGCTCATGGAGGTTCTGGGAGGGCTTTGAGGTGGTTGTGGTGAACTTTCATGTTTTAACTGAAGGTTAGATCAAGAAACGTTCTCTTGGTTGAAGGCTGAATAAACCTTTCAGGCTGATCCACTCATTGACACATGCCTTACTGTTGTCCTGAAATGTTTTCTCCCTTCGGAATGCTGCTGGCCAGTGGCTGTGTGGTGTGTACTTGCAGGCTCCATCAGGTCCCTGGAGCACATATCCCCCATGGCTGTCCATATCAAACCTTTTTCTTCACTCTTGCAAGATGATTATTTGGTCTTGAACAAAATCCACTGGTTTTCATAACCTAACTCTTTGTGGCTGCTCCCAGCAGTTA
Source organism: Poliocrania exsul (assembly GCA_035041345.1). NCBI lineage: Eukaryota > Metazoa > Chordata > Aves > Passeriformes > Thamnophilidae > Poliocrania > Poliocrania exsul. Next base: position 53,820,804 of record JAWWLZ010000082.1, read on the forward strand.
CTTGAATTAGTTACTAGGGCAATTACAGGACAATTACTCATTAGTTCCAGGGCAGCCTTAACCTCTTCTCACAGAGACCACCTATGCAACCCTTCCCACTACCATAACCTGGCCACCTACACCCAGTACATCAAATCTGTTGCTCTCACTGTTGACCAAGTTGCCAGTCATTAAGATCTTTGAACTTGAGCAAAATTTGAATTTTTGCTGTGAAGGATGACTGGGGCACATTTTTATGTGGGATAAATATTTTCCTTCTAGCTTGTAGATTGCAAGGAAACAAAGATCCAGCCAATTCTTCTTGCTCTGTGTCTCTTGAGGCTCAGTTTGTTGGATGAGTTAGAATAAAGGCTGTTTCTTATCCATTCACTGCTAATCACCCATAAAAGCATGTCCAGAATAATGTTTTTCTCTAGATCTTAATTCATTCTATCACACTATTGGTTTTATATTCTCTGTTGCTTCCCTCAAGAATGGACTATCACTCCAGTGCATACAGAATTCCTGTGGAAAAGGCCATCAGCAGATCTGCATGGAAAGCAAGGGTTATTGCAAGAAAGCTGATTTTTTTCCCATAAGTTTTCCAGTCCACACCGAGAAAGGACAGAACAAGATTGTAGGAGGCACGGACCCATGAGTGATTAGCATGTACATTTGCAGAAGGCATTGCTTATTCTTTGCAAGCAATGGCAAATGTCTGGGTCAGTGAGTGAGCAGTGCAAATGCTGCTGGCTGCTGGTTTTAAATGCTGCTGTTGAAAGAAAAGACTATCGGTCTCAAGTGTGCCATAACTGAGCCATGTGTTGGTAGCTTTTCCTCTTTGCTGTTTATTTTAAGAGCTGGGTAGGAGTCTCCAAAGTACAGATGTTTCTTCTAAAAGGCTATGTTTTGTGTGTGTGAATGCAGCATTTAATATTGCAGAAGGAAGGGCCTGGCCTAATGTGTACCTTGCTATTGAACACTTGGGTTGAGGTACTAAGTGAGGTTTTGCATTCTTTTCCTGTTTAGGCCTTTTTTTTTTTCAGCTGCTCTGTCTTCACCTATACAAGTGCCCCAGTCTCACTAGCATGGGTTAGCTTATTCAGAATTGACCAAGAACTCTGTTTTAAAATTATTTTTCATTACAATCCACTTATTCATACAATCCACTCTGTAAAACCTTCTTGAATTAATTGCTATGGCACAAAACTTATTCTTTCTGCCAGTGCCTCTGTTGAGATGTTAATCTAAGCCAAGGGTGCTCAATTTGCATATCTGGCAGATAATTAGAGGCTCCAGTTGGTCAGATCAGCCTCTCTGATTCTTTGAACCACTCACACCAGTCTGGGAACACTCCCCTTTTTCTGTTCGGTATCACACCTCCCATATTTCAGGCTATACCTGTTCCATCTTTTTGCTCTGTCAGTCCCACTTTCCACTGGCTATTCTTGGACAGAGAAGAAGTTGGTAGGACAGGGAGGGAGGCTGTGGGGTGCCACAATGCTGCAGAATGTGCAGCAGGTACCTGTCCTCCAGGGCACCAAGAGCCAACCAAGGAGGATGTGCTTCACTGCAGCCAACCAAGCAGCCACCTGTGTGTCCTTCCCAGCTTCTGGCTGCAATTGTCAGGCATGTGCTGGTCTGGCAGCAAACCCTTCTCTTCCCTGAGCTCAGTTAGACTTCCCATTCCAATTTCCTGGCTGTCAGCCAGGTGGCTGCATCACACTTTGGGCCATGTATTGCTCACCTATGATTTACATAAGCACCATGTATTTATGTCACCTGCTTTAGAGCTGGGTGGCTGTTGTCCCCTCTAGTAGCTGGCAGGGGAAAGAATTACGGGTTTGCAGCTGGCTTTGCATGTAAAATTTGATGTTCTTACTATAAGGGTAGGAAGGAGCTAAAGGGGCTACCAGATAACATGAGGAACTCTGTCACACTGAAGGGTTAAATCGTACCAAAGATTCATTTCATCCTCCAGAGCTGCAGGCCAGCATGAAGTTACTAGACATGAGCAGGCTTTTTTCCCTTGAATGAAAACCTGTGAAATATTTACTGACTTCAGTCATGCTGCATGCCTGATTCAGTGTCAAGTGAACACTAATGGGACAAGGACAGTGGTCACTCTGGTCCCAGCTGCCGGTGGGACAATGTGATCAGCTGTTCTGGGGCAGCATTGTCACCTTTTCGTGAGGCCACCTGTGCTCCATGGACAACTTGTACATGTTTGACATTCTGATTTGTGAAGGCACAGGCAAAAAACTATTTTAAGTCTAAGTTTTGGTTGTCTTTAACTGTAATCTGGAGATTTTGCCTTTTCAAAAGTAACCAGCAACCAGGCAATCATTCAGTTGCATTGCAGGGTATTTTATGTATGTATATTTTTTAGCAACTTCTAAAATATTTTTGGTATATTTCAAACTCTGTTACTCCTCAGTATATCCAATTAAACTACAACAGCTTCTGTGATGCTTTCCTTCAGAGCTGCATTTCAGGCACTGGAGATTTCAGGTGTCAGTCATTTTTTCCCAAATATTGTTGCTTTTAAGTATCCTTTTCCATTTGAAATATGGATTTCTGTACTTCATATAGTTTCATAAGTTTCTAGATTTGAAAACATACCAGAAGTAAAGAATTTTAATTCTATTTGTATCTTCTGTGTCTTCTAAAACATCCTTACTGATAAATGTGAGACAATAATATCAATTGAATTGAATTAATTTCCCATATGGTTGAGTTCCAAAGGTATAATATTGAAAATCTCTGTGTCTTCATTATGCTTAATTCTGTGTCATCCAGTAAGACAATTTTTTCTTTCACCCTACTTCTCAGATTCTTACCTTTTGAAGGTTGTCTGCATGTAGACAGAGGAGATAAATCTTTTTTAATATCTGTATTCTTTCACTAAACTATGATCCTGAGGTGTAAAAGAATCAGTCTGAGTTAGATCTGGGACTCCTGTAGCAGACACCTGGATTCCCAGGCTTGAAACTCTTCCTTTCCACGTTTCCTTAGGCAATCAAAAATCTTCTAACAAAGGCAAATGTGCAGAAATGTTGAGTTCCTGTTTTCCAGTGGCCAGATTTCCTACAACCAGGAAGACAAGTAGGGAATAGGAAAGTGTTGGCATTTTTTCTTGTGTTTTACTGAATTGGGTACTTAAATCTGTTTAACAAGTCCAAAGCACAATAACTTGCCACCCTTCAGGACTTGCTAATACCACTTCATAGTTGTAAAACTTGGTGGTCTTTTGAGATGGAGCTGTGAAGCAGGGGACAAGAGCAGTAGTTTTTTCAACTGGCTTTCCTCCCCCTTTTATTTTTGTTTGCTTGGCTCTCATTATTCTTCTCCTTGCTAATCACACTTCTGAAAAATGTGATGTTAATGTTTTTTTAATTACAATATCCATAATACCATTATTGCATTAAAAATAGACAAAAATTCTCTATTTGCTCTTACTGTTTTCACTGACAAAGATTTTAATACCCTTCCTCAGCAGAAGAGAAAATTGTAAAATTTGGAGTTGCAGAATGTGTGTGTCTGGAAGATGCTGTCTTTCTAAGGAATATCTTTCTAGACAAAAATGTGCTTAAAATTTAATTAGAATTGTAAAATACTGTTTGCAGTCTTCATTGAGCAGAGTCAGAAGCATAATACAGTTCACAAAGACTTGGGTGGTGAAGGGAAGAGGGAGAATGAGCATCCATCGAAAGATGATTTGCTTTCAGCATAACTGCTCTAAATTGTCATTCATTTAAACATCAGAATAACAGCTGATCAGATTGTCTAGCAGAATGTTTTTTCTATCACAAAGTGACAAATTTTAAAAAAAAAAACTAAAAGACATCTAAAGACTTTTTTAGAACATGTCAAGAAGGGCAGGAAAGTTTAAAGAAATCATAGAGAAATTAAGAGGTTATAAGGGCATTTTAGTTATTAGAATAAGGGGTTGGAAATGTAACTCTGAGCATCCACATCTTGCTTAGAGCTCAGGTTTTGAGCTCTACCAACCAGTGCAGAAATTCACAGGCGTTCCCACAGGGTCTCCCATCTCTGGCAGAGTTTGTGACCTGTGCATGGAAGGCAAACCAGTCAACACTGGTATTTCTGAGTGAGGCAGCAGTGGGGCTGCTACAGTCAGTTTGGAATAGTTTGAGATGTTGCTGCACAGAGAAAATAAAGGGTTAGAGCAGACAGATACTCTGATACTCAGTCAAAGTTACAGTTCTACAAAACACTATTGCTTTGAATTTTGAAGCTTTCTAAATTTTTTTAATGTTTTATTCTATTTTAACAGTTTCCTAATTTAACAGGTGCTTTAAACATTTATTCCTCCCTAAGTTTGAGGATTTCCTTGTCTATTTAAATACCTGAAAACGTACAAGAGGATTTACTGTGAAGTGTAAGGTTTCCTTCTTTTGAGGTTTGTGTGTCCCTGCAGTGCTTGTGCTCTCCCTGTATGGGACATTTACTTGTCTTTTACAGGCTTGTTGTGCTGTTGTCTGCGTGAAGGGTGTTAAAACTATTTGAACACCTATTATTACAGTTTATGTTTTGATTAAAATAGCAGCAATTTCCAACCAGTTTTGCACTAGAGAGTTGACTTGTTTCTGTTAAATTTAATAATTTCTAGGGTGAAGTTGTGGAATTCCTTGATGAGCTGTTAGAAGTGGATGAAAAGAAGGACTCCTGATGAGTGAAAACGCCACAAAGTTTTTTACAAAAGTGAAGATTCACCATTGCTCCTTACTATTAATTTGGGTCACTTGTAGTTCCAGTTAGATATACCTCAAAGGTGCTTCTTTAAGCTCCACTTTATGTCCCAAGATCCACTCCTGAAAGGTCACTTCCATGCTACACTGACTCTTGTGTGAGCATGGCTTATCACTGTGCAGAATTGGTGCACCTGAGTTTTCCTCTTGAGCTTTCTTTCCTTTGCACAAACCCAACAGAACAGACTGTTTGTATTTTCTGGGATAACACTAAGGTTCCTCATTTCAGTGCTGTTCTGCTACATTGTAGCAATACAGCTAAATTCTGAAGAACTTTTGTGAGGTTATGAACAATGGAAGACATAACAGTTTCCTTTTCTGAGCTATGCATTCTATTATTTATATATATCTTTTTATGTGATGATGAATAAAGTGATAATGGATCTCAGTTCACCTGAAAGCTGTTAAGATACATTTAAATAGCTGAAAGAAGGTGATTAACAAAACACAACTAGTGATTTTGGAAACCCTGCTTAAAGAATTCTGAAAGCAGTTTTGATGTTTCTCAAAAACTAAATTAATTTCCATGATGTGAAACTAAGAATAAAAATAATTTCTTTTTCCTATCGATTCTTACTCTTTCTGTTGAAACAACCTGTGGTCCTTCTGTGAGGTGGGGCCAATCTTGTATGAAATGTTGATGATTGATGTATTTAGTATTCCTGAAGAAAACAGTTTGCTTGGTTTTTTTTCAGTCTGGTGGGACTGTCTGAATAGTTTTCATCCAGAGGTAAGTGCAGGTGGAAATGATGGTGAGTTTAAATGGAATCTTGAAAAATACTTACATGTGAATTCCTGTAATTTTTGTTATTAACTATATGGTGGAATCCAATACAGAACTCTGAAGGCCCAAAAAAGTGTGTTAGAGAGGAGTAGTGAATTAGTAGATAAGTCTACTGAAGAGCAGAAATCCTGTTGAACTCAGAGGAGGATCCAGGATTTCATCCTTTGCTTTTCTCTTCTGTGCCAAAGGGGTTTCTGATTTTTGATTTTCACATTTTGTAGATTTTAGGAACACAGTAGCTGTAGATTTTTAGTAGGTTAATATTTCTGGCTTAAGTTTAATGTCTTTCTATCATTACCCCTGCCCCAGAATGGGGAGCTCAAATTCTTTTAGTTGTTTAGTCTCTTTTTCAAGGTACAAGATTGGAGGGTATCAGAAGGTCCACAAAACAAAACATAAACACAGGGCAGAGTGACCCAGAAGTCAGAACTGGAAGAACTCCAGGAGCCCGAGGAAGAGGAGCTGATGAAGACAGAGGGTCTTGCCGACCCCAGCCCCAAATCCTGGGGGGTTGGACCAGGAGTGGAACTGGGGCTGGACTGAAAAATGTGTAAAGTAAATGATTGGGTGAACCATATTATAAAAGCCATGGAAACTAGAACTGGGGAGCACATGCATGTCATCATGTATTTAATATCAGGCCATGTTTTTATCTTGTCCCACATTAACTTGGCTCGGAGTCCTGCTTTATGGGGGTTCATCACTTCATTTCCAAGGATCAAGTCCTGCATATGATTCCATCCCACTTCCATCAAGGGCAGACAAGCATTCAGTGCTCTTGTGACTGAACTGACTGGAAGTGAACTGCAAACCCAAAATGTGTGTTGAGTTTTTACAAAGGCAAAACATGACCTACACAACCTTGCTGAGTTGTTGCTGCTGTAGCTTAAATGTGCTGTTGTAGTCTGTGCTATTGAGTGTCTACAGGGCACAAGGAGGGGAATCCATAGGATTGGGTTTCAGTGTCCCCCAGCCTGTGACAGCAATGAAACATTTGAAGTGGTGAGTGAAAGATATTTGGAAGATCAGATTGGCTTTTTTAGCTGCTTTAATATAAATCACAGCCAATCCACGAAGCTGATGGACAGACTGTTTTGTTCTCGAAGTGAAAATCCATCCAGAGCCTTTTAACTTCAGGAGATTTGCCCAACTCCACTCGCGGTAACGAGACCAGAATCCAACTTGCTGTGTGCCCTCAACAGGCAGAGGGTGCATCAGATTTCCTTATGGTTTTTGTTCTACACAATCTTAGTCCTCCATTTACAGTAATTTTATGTAAGAAATTAACTTTGCTATTCAAACTTACAAGCAGTTGATTATAAACCAGCACTTCTCCCCATTAATTACGTGTAATACTGTGGTTGTTTTGGCTTTAGGCCTCAGTTAGGCCTAAATTTAGCAGGCCCAAAGGATGTGACATAGATAAGAAGGGACAAGCATCACCTGACTTAAGCAGCCAAAGAGGTATTTCATATCATCTGGCATCATCAAGAAGTGTCAAGAGGTACAAAAAGAGAGAGAGGAGGAGCTTCTGTCTCTTTTGGGTTTTGCCTCTACCGAGATCAGGCCTTGCCGCCATCCCGGCTCTGTTATCCAGGGAGGGCCTGGAAGCTGAAGATTAAACTGTCAGGATATGAAAAATGCGACCATTGGCTGTCAGGACAGTTTCCTATGTAAGAACTAAAGCTGGGGCAAGGGGAGGGATGCACGGGTTAAAAATCTGCATCACACAGACTGTGCTCAGTATGTCATCTTTTTCAAATTAATACCTGCTCTTGCTGATAGCAATTCTTCATGTATTACTGGCTTCTTGCTACTTCATCCTCATAAATAGCAACATCCATTAAGAAGGGAAGAAGGGTGGTAGTGATTTTTCTTCTCAAAGCTTAATTCTCTTCCTATAAAACAGAATGGCAGGCTCCATAATGCTGTGCCTTAGCAATTCCAGGCACCATTAAAGTCAGCTACGAAAAACAAGTACTTCTAGAATGATCAGTTATGGCAAATTCAGTGTGAATTCAAATGTCCTGCTGGGCCATTTCATTTGCCATTGCAATTCTGCAAGCAAACCTTCATTTACTGCTGTTTACAAGGCATGAGCCAGAAGCAAATTCAAATTGCTCCCTTTCCCAGAGCTTTACTGCTTTGGAATGCTAAAACATAAACCCAAAAGCTGTTCTTAATTCACCCAAAAAACACATCTAACCAAGGAGGTGTTGTCTCTCCATACTTTCCAGAGTAAGTTTGAGGCAGGATTAAAGATGGGTCTCCCCAAGACAAACTATCCCCATGGAAATCTGATAGTGTGCCCCAATTTGCAAAGCTTTTTCTGAATGTTGGCATTAATACCCCTCATATATCTTCACATCCTTTACTGTGAATTATTAGTCTGTATTGATAATGGAGGCAGACTTAGAAAATCTTTCAATTTCTAGAGAGTCTTCTTGAAAAATGGTTTAAATACCGTGCAAATTTCACAGCTCTGAAAACAGAGCTGTGATTAGACAAAGATTTGTTGGATTATAAAAGTACAAGTGTTTATTATGGCTGGTACTGAGAATAAACAGTTGCTTGCGTATGCCAGCTACTATGGAAATATGTTTTTAAGTTCTAATGTGAGCAGTAAACCAAAGCTACTTCAGTTAAAAAAATTCAATACTTAAACTGTGGGGAGAAGTAGTCAGTGCCAGAGAAAACATTCCCATTTAATAATGTTTGAACATAGAGCTGTGATGCAGTTTGTAGCAAGGCAGTGAGAAAAACCCACAACTAATCCTTCATTGCAGCTGTCTGAACTTTTGGTTGTCTGCCATACTTTAAACAGCGACTTCTTTTTCCTGGTGACTCAAGACTTGAATGACCCAGTGTGGAGAGTTTAAGCTATATACAAAAAAGGAATTAAGTAAGAAATAGCCAAAGTAAGTTGGGTTGCACACCCCAGCAAATCACAGGTTTGTGTCTTAAGTCCTCTTCAGTGCCTAGGAAAAAATATTAAAATAAATAGATACCTTTATATTTATTTATTTTTGGCAAGGAAATATTCAGTGGTTTAGGCACCCATCTCTCCTCCTTCCTCTCTTCTCTCTCCTTGGAGTATGATGATCTATGGAAACTAAAGTCTGTAGAGAATTTGAAGATTAAAGTTTATAAATGCTAACTTCTCCTGTAGAAAAGCTTTCTAAGTTTTCTTTGATTATTTTTGACTTTTTCTTCCCATTGATACATCTTGTGGGTAGGTCTTTTAAATGTCATGACGTAACAAATGTGCTTTTTTCCCCTGATTAATTCCTTTGCAAAGTAATGAAACGTGCTCACTTTCAAGTGGAAATATGGGGAGCAGTAATTTTATTTGACTCCCAACTTAAAAAAAAAAAAAAGTGCTTTCTGTCTTTTGTCCCATTCTCTATCACTTATTTGAAAAGGGATTAAACATTTAAGTGTCATCCTGAGCTGGTGGAAACCATGTAGTTTGGCAAGTCTTACAATGTTCTAATGATTTCTTATTAAGACTAATTTCTAAATGGTCATTCATAGTTATATATTTATATCTTTCACAACCATGTATTATGTTGTATCTTTTCATGACAAATAATTGGATATTAAGAAAAGGTAAATCACTGAAGAAAAAATTCAGTCTATGCTGTGTCCAATGCCCATGCTATGAACAAATTCACAGCAAAACAGCTGTTAAGGTACAGTAGGTAAAAGGCAGAACAACACAATAAACCAGATATTATTCTCTATCTGGCTAATGCAAGGACAAGCACAGAAATTGAGGGGTTTTCAGCCTTAGAACTCATCAAGTCCCTAAAATGCCTCAACCCAGTGTTTCTGTACAAAGGGAAGCAAACACGTTTTTGTTGAAAGGATTTGACCTCCCCAGCACTGCCAGTGGCTTTGCTGTTTTGCCCCACAGTGTCAGTTCTCAGCCTGCTGAAGCAAATTCATACAGTCCACAGACACAGCAGCACATGAGCTTCATGAAATGGGGGCTCAGTTAACAAGTAGTTGTTAATTAAGGAAAGGAAGGGGAAGGGAGATCATATCTCAGTTTTAACCCCAGTGAGCAGATTCCAACCAGCCTGTTGTAATGTGTGGTTTCCCTAGAAGTCAGTGATACATGACTTTTATCACAGGGCAACAGATCATCTGTTTATTAGTTTTCCCAAACTCCCTGAATCATTCTGGTGAAGTGAATACTGTGAGTGCAAACAGATGATGCTGCAAAAGAGAGTAGATATTCTAAAGCAGAACTGGGCTGGCAGTCTAAGCTACTTTTCGGCTCATTTTTTTTTATATCCAAGTATCTTCTACAAGACTTAGATAAGTAACAGACCTATCTTTTCTCCATAAACATGTGGGCAGACTGGATGATTTGCACAAGAACACACACAAGCACTTCCTTTCCTGGTTTTTTTTGTAATTTGATTTTTATTTAAATACCTCCAAAGCATTATGTTAATGTACACTTTCTTCTGGTTCATGAATAGCAAGTATTTCTAAGTCTCAAATAAGATCCTTGTACAATTTGTGTTTATAATTATATTTTGAGTCTCATTTTCCCATGTTCAGTTCCTGGGCCAAATAGTATTGACTTTTCATTTTGAATGATGCTACACAGAACTGTAACACCTACTTGTACCTTTCAGTTAAGCAATATTTTTAATGGATATTTCTGTGTTTATTTTTCAGCATATTTCCATGGAATTACAGACGATATGTTTTAGTTGAGTTAACAGTCTCCATAAAGTTGCTTAGTGCAAAATCCATTGTTGGTGTTCTGGGTTTTTTTAACTGCATTTTAAAAAAACCAGTTTGCAACAGAAATTCCAGGTTATTTCATAGTCTAGAATGCATTAAAAGCATAAAGTCATGCATATGTCAGAGACATATTTACAAATCTGTACAGTTTCTGTCATTCTCTATTTACTGTGGCTCTTGCCAGGCAACCAGATTCAACTCTTACCACTCTGAGGTCAAATCCTCCAAGATAATATATAGCTCTCATCTAAAATTCTTTGTTTTACTTACCAGCCCTGAGAATGATGGCTGCATGTAAGAGGGACCCCATTCTGCACTCTGTTTCATCCAGCCTGTCTTCCATGGAGTGAGAGATGGTTACCACTGTGGCTCAAGGTAGAACATGGAAATGGGTGAACTACACCCAGGCACCTTTTCTTACTCCAGTATTTTGATGTGTTGAACTACTGGCGTATTTTGACTAAGGCTGAGTGGCAGATGAATTTATTTCTGACCTGCAGATTATTCACAGTTGCCAGATTTTCTCCTGTTCATTCAGAAAGGTAAGGAAGAGTGAACCTCATAGTGAACTCACACTGTGTTAAGGGATTCTAGAAAACACTCTTCTCTCTTTCCCTGTTTATTTTCAGAACTGTTGGAAATGGAACATGCTGTTGGAAAAGCCTCTGTGCTTTTACACCAGCACCCAGTCTAAAAGCCAAGTGTTCACATTTTGTCAACTGGATGCAATTTCTTTCTTTCTTTCCCAGGCCTGCTTTGTCTTTAAAACCACAATAAGCAGCGTGCAAATGGGCTACCCATCTCCCATAGCCAATGTCCACCCCAGACACCCCTCCAGCCAATGAAAGAGCAGAATGGTGAAAAATCAGTCCTTCCACAGAGTTCACATGGCAAAAATATTATACATGGCTTCAGTGGCCAGAGGTACTACTGGCTGTGAATTAAAATTCAGTATCTTGGTCAGTCAACATCGTGTTCAGAAAAGCAGCCGACTTATATAGAGTTCCCCTGGAAAGTGCTTCATCACTGTTTGGCTCTGTCATAAGAGGCTATTCATCATAACACCAGGAATCAAAGGTGCTCTGACTCCTCTCCTGCTGATACTTAAGGAAGAATGGCACTTACAGTATTCTCTGAAGTCCAGGGAGACATCATGATTTCTATAGGAAGATTAGTATAAGAATGGCATTTCTTCACTAAGGCTAAAAGAACACCTTCAGAAAAATAGCACAGTGATCAGATTTGTGGCTTGTTGAATTCACAATGTTGAAGAAAATTACCTTAGTAATCATTGCAATAGTATCCATTAAAATATGGAAGCAAATAGTTTTTAAGACACATCAGGTAATAATTTGTTACTGTGGTTTATCCTGACCAGCTTGGGCAGGTTCTAAAAAAGGAACAAACACCAAATGTGTGGTTGCTCCAAAAACATCCTTCTCCTATTCTTCCCTCCTTTTCCTCTTCTACTGAGAAGAGACCACAAAGGCCTGACCAACCCTACCATTACATTATAACCAGGTAACACAGAAATTAATCAATTAATTTATTAATAATAGGAGTAAAATTTAGAAGCGGAACAAATTGTAGATGTAGTACCAAGCACGCTTGTGTCCTGCTGATGTCTCCAAAAGACCCTTGTGATAAAAATGTACAGATTCTTTAGCTCTGCAAAGTCAAATATGCTAAACTGTGATTTCAAAGGGGTGAAATCTTTTCTGTCTTCTATGTTCTCTTAGCACTGTTTTTTACTTCTGCTTTCTGCACTGCTGGATTTTAGCATCCATGAGTCATGTGATCCTTCTAGCATCAATGTGTTTTCTCTTCTGATCTCCAGCATCTCTGCCAAAAGGCCCTTGGTTAGACTTTCTGCATTTCAATGTGCTGGTGATGGTAGTGGTGATAGCAATGGTGTCTGGGTTGACACCTTCCATTTAATTTATAGACAGAATTTTTCTGCTGCCTTTTTTTGAAAAACCACACTGCCAGTACTGCTGCAACCAGTAACAAGCAGAGAAGAATCACAATTACTGCTATGATAGCACCTTTACTGGACTTGGGACAATCCTCTCCCTCACAGGGCTCGGAAGTGGGGACAGCCTTTTCTCCAAGGCCCTGGGTGAGATTTTCCTGCTCAACCAATTCCTGGGAGGTTGTGTCAGTAACAATGACTGGAGCTGGTGCAGTGGTTGCAGCTTGTTCTGGGTAGATGGTTGTTTCTCTTGGTTCTGCATATGGAGTGTGGTCGTAGGGGCTGACCATCACAGAAGTTTCTGGCATGGATGATTTCAAGCTGGTTATGTCTAACAGTGTTGTTGTACTGGGCTCCTGAGTCACAGTTTCCAGAGATGTTGCTGGATGTTCCCCTGCAGCATCATCATAACCCCTGGTCACACTGAAGTTCTCCAGACCACTCACTGACGTAAGTGGAACTGGTGTCTCTTTAGCCCCTTCATCATCTCCCCTCGTTGTGGCTGCCACAATCTGTGTTAAACCTTCCTCTGGAGCTGGGCTACCATTTCCCAGTTTTCGTACTTCAACGTGGTTCGGTTGGTCGGTTGTGAGGACAATGTCATCTTCTGTTCCCATCGAACCATCAACTTTATCCCCCTCCTCTTCATCATCCTCTACCACCTCTTGAGTTACTGGGTAACCATCTAACCAAGACTCATCAGTAATGGCAACTACATCTATCGCTGTCTTTGTGTCGTTAGTCGTGAGAATGGGGCCAATGGGGAAATCCTCACTGTCGTAAAACATTTTGGCACCAGGTTCATCATAGCCTGTCTTCATTCCAATGTGGTTGTCACCTTCAGAAAACTGTGCTTTAGTGGAATCATCTGTCTCTTTCTCTGATTCAGGTTCACTGATAACTTCTGATGGAAACCAAAACAAGTTTTTTTGGCTTAGGAGTGACACTGGGGACTCAGTTGGTGCCCTGCTTCCTTTTTCAGAAGTGTCTGTGTCCTGAGTAACACCTTTAGTGCTTCCAGTTCTTCCTTCCTCTGAGCTTTTACTGAAGGAAAGCTGTTCTTGCTCCTGCTCAATTTCTTTGCTATTGCCACGTTCATGCTCAACAACAGGTATTGATCTGTCATCAGGAAAGTTATCTTCATAGTCAATGTGTGCCTCGGTTTCATCTAGAAACATTAAAAACAAACCACAGAAGCCAACATTTAATTTCTCCAGAAAAGCACTGGGCTCATTTATTACAAGAAGCCAAGCAGAAAGGTGCAATGAGGAGTGACTTCTAGGGAGTATTTTTCATTCTATGTTATTGTTTACTTGAAATGGGTATGGTCCACCATAAGGTGATACTCAATATAAAATTTTAAAAAAATCAGATATGTGTCAATGTTAACTGCTAATATCTTACCTTTCCAAATTAAAAAATGTAAAGAAATATCTTACTGTCTGCAATTAGAAGACTTCCTTCAATTGCTTATTGTTCTCTCAAACCTGAATGCAACAGAGGGGTGGATTTATTGTAAAGTTTGAGTTTGATTTAGAAATACTGCCCATGCCTCAATAGACCTGCCACTCATAGCAAAACAGGCTTGACTCAAAGCATGAAGCTCAATGTTTTAATTTGAATGAAATAATGCATTGTAATGTGTATTTCTTCCACTCTTCTGAAACTTTAGCTCAATGAAAAATTTTCCAAACTGGACTGGGTGGTTGATTTTCAGCTCACACAAGTTTTACTCCACAGAAAGTTGATGTAATTGCTGAGATTTATGCTGGCACTAAAAGTCATAGAAAATAGTGCCTTGGGATATGGAAAATAAAATAAACTGAATCATGGTGAGAATTTTCCTTTTTAAGGGAGTGTTTAGTCTTTCATGAAGACAGTGAAGCAATAGACCTGGCATGACACAGGAAACAAGAAATTAATAGGAGAAACTGTTTTATAGATCAATGCATTCATAAAACCTTATCATTTTTTTTTTTTTGCCTTTTTACACTCAACCAATTTTGCATTACATTTTCATCTTAGGCCCACCTCAATTTCCGCCTGAGTCACATTCTCCTTGGAGACTCTTTCCCAGACTTCTGGCAGAGCCATATTTGGTCTGCTCTTAAGAAAGATTAGAAATATTGTCAAACCAGCCTGACCAAAACCACTTAGCAGTGATACAGCTCACACCAGCTCACTTTTTGCCAGAACAGCTTAAGTCAAGTGCCAAAACAGAATGAGCATTAGCAAAAGGTATTTTGCTTGGAATAGCGTCTGGGTCTACCAGAAATCACAGCAGTTATGCTAAGGAAACCAAAATGTGTGACATAGCCTGCAGAGAGTTAATACCTCTGTGAAAATTATCATCCCAGACAGCTGGATGTTCTCAGCAGGTCTACTCATCTCACAAGAATGGTGTTGGGGCAAACCTGAGCACAATAAAAGAGTGCCAACAATGCCACTGTCTCCCCCCTGGTCCCAGTGTCCTCATCTGCTTATCTAATCCTCTAGATCCTCTCCAAGGCATAAAAAAATTCTGTCTGGTGCAAGGATAACTTAACAGTCAGGGGAATACAAGACTTAGTGTGGGAAGCTTCCTGGTAGGACTATCACTTTTCTACTTAATCCTCAAACCTTTTCCAATAATATTTCAGGCTTTCCTAAATGAATGGAGACCAACTCAGAATACCAAAGCATGTTAGCAAGATATTCATAAAGCTCTGCATGGCACTGGCCATTACAATGTTGCACTTCTACAAGCCATCAAATGTTAGTCTCACTTTGTCCCTCATCTTGCTTTCACTTAAGAATTGTTCTACCTGGCTGGCTCTCTCTTTGCATGGAAATGGTGTCTCAAACCATTTTGCTGTCCTACCATCCAGATTCCTGCTAGAAGTTGATACCTGGCATACCTGCTCCACTAAAGTCCAGTGTCTCCCAGAACAGCCTGAGAGCATCTGTCAGGTGTCTGTTGCATGTGTATGAACTGGAACATTGTAATGTGAGAAGTCACCATTTACCAGCTGTCATGGTCATTGTTTTCTTTTCTGAGATGAATCATCATACCAGTCTGTCTTCACCTGTATGTCTCTTGTACCTCTATTTTTGCCACTCATTTACTTTTCAGACTGTGATAATCCAGCTGAGGCTGAAACATTGATTTTTATGTTACGGTGTTTCAGATCAGGCACACACATCCATGAACAAAAATTACATCCACCTACTTGTGTGGTTTCCACCAGACTTATTCTTTAGTTATCAGCATGAATGGGCAGCTGGTATTCATATCACTGACTAGTACTTTATGTACTGGTCAGTGAGATGACCAATGTGATCCACACTCATTAACCAATGAATATGGATTACTGGTGAATGCTTAACAACTGTAGTAACATGCTTTCTATAGAATGTGAAGCTCTTTCCCTTTAGTGCCTTCTCCTGCCATGTAGTTTCAGCCCACTGAAGAAACTCCTATGGAGGCACATCAGGAAAAAGCACGTGCTCCTAAGAAAATACAAGTCCTCAGTCTATCAGAACATATCAAAGGTTTGTTGAACCATCGATTGAGTCTCCGTCAAACCTGCTGTCTTCAGGCCCAATCCTGCCTGTAGAGAAATGAATTGGTGCTTTCTTAATGCTGAGCTGAGCAAAGAAAAAGCCCATTGTAGTCTAAAGAGAGCCTGAGATTGGAGCTCATTATGCACTGCTCGTCACTGCATAAGGGAGTCTTGTTCCCCCTGACAATCAGATTGTGGCCCCAGTTGTAAAGCTGCTGTAAGGTATTTTCATATGCAATCTCACGTATTTGTATAGTTTATAGCAAAGACTACCAACATAACTAATGTTAGCTCACAGGATGCCAGAATGAAAGCAACCATTGAGCTCTCTAACCATCAAAGGAAATACAGACCCCCTCACTCTGAACCTTTGATTTATATGATCCTGGTTTGACTTACACAGTAATAATACTCTGTTCTTTCTTCTGGGCCTCAGACCTTCAAATGGGGCTTGGACTTACTGACTTTGTGTTACCATGACAATCTTTTAAGTCCACTGTGAGTTTGATTTTCCAGGAACAGATTGCACAACTTTTGCACTCCTTTTTTCTCACCTCCTCAGAACTTTCTTGAACTTTCCAGCTCCCTGAATCTTAGTGTTGGTACTGAAGAACAACAACAAAAGTAGGTTCAGCTCCACTTCTTATCCAAATAGTTGCAACAATTATTTATACACATTTTTAAAAGAGCTACTGACTGATTTAGCACTGATTGCTTCTTCCTTTCTGTTCAGGCAAGTCTGGTTTTAAGAAGAGCTAGAACTAAGATTAATTTATCTAAAACCAAAATCTTTCTATATTTGGTCTTGTTACATCTTTCCTCTACCTTCCTCCAGCAGGCTCAAGGATCAGTGAGTTTTACTTCAATGTGTAAGGGATTACTGAGGCTGAAATGAACCTTTTACAGCAACAGATGCTGAAATGACACACTACCAAAGATGTGAAGCTCAACTAAAAGGTAAAATCCTTTTAATTTTTAATTAAACATTTTTAGGAGGCATCTGGTCCTAAAGAGCTTTCACCTACTTCCATTTTCAATCCTAATGTGAAAACAGTGAACAAACATAGAGACAGACAAAAACAAAGAACCTGGTTTTCCACACTGGGATTGGTTTAATTTTTCTTCTAGGTAGCATATTGGCATCCAAGCTCTATTTTGAGTGTTGCTATTTTGGACAACCATAAAGTGCACTGCATATTTTGTGGATGTATTTTTGGAGTACAGGAAATTGAAACTTGATCCTATGTAGACCATCATTATAAACATTTCTACTGTATAAAAACATCTTTATTCCGTGGATCTCAAAGTAGCTACAGCAAACATTAATAAGAAGGCATCTGTCTTTAAGGGTGGGAGGGAAAAGAGCATGTAGACCAATTTGCCTAGGATCAGTCAGATTTGTGAACTACAGCACCTCAAAAATTATCCATTTGACTTGGACCAGGCACACAAACATGATTCTGTCAAATAAACCAGAGTACACTAGACAGAAATTGTGTTGCCTGTTGTCTTTTGCAATAAATACAAGCAGAAGGATAATTTTTACTCCAGCAGAAAGCCTGTTAATATAAATAAGTAACCCATCAAAATTTTTTTTTACTGATTCCATTTGGCAGAATCAGTTCATGCCAGATCAATACTTTACATTAATCTAATACAACTGCTCAGTGACAGGCCTGAAAATGGAACTGAAGTTTGTCATAACAATTGTTTTGACAGGCCACGGATATATTTTGTTGCTGGTTTTATTTTTCTGTCACAACTCTTCCTTTGCACTCTCAGAATTAAAAAAATAAAAAGGCATTCCCAAATAAGATCAAAAACCAGAGATATTTTGTTGGATTATTTTCATTAAAAAAAACCCCAAACACACACAAAACCCAATCAAACAAAAAACACCCTTCAAAATAAAAAAACCCACCATCAAAACAAATAAACAAACAAAAAAACCAAAAAAACCTCCAACAATAAAAAGAAATACTGCTGGTTATTTGTGCTTACAGACCACCTGTGAATCAACTCAGAAAGCCATGTTTGAAGTAATGACAAAAGGCAAAAGTAATGAGAACCAAGCAAAAGGACTGGGAGCTGTAGATAAAGCTTTCAGAGATGGTCACAGTGTGATGAATTCTCCTTCCACTGACATCACAAATATGGTCCTCAGCATGGAAAAGTTAAACTAGCTCTGAACACACTTGAGAAGTACCCAAGTGTTGACTCTGGAGAGATTCCTTAGATGTGCTGAAGGAATGGACTTTCCCGACACAAGCACAGATCTGGAAAAACCCAAAGCAGCCCAGAGAAGAGGATAAATAGATTATACTCTTTTGAGCCACTTTTAGGGCAGAGAAGGGATGGGATTTCCCAACTATCTCATCTGCCTTCTCTTTTAGGAAGCAAACTCTTGAGGATGCAGCCTAATGCAATGCAGCCTTGACCTCCCCCACAGAAGTGTTGGCATTAATGCTTCTGATATTGAATCTGTAGTTCATTTGGGAAAAATAGTGTAATTTAGCAATAGTCACTTTAGTCTCTGTGCCTGCAGGACAGCCACAGCATGGCATGTTCACATCTGCTCTCAGACCTTACTGCAGTGCCAATCTTCAGGATATATTTTGTGAAACAAATACATTCTCTACACAGAAATGGAAAAAATAATAAACTGCAAACCCTTTGTTCTCTGCTTAAGGTTGCTTTGTTGGGTTGAACGTGCCTGTGTTTTCATCCAGAACACAGCATCTTTTCAGGATAAGGAATTACAGGGAGCAATATCTGTACAGAGGCACTTTTTTCTTAAAAAGCACCTAGATTAAAAATTACAGCCTATTGTCTCTTGTGCACAGTGGACATAAAAGCCATTTGTAATGTACTGTTTTCTTGATTTCTAACATACTTTACTGCACCTAGAATACACTTAATATAACTCAAAAATTTGTTCAGAGTTTCCCATGGCCAAGCTTCACCATTTATTTTGGGTTATAAGTGTATTGATGCTTTTTTTTTTCATTTAATTTACAAATCTGCCAGCTGTGTGGTTGTACTCTTACATCCTGGGTGCCATAATAGATGTATCTCTTCTTACTGGATCAAAACAGAGAGGAAAGATGATCATAAAGTGACTTCAAAGAACATTTGAGTGCTATATTTAGACACTGCCGTGAGGAAAGTCCTTTGACTCCATATTTGCTCTGGGTGAACAACTGAGAGTGTAAAGCAGGCCCAGTGTTTTTACACAGAAAAGAAAAACATACAATTATTGTGGTTTAGTCTGATAGTTTGCCTGGACAGCTGGGCATTATAATGGGGAACAATGGTATGCAGGTGTAATGTCCTCTAATCTCAGAAAGCTTTACACAGTTAAATAAAGGTCTTCACTCTTTCACAGATGAGGTGCACTAAGCAGCACAGAGCAGTACAGGGACCTCTCCCCAGTCTTAGAGACAGTGCAAGATGTAGGCACAGGCTTATATCACTAAATCCTCCAACTGGAGTTGTCTCCCTGTGGTCTCATTGTGTTGGTGTAAGAGCATCGGGATCATTTCACATTTCCAGTTGCTCACCCAGCACAGATGCAGAGCAAGGGAACTGTGTCAGCTTACCAGCCTCTAAACATAGCCCTTAAATGCTCACTGAAGTGGCTCCATGAGCATTTTTCCACTGATGTCAGCTGGTTAGGGCAGAAAAGGTCCACTGTGCCAACAGGGATATAAATTCTCTGTTAAGTCCCATCATTAACCTTCATAATAGTGAAGGTGCTCTCTTGCCTGAAAGCATTTAAAAAGCAATGTGTGTGCTGAATTCTGGAGTGCTTAATAATTATTATTCTCTCTGCTATGACCCCAAAATATCAGTCAACTGTAAATCAGGTTTCTTTTAATTAAATTCCTTTTTTTTTCTGTTTATTTTTTTCACTGAATTCTTACTTTTTAAAAATCAATGAGTCCTAGTATCACACATTGCAGTCTTCCTGTAAAGTTTTCTTTCTTAAAAATTTGTGATCAGGAGGATTAAATATATTATTAATAGAACACTTACTATGTTTTCTATCCCAGGTCCTTAAAGTGTTTGAAAAACATTAATCAGAGGAAGTCCCTAAGCATGAAGTCTACACTGAATTAATTTTAAAAATCATAATCTACAATATCACATCTGCTCCCAAGTTTCAGTGTTGATGTTTGTGATTTTACAGCCACAGTTTCCTATTTCTTTTTAAAATATTTTTCTCTCCCCTGTGGCCCTGTGAAAGGCTCAGGCAGAACAGGGGAAAGAGACGATTTATCCAGAGGAAACAGTGAAACACACAACTTAAATGGCCTGATTCTCTCCCTTCCCTACTTTGGTGTACTACAGTTTTATTTCTGTGTGTGATCAAGTTAGCATTTCCACTAATCTCAGGGAAGGAAAAAGAAGTATCAGTTTGGTGCAGATTATAGAAATTCAGACTCACTGGGTTAGACAAAGATGTTCCTGCTTATTGCAGGGGGGTTGGACTACATGACCTTTAAAGGCCCTTTCCAACCCAAACTGTTCTGTGATTCTGTATTCTATGATCAGATGTAGATACTCTTTTTCATCTCTCTTTCCCTCCATGCTCCTCCTATTCACTATTTCACTTAATCATCTGAACTGCTGTTTGTAAGAACAGTTTTAGAAGCTGAAATAGTTCAGCAAATGTTGATTTTTTAATTTTTACCTTTTTTTGTACATCTATACCATTTGAATGGGTTTGAAAGTCTGGTTTCCTGGTACACAGACATGACCTATTTCTACTAAGAAAAAGTTTGACCTTTTCTCATGATTACCCATTGCCTGATGGTATATATTCATGAGTAAAAATAACTCCTTGCAAGCCCCATGGGCATTAAGGACTTACATAGGTTCTGAAACTGATATGCCGACTCCAGCCCATATAGATAGCTCAGCTACCCAACAGCTGCCCAATCCCTTGCTTAAAAATCATCTGTTTTGCCAGAAAAACTATCTTAAAAGTGTGATTTCTCCATGAAAAAAATAGTAAGATACTCTGATGACTGTTCTTAAATATTGGAAAAAATGGTGAGTTTATGCATTGAGCAGAGTAACAAGGGAAAGCAGAATTCATGTTCCATCCACAACTGAACTCAGGGAACTATTTAGCTTATGTTTAAATAAGGGGAAAGCTAAAAGTTTGCTGCAGAATATAACTGACATATAAAGATGGATTTTACTCAGGGTTTAAATTAAGGAACTTCACTTTTTATAATTTCCGAGAGCTCTTATGTGCTGTTTGGGTTTTTTGTTTGTGGGACTTTTTGCTGTTGTTCTCATTAGTTGTTTTTATTGGGGTTTTGTTTTGTTTTTCAAATGAAAATCTGTTTTCTTCAGTCAAGTTATTTTGTAAAAAATATCCACTTTCATTCCTTTCAATGGAGTAAATATCTGGGCAGCTACTGTTTTGTTTGTAGATTAAAGTGCTGAAATCACGGTACAAGATAAAAATTGTTCGAGGTTTTGGAAGGGCACATTAAAAAATCATACACTTTTTTTTTTTAACCTTTCCATCTCACTGCTTAATGATAACCCAAAATGCATTTCTGCCACTCTGCCATAGATTGCTTCTGTGGCACAGGCAGCTCTTAACTTTCATAGGTCTTTAATTTTCCCAACCTAACAAAAGGAAGCAGAATTTATCATATGTGTAAGGTCAGAAGTTCAAAAGTATTAAAGCTAAAGGAAAGGGCTAGTAAAAGTCCAGATCTTCCCATCCAGCTTCTTACAAGCCAATGGACAAAGTCAAGAGCATGAAAGACTTTTTATATTGAATGGATTCTGCCAATTAGAAAGAAACTTTACGCTCATATAAGCATGAAGTTTCCTGTGGTTTACTGGAGACCTCCATCAATGGGATTGTAAAAGTCCTGTTGGGCCAGCCAAGACATTGACCTTCACTGGGACTGCCCCTGCCCAGGACACACCCCTGTGAGCCTGGAATCATCTTGATTGGGCTGATGGGAGGGTGTGCCCTCGCAGGGGGACGCTCTGGGTGCTGGGGGAGCTTACCTTTGACACAGGCCTGCACCTGCCCGTACCACTCCCCACAGCTGTCGCACAGCAGCGTGAACGCCGTCTCCTTGTTGCCCATGATGTACCCCTGGGCACACACATACAGCAGCTCATCCCCCATCTCAAAGCCAGTGTGGCCATGCAGGATGGTGTGGGGGAAGGATGGTGGGTCCCCACAGGGCTTGTCTGAAAGGGAAAAAAAAGATGAGATTGTAGAGACCTTGCAGTGGTCCTTTAATACTGTGCTAGAAGCAGTGCTAAAAGAGCTACCCTGAGGATAAACCTATACATATCCACACAAATCTCATCTGTTTCATGCCCTTATGTTCCTTCACCACTGTTTTCAGCTGTAATTGGAAAGGTATATATTGGGCCATAGCTGTGATGTGATAACCGTGATGTTATTAACTCTAACAGTCATGCATCTACAGGGGCTTTGTTTCAAACAAGTTAGGATGCCAAATTACAGCTGTCTTCACTGCCCGCTTCTCCAAAAGCTACAAAAGGCTTGGGCAGGTTTGGACTGGAAAGCAAAAGCTTGGACATGGTCATTTTTCATACCTGCAGAAATGCTTGTGAAATTGTTTAAGACAGGCACCTTGATCTCTTATTACACCTTAGGAAGCAGGCAGAGGCTGAGCATTTCCAGGTAGAAAATGAGCCCACATTTCCAGGAAAAAAAAGTCCAGGTGAACACTAGTCATTTCTCAGACTATCTCTAATCTTCTAATCTTTCTCAAAATCAAGTTTCCTTCCCCTATTTTAAGTTAGAGACACCCTAAAAAAAATAGTGACTTTGCTCTTCAACTTCAGAACACCCGAGGGTAACACAGCTCTGCTGTCTGTGAGAATCCTAAGAGCTAAATTTATCAGGGTATAAAATCCAACAAGATGTTTGATAATATTTTTGCTGGAAGCACTAAAAATCAGGAAGCAAAAATTACTGCAAACAGCAACAAAACTGATTTGTGTTTTTAGTTGCATGAAAGAAGTGCAGAGAGGAGGCAGACAGACAGCTGCCACCACCAGTGTAAATTGAATTTTAACTCTCTTTTTCAGGTTTGAACAGTCTTGGCTATTGTTAACAAGGTAGGTCAAGGTGTTCTAGGTAACTTCCAAGCATTGTGGATTCTCTTCTCTCAGATGTCTTCCTCTTTCAGAAGTGTTCTTTGGGAGGGATTTGCCATTCCCCTTTTTCCTCCAGGTTTTTAGAGTCCTTTTTGGAGTAGATATCTCTTGGTTACAGAAAACAAAACAAACAAAAACCCTGTAATGCAAGAACATGATTTGACCCAGAAACCCAATGGACAAAATCCACAGTGTTGGTACAAATAAACACTTCTACATTCCTTCTCAGTTCTGGGATTTTTTTCCCCAGTGGTTCTAGAACCCTTACTGACTGTGGAAGAAAAAAACAACTGTTTCTCTTACCAGAATGGCTGAAGATTTAAAACCTGCTTTTGTCCCACGCAGAACAACAGAATATGAAAAAGCTCATGAGTTCTGGTAATTATATGGGATAAGGAAACATGGGACCACGTCTATGTTCTAGTGTTGATCTCTCCTGTTGAAATAGTTTGCCTTGGTACAAAACTCTGATTACTTAGTTGGCTAAGCAAAGATTGTGTTCCTTGAATTGGCTTTTGTTTGGCAGCTGAAAAAGTGACCTCCTAAACATGTAGAAGGAGAAACACCTTCAGAGAGCACCCTTGCTATTTTGCTGGAGTCTACTTTTAGGGCATCATCAGCACAAGATCTTGCAAGCAACAGTTCCACTGACACCAGTTCATGTCTGATGTTTTCAATGGGCAATAGTTTTGACAGAAGAGCATTTTTCAGTCTCCTTTCTGCATAAGCCAAGGCTTTCCTGCTTTCACCCTGGGGATATTCTGCAAAATCCTTGTGAGTCCCGGCTGCAGCTTTTCCCATCATCTACCCACTTCTGACCCAGGCATAGGTAAATATATGCTTATTTAGAAATATGATGTATTTATGTTGCCAGCTGCTTACCTTGTAGTGAAATGAAAATCCTACTATAAACACCCATGCTCTGTGAAAGTTCCTTTGGATCAGGCTTTTAGAAATCCTCTGATAGACCTGACTAACCACTTCTCAGCTGGGTATGCTGAAAAACAGCTGCTGCTAATGTAAGGGACATGCTACTAAAGTCAAAGCTTTGAAGTCTGTTCTCTCTACTGTACACACACACATTAATATATTTATATACATATATATATACTGTCTAACACCTTCAGAAGTTAGTGGGAGTTATGCACACACACACTGACAGAAAGAAACAAGCTCTTGAGGCTACACAAAGCTCAGTTTATGTCCAGTCTTATGAAGGTTTGGCATCTGAGGAAGTGAGGAGCAGTTAGCAGCTAGTGCCTTTCCTGTGAACTGGTGGATGAATAGAGATTGATGCAGATGAAAGAAATTAAAAATTATTTTACTGCCTCATAGGAAGAGCACAGAGCCCTGCATTTTATGTACTTTATTTATGTAACTACCTCTATTGGTACAAATGGGAGCTGTGTCTCTGCTCTGAGGGAAGTATTGATCCCAAGATTGTATGGGACAGTTATACATCAGAAGGTATCTTATCTACAAAGCCTTGCTTCTTGATCCGGTGGCCAGAGGAAGCAGAAAAGTAACACTTTAGTTCACTATGGCAAACACATTCAAAAAGCACATTATAACCTTCCAGGAAAGAAGAAATCTGAAGAGGTCTTTACAGTAAAATTTGACAACAGACATGGTAAACAGAATTATTAGAGCCTGAAGGAGAGATCTGACTGATGTGTGAATGGAAAGAAAAGCAGCGGTTTTAAAGATGTTCATGGACTAACTGTATGGAGAACTTTTGACTCTATCATGACTTTTTAAGGTCATACCTTTGCTGCAGAGCACATTAAGTGACAGCATGGACAAGTGTAACCAAAAGCTGATACTCTGCAAAGACAAACTCAAGTTCCTACATCCAATTTGCTGCTGTCTTCTCCCGTGTAAGATGTACCAGAACTTTCCAGGTTATAGCATCTTTTGGCTCCTCATTCTGCTGCAGTCTCAGTTGCTATGACAATTCCTGTTCAGCCTTTTGCCAAACATGTTCTTTCTGGTACATGTACAAAAGTGACACTGACACAGCAACTCATCAGACTGAGCCACTTCTGGGGACAGACTTCAGATTTTTGTCTGCAGCCTTTGTACCAGGAGATGGAAGAGCATGGGCTTATTTATAACTACAGTCTGTGCTCAGTGCTGGCATTCAGGCCATTTTCTTGCTGGAAGAGAGGAGGCAGATCTGGGCCACAAAGTGTGACAGAGGGTGTGTTGGCAGCAGCTTGTTCTGTAGAGGAACAGTTGTGCTC
>JAWWLZ010000082.1:53857621-53869922 GCA_035041345.1 Poliocrania exsul
CTGGAGATTTTTAAACGCAGATTGGCCGTGGCACTGAGTGCCATGATCTGGTAAATGGACTAGAGATGGACCAAGGGCTGGACTCGATGATCTCGGAGGTCCTTTCCAACCCAATCGATTCTATGATTCTATGATTCTATGATTCTATATTCCAAAATAAAAGGGCAAAATGGGTGAACTTCTTTTGAAAATTAAAACTATCTGGCAAGTTAAAATCCTAGTATTAACTGCTCTTGTGCATTTGCA
Source organism: Poliocrania exsul (assembly GCA_035041345.1). Lineage (NCBI taxonomy): Eukaryota > Metazoa > Chordata > Aves > Passeriformes > Thamnophilidae > Poliocrania > Poliocrania exsul. The sequence goes on from JAWWLZ010000082.1 coordinate 53,857,868, forward strand.
AAAAGTATTTGGCCTTTCTGCCTCCATTTTGCCTGGCTAAACAAACTGGTCACCTTTAATCAGTTTTCATAAGAAGAACATTTTTTTTGACTAATCCTAGTCTGAGCTCAGACCTTCTGAGCTTGGATGCCAAGAATTACCCTGCACTATAGCAGGTGGTGTCTCACTGGTGCCTCGTTCAAGCCCTTCCGTACTGCCCTCTCTCCCCTGGGTGACTTTTAGGGAGATTGTATTTGTTTTTCTCACAAATTTTATGTGAGTTATTGCATTTTACAACAGGCTCACTGCAGTCCTGTGTTTTGTGACTACACCCAGCTCTTTCTCCTACTCTGCCTTTTCCAGCTGAACTGCTATTTTAAGGCAGAAGTTCCTGTCAGTCTTCATACAATATTGTTGCTCTGCACTCCACTCTTCTTACTCCATTTCTGAAGTCAGGCTTACCTTTCTGTTCAATATTGTGATTTTCCTTGGTCTTAAGAATGACTTCTAACCTTCTGGCATTAATTAATTTCACTAACAGACCCCTACCTTTTGTGTCAAATTTTGCTGAAGTTTTTCTAAATCCCTCAGAGTTTGTTAAATAAACCCCTCCCAGTAAAAACACAATTTAGAAGTGTGAGTGACATCCAAGTACGTAACAACTCTGAGGACAGTGATGCTACAATTTAGCAGATCAAAATACATCAAAAATATTTGTACTTTCTTTTGTATGATGCTTTTCCTCCAGAAGTACATTTTCTAATATTGGTCTGCCTGTTCCATGAGATCCATGGCTGTCATACTTTGCCCATGCTGTTTTCCCAGTTGTGCTAAGAAAAGACCAGCTTCCCACCTCCCTAAACTGCTGCAAAGTGGCTCATGTCCCTATGTCCCAGTGATATCATTCCCTGGAGTAAACTGGCCAAGTCTATGCCTTAAATTTAAGTCTCTTGACTGAGCTTTATGCAGAAGTCCCTGTTCCTGAAACACAGTTACTTGGGGTTTACCCTGTATAAGACCTTCTAAGACGGCTGACAAGACACAATGAGAAGACAAAGTCATCTTCTAGCAGAGCATGACACCAGCTGCGAGCTGTGGGACCAGAGTGTGTGACATGAAGGCATTTTTGGAGTACAGACCTCCTCAGACAGCTTCATAAGCAACAGTAGCATTTTGAATTACACCATGTCCTGTCAGCTATGTCTGGATTTTTCTGTTGAAGGGAATTACTTGACCTGCCTCAAACACATCTGGGAGCAAATTCACATGCATTATGATCAGACAGCAGAGCACAGCCTTGAAATAAAGTGGAGAACTTGCCAAACTGATACATCACCAGGACTGCTTCTCTGCAAATAAGCAAGTGGATCTGTTTTAACACACACACCTGGATGAATTTCAAAGGACCCACAAGTCCAAGGATTCACACACAAAGATGAGAGGACTGGCAAGGGGCAGCAGCTGACCCTTTATTTCATTCCCTGGATCTTGCTTTTTTTCTTTCCGAAAAAATGTGCTTTTATTACCCTACTGTCAGGGGCTGGGCAAGTCCCACGCAGTAGGCAGAAAAAGAAGTAGGTAGTCGTGTGAAATGCCATTTCTGAGTCTTATTATTACATTTCCCACTGGTGTCATCTGCAATGAGGGCCCTGTTGTGTTTGACACTGTAGAAGCATTCAATAGGAGTCAGTGCAAAACCCAAAGAGCTAACAAAAGGAAGGAAAAATAGAGATGAAGTAATTTTCCTAGCAGCAAACATCTGGTCTGTGGTCAGCCAAGAAAAGAACCCCAGTCTTCTGACTTCCACAGCGAAGCTTATTCTAGCTAACTGTGCTTGCCACTCCAGAGTTCTGTCCCCTCTGAAGCAAAACCCTCAGGGACTGGGTAGGAACCAGCCCAGGGCAATTTCATGCAAAGGAACAGGTTGACAGCCCTGTAGTTCTGTCATAGGACAGAAATTCTATGCAGAGGTTCAAAGCTGTTATACAAGGGGTACATGGCTTCATTCTTTGGTAGGCAAATAAGGAATGGGATAGGAATGCAGGTTTTCAGTGCTAGAAAAGCAATGGAAATGAGTAAATTTGCTATGAATATATTAATACAAGCTGTTGAGGATGTTTAACAATTTCTAAAATAAACAGCTGCTTTCTAATATTCTATGCACAGGGTTGATCATGAGACCAACTGCGTCAAGTTCACTTTCCAAATTTCAAAACTGCCAGAAAAGAATATAAGACCCCACAGGACACACTGCCCAGTGCTAGAAGACTCGACACAAGGTTTTCCAATATGACATTTGAATTCAAAAGATAGCAGTGAGAGCCTTTCAGAGAACTCTGCCACCTTTTTTCCATTTATATTCTGGCAGATTACTTGATGGTTTCACTGACTCACTTGTCTGACATGCAAGTAAGTCATAAGAGTGTCGTTTTTAGTATAAATAGCTATTAGGGCTCATCTGACAAATGAGACTTGCCTAACGACATTTCATTTCCTGAAGTGCAACAATGTGTAGTGCTTTATAAGTTACACATGTCAGACTGACTTGCAAACGGCTTACTTCTGGGCTGCTGGAAGGAGTTATCCTAAAAACTTGTCAGTGGCTTCTTTTGAAAAGTTCCTGAGTCCTTGGACCTGCCAGTGACTTGTTTGTGTGAAGAGCCCTGAACTCTGAATTAGGTTGGTATGAACAACCGAAAGTGGAAGACAAAAACATCCCCTTATGCCTGTGAAAGAGGTTCTGTCTCAGGCTGCTCAAACCACAGAACGACCCAGTTTATTGTGTCTCTGGATTTGCTGGCAGGGATCTATTTGTTTAAGCAATTTCCATTCTGCATCAGTTGAAATGAATCATATTTGTCAAGACCTGCTGCTTGGGCTAGCCCAGTTTGCAGGGACTGAAATGGTTTAGAGAGTGCAACACAAGCATCTCCACCAGCAGACTGGTGTCTCCTTCCACCAGCATCACTCTCTGCAGAATGATGATTTTTAACACTCTCACATAGCTGGTGGCCCACCCTGTTCACTTCAAATAGACAAGACATGAGCATGTCTACCTGCATGGCTGAGGCAGCAATCCCTGTTGTGAGTCAGTAAGAAGTAGCTTGGAGGGAGCTGGGTGGCCACAAACCAACAGAAAGTGTTCCATTATACTCTTGAAAATTTTGAATACTTATATATACATTTACATACAAGTCATCAGAAATTTGATAGTCACCCAAACTGGGCTGGTTCTTTGGACCAAATTCTCCTCTTTGCCCATGTAAGAGGTGTAGCCCAGAGAGCAGGCAATATAAACACTGACTCAGTGATGTGCCTCAGTCAGAGGAGGAGAAACTCCCACAGGTTTCCAAGCCCTGAATTGGCTGTAAAAAGAATAATGACACAACAGCCAGCAGTGATGGATATATTTACTAGGAGTGGGATGGTAATTGTTCACTAAAACCATAAAATAGCCACCAGAAGTGAACAAATCACTGGCTTGTGCAAAACCTGAAAAATGGATATAGCAAGGAAAAAGGCCTCATATGTCTGCTAAAGCTCCTGTTCAGTTTTAAGTCTAAGTGGTGAAAGGAGGGCTGAAGCATGTCAGAAAATCTGCAACACTATAATGACTTCACTCATAGCATTTGTTTGTGTTTATTTCTACTGCCAGTGCCTAATCCATTTTTCCTCAGGAGAAAGACTGGGATACATTCCAGGCACCAAATAAATAAACCAAACTTCACTCTTCCTGAAACTGGGAACTTCTTTCATCATGTTCCCTCCTGTTCATCTCCTTTCTGATGTACACAGTCCAAAAGGATATGGGAGAATATTAGACTACAACTCTGTGATCTGCACTGGATCCCAGTTAGCTGCTGGGAGGATTCCAAGGTTTTAGATCCAGCCTATAAAGTCCTAAACAGTTTTGGACCTCACAAATGTGGGGAAGTCCCTTCTCATTTGAACACATGGAGATCCATCAAGATAAATAACACAAGGAGTGCTCAATGAAGAGTCCTTTATTTTGGGAATAATTTCCCCTGCTTCTCTAACCTCTGGGTATACTGTTAAGTCTGTTTTCCCCTGTTAAATCAGCTGAGTGTGGATTAAGGTTTTTTCTGTATACGAGCTATCTTTGCCCCTTGCTGTCATGTTTCCATTTATCAAGCAAATACCCAAAGTGTTGAATAGGTAGATTTTTAAAACATCTAAAAAAAATTTTTGTAAATATTTTGAATCCTTTCTTGATAGCTTGTCCATTCCTTTTATCATTCTTGAGCCCTTTTTTGAGGTTTTTTTTTAGAATCTTTCTTAACATGCAGTAACATTAATATTCCAAAGGAGGCTGTAACATCGACCTATGTGTGTATATTTTTTTTTCATATTCTTCACCCCATTCCATAAACACTCCAGCAACTTCTTTGTTTGCTTGTTTGTTTGTTTGTCTGTTTTTACTACAGCTGCAGTCTGACAGTGGTTTTCTTTGTGCTGTCCATAGTGATGTCCTCATATCTTTCCTGGGCTGACAGAGGTAAATCAGAACCCTGTATTTTCGGGTAGATTGCATGTTTCCCCTGTATATATTATCAGTGAACTCCATTTGACATCATTTTGCCTGTTCATCTAAATCCCTCCATAAATCTCCATATTCAACTTGAACAACTTTGCCCCATTTGCATACTTTGCACTTGACTGATCATTTCTTTCTCCAGAGCTGCATTAACTGACAGTGAAACCAGCATAGCCTTTTTAGGCATTTTACAATTTCTATTTTCCCCCAGAGTCAAAAACATCCAGTTCAACGAACCAAGTAACTTACATTCTGGTGCTTGCCCAGCCATGGGTAAAATAGCCCCAGAGTACAAAATTCCAGCTCTGAAGAACTTTTGCCTCTGGTGAAACCCTCCAGTGAAGGTCAGCTGTGGTGAATGCACAGCAATGGTGTGCTGATGTGTCCCCACACTGTTCTTTCTGATAAATAGTTTAGAAACTTCCATGTTAAGGACAGGTTTACTGGAGGAATGGGTATGGGAAGTTGGAAGGGATGAAAAATCTTCCTTTCCTTCCCATCACTATGATGTGTTTTTATTACTGTATACAATTTTGGTATTGAAGATATTCAGGGGTGGGCCCACAGCTGATCTATTAATAGTTGTAGCTCCAGTGCCTGCAGTAATTAATTGAGGATCTCACAGGACTAACTAAGGGTACTGCTTAGATTTAAAAAAGTGATGGTTTCTTCTCCTACCCATCATCATTCCTTAATTCCAGAACACAGAGGTTGTATAAGAGACCCTGTACAACAACTTTGCCAGGCACTTCTTAGAGTTGTATCATTTTTCTGGCTCTTCAGCCTGCATAATGTCAGCAATTGTCTTTGGAAAAAAACTCGTAGGGTTTGGATAATTGTCTCATATACTGAGATTTCTGGATTTTTTTTTAATAACCAAAAGTACACATAAATTTTCAAACAATTTTTCACCTTGGAAAATTAAAATCACTGAAAGTAGTTGCTTTTTCTTGAAATTTTTAAAATATCACCTGTCAGTAATAGCAGCAATTCTTTTGTCCTGTGGAACTTTTATCACTGAAAAAACAGGAACACTGATGCTTACTTAGGGGACTGATAACTGTCACAAAATCCAATAACACGCTAAAGTTTGGGAACTTGGAAACAGTATTTTGATAAAACTTTATCACCACTGAACATTGACAACAGATTAGACATACTCCTTCTGGGCAATTGCTGTATGGTCCCAGCTTCAGTCACATGAGACATTCATGCCAACCCTCAACTCTTCCATTTGGATTTTTTTTTTAACTGAATTTTCTGTGATTTGATCTCTTTGTCAAAGATGAAGCCTGCCTACCTGTTCTGTTCCTGAGGCATGCTGTGAAGCCTTTCATTTTGGAAGGGACTGGGCATTTGAGATGGACAGGCTTGGCCCAATGCAGTGGCACATTCTGTGCAAGACTGGAATGAGTCTGAGATAGGCTGAGTTTGGGAAGCTCTCACCATCCACAGCAGAGTGGAAATGTGGCAGGGCCATACTGCTCCTGGTGTGTATCTGCACCTATATGGACATACATTCTCAAAAACTTAAATTCCACTGAAAGTAGTTGGGACTTCTGGAGTGCCCATGAAGGCTGACTGTACCCTCATGGCACAGAGGGAAGTGGTTTCCATGACAGGACACCTCTACATTCCTGCCTTGAATTGGTCTCTAGAGGCAGCAATGCTTCATGGAGGGTGCTGTGTCAGGCCAGTACATGTTGCAGTGCTGTCTGTAATGTGAGGCAAAGCTTAGCCCAGCACCGAGTCACCTGAGCTGCCCGAGTTCCCTGAGCTGCCCCAGACACACTGGGGGGCAGCATCAGCTCCCTGGTGGCTTTCTCAACACTCCACCACAGGCGTGTCATCAGATCTAAGTGCATCCAAAGCTGTGCCTGTTTGAAGGTGCCTATTGCCTGTTCAGGCATGGGGCAATACCTAAGACAGATATGTGGCTTCCATGAGAAGTTCAGTTTGCTGAGCTTCTTAAACAGTGGAGAAGAACAGAGTCAGTGGGAGCACTGACAGTAACACAAGGACTATGTCCTCAGCCTGCAACCTTCTTTAGGGCTCACCACCCCACTACATACAGGCCAGGAGAACAGGAGCCACAATTATGTAACTGAGAAGGAAAGAAGAGGAAATTGCTTCAAATATGTGAAATATGTAATCTGAGACTGATGGATATTTGTGTACCTGCAATATTAGCTGCAAAAAATTAATTCTGGGGGAGAGTGGCATATTTAGCTCTATGTCACAGTGCTTGAATTGTGGCCAGTGTTTTTTCAGTTAGATTCTTAATCAAGGAGGAAAACTTGTTTGACAACTGTCATTCATACTTCTTAGCAAATGCAATGCTGTTGTCCTTACCCAGCAGAGCCACTGGCGAGCCATCCCGTGGTGCAACCAGCGAAAGAACAGTCCAGAACAGCCCTTTTCAGTTCTTCTGCAGTTGCCAAGCGAGCACTCAGGTCCACACAAGCTTTCTCAGCTTCAGCTAAATCCAGACCCTGAGAGTTGTTCTTGGACTCAAGTGCAAACACTTTCCCTGCAACACCAAGAAGGGACATGCCATTCATCATGGAATTGTACTCAATACATATTCAACAGAAATGCTGCAAATTACCACCAAATAAAGTCTTTATGCTTTTACTAAGTTTATTTTAGTTGGCAACCTACTTTTTGGAATGAGTATATTTATCAATACTTAAGTATCTTTGTGTTACCTTTTCTTTTAAGAAAAGCAAATTTGGCTAAGGCCTTGGTCATTCCTAGCCTATAGGAGAAGTTTGTCTTGCTCTGTAGCTCTGTATTTAAGATCTGGTAAAAGAAAGCACAACACTTTCATATGCACATATATTGTCAAAGTCAGAACATCTGTTGTAGGCTACTAACACTGGAAATCATGGCTAAGCATTTTACAGTTACTTTACAACTTCATCTATAAAGTAAGCACATACCTAAAAGCCAGTATTGCAATCCAGTCTCCTATGTCAGAAATAGATTTATACTTATTCTCTAAAATCAAAATGGTATCAATCAGTGACAACTTGGATCTAAATGTGAGCCACTTTTTTATCATATCTTTTTGGAAAGAAAAGCACTTTTTTTTTTTCAATGAACATGAGAACATATTTAGCATAACAATTTTTGGTGTGTTTTTTATTTTCAGTTCAGTTTATTTTACTTTATCTAATACTGTGAAAGCTATAAGGGCGAAAGTTACAGGTTTTGGCAACTGGGAACAGGGAAATTGGGTTTTTGGCAATGAAGCTTGAGGAGTTACTGGGTTATGGAACAAACATATTAGCTGAGTGTCTCCAGAAAAAGAAATAAACAATGAGAGAGTTTACAGTGCTGGTATTTAAGTTGCCATCTTTCTGATGAAAACATCTGCTAGGATATCTCCTGCAATTCGAAGATACAGATTGAATTTGCTTGCAGGTGCAGGAAGACAACTTTTAAGCAACTTTTCATTCAGTAAATGCCTGGAAACACTTGTTTATGTCTCATTTCTAAAGTGGGTTAGTGGTAGGGATTATATGAATGCAGTTTCCAGCACATGCACAGTGTTCACACTCATGGGATGTATTGACCAGGATTAGGAATCCTTCACACAGATTCATCCTGACTCTGCACCAAGTACCACCCCCTCCACATATTATTTCAACAAATTGATAAATTTGATTCTAATCCTAAATACAGGGACCTTATACAGGGTAGGTCTGTCCCTGACAGCTTTCTGTTCTCACCTGTGCACAGCTGAACCCACTAGAAGAATTACAGCCCTTACAACAAAAACTGTACAATTTCTCTCAAGTAAACCTGTCGGTTGTGTTTACGTTAGCTGAGAAGTGCAGATGGGTCCTGGTGAAGATTCCTACTTTGTTGGGAATCCTACATGTGCACAGCAAGAAGTCATTCTGATTTGGACAGATGGCAATTGAAACAAGCGGGACAAGCAGCTGTGAGAAGGAACAGATAACAGCAGCTGACAAAGGGATACAACCAGAAGCACAGAGCAGTGTCCTAACCAGTAGATTACATTGTCTCTTGACTCTCAACTCCAATCAATACCATGAACTGTAATTAGAACGAGGTAATTTACACAAAGTGGTGAAAGAAGCAAGACTCCACATTCCTGAGTACACAAACATCAGGTTTCTTTGCAAGATGTCCCAAATAACACACATGACACTAACATGACACTAATGTAACTCCTGTTTCCAAAGCCATGAACAGACTAGTGAAGTTTACATAGCCTAGGAAGAGAGATTGTATAAGCAGAAAGGTGATGATCTTAAACAACCATTCTGAAGTGCAAAACAACTTTCATCCCTAAAGGAAAGCAGAGATTAAGTGTAATGCTTTGCTGAGGCTTTGTCCCAAATAAAAACTTGAATATTCTAAAAGCATCCACATTCTACATTTCACCACTCGACTTTCAGGACTGGGATGCCTCATCGAAGACACAGAGGGTAAGTTTGCACAGTATCTGATATAAATCATAAATGTTAGTTTGACATGGCAGTAACCCTTGTTTTCCAGCTATTAGTATTTCAGTTAGAAGACTTAAAGAAAGGAAGATCATTAAGCATGGAGCTACATGTAGATACAATTTGAAGAAATTGAGTTAATAATTTAGTCTTTTTGCCAGTAAGCAACAATTGTATTTTTAGAGGAGTTTAGCTCTCCCAGACAGAGGCTGAGAAAGCTTTCCTTAACTGCTGTTAAGGGTTTGCTAGTAATTAAGATACACTAACTTTTTACTAGAACCTATGAAGCTGCTGATTCAAAACAGAGTCTTGTAATTTGTAAAGCTACCTGGGATGTTCAAATCATAGAGACAAGTGGATTTTAGAGTAAGCTAGGAAGGACTTACTGGTTGGAAAATTACAGTGCACTGCTTTATAGGAAATTCTGGTTGGCCAGAAGTGGATAAAGAAGGCTGACCTGCTTACCAGATCAAGCTCTGAATCTCCTCCAAAGTTTTAGAAGCTCTATGGCTATCTGCCCTGTTTTTAAGATTTGCCCTCTGGTTTTGCCTAATTTCTTACCTAGAAAATATCATAGCACATAAGGTTCACTTATCAGGTGCTTGACCAATGGAATAGTTGGATCCTCAGTATCCTGAGATGTGTCACATTACTGAGGAATACGGGAAAAATATACAGGAGACAGGCTAGCATGGGGATAGGAATAATACAAAAGCACATCAAAACAGGAAATCCCCTTAAATACAAAATACTGCAACAGCAAAATTGAATTCTGCACCTTGCACTGTCATGGCTCACATGCTCAAGATATCAATGTATTGAATATTTCTCACTTTTTATCACAAAGGTGGTGTCATTTTCAATATAAGGTGATCTAAGGATCGTGGTTAATTATTTGTGACTTTTTTCCAGTGGTAGTTTTAATGAGATGATTCTTAAAAATTTGTCTCACTTACTTGATGACATTACAGCAATTTTTTGCATTGGTGTAGCTGAAATCAGTTTTCTCTCTGACATAGTATCAAGAGATGTGTTGTCATTCTGGTATAAATATGAGATTGATCTATGTTTCTATAAAACACTGGATGAAGGATCATGTCTACATGAAGAATGTCTTTAGTTGTAGCACCTTTGAACAGCCACCACGTCTGAGTTTCCTCTCAGCTCTCTTCCTTCATTTTTGCCCTGTAACCTTTGTTTCCCATAATCCTTCCACCCCGACAGGTGAGGTGGAAATTTGTTATCAAAACTCTATGTACTTTTCTGGAGTCTTTGTAAACAAACCAAGTGCATATCGTTTAAAGATCAAGCTAAAAATCCAGGCAAAGGAGTATTTCTCAGGAGGCTGAAGGAACATGTCAAGTTTAGCAGGTTCAGAATGAAAAGTACCCTTGTCATAGTAAGATTCTTTCAGATTCCCATTGGAAAGCAGTGAAAAAGTTTTTAACTTCAATGATAAGACATAAATAATAAGACATTATTCTTCTAACTGTTAATTATCAGCTGGATTCACGGTTCTGATGAAAAACTCATATTTGCAATCAAACAAGTTCTCTCTTTAATAACTAACCTATATCATATTGCTACCCTCTACCATTATCTGATCACTATTATTATAGACTTCAATTATATTTTCACATATTGATAATATTTCAATTCTTTTTTGGCACTAAAACTTTGTAAACAAGCATTAGAATAATAGTTTTTACTTAAGAATACCCCAATATATTCTGATTGAAAACACACCCATAACATCATAGATCTCAGGGCTTCTAGGAATCAATTTTATCACCTTGTTCAATTCCTGCATGACTAGACTGTAGATTTCCCCCAGTAATTCCACCCTCAAGTCCAAAAATTCATGATTCAACTAGAGCATCTCTTTTCAACATGCATCAAGTCATGATTCTCCAAGTAATGGAGAATTTACAGCACATTTTAGAGTAAACTGTTCCAATGGTTCATTAATCTCACTCCCCCTTATTTCCAGCTAAAAATTTTGCTAAACTCAGCTTCTAACAACCAATCCTTACTATGTTTTCAGGAACAAAAAGCCATCTACAATCAGATATGTGGAAGTCTAACAAAAGAAACCTTCAAAATAAAACCAGCCCCAAACCCATTTCTTTGTATTTTGAGGAATGTTAGTGGGTTTAGCAGAATTCTCTCAGTTATCAAGAAGAGAGTTTTGCTCATTTATTCTCTTACAGTAACAAATACAAGAAGTTCTTCTGAGGTGCACAGGCACAGCTCAAAGCCCATTGAAATCACTTCACATTTCTCCATGTCTTCAGCAGGATTTGCATTATTCTCAAAGAAGGAACATAAAACTGCATAGCCAAATATACTTTGAAGTAAGAATGTCTCTCACAAATAATATAAAATGAACACACTTTAAAAGGTGTGCCCAGTGTGCTGGTCTCATGGCATGATGACCCTTCCTAGTTCAACGGAGAAAAACTAATCAGCTTCAACAAAATAAATGTGGTGAAAGGTGTGCAAATGTGGAGTCTACCACATTTTCACTCAAATGTTAAAAACTTCACATTGAGGGAAAGAGTGAAGAGGAAGGGAAGGTCACTTCTGTACCTCAGGAGTAATTTAATTTTCATTTCTCTGCCTGTGTGTACCAATGGTCTTGATAGTAACAGTAAGGGTGAAGGATTCAGTAAAACTCCAAAATTGCAGACAGACATTTGGATACTTAATGCTCATGAGGGTGGAGTTTATTACTGGGAGAAACTAAAGTGAATGATGTCTTATTAAATTCAAAAAATACTACACTGTCAGAAAAACAGCAAAATCAAGATGCCACCTTCGCATTCCCCCTCAGTTAAACTCAGTTTGAGCCTAAATTTTGATTTTACTACACATTTTAGGATGAAATGGAATTGTTATGCAAGAATGAACGCTGTTTTGCAAGCAGGAGCCTGAAATGCTTGGACACCTGCTACTCAAATGTGAGCATCTAGAAAAAGGAAGAGGAGAAGAGGAGAGGAGAGGAGAGGAGAGGAGAGGAGAGGAGAGGAGAGGAGAGGAGAGG
>JAWWLZ010000082.1:53912421-53924246 GCA_035041345.1 Poliocrania exsul
TCAGTCCCCCCAGGTCCCTTTCTGCCTGGCTGCTCTCCAGCCACTCTGTGCCCAGCCCGGAGCGCTGCAGGGGGTTGATGTACATGGTGCATTTCAGCCTAAAGGCTGAAAATACCAACAGCAGTGGGTATGGGATATAAAACACAACCAGAGCAAAGCTCCATCTGTGGTCAGCCATGTGGAACTGCTCAAAGCCAACATCTCTCTTCTGAAAAACTAGAACTGTCCTTTTGACCTGTTGATGTGTTGGTTGTTGTATGCTTTGAATGTCTGTAGCCCTAAGTGTGTGAATAATTGTGCTGCTCCGTTTACTGGAAAAGGCATCTTGAGTAAACTTGTCAGTCCTATTGGAAGTTGACAGTTTTATTGTTCTTAAATGTGTGAATAACAGAGGTAGTGGGTGAAGAAATTTGTGTCACAATTGAAGCAGTAGTAATGCAGTTAGACCTGAAATCAGCCCAGGATGTACTAGAAGAGAAAAAGGATTCTTGACAGCAGCCAGAAGGAGGTTCAAGTTTTCATATCTTATTTTAGAGGGAGATATTTTCAACATTCCCAGGTCTGTACTTTCTGCTGTCTCCTGTGTTTTCTGAAGACAGAGCCAAGCTTATATTTGACTTTTTTTTTTCATTCTTTGCTTTGATGTGCCGTTTCTCAGAACCACCTCTTGTTGTGTTTCCTTTGTGCTTGTTTTTTTGTTTGTTTTTTTCCCCTTTTTTAACCAAGGAGCAAAACAAACAGTTGCCAGATATGTAATGTGTGTGGATGAACAAGGGATGACACCCTGATGTCAGGAACAGCTTACTCTTAGTGATGGGAGTAGATTTCTTCCAGTTGTTTTTCATGTTTGTGTTTTGTGTGGCTTTCATATTTATCTATTAACATTCAGAATACTCATTTATTTTGGATCTTTCTTTCTAGTTGTTCTTTCTGGTGTTTTGTACAGCAAATGGACTCCATAATGGTCTTCTCTTGACATGGGAAGTGGTTTCTTGTGACTTTACCATGGTTCTTTAAATTCCAATTCACCTTGTTTTGTTTATTGTTGTGTTCCTCTGTTAAAATTTCCTAAACATATTTACAGTAAGTTGTAAATCTGGTCAACATCTTTCTTTAGTCTTTCTATTTAACTATTAACTGACCCTTTTCTCCTTTTGCAGAAACATTTTCCTGTGTAATCTTAGCATTGCCTGCTTTTCCCCCTCAGCATTTTCTTTTAGTCTCTCCATGTTCTTTCTCTCAGGAGATGCTTTAGTAAAATGAAGTTCTGGGTGAGAGATATTTTCAGTTTTTCTTGTAGCATTTCTTGACACACTTCCTTTGCTTATATAGCAGTTGCTGTCCTATCTATGGCACTAAATTCTTTAAATCTGTAGATTATTATATTTTATCTCTGTGTACCTGGACCAAAATATTTGCACTGTAAACCCCGACGGGAGTGGCCTGAATGATTGCAAAGTGTCCAGTTTGTTTTCTGTGATGGGGCAGTTTTAGGACTCTGCACCAAGTGTGTGTTTGTGTGTCTTGTTATTCCTCAAAGTTTCTCTACTGCCTGAAACACTTCTTTGTGAGGGGTAAATGTGCTTCTGGTTGCTTGTTTTGTGGTTATTAAGTTGCTCCACAATTTTTTTGTTGTTGAATCTTAGCACTGGGGAGGAGCAGGTGTATGTGGGAGGTGTGGCCTTGATTTAAATATTAAAATAATCTTATAGTATTAACTAATAGGTTGAAAACTTAACAGTAATTTAGAATTATTAAGCATCTAAGTAAAGGTGGAACATCTCTTTAAAAGCTGTTTTTCTTGTTGGTCTTTATAATGGTGTTTTTTTCTGTCTGTTTCTAGGTTTTCTCAAATAATGATGAAGCCCTTATTAACAAAAAACTACCCAAAGAACTTCTGTTAAGGTAATTCTACATAATGTGTTAAGGAGTAAAGACCTGAGGACTGTGCATTGTTTATGCAGCTTGCAGGCTATCAAGTGGTATTCATTCATTCTTAAATCCTCTTGAAATAAGTACCAACATACCTGATTTAGTTCTTGGAATTCTTGAACTTGTTGTCTTGAACTTGTTTTAATGTGTTCAAGTTATGCCATACCATGGAACATGTCATTTAATGGTCATCATCCCCTTGCACATCAGAAAAAGAGGGGAAATAAAATGTCCAAAAACTTTGGTGTACTGAGTGGTGACCTCTTCCATACTGCACAATATTTTTTTATCTATCTGAAGAGCTTATAATCCTTTCTCTAATGCAGTTCACACTCTGTGTTGTGAACTTTATTGCAGCAAAATAAAACAAATTCCACTTCAAAGCTTCCAAAAAAGTCACCACAGTAAAGAGCACTTTCTGTTACCATTCCTGACTATGTTACATAAAGCAGAACCAACAGGAGGATCTTATTGAAGTCATTCAGTTGTTCATAACTTTTATCAGCCTGCTGGTGAGTAGATCATCTTTATCTACAACACCAAGATCAGTAAGTGCAGCCTGTGATTGAGACACACTAATGGGTGTCTTCATGCCCTCATATTGCTGAAAGTTGATTTCCAGCAAAGTATAAACTGCCAGATGTGGAGCTATTGCTTGGTTGGATGTCACCACTCCAGCAAAAGAGCTGAACCAGATCACCATCATCATCTACACTTACATGTAGGTTTTGGTACAGCCCACTCTCTAAGGTGAAAGAAGAAAGGGAAAACAAATGTTCACTCATAATGGTGCATTTACAGTTTTAGTGATGGTGTTATTAAAACTGAGCTGATGAATTTGTCTTCATACACTAAAGAGATGTTTGGGTTGGATTGTATGTATGTCATTGCTTCCTGTCTGATTTGAAGTGGAAGTGTCTCAGTGGTATTTTGCATCTTGTCCCTGAGGAGACTGTTCCTAAAAATATTATCACTTTTTTAGTGTCTTCACTATTAAAATGCTCTCCTGGTGGTATTAAAGAATCAGGCAGTTGTTAAAGGAATTGAATTTTAAAAGGATATTCATTTTTTGTTGAGAAACATTCCATGTGGTGACAGATTGTAAATTGGACTCTTAGAACTGTTCAGAAAATGTGACCTAAAGAGACATGTCACTGAATGGGGTCCTGAACAGAAATTCTAATAACTTTGCCTTGTTATACCCAATGCCACACATGAACCACAAGGTAAAAGTCAGTTTAATGTGCTGCTTCCATAGCTAAGAGTCATAATCTGCAAGCACTTCTTTTCCAGCATTAGGACTCTCCAAATATTTATGTAAATCACTGTCCTTTTCACTGTTATGGATGCCAAGTATCCCATGTATGTAATTGAGCAGAATTTGTGGATGTGTTTTAGGCAGTGAAAAGCATCATGCACTGAGATAGTAAGGACATCATCTTTTGAAAGTACTATATTGATATTAAATTCTTAAATTGTTGTGTCCATGCTAATTACCTGAGTAGCATCTACAAAGTGAATGTGTTGAGGTTTGCTGTGAGAATTCCTGCATTTAAATTTTAGGTGTCAGTTTCTGGAACTGTGTCTTGCAACACCCAATTTGGTAAGTTCTTTAAAATGTTATAGAGAGAGTAGCTAATTTGTTTCACTGAGAAAGCTTATTGTACAGGGCATTTTCTGACATTCAGTGAAGGCAAATGCAGGGTCCTGCACCTGGGCAGGAATAACCCCATAGGCCAGTACAGACTGGGAGACAACCTGCTGGAAAGCAGCTCCGTGGAGAAGGACTGGGGGTCCTGGTGGACAACACGCTGTCCATGAGCCAGCACTGTGCCCTTGTGGCCAAGAAGGACAATGGTATCCCGGGATGCCTTAGGAAGAACATTGCCAGGAGGAGAAGGGGGGTGATCCTGCACCTCTGCTCAGCCCTGGGGAGGCACATCTGGAGTGCTGTGTCCAGTTCTGGGCTCCCCAGTACAAGAGAGATGTGGAGCTCCTGCAGTGGGCACAGCAGAGGGCAAGAAGAGGTTTAAGAGACTGAAGCATCTCTCTTATGAGGGAAGGCTGAGGCTGCTGGGCCTGTTTGGCCTCGAGAAGAGATGTCTGAGAGGGGCCCCCATCAATAACTATCTGAAGGGAGGGTGTAAAGGGATGGAGCCAGGCCCTTGGTGGTGGTGCCAAGCAATAGGACAGGAGTCAGTGGGCAGAAACCGATGCATGGGAAGTTCCACCTGGATATGAGGAAGAACTTCTTTACTGTGGGAGTGATTGTGCACTGGAACAGGTTGCCCAGAGAGGTTGTGGAGTCTCTGCCACTGGAGATATTCAAGAACTGTCTGGACACAATGCTGTGCCATGTGCTCTGGGATGGCCCTGCTGGAGCCGGGATACTGGGCCAGGTGGTCCCTTCCAGCGTATCCCTTTTGTGATTTTAAAGAACTCATCAGGAAAAAAAAACAATGTGTAAAAGTAATTGGACAGTACCAGTGACTTGGCTGTTGGTTTTTGTGTTCAACACAACTTCTTGGAAAGCAACTTAAAGGACATACAGGCTTACCATGGACTCGAGCACTGAGGAATTGGTTCAGCTGGTCCCTGCTACTGCACTGACTTGTTGTGGCAGTATCTAAAGAAGCTTTCTGCATGGTTCAAAGCCTTCCTGGGGCTGGAATGACAAAATGAAATATTCCAGGCCAAGCATGCACGGAACTGATTCAGCCAACTGTCTGTTTCTTGTGCTTCTGTGTCCTTTTTGAAATTGCACAGTGATTTACTAAAGTGGCACTGCAGCTGCAGGCAGAGGAGTTGATGATCTGAGAAGCTGAGCTGGGACAGTCAGCTTTCTCCTTAAAGAACGTGATGATCTCCTGCTGAATGCCAGGACTTGATGTGCTGTGCCAGAGAGAGATGAAGTGCATTTCATTTTACCCACAATTTTGTGCTGACCATCAAGGTTTTGGAATGGAGAGGAAGGGGATGGGTGGGAGAGGTGCCCTGTAAACCTCCTTTGGAAGTTGTGCTGCTGCAGAGGCGAGCCCACAAGGTCAGTGGCAGGGCATGTGTGAGAGAGTGTTAAGATGGGACATTCCTCTGAGTTCTCATCCCTGCAGAGTGTAGATACCTTGGGAAATGTCAGGGCACAGGCCTGGCTGTCTGAAGAGTTATCAGTGGGGAATTTGTTCAATGTGCCTGCATGGAAAGGCTTTGGCTGGACTGAGTCTGAACATCTTTCAAACTAAACCAGTTTATGCTCATGCTGCAACATGTTTTAAAATAGTCTTGCCCTGTGGTTATGACAGGAGAGATTAAATATTGCTGCACTGAATGTAATTAATATTCTAATTATTTTTCTTTATTTACCAAGCAGTCTACCTTTTAATTAAAAGGAGAATAAACCAGTTGCAGCAGAAACATTTTGCCCATGGTGCTGGAACTGGATAGGAAATGCTGTTGAAAGTGTCTTCAAATGCACTTAGTTGTTGTTTTAATTGTATCAGATACGTATGAAAACTGTTAGAAAGCACTACAGCCATTTTAAAAAAACCTCACAATATTAGACTTGTGGAAAAAGAGTGGTTAATAACTTGTTACAAATATCAGGAAATTAAATGTAAACACAATTTCTTCTATTGTGAGAATTGGTCTTGTTCTCATTTGCATCAAGTAATTAAACTTAAGTAATCTGAATATAACAATTCAATTTTTTTCTCTAAAAATTAGAAACTTTTTCCTCATGGTAGACTTAAGAAGTACTAACACTCTAAAATGTATTCATTTGTTTTTTGAGTTGCATACTCTAAGGTTGACCAAAGTAAGGCCTTGGTCTTATACTGGAGTTCCTACTCGTTATTATTATTGCTGTAACAATCAGAATGAGATTGGAAGGTTTTCAAGGCAGTGCCATTTCTCTTGCACATTTTCTGCAGAGTTTCTACTGTGCTTGTAAGTAAATGGCTGAGACCCTCAACTTCTCAGGCAGGAAACTCGTTTGAAAGGATAAGAAACCAGAGATTATTTGTTCCTTCTCAAGCAGCCCCAGAAAACTGGGCAGAGGAGGAAGAGGATACCTGACTAATGTGGACAGTGGTGGTTTTGAAGAAGACCCTTGTTTGGAGAGGCCAGTTGTGTTTTTAGGTAGGTAGAACAGCAGGAGTGGAGAGAGGGCGTGTGTACTTTGTGACTTTTTCTGAAAAAAAAATGAAAGTATAAACTTTTGTCTGGAGCAGTTCTTAGCTGGTAAGAGTTTTGTAAGCAAACAATAGATGTGTTTTGAAGGGGGAAAGAAAAAAATTCATCTCTGACATTGATTCACTTTCCACACTTCAAGGATTTGTATAATTAAATAGGGCAATATTTCACCCTGAGCAGCTGAGGCTGCTGTTCCATGTTTGACAATTTCAGGGAAACATTCCAGTTTTATAACACACATGCAGTCTTTTATTTTGATTTTAGCCTGGTTTGCACGTCTGCAAAGTCCTCTATGGCAGGTCTGCCAAGCAACTACAATGTAACTATTTAGAATTACAGGCAGCAACATTGATACAAGTACATAAACTGTATTCCTACAGATTATGAACAATACATTGATTGGATAGAAGTTGCTTATGAAAGTTAAACTTCTTTTCTGTGTATTTAAGCGAATCTGTGGTTTTTGGAAAGCAAATTCTAGTAGTGCTTTGTAGAAGTAATTTTTATTAAGTAAAATAAGTCTTTTGATTTAACATGTCTGAAATACATTTGTCCAAAGAATTAGTGCAGAGAAGTGCTAATTTGCACTATTCAATATAGAAAACTCCCTTAGCTGTTTGTTAACTAGAAATATGGAGCCTTCCATTGGCAGGAATCAAGCACAGTAATATCCAAGCCTGACTTGCTTCTGTGGAGTCTCATATTCATTTCCAGTGATCCTTTCCTCTGAAACAGAGATCAGAGAATCCACAGAGCAAGTGATCTGAATGAGCCACAGGCATAGGTCATGAGCAAGATAAAGCCTTTGAAAGTTAGTTAAATATTGTGATCTTTAGCCAGGGAGACAACAGAATTATAATTATTTTAGGACTGTTAGGACGTACTGAGTGCTTTCAGAGTCCTTATGGGCTTTGGCAGCAATTGGAAAAATAGTATCACATTGCCAATACTATTTTTACTTGTTTTAACATGATCTACCTAATGTTTTTCTGTACCTTCAGCCTTCAAGTAGTGTATCTGACTTCAAATATACACTGAGAATGCAACAAGTTGCAATTTTCTGATTAAGTGCCTTTTGTTAGAAAAATTTACAGTTCTCTGGCGATGGAATGAGTTTCAAAACTCTCCAGTGCTTTACTTTTATTTCAGGGCAGAACTTGAGCTGTGTCTGAGGAAACCAAAGACTCAATCAGTGGCTTGGTGGTCAGCATACCCCCTTCAGAATGTAGAAAAGGTCTCATGTTGACCTTTTTTTTTTACACTGCTACATGTATTGTTTGTCTGCTTATGAAATTGTTACCAAGATCAATTCCAGATGCAAGTTTATATTTTGCAGTTCTTTGCCTCACCAGTCGGCACTTTGAGCACATTTTCTGGCTTCTTTGTGTGAGATGCTAAACATTTGCAAATGATTACGTGAACAATTCAGTTTGGCCTTTTGAAATTGGAGGAGGTAGCTGTCATCCTCTATTTAGTGTGTTTAAGTGATTTGATTTGGTTCAGAAACTGCAGGAGTAACCTTAAAATTGAATGATTTGGGCAGAGATATTTCAGATGGAATTCCTGTAAAAATGTGAGAGGCTTGTGGAGCAGGAGCAGAAAATTGCACACTGGTGCTCTTGTATGGGGTGTTAATGAAGAAGATGAGATCTGGGAGTGGAAGAGGGTTCTTTTTGTGTCAAGGTGCTGAATAAGATTTGTGAATTTTGAAAACAAAATACTTTCTTTAGTGTCTCTGCTTGAACAATTGGGGCTTCCTTACCAATGGAGTGGTTCAGCATTCCCTTGGTCCAAGTACAGGTATTATCTCTAGTAAGAACATGCTTGTGACAAAGGATTAGTCACACTGGAACAAACTGAAGTAAATAAGCATTTGGAGCAGGAGTAGCAGCTGAAGGGGATACAGCACTGACTTACATTACCATTTATTTGCTTTCATTTTGTTTTTCTTTTCTTTGCTGTTAAGCCTCTCTTCAGAATCTCTTATTTAATGAAGATTTAATCCAATTTAGAGCTTTATTTACCTTGAAACTGGAATTTTGTTTAAGCTTAATCTCTTAATTTGTTAATTATCAGAACTAAGTGTTCAGAAGTATCAGTGATACAATGAGGTCTGCTTTTGATATGGAACTCTGGGAGCAGGAGTGAAATATTGTTCTTCCTCATTTCTATGTGAAAAGTGCCATCTAAACAAAAAGGCAATCAAAAGATACTTCTACTTACTATAATTTTTTTTATTTTTAAAAATATTTATGCTAGACAGTTTAGATAACACTACTACATATGAAAACACATAGACCTTTTATGTCTGTAACTCATAAAGTATTTTCAGGAGAGAGGAGCTTTATTGTCTGTGTGTTCATGATGCAGACACAGGACATCAGGAATAGAAGTCTTTTGTTCAAGCCCGTGCTCCAGGCCAGGGGCAGAGCTACAGGTTGGACCAGATCTCCTGATTCCTGCTCCAGTGCCTGACCAAAGTGCATGACCTTTATGGACTATGGAGCCTCCCCAGGCTGGATGTCACCAGTGCATCATATTAATTGTCTACATCTTTACCTAGTGCAGTGTGGGTAGAGTTGATTTTGGTTATTTGATGCCCAAATTATAATCTCTTCACCTGTGGTTAGAAATAAACCTTAGGATAGTTGGAATGGTCAGCAGGTTGGATTGGAACTGTGGGCTGCAAGTTAAACCACTCTGAACTAATCATTAGATTTAATTGCTTTTATTTAGTAAGATGTGTTATAGTTGCCAAATTGGTACTTCATAAAATCACTTCATAAAAATAAAATTTATATTACGAAATTATGGGCTTGCTGAGGCTGGAAAATTGAACAGAACTGGTTCTTCTGGAAGGGCATTTTGTTTCAGGCACTGGGAGTATTTGGTACTGAAAATGTTGATGTTGTGTTACACGTGGTCATACTTTGCAACTAAGTAAATTTTTTTTTAAAGAATGAGTAATATGATCCACTTGTCTTGCAAATAATGTATAGGCCACAAAGATTCTGTCCTCTATAAAATGAATCCAACAAAGCTGATTGTTTGTAGAAAAAGCTGATTTCTGTTTCAACTGAAAATAGATGTAGGTGTCCTATTATTTTGCTATTGCCAATACTTATGTAAGGGTTGTGTAGCAATAATCTTTTGGCAAAAGAAAAGGAGGTTTGGCTTGTAAAGAAATGTTTTTTGGTGCCGTGTCTGTTACTGAAGGACTCGCAATGCAGATCAGCCGAGAAAGACCTGAGTTGTTTCATGTTGGAAACTGCAGGGTGAAGTGAGGGGGGAGTTTTGAAGCATCTAACAGAGTTTCTAGTTTAAGTGCTTCACTTTACAAAATAGCTCCTCTCTAGTGAAAAGGGATTTGTTTTAATAATTGGCCTGTAAGGTCAAGCATTAGTAAGTCAGTGGATGGTGGGCTTTATACAGCAATTGGTGTGGGTCAGCCCTTTGTGACACGTGACTGGAAAGGATGCATGGCAGGAAAGAGCTAAAAGCTGGTGGAGTTTTTAAAATAGAAAAGTCAGATTCTTTAAGATTTAAATATGCCTCACTATTTGTATTTCCAGGACAAGTGTTATTTTGTAGTTTTGTTGAATGAGGTATTACAGGTCTGTGCTGGTTTAAAGGTGAACCTGTGGGAGAAATGAACCCAGCCCAAGAGAGATTAAAAGTCAGAGTTACAAGTTACTAAAAAGATTACAATAATGCAATGATACAAAGAAAAAACTGGTTTTAACCCACAAAACCAGAAGTATAACCCAGCGCCCTGGGGCAGGAACAAATGGTGTTCATTGGCCCCTGTGCTGAGCCCTCGTGGTTCCTTGAGGGCAGAGTGAAAGGAAAAGACACCTGTTGGTGAGGATGATGTTGCAGTCTGGTCGAGAGTGGCAGTCACAGCCCTGCTGAGGTTCTGCATCCCACGAGTGGTACCAGAAGTCCTAAACCCTGAAGATTAAACACTTAAATTCAGGTGGGAATGCCCAGTGCCTCCTCCAGGGCATGGAGTATCACACTGGGTGATTTAACTCTGTGAATCATGGGGTACTTTTGGAATCATTGATAGTCTGGGTCGGGCAGCTGCCTGTTGTGCCAGCCCATGATGATGGCCCCTGAGCAGACACGGCCCCTCAGGCTGGGTGTGAAGATGCTGGTGCCCCCCCCAGAGGGAGTTACCATGGCTGGGTCACTGGGGTGAAGACAGAAACATTCCTGTGCCTCCCTGGGTTCTTTAACACCCAACCTGAGGGGTCAGGTGTGCCCTGGGCAGCTGCTGCAAATGGTCCATTGTTAACAGGTCATCAGAAATTACACACAGAGTGTGGAATGCACAGTTTTGGTCACACCCACACAGTGATAAACTGGCCCTGCCTGCTGTAACTGGGACAAGGATGTAGCTGCAAAGTTGGTGAAGTTTGGGATTGCACCAACGTTGGCATTGTTAGTTTAATCATATAGCTATAAATTTATTTATATAATTGATTATTCATGAGAGATTCTGCTTTTATGGATTATGGCTACGAATTATTTAGCTTGTCTGTGTGATTTCTAGCCTGCATATTTTTATTCTTGTGCTTGTACATTCTGCCGGACTGCACTTACCAGTGAAATGCCTCATACCTCAGTAGGGTGTTTAGTAAAATGGGGGACAAGGAATGAAGAGAAACCTTCTACATATAAAGAATTGTGGATATGTCTTGTATTTACTGACTATGACAAGGCAGCTTCTGTGGTGGTGATGAGACTTTGCAACTGTGTGTTCAGACATGATTAGCAGTGAACTGAGAGGGGCTGATGCCCTTTTCCCCTGCCACGTGGGCATTCTTGCTGAAAATTCTGAGAAACACCTGCTAAAAGAGGAAAATCAAATCTGTGCAAGCAGTACTTTGTCTCTCTGTGACAGTTTTCCATGTGTGTAGGCTTTGCTCTTCCATATTGCATGAGAGAGCAGCTTTGCTATGCAAGGAATTGTACAAATCAGTAAGAAATTCATAGCATAAAACAGAGAAGATGTAACAGATTTGTTGTGTGCATGTTTTGTGACAACGGGACAGTGTGGTAAAGTTGAAAGGATCTGCTGGGCACATGATCTGGTTGATGTGCTGTCTTCATTGAGGCATTTCTCATCCTTAGTGCTTTGGTTTTCATTTTGATAAAGGTCAGTACCATCCTTTGTGTGCAAAACCACTAAATTTAAACAGCATGGAAGAATAGAAGTTCTGAAATGGAACTCCACTTACAAGTCTGTTCTTAAACAAAACCTTAACTTAGGTTATTGGTGAATCTTTCTAAAAAATTACCAAGTGTTTCTGTCATACCAAATTGTGGGAGTTGGGCCAAAAATTCTAGGAAATAAGTATGTGTGTGTGATGCTGATTGTATTCATTGTGTTACCCACTTTTATCAATCCATACAGCATTGCATCAGAATATTTAAAATGAGTAATTGCCAGGCCATTGGTTCAAAAGCTTATTCCTCATGTGGTCAGATTTGGAAGGGCCTCACCAAGGCAAAAGAGAAGCAATTTGGCTCTTGCATGATGTGGATTCTCTGTCTGTAGGAGCTACACTGGGCAGTGCTGGCCTTGTGAGAAATTGCAGTTTCTTTCTGTGGCTCCTTGGGCAGGTGTCATGTGAAAGGGAGGAGGGAGACAGAAATACAAAGATTTCTAGTCTTAACTGTATTAATTAAAAGTTATTAGC
>JAWWLZ010000082.1:53924346-53935484 GCA_035041345.1 Poliocrania exsul
TCAGGTTGCCCTCCCAGAGGTGGAAAGTTTTTCTCCCCAAGTTGCAGTTAAACTGCACTTCTTTTATATCTTTTTTTCTTCTCCAGGTGTTTGTGTGACCAATAGTCAATCCATTTGGGTGGGTGATGCAGATGCCCTGAGGTGAGGTGACCCCTTGAAGATATTGCAAGAGAAGGCCATGCTATGTCTTAACACTCCATCCTTTGTTAATCTTACCAGTTTGAAAGTCCTTTGTCCTCTGCTTGGAGCATCTCTCCAGAGGGCTGAGGCATCTCCCTCAACCCATCAGGCCTTAGCTCATCACCCCACAGCAGGGAAACAAAGTGTTAGGAGTCAGCCACCTCTCTGTTTGGAAAAGACTTGGGACAGTCTGTTTGCAGCACAGGGGAATAATGAGGCACGTGTGGAAATGGATGAGAAGGTGATGGAGATTACAGATATCACTTCTGCTTGGTGGGACCATGTAAGTTGTAGTGAAAGTGCCTCAAAAAGGTCTGTGGCCCCTCTTATGCTGGGTTTTGGTGAGTCTTGGATATCCAGAAAATTCCAGAGGACTAGAAGAGTATCCTGACTGCAGCACTGTTAGGTAGGCAAGAGAGATGATGAGAAATCTGAGCCTCCTATTCAGTAGGATGTGGAAAAATTCCCCATGGATTTGTGTGATGGAAGATTGAAAGAGAGGAATATGACAGTTGTTGTGGGTTTTGTGTAAAATAAGTCACTGGACAATATCATTCTTTGAATTTAAACAATGGATTGGCTTTACCAACCAAAATTATGTGTTTATACTTAGGCATTTGACTTTGAACATTTGATGTTTTCATTTTAAAAGTTAACAGTGTGTGCAGTATATTCAGTGCATGTTTAGGGAATTAAGTTATGGATAACACAAAAGAACTGTAATGGTTTATCCCTGTGGCACTGCTGAGGAATTCCAAATAACGTGGTAAATTGGGATGTCTTCAAACAAGATTAGTTTCACAGATTAATTTTACAAGGGTGGATGTACAGGACTAAAGAATTCTGCAGAAGGAGCTGCAGTCTGGGCTGTGCCCTTCAGAGCAGGGTGTGATGGTGAAATGGGCAAGATACTGTGGGATCCTTGGTTGGTGCTGTGTCAAAAAGGCTGTTACAGTGGCCTGAAATGGCTTTGAAAATGGGGGTAGTGAAATCATACTTTGTCTGTGTACAGCTTTGTTGATGGTAATAAATTCTTTAAAGCTGCACATGCTTCTGATGTCTGTATTAGAAGAAACACAGTGAAAAAGTAACATGCAGAGAAAAGGAGATTTAAAGAACTGAAGTACAGAGATTGTTAAAATAGGAATTAAAGATGACATGATAAGTGGCTTTTAAACTTGATGAGGAGAAAGTATTGACTGCTAAAGTACTCTTTAATTTGGTGAAGAAAAGGAGAAAACAGCACAGAGCTGGAAGTCAGACATTCACCTTGGAAATAAGGGAAATATTTTGACAGAGTGATTAACCAGTGGAACAAACTAGCAGGGAAGGTGATGATTTTCCATGTCTTGAAGGCTTTTAAATAAGGAGTAGATCCTTTTCTGCAAGTCAGGCTTTAGCCAAGTACAAGTTTGCCATGAGGGAGCTGAGGGACTGTGAGCTCGTACAGCCCTTTGGCCTGAGGCTCATTCTGCAGGTCCTGGTCATGCTGAAGGGTCTCCAGGGCCAAACTGGACAGAATTCCAGACTATTCTGAGTTGGAAGGGACCCACAAGGATCATGGAGTCCAACTCCTGGGGCAGGTGCAGAGTGTATGTTGGTGGGGCACGTGTAAAGCTGCATTAGAGGGGAAATAAATAGAAAAGCATGGAAAAAGTGTTTTCAAACACAATGGCAAGATGACTCTTTGGAATTGTAAAAGTATTTACTGGAATCTCTTGCCTGTTTGTACCATTTAATGGAAGGATAATAATTGTGCTTTTCTTGCTTATAATGCATCCTGTTGGCTGTAATAATGCCAAGGTCATGGGTTCAATCCCCTGTGTGGGCCATTGACTTAAGAGTTGGACTCGATGATCCTTGTGGGTCCCTTCCAACTCAGAATAGTCTGGGATTCTGTGATTCTGTTGTTGTCCTTTGTTTGGATGGGGACAGCTTGGGCTGCCTTGGGGAAAGTGTCTTCTTTGGAACAAAAAAGCCCCACCCAAACCTAAAAGCATCATAAATATTTACACTTACTAAAATCCTACTTCTCTTAACATAGACAAACCATTTTCAGTTTTTGACTTTTTGAAAAGTCACTTCCTACAGAGTGAAGCAAAAATAAACACATCTGGTCTGCATCTCATTTTAATTTACCTTTTCTTCAGCAGAAATCATGCATCAGTGTTGATGTCTTAGCAGCAATAAGCAATGAAACATAAAGACAGAGTGCCAGACAACTCAGGGTAGTGGGGGTGTATAAAAAACCCTTTTTTCAACGTCTTGCAGTTTCTTCTGTCGTTCCTTATTTCAGCAGAACTGGATACATCACTTCTAAAGCGTGTCACATTCTTCATTTAGGCAAGAGTGTTGCATCACAAGTTCTTTCTTTGTTTCAAAGAGCACAGAAATCTGTCTGTTGTGTTTCTGTAAATCTGAGATAACCCTCAGGTTCCGCTCATACAGAGGTTTTATGGGGAAGCTTCTACAAGCCAAGAAGCTTTTGCAGCTCTCCAGTGTAATCTCCACTCCCTCTGTCACGATGGGAGGAAGGTGATTTCAGAAGAAGGTTCCTGGTGGGTCACTGATATTCATGCTGCTCTTAAAAGAGAGAAATCACTTTTCAGTGCTTGTCTGTCCAGCAATCCTTCTGAGCACATTAAGTGTGTATTTTGTGCATTAAATGCTGCTGAATTTCCTAAAGTGGACAGGCCTCGAAGAGGATGTTCAAATGACAAAGTAGATGCTACCAAAATAAATGTTATCAACAGGATTTCATAAATTGTTTCGTAGCTTCTGGGAGCATCTGTCCTTCTGTTGGATTTGCTGTTGGTTTTTTGAGAAAGTGTTTTATGGTAAAAAAGAGAAAGAATTTTCATGTGTCAGCAAAATACTGGAAAACTGCCATCTGAAGTGATTGTAATAAATGCCCAGCAGGTTATGATGCTTAAGAACCATTTTCATTACATTTTTTTACTCTTACCACTGCTGCAAATCACAGTGTCTCCATTTGAGCCTCCATTTTGAGCTCTAGATTCAGATTTTCACTTGAAAAACAGTAACCAGGATTTTGCATTGTTAAATCCAGCATCTCTTACCTGTTGTTTGCTCCTCAGTGTTAACATCTCACTATAATATGAAATTGTTCTTATTACTGTTTGATATTTTGATGACTGAAAATTTCATTGGCAAGCAAGTGGCAGTTTGTAAGTGAATTGCAGTAACATCTTCATCCATTTCAAAGCTTTCATTCTCTGTTATAGGAAAATATCTTGGAATAGGATCTAAATTTTCTGCTTAAGATAATGATTTCTTTTTCACTGGGAATTTCCTTTGAACCATTGGTGGTCACAAATGGTATTTAGCAAAATTTATTTGGACAGTGAAAAATTCCTTTCTGTGGACTGTTAAGGGTTGACAGCCCTGAGGAATTGGTTCCATGTCCGAATAGTAAAGCTGAATTTCCAACTGTTGTTGATTTTTTATGAGTAAATAAATAAAATAAAAAAAAGATACTGACAGTGTTAGACTTGGTAGTTACTGTGGAACACCTTAAGAAATTTGGGTTGTCATTCTTTGTATTAATTCTAGAACTTGGGTTTATTTATTATTGGTTTTGCTTTAATACTTCTCAGCAGCCTCTGAAACCTTCACCTGTGTTTGTGTAAGTTGTTTCTTTATTTGTAGCACAATTAAAGGCATATAAGTGAGTTTCTCTGAATTGAAAAGAAGAAAAAATGTTTTGTTATCCTTCACACATGTTTGGGTAATAGGGAGAGGGAACAGAAAATAGATTTTCAGAAGGATTCTAATATGTTGGTGTTTCCTGCCTTTAGATAATCACTATGATGCTATTTTTGTCTCGATAACCAAAACAATTTGGTAAAACACTCATTGCATTTAACTTGCTTCTTGTGTAACTGGTGTCTTTCCATAGAACTACAGACCTGTGAACTCATGTATTGGTCTGAATCTATAATTAAACATTTAATTGTTGTTGTTTTCCTTTCTTCCCTAGAATATTTTCTTTCCTGGACATAGTTACTTTGTGTCGCTGTGCACAAGTTTCCAAGGTATGTATTTCAGTTGGGGTTTTTTTGTTGTTCCTTGGGATGCTATTCTCTTAATTGCATCCAAATGATGGGATTTACTGCAATCTGCTTCCTGTAAAATAAAATAAAATAATTTTCTCAGTCTATGAGAGCAAGTAACAGTGGTCCCTGTTCTACATTCAGATTGGCCTCAGTTTCTGTGCACGGGACTTCTGTTTAAAGGCTGTGGAAAAGATACCCAGTCATGTTTGCTCTGTATCTGGAGAAAGGGTTAAGCCCAGTTTGGAATGGTGGCATTTGGTTTTTATAAAGCAGTGGCTGCATAACACTCTTTTTCACTCTTGTTCTGCCTAAAATTCCACGTAGTTTGGCTAATGTGCACCATGTGCCTAAGAATACATCCATCATCTTTTTGCCAAGTAGGAAAGGTGTTAAGTAGATGAATTACTAGGAGAGGAAAAAGGCACACACAAGATATTAGAAAAAGCTTTTGTGTTTACCTTGTCTTCATTTTTTTCTTGCAATAAAATGAATAATATTCTGTTTCTACATCCAGTGTGTACAAAGAACTGTGTTGTTATACAACATGAATGACCTTTATTTCATGCTTTCTTTCCTTTGCTTAGTGACACTTGGGCTTGGTTCAGTTTTGGTTTTAATTGTTTTTTTGTTTGCTATTTGTTTTAATGTATAATTAAGTGTGTAACTATCCCCACATCACCCTGGCCTGCAACTTCAGAAAGTTTTGGGAGTCCTGCAACATCAGGTTCCAGCCAAGCCCACAAAGCTGCATAAGAAAACCAAAGTGATTAAATAAACAGTATTTTTCTCTCAGAAGCACCTGTCGGTTGGATGTGGTATTCTTATTTTCTTTTCCTGATTTTCTGCACATATTTGTGTTTCTCTGGCTTTTTCGTTGTGTTTTACTTTGAGCAACTGTTGCTGCCCCAGTGAAGGACGAATTCTTCAAGCCCTGCATGTAACTCAGCACATGCAGAGGAAGGACCTGGTCCTAAGAGTGGAAAGTCAGCAGTTTTCTGAAAGTTTTCTGTTTGCTCAGAATAGTAACTAGTGAGGTTGAGGAACTGTGGTTTTATTGAAAGGAATCTCATCCCAGCTACTTTTTTCCACATAGATCTATCAAAAGTAACCTATTAGACAAATTTACAAAAGCTTTTTCAAAAATGGAGGGTTAAATCTTGACATTTAATATCTTATTTTCCTGCATGTTTTATAGCCACAAGTTAACCTTTGAGTTGTAATCCATTTTGGGGATTTGAGATCAGTTTTCACAAATTCCAACTAGCTGATACTGTATGACTACCAGTATCTACAATTAAAAAAAAAATTCCAGCTGCTTCTGGAAATCTTATTTTCTGTTCTCTCTCCCTATTACCTGCCTGAAATGGTCTAATTTGTAGTACCTGAATTACTGAGAGAAAAAGGAAGGGAACAGGCAGTGGAGGTAATAAATAAGTTGTGTTTGTTTTCTGCAGGCATGGAATGTTTTAGCTCTGGATGGAAGCAACTGGCAAAGAATAGACCTCTTTAACTTTCAAACAGATATAGAGGTGAGTGTCTTTGGGTGTTTTCATTCCTATGGAGGTGTTTAAGAGCACAGTCCACTTGGAGTATCCCACAAACTGTTCTTGCAGTCACATGTTTTAAAGACAAGTTCAAGATAATAGTACTGTGAAGGAGCAAATGCAAAAGAACTCTGTATTTGCCTTTTTTTTTTCCTCTGGATGAGTTTCAGTTTTGGTTGCCAGCTCTGTGTCAGATAATTTTCATGTATCGTGTACATACAGAGCTCTAAGAATTCAGACCTGCCCCTTTACAGAAGGGAAATGTGTCAGTGGTGCCTCTGCATGGAGTGAGATCCTTGGAATCCCTTTTACAGTCCAGAGGAGAATGTTCTGCTGGCCCAAGTGAGAGGGCCATCTAGTGCTGAAAGCTCTCCTGGACACTGGGCTGTAGGACCTGGAGACTGAAGCACTAAAATGCTGAACAACTTTTCTTACCACTGAGTTGCCTGGAATTGATTTGGTGTATTTGATTACTGTTTTATGACCATTTGTTTTGTAAGGTTTGAGCCTTGCATGAAATGAAGGGACATGTGGATAAAAAGTCCTTTCCAGTATAGAGTGAAATGATTAGGGCAGACTTGTCTTCCCTAAGGAAAACATGTCTGCATTAATGCTATCACAAAATGAAATATGGCATCTGAAAATGAAGACAAAAATCCATGGGGAGCAACAATTCTGTAATTAAATCTGAACTGGTTTATTATTTGATGATGCAAATTAAATTTAGACTATAATAATAGATTTGCTTCTGAATTTTGTTTTAGCTTCTCAGTTGCATGAATGAAATCCAGATGTGTTTCATTTGCTGTATTTTGCTAACCATGGTACAAACTGTTCCTAAAGCTTTACAGTAATATAGAGGGTAAAGTCTTTTCAATGTTCTTTTAAAATGTTATTGCCAACTCTTCTGCTCTGCTCATGTTAAACAAGAGGACCTTGCAGAGGTAAGAGAAAGATTCTGGCAAATGCCTCAATCTAAATGTGTCAGAGGAGACTTGGAGCTTTAATACCATCTTTTCAATTGCCTTTAAAAAAGCTTCTGTTTCATATTTGCTAAGAAATAAAGTAAAACCCAACAGGTCTGTGGTCCTTCTGTTCATAAGCCTTTCCTATGTTTGAAATTTTTCTGGTGTTTAGGACCACAGTAATGTATTTTAAAGTTTTCAGTATGTTTGTCTTATATTTTACCTGCTGGTGTTGCCCTTTGAAATGCTGTATTGGCAGTGTGGGATTCAAAGGAAAAGGAATGAAATTAAGTCATGATCCTCTTTTGCTATAAAGTGCTATTGTGGTTTGGAACAATTCAGTTACTTTGGTATATTACATTTAAGTACATTTGTAATATAAACCTCATAAATTCACTCAGAAGGGTGTGTTTAACCAATAGTTATTACACAAAGTGGTTCTTAAACGAGATACAGTTTCATATTTGGTGTCTAAGAACTCATTTTTTCTTCTGCTGTTTTAGTAACATTTTTTTCTATAGATTTAGGACAAGTAAAAGCTGCTGATTGTATTGGACAACTTTTTGCTCAGCTGATCATTGTTTGGTGATTTTTCAATTAGTGTTTGATCTGAGACTATAGAATAATGAAAAATAAGGTTTTGTGAAATTTTCCATAGTTAAGACCTCAAGTGGCAGAGAATAAAGTGAGAAAGGGGGGCAAAACCTACAAAAGATGTTGAAGATCTTCTTGAAGTTAAATGTTCCTTAGGATTTCTTGGTATGTGGAACCAATTGTAAGCTGGGGTAAATTGAAGAACTAAAGTTTTGAGTGATGGAATTATTCAAACAGCTGAATGCATTTGGATGCACTGAAGTTGTCTTCTTTAATGTGCTGTTTGTTTGGGGGTTTACATACTTAAGTTTTCCCAAACCCATTTATTTCTTTATCTCGTTATTTGTTTCTATTTGAATAATTCATTAGGGTTTGGATTTGAACTTGCATTGTATGTTATTAATTTAAGAATTTATCTTTACAGTAAAGGTATTTGGCCTCAGCTGAGAAATAATTCTGATTAATCAGAAAGCTCTAAAAAATACATAATTTTCAGTTTGTTTCTCTTGGTGTAAATTCTTTTGAGAGATAAGATAAGCATTGTTACATTGAATTAAGAAACAAGCTTTGATAGGAAAATATTTTCACACAGTGGTAACCAGGACTTAAAAGTATTAGAGAAGAACAATAAAATGTAAGAAACTTTTCACTGTTTCAGTAAAACTGTGGGTGGAGATTCTCAACAAGTAACTGGTTTTTCTTAAAGGAGCAAAAGAAGTTCCAAGAGATGCAGTTTCTGGTGGGGTAGCTGGGACTGGTCTTAACTCCCAACATTTTTTATTTGGTTAGAATGTAATGTCAGAATAAAACTCAACAAAATCTTCCTTTTATTTGATTTAAGGGTCGAGTTGTGGAAAATATATCGAAAAGGTGTGGGGGGTTCCTGAGACAGCTCAGTCTGAGAGGATGTCTTGGTGTTGGAGACTCCTCTTTAAAGTAAGTAAAATCCTGGATGGAGACATGACTTGTTTCCTGATGTCCAGACCAAAAGCAATTACTGTTACATTTGTCTCTATTGCTGAGTACTGAATGATGACCAAAATGGGATACTTAAGTAAGTACTGACTACCTCAATAATGACTAAATGAGTTGTCACTTTGAGATGAAAATGTAGCTACTGTTATTTTCTGGGAATGAACTAAATAATGAGAGCTGTGCTTTTCAGAAATGTGTCTTTTACTTTCATTAGGATTTTGTTGATAATTTCCATTATCAAGTGCTTAAAATGTTTCCAGACTATTCTCTGATGTCTGGCAGTAGTCAGAGGATCAAGATTAGTGGTAATTTTATAGTTTATCATCTAGTCTGGACAAGAGGTGACCCTAAGGAATGAAGACTGATACAATTAAGTGCCTAGAAAATCGGGAAAGAGCTGGAATTCTCTTCTTGCTCTAATATAAGTACAGGCAGGTAACAGGAGCATCTTGGGAGACTCTAAGTGGTGACAGCGGCCCTTCTGTTTACACAGTTTATAAATTGAACTGTGCAGTTTGTTCCCACAGGGTTGTTTGAAGGTGTATAAGCTTTTTCTAATGCAAACTGTTTAACCAGGTTTCTGTGGATGTTTCTCTGAGTGTTTAAATGATGAGATTCTGTCTTCAGCTGAAGAGTCCCCAAACCACAACTGCTTTAGGGCTCAAGGAAGTTTGCAGGAAGGCTTGGGGTACAAGATACAAGCACAAAGGTTTTGTTAAGCAGTGGGCATTCAGCTGGGGTCCTGTGACCTTTAGGTATTGTCAAAATTCATGAGTGAGTCTAATTCACTCATTTTTGTCTCTAGTAAATTCATGCAGTAACTAGTTAAGCAATGATTGCTTTAGTCACCCAAATGGGCATCCTCAGGTTCAAATCCAAAGAATTTCCCAGAGCTTTCATAGAATCATAGAACCACAGAATCATAGAATCAGTTGGGTTGGAAGAGACCTCCGAGATCATCAAGTCCAACCCTTAATCCAACCCCACTTTGAGCACCAGATCATGGCACTCAGTGCCACATCCAGTCTCACCTTAAAAACCTCCAGGGTCAGAGAATCCACCCCCTCCCTTGGCAGGCCATTCCAATGCCTGAGCACTCTCTCTGGAAAGAACTTCTTCCCCACATCCAACCTAAACCTCCTGGCAGAGCTTGAGTCCGTGCCCTCTTGTCCTACTGTTGGTTGCCTGGGAGAAGAGACCAACCCCCAACCTGGCTACAACATCCCTTCAGGTAGTTCTAGACAGTGATGAGGTCTCCCCTGAGCCTCCTCTTCAGGCTAAACAGCCCCTACCTCTAGGCCGTCTCCATAACTGCTCCCTGGGTCTTGCCTCCTCCTGGGAAAGGGCATGTTATTACCTCTCCCAGATTACTGGCAACTGCTGTCAAAAAGAGTTAGTCCCAACCATAGTTAACTTTCTGCAGTGCTTTTTCAATTTCCTGGAGCACTGACAGACCCAGTCCCTGTGCCCTCAGTGGGGAAGGCAATGGCACAAGGGGAGGAGAGAGGAGCAGTGTGACCTGAGAGAAGGTATCAAGTGCCGTGGGGACGAGGTAGCAGGGAAGGCACTGAGAAAGCAGTTTGAGGAAAGAGTCAGAATGGTAGGTAACAGTTTCCTACCCACTAACTCTGTTTTCACATTTAGTTTAGGCTTCCATGTCGTCGTTGAGTTGTAGTGGACAAGGAGCGCAGGGGCCACAGGTGTCACACACAAAGCTAATTTTATTAAACTACATGTAACACACTCAAAAGAAAAGAAAAATGGAGAAGAAGAAAGAGAAGAATGCCTCAATCTACAAGTTACTCTATATGTTCTAAATCCCTCCTAAGGTGGCCACTTTTCATGGGTCCATGACAATGTCCATAACTCTGCCAGAACTTCTGATTGTGTATTACACACTCTCTAGATGTAAATTTAGTTTCATGAGAAGTTGTCAGCACACATTCCATTCTCACAGCTTGCCCCTTTTCTCAGCTTCTTTCTTATCTCTTGTTCCAGCTGTTCCACCAGTTCTTCTCACAGTTCTTTCCCTTCTGCTGCTGCAGCTGTTCAGGGAGACCATATTTGGTCCAGGTCAAAACCACTTGCAGTCTCGATCCCCACATTTCCAGCTGTGCTTTTTGGGACACTAAGACTAGGGAACTGCAGTGAGAGTTCTGAATAGGATGAAGAATCCTATGACAGAGCCTATTTTGGAGATGGAATATTTGAAGATAGTGATTTATTTAGTAAACAGATACTTAGAGTAAGTATTCAGCAGTTCAGTGCACAGCATGTGATGATGCTGGTGGTCATGGGGGCAGGTTTAGCTGATGGGCTTAGCTGCCAGAGGGGGATGTATTCACATGTGCACCCCTAACAGCCAACTGGTGCACAGGGTGGTGTCTAAGACATTCTACAAAAGATGCTTCTCCTCTGAAATATAAGCAGATTATGTTAAAATTAACAAATGAATGATAAATTCATGAGCTTTAAGACTTTCAAAACATTAACATGAGAAAGGTGGCATTAGTCTTCAGATACCTGTTCCAAAAGTGACTTTTCCTATGAGGCTATTTGTGTTGAGTTGTTTCCAGATCCATTAGCTTAGTGGGTGATACTATTTATCCATCTTCTACATCAACATTTGTGTAAAATAGCTGGTTATTGATGTAGGCATTGGCTGTGTAAGTACTGAATGTTTGTGGCAGCTCTCTCAGGACATGCCTCAGGCTCGAATCTCAGAGGCAGTTTGCTGTTCCTCCAGACTGTAACATCTTTCCAAGTAATTCAAAAAGTGACTTGGTTGTAAATCTCCCTCCAGT
>JAWWLZ010000082.1:53960136-53970325 GCA_035041345.1 Poliocrania exsul
CTCTTCTCCAGGCTAAACACCCCCAGCTCCCTCAGCCTCTCCCCACAGCACTTGTGCTCCAGTCCCTTCTCCAGCCCTGTTGCTCTTCTCTGGCCCTGCTCCAGCCCCTCAAGATCTTTCCTGACCTGAGGGGCCCAGAACTGAACACAACACTCAAGGTGTGGCCTCCCCAACGCAGAGTACAAATAATAACAAATTAGTGACCACATTTGTACAGCACATTGTTCTTAGAGAATTATTTGCCCACAAAGAACTTGCTCATTAACACCAAGAAAGAAAAAAGGAAACTACAGATACCTGAGAAATTTGAAAAAAGCCTCGTATAGGTAGAGAACCTATTCTTGAGCAACCATTGCTGAGTTTCCTGGATTGTGGCTGAAGGATGAAGCTGCTGTAGGAAACAAGATTGGATATGGTAATTTGGATACTAAAAACACCAAACCCAACAAACTCCAGGCTATTAAAAATTTTCTCTCAGTTAAACACTTCCTCAGCACCCATTAATATCAGGTATAAATCAAATGTTCTGACAAATATAGCCATGATCAGTATCAGAAAGCAACACTCACATCTCCTGACCCTTGAGAAGTTCCATCTCCTTGATGATTTGGGGAGGAAGAATTGCTATGGATTAAAAAAAAAAACAACAAAAAAGTATTACTAGAATTGTAGAAACCAAAATATTTAAGCATTGTTGAAAAGTAACTTGAAATTCCTCTAACAGTAAATATCACAGCAGACAAGACAAATAAACCACCACATAGACTGAAACTTATAAAACTCAAGAGAAAGATCATCCCACTTCAGTATGGAAGTGATGTGGTTCCTGTTTTCTGTATCTTTATCAACTGGAGAAGCAGCTTTGCCCACACTCCAGGGAGGTTACAGAGCCACTCCACTGTCTTAAGGGTGACCAAGGAAGAATTAGTAAAATACAAGGCAGACAAAAAACAGACAATACCCCTACAAATAATTTTTGGATCAAATGCAAGTTTGGTTATAGCAGTTTAGTTAACAACTCAATATAAAATGTTGTTACCAATGCAATTTTTTTTGAAATGCTCGTGAAGACAATTGCTGGGGCTTTTTTCTGGCAAATTATATGAACTGTGTATGAGGGGAATGAATTGTTCTTAATGAAAAAAGCTACAAATAGTTTCCACAGACGAGGACTAAATTAGAATATTAAAAGGTGAAGTTATATGACAAAGGACAAGAAGTTGTTTTCAAAAATGTACTGTAAGAAGAAAGATGGTGAAGCAGAAGTAAGGACCTTGTAACTGAACTAAACGATCCAAGTGTTTTACTATAAAATAAATATACAGGTCAAAACAATCTCTCCATTTCCCATGGAACCAGAACACAGTTGCATTTACTCAGAAAATACCTTTGAATAAGCCAATTATAAAACATTATCTTTAATGGGGGTACAGAGTAGAAGCCCACCTGTCTGGGACACTGTTGTAGGTGTTGTGCTGAGCAGAGGTGAAAGTTGGAGCAGGAGTGGGACTGTTGTTTACAAACGTTGTGGGAGTATCAGGCCAGGGTGAGCACTGCAGGTAAAGAATTAACACTTCAGTTTCTCTTGACAATACACTTTTTACTCTGATGCAAACTTCTTTCATTTAAAGCCAGGGTTTTATCCACAGAGAATTGTGACTTGCAATTCCAGATAAAGATTCCCTCTATCCCACACATTACATGCAGATATTCCAGGCAAAAATCAGTTCTGTTTTATCTTGCTCTTTCATGAAGGCTCCCAGTTATACTCTCTTCTGTTTAAAAAATGAAGGTATTATTCATGAAACTCACAAAAGACCTGTACAGGTTATTCAGTTTAAAACAAAACCAACCAACCCCCAGCCATCTGCTGGGAGAAAACTTCCTTCATCCTGCAGGGGATGAGAGGGCTGTTTAAACTGCAGTATCGTGACATGACAATGGGTGTTCAGTAACAGCTGAGTGAGGCTGTGAAGCCACATTGCACCTTGTGGATAAACTGAATGTATCTGCCCTGACAGCAACTAAACACAAACAGGATTTTCAGTAGAAATTTTGTTAAGTTAAAAATTTTTATTAATTTACTGCAGGACTAAAACACATTTACTTACATGGACTGATTTCTCTGACCTGCTTGGTGCACTGGAATTTTTTTACACAAACTTAGTCACCACAACTATATGATGTGCCAGCTGTCCAATTTTGCCTTTTTTGTTTGTTTGTTTTGGGTATTTTTTTAAACCATCAAGATTAAGCCCTTCAAACTAAGGGTACCTTTCAGTGCTTCCAACAGTGTTGAAAATCCAGTATTTTAAAGGAAAACAAACACCAGGGTTTGGTATGTTCAAAGACATGACTCAAACACAAGTGGCCCAAGATGAGGTAAGCTAAGACCATGCCTCTTAAAACAGCAAAGGTTTCTGATACACTTATCATGCACCAGCTAAATACCCTGTAAGGAATTTCCAGAGTTGTATCATAGACTTATTGGGGGCAGGAGGAGGAAGGAGAACAAGCAGGACCTAACAGGAATGCAAACTTGTTTCAAGAACTTGGTGTTGGAAGACCTTTCTGCCATCCAGGGGAAACAGTAAAGGAGTGCAACACCAGCTGCCACCTTCTGTGAGAGAGGCAGCAACACTTCTGTGCTGTGCTCCAGTCTTCATCTGTCAGAGTAAGATGGGCAGTTCCCCAGCACAGGGCACTGAACTACAAGAAATGAGCCTTGCATACAAATAGCTTAAAAATTAACAACATTCTTTATCTGTCTGAGATTTCATAGAATCACAGAATCAGTTGGGTTGGAAGAGACCTCCGAGATCATCAAGTCCAACCCTTAATCCAACCCCACTGTGATTACCAGATCATGGCACTCAGTGCCACCTCCAATCTCACCTCAAAAACCTCCAGGGATGGTGAATCCACCCCCTCCCTGGGCAGGCCATTCCAATGCCTGAGCACTCTCTCTGGAAAGAACTTCTCTGAGTCCAAACAGCATTTTTGACAGCC
This sequence comes from Poliocrania exsul, assembly GCA_035041345.1. Lineage (NCBI taxonomy): Eukaryota > Metazoa > Chordata > Aves > Passeriformes > Thamnophilidae > Poliocrania > Poliocrania exsul. Next base: position 53,963,146 of record JAWWLZ010000082.1, read on the forward strand.
ACAGTGTACAGAGTCTTTGGTTATGTCATCAAAGCCACCCATCAGCCCACAAACAGTGCCCTACACACAAAGCACCCTCCTCTATGACCTCCTTTCTCCTATTCTGTGTATCCCCACCTGTTCTCTTCTCAAGCTCATTTGAATGTTAAAGATGTTGGATAACACCAGGTATTTAGTTACAGGAGCCCTTCATTCCCTAATTATGTGGTCCAAATAATTCATAAAAAATTCATCATTTTAAAATGAAAGCTCAGGGTAATTATGTTAACTTTGTTCTTCTGAAATATTTTGAAAGCTCTTTTCAAAGTTCTTTAATTTTCTGACATTCTCTCACTAAATTTTCACCCTGAGCCGCCATTCTCTTAAAAGATTCTGTTCACCAGAGATTTAAATTCAGGGTCAGCACAGAATGCATTGGGGTGAGAGAACACCTCCCAGGCCAGTCTGTGTTTCTGTCCTTCAGACCCAGCGGAAGTTCTTCACAACAAAACGCTGGGTTTATATCCAGGAAGAAGCACATTTGGAGCATTTAGAGAAACAGAATCCCAGCCTAAAGCCAGTAGCCTTTCTTATCACATAAATGTGTTTTCCCACCCTGTTTCCTCTTCCAACAAAGACATCACTGACACTGATTCAGCTGGTTAAAAAGCAACAAAAAAGGTCGTAGTAAGTGTAACACTACTGGCAGCAAGTCTACTGGCTCCATTCTCCTCTCTTCTGCCTTACAGGTTGTGGAGGGGAAAATGAGTGTTTGGATACTGAGATTCTTGTTCCTTGAACCTTTCAGAATTAATTAAGTCGTCCAGCAATTAACCAGAGCTGAGCTGATGATGCTTTCAGAGTCACTCCCATGGCACAATTGTCTTGCACAGGTACAGAAACAGGGTTAGACAAATGCCTGGGCATCAAACTCATTAACACTAAGAGACCAAGCACAGATGCACTTCCCAACATCCTGCAGGATATGATGATTGTGGATCCTGGGGGGCTTCCAAGGGGAAAGGATCACAGAAAGTGGGAGGGCTTTCCTGAAACAGCCCCTGCCATTGCCACTGTCAGGCACAGGACACTGCACTGCACAGACTCTGCTCTGATCAGTCATGACATTCCTCACACTCCTAAGCCAAAACTGAGTTAACCAGAGGACCTTCACAAATCCAATGACACTGATACTGAAGTCTCTGGCCAATGGATGCAGCTCAGGAGAAAAACATCATCCTGTCACAAGGAATCATCCAACTCTGCCAAAAGCCACTGCAGAACAGAAATAAGATTGGCATTATACCTTCATCTATAAAGAACATTAATATATAGTGCTGAATTTCCTAAGATCAGGTTTCTGAGATCTCAAGACCAGCTGCCCTCCATCACCATACCCTGATAGAATTCTACTGATACAACTGCACTGCAGAAACTGCCTTATTTCCAAATGTGGATTAATTCATGAGAAGGAGAAAACTATTTCAGTTTCAGATCTTTACCAGCCCTCTGCACAGGCCACAAATGAAGTTCTGAAATGTTGAGCAATGGTTTCACTGAGATAAAAAGGAAGATAAATCTTTTTAAGTATGACTTTTCAGATTCAGTACCTTTTCCACCTAAACTCAGAATGTTCCTGCCTTCTGAGGAACTGCAAAATCTCAAGTCATTCTAAGCCACTGTTTAATGTCCTTTCCCTTCTTACTTCCAGTGCACTGGAATCTGCTCAAATTCATGTTTTACATGAGAGTTACATGAACTTTGGAAAAGAATTCCATACTATATTCCAATGCCAAATAAACATGAAAATGAAATACAGTAAAGTCTAATTTGTCCTCTAAGCTGGACTTACTATACTTGGGTACACAGCATCATCTTCAGAGAACAAAGCATCCATTTTTTTATACATGGTACACAGATTTTTCAACAAGCCCATAAAATCCAGGGAGTTTGCCCCAAACCACCACAGTTACTGGCAGAAGCAAAAAACTTCTGCATGTACAGATTTAACTGCTGAGTGCAGAAGTGAAGAAGTTACTCCCAAAATGTGAAGTCACCCACGTCACACACCATCCTGTAAGCTGATACTGCTACACTAAGTACAGATGTAAGGAGAAAGACATTGTATAAATAGTGCTCATGTTGCTACATTGGTTTTGTTCCAGCTCCACTTTCTGATTCCTACAGCCTCTGGGACATTTTTATATTTTAAATTTAAGTCACTTACAGAAAATATTTAACTTCTGCACCAATCCTCCATGTCCAAAACTTAGTGCTCCAATTCCTTTTAATGCCTACACCAGAAAGTCTTCCCTGTGCTCTACAACCATCTCTGTCTGCAAAAATGACCACTTGGTCAAGTTTAATCCAACTGTAGTTTATGAATTTTAGCCTGTGACATACACTACACACCAATATAAAAATCAACCACGACAGCAGGGACAGAAAGAAGTGCAGAGACCCAGCACTACCCAAATTTGGCAGCTTTTCCAAATTCAAAGCAGGGGAAAGAAAGAATCTGGTGGGGTTTTTAACTCTTCTTCCTCACATGAACCCTTCCTTCTATATATTAGTGGAGAGGAAAAACAGCCCCTGATGGAAGGTCATCTGTACATGAACATCCACTCTGAGGTCCAGACAGCAGTGCTAAGTTTGTGGCCTTTTACATCCTACCAAGTCAATGCTCCACAGCATGAAAAAGTCCTAACAAGCAGTTTGCTGTGTGTCTGTTTGAAATAACAGTGAGATAAACACTGCAGGAACTGCAGTGAATGCACTGAATTTTGATGCATCAGATGAATTAAAAGAAGTCATCACCGTCATGGCCAGGCTTCATGGACGAAGATTTGGGATTAAGAGAAGTAATGGAAAAGCATCCCTAGTGGTATCTTATAAAAATGAGTGATAAGGAAAGATGGGTTATTCTAGCCAATTAAAAAAACCCAACCCTCTAGTTCTTAGGAAAGTGTAGGAGAAGAGCAGAATGACCATTCAGAAATGGAGCTTCACTGAACTCCTTGCATTGCATTAGAATCCCACATGAATTAAATTGGAAAGAAAACAGATTCAATGTTTTCTGAAAGAAGCACAGTAAGAACCTGATCTGTGCAAATCTGACTGTGACTGAGCTGGAAGGAATTGTTTGTGGGGGACAGGGAAGAAACAAAAATAGAAATATCTACCAAACAGAACAGCAGAACCTGGGAGGGGCAAAATAAAAGAGCCAACATACAAAACGAGATGCAAAAAGCAAGGAAAAGACAGCCTATAAAATAGGTTTGGTGTAGGAGGAAGATCAGAATACACAGCTTTAAAAGGAGGAGAACTACAGATTGTATCCATATTAATTTCCAGAATTCAAGAAAAGGTAATAGGGAACTATTTCTGGGCATCCAGGAAGCAGCACTGGGTAAGGAACAGCCAGTGCTGCACTAAGAGAAATGCACTGCAAACAACACTGTTCTGCAATGGAGCTGCAGCTCCTTGGACACATCAGGTTAAAAGATCCATCCCATACAAACACATTATATTGGAAACAGGGTCAGTTCTCAGAGCTACAGAAACAGGTCTTCCAAGCCCCTCTGTGACACTGCACTGCACGTGCAGAATGCTGGATCTCCACTGTGAGGGAATTCTGGTCACAGCCACAGCTTCTGATGGCCACGTTTAGGGAGATGGATTTGCAAGGACAGAACTGCTCTAAAAGCAGGAACATCAGAAACATGGATCATCCCTGTCCATACTCAGAGAGCCCCCAAGAACAAGCCTGTCTGGTGACAAGAGAAAAATGCTGAAGAGTTGGCCTTCAAGACGTAAATCAGACATTCCTTTCCTCAATCAAGCAAACAAGTTTTACATTCAATTTCTATACCTAAACCCAGCATTCAGTGAGTGTAAAGCAATTACCAAGGTATCACTATGAATACAGCAAAACCAGTGTTCCCTGGTATTTTTATGGGCTTGGTGATTTCTAATAATTTTGTTGATGACAGCAATCATTGTAATGATGGGAAAACCATGTGATAAATCTGCAAATAATACCAAGTTAGCAAGGCTGAAAGGATTTCATCCTACATGGATAAAGTTCCAAATGGTCTGAACAAATGGACCAAATTACCTCAAGACAACATTTTATTAAAGCAAAAAAGCAGAACATGAAAAGTCAGGTGCACAATGAAGGGAACTGGAAAGCTGTGCAGAGCTGTTATTCAAACAGCCTGTGGGTAATTATCTTTTATATGCTTTGGGAAAGGCATCAGAAGTCCAGTACTGTCCTAACTCAGCTTTTCTTCTATACAATTAAGGTAATGCTTCCATTCATAGCAGCTCAGTATTTCAAGAGATGGTTAAGAAAAGGTTAGATAATCTCCAGGTATCATTTAGCTACAGTGTGTTCCATTCTGCACAATGGATTTGTCTTATTTTAAAATACCTTTCTCTATTATGCTTCCTATAAGCAATGATCATTCAATGAAATAAGAGAAGGAGAAGAGAGCACAGGGGAAAGACAATACAGAAATCCCTCCAGGGATCAGCTTCAAAAGATGCTTTTTAAGGGAAAGTGATAAAATCCTCTTTTGTCCTGCCTCTCTCCCAGGGCCAGCTGGAACAAATAAAAGAATGCACTGCCAAAGAATTCTAAAAGTGCACCTTAAAAGAAAGAACTAAAAAAATCCCTAAACACCCCAACCCAACAGCCAAGAACAGCAGAAGGTCATTTCAGACAGCTCAGTACGGACACTTGTATTGGGGTGCAAACAAACAAAACCCCCAAATCCTCCAAAGGACTCACCTGACTGATATTGTTTGTTCCCTGCCACCCACTGTCATGGCTCATAAAGAAGGGGCAGACACTGAAATGTTTTCTAACTGAATATAAAACCTTTTACATAAACTGTCACAGACCACAAATACAAACCAAGTGACGTCTGAAGGACAGGAGTCAGGCAGTTACTGCCCAAGCACTGATGGAAAGAGCTGTCAGCACAGTGGGCCTGTTCAAAGAAAGGTCAAGTAATTGTCTCCCCCAGCCATGCTACTAATTGGCATTCACACCTGCTGAATGAGAGCTGCAGGACTGTTTCTCTCTGGAACACATACAGTCATTCATTTTTAGGAACAGCATTTAGGAAATCTGAAGTGCTATCCTTGCACAGATGTGTGTTAGGGAGGGCACAGGATGTATTTCAGCTTCCTTTTGGGGAGAACATACAAGGTTAACACAACATGAAGTTGAACAGACTCTTCTGAGCTGCAGTAAATCTGTTTGGAGCACAGTATACAGGTGGCTAAAGGAAAAAAATCAGTAGCAACCATCTGCAACAGGATATGGTGCTTTAAAAACATGGATGTACATGAAAATTTCTGTTGGATGTCAGTACAAATAGGAACAAACCACTAAATTTCACTGTTCTTACTTCCACTAATTACACACAAACAGGAAAGCAAAAAGCTATTTCATTTAAAGTGACATGAACTGAAAGCTCTTGACTTTTAAGTTACATAGTCCTTCTGCAACAGTTTAAGTGTTAGATTTAGGAAGGATTCCTTTGCTGAAAGCAAACATGGAGTAATTGGTATACATAAAAGTGGGTAAAATTAAGACACAGCAATCAAAGTATTTTGACTTTATGTAATGGAAGTTTCTCCTATATCTAACACTGCACAAGGTATCTTGCATAATCAAAAGGTAAGCAGAAGTCCCTTACACTGCCTCGCTTTGCCAGAGAATCACCGTAGTCTGCTGGCAAAGTCCGCTTGCTGGACTTTTTCTGCTCATGTTCAACTGCATCTTCAATTATAGGCTCAAGCCTCATCTGGACAAACACCAAAGATGTGGATCAATTTCTTTTCATTATACAGTGAGGAAAGATCTAAAAGCCTTTTAAAAACTTGTGAAATATTTAGAAAACTGCATAAAACTCACTGATCTTTAAATAAAAAGAAAATGCAAAAACCTATTGAGGCTCTGGCCTTAAATTCAGAAATCTCCAAAAAGAGAGACTTTGAAGCTCAAATTTGGTAATTAAACTCCAGAGTCCCCCCTCTTTTTTGGTTTTGCTTTTCAGATGCAAGATTTTTAAATCTGTATCAAAAGTCTTGCTTGAGGGGTCAGCATGGTTGGTCAAACAGCGTTCAATCTTAGTGTGTTTTAATGCACCTGGTGAATATCTAAATGCAAGTTAACTAAAAAACAGCTTAAAATTTAATGTTGATGCTCACTGGGCAAATTTGTCAAATGAAAAGCTTATCTTTGTGTAGAACTAATTCTTCCCCGACCCTTCCAAGCCACTTGCTGTATGTATCTGTGTATTTTCTCCTCAGTCAGCAGATGCAAATTTATTTTGTTACCTCTGTAAGAACTGTAGTGTCATATGAAGGCTGATACTTCTCTTTTTCATGTGCAGTTCTCTTTTCCATCTTTTCTCTGTCTGTTTTCTGCTTTCTGTCTGCTCCTTTGGGCTAAAAATGGACAGTTATGTGAACAGGAATGCAACTGGAAAAGTGGTTTTATAGCTAAAATCTGAGCTCAGAAGCCAAGCAGTAACATAAAAATATCCTGCACCTCTATGAGAACTTCTGACTTAAGGATCTGTTTGCTGCTGTTACCTTAAAAACTTTGATTTGACAACTGGCAGAATGCAGATGGTCTGTGTATTCTCCATTTTCAGTCTGTTTAAAAGTGTCAACCTGAATCCTGAAAGGAACCCCTTTCTCTCCTCCGTGTTTCCGAGGGGTAAATTCCGTGCTGATACAATGGACCTGCAAGGAAACAATGACCAAACAAAAGGACCCTCAGAAACATTCCAGGCATGAAGCTCATTGCATGTTACCAACAACACACAGTTTCTTGCAATAAATATCAGCAAAGCCATAAAAGGTCCCTGACTAGAAGAGTTTTTCATCTCATGCACCCTCAGGGCATTTTCAAACATGCCCAACTCCTATAAAAGTCCACAGACCTTTAAATCAGCCTCAGGTGCTAAATCAGGATGAAAACTGGGTTTGTAAATTAGAAATACTCCTAAAGGAAACCTAAGGAGAAAATCAGTGCAACAGAAGGAGTTATCATGAATCTCACTAGACAGTGCTCCCAATTTTTTCTGCTTCTTTATAGAATTTTATAGCCAGATGGGGGTTGGTCTCTTCTCCCAGGCACTCAGCAATAGGACAAGGGGGCACGATGGGCTCAAGCTCTGCC
>JAWWLZ010000082.1:53991979-54008114 GCA_035041345.1 Poliocrania exsul
TCTTTCCTTTGGCATATTTTCCAATAAGGGTGGGAAAACAGAAGTGATGAAGAGAGATAAGGACATGGTGAAAATGGGATTTAAGAGAGAGCAAGGCCCTAAGAAAAGCCAGGAAAGGACACATCTCCCTGAGGCTGAAGAGAGGCCAGAGAAGGGAGGGCTGGGGGTGTGGGTGAACACCCTCACTTTGCCTTGTGGTTTGGTTCCTTTTGCACTGGGAACTGTGCGTGTCACTTGCAAACAGGATTGCAGCAGGGAATGGAGCACTTGTCCTTCATTTCTGGTTTATTGCTTGAGTCAACAGAAACAGTGTGGTGTTTGCTGTGTGTTTGTGTTAGCCTGCCAAAATTTCAACTCACTCTGACCTTTGCACTGAGATGGATTGATTTTATGAAATCCACTGCAGTTTCATCAGTTTCACACTTTGGAACCCAAATACAGCCTCCATTCCTTTGGGATTTGTTTGCTTGTTTTAAAATCTAAGACTTAACAGATTTCTAATATAAACATGCCACTCAACAGCTTTACAAGAGCAGAAGTAATGCTGTGATTCAGCAATAACTGTGAGACTGCCAACATAGAGCCAAGTCAAGATAAATGATTAAACACTGTCATGTTTATGTACATTGTATTTAGCCAAAAAGTAATAAGCTAAAGTTTAATACAAGGAGCAAACCACACTATAAGTTTAAACTGAGTTAACATCAAGATTACCAGGAATCTGTGAGCCTGGCCCTTATCAAAGCATAATCATTTTTAATTATAAGGAAAATTTGAATACTGTACACAAACAATATTTTAGTCATGAAGAGGTAAAGGAGGTTCATAGCTCATGGGAATGTGGTGATGCAATAAGCTGTTTATTGCATCAGAATTTCAATGCAAAGCATTCAGGCTTTGTGCCTGGACTGATATGACAAGCAGCCCATAGTCCTGGTCCTGCAGACCAGTTGAGCTCCAGCAAATAACCAAAGCAGATGTGAAACATCAAGGTATTCCTAAGTCTGTATTACTTCATAGAAACAGGTTTTATCTACAGGCTGCAAATGTAATCACAAAAAGAAACAAGAAAATAACACATCTGTGAGTATCATATTGAACAGTAAAACATTCCTATCACTGTCAGTAGCACACACACACGGAGTCATGGCTTGTGAAAACGGCAGAGCTGCAGCAAAGTAAATCTCCACTGTGTTGACTGTACTGCTGAAATTATTTTCAGATCACCAGCTCTATTTGAATGCTTGAACCTGTGAATTAGCAAAGGCTATAAAGTCTGCATTTTTGTGTGTTATAGCATTATAATTGTTACTACTATGACTTAAAGTCACCCCCATTCCTCTCTTACCGCAGGTAGCTGTTGTTGCTGGTGGGATACTGGTGATGGTGATAATGTTCAGGCTGGCTGTGCCAGAAGAGCATTTTGGGATGAGAGGAAGGGTTGTGCTCAGCTAGGAGATGGTCGCTGCAGTGATAGGAGAGAGAAAACAAAACAAATACACACGTTCAGATTAAAGTTGCAGTTGGGTTCCTCTCAGACCTTTATGTTCAGCTGCTGCCAGCAGGTTTGCTGGTGTCCCTCTCTCCAGAGGAGGCAGCAGCTGATGCCTTGGCTGGTCCCCATGTACCCTGTTGCTTTCAAACTTGCAGCACTGCCAGCTGCAAGGCCTCAGTACTGTCCAGTGTGACACCAAGTGCAGCTCAGACCTCACACCACCACCCCTATTTCTCTGCTCCCCTCCCTCCACACTGAGTGTCACTGAGCAAACTGGGACAGAGTTTTCTCAGGAGACAGAGCATCTTCATAGCAGTTCTGGCTCAGACAGGCACAGAACTCCCTCTTCACTCAGAGAACTTGAACACTATAACCCACACAGGCACAACTGACTGCAGAGAGAGAGAAAAAAAGTGGAACACACAATGATCCTTAAGGTGAGCAAGATGCTTTCTCAGCAGCATTTAAACTGTATCCTTTTTGCCTGTCCATTCAGTTCAAATGGCACACTATTACAGCATACAATTTTATACCTACCTTCTTGCCATGAACAATGAATTAAAAAAAAAATCAGCACTGTCAAATTGCAGGAAAAACCCAACACCCACCCAGTACTACCTCTCCCACCCATAATTTAGGGAAAAATCATTTCTGCTTGGCACATGTGTATCTCAGTGCCATTTGTTTGCTGGTTTTTGCAGCCAGGATTGCAGTATCAATTTTAAAACACACAAAATAGCACTGGTCAATCCTGCAAAGACCTTGACACTCAGAAATAAAAGGGGCCTCACATTCAAAATCCTCATCTGAAAACAGTTACCTGCAGAGGGCACCCATTCTGCTTGAAATAGGAAGGACTACTGACAAATACAAGGACTACTACAGTTCACTGGTGGCTTTGTTATTTTTGTTTTTTAAATACCAGTTCATCCTCCAAAAAGATACTTTTAAAAGGTATTACAATATTGTGGCAACACCCAGGCTATGAAAATCAGAACATCAAAGAGCAAGGTTCTGGGAAACAAAAAGGAATTCTTTCATTTTAGACTAATAGTAATATGCAGCAGTCAAAAAAACTTCAAATAAACACTACTTGTGATGCTGTCCACAAAAGCAGACAAGAATTGGGACTACTGCCTTAGTGATTCTAAGAGATTATTCTCTTCCAAGGAGTATGTAGGGACCTCAAGGAGTGTTGTTATAACACATATCCACTCATGTACACAAATTGATCTTTCCTTCAGAAGGGTGAGAGCTCAGTGAGTCTTTTCAAGGTTAGTTCTTCCACTTAAGTGTCTATATGAATGCTCATAATAAGCACCCTCCTAGCAGTGTGAAGAGCTGCATGTGCCCCAGTAACCATTTATTTATTCCTACAGTGACTGTAGGAAAAGAGTATGTATCCTGCTATTGGGTTTGCTCCATTTACTGACAAATCAGAAAATAAAATCACTCTGTCAGTCCTAGATTTAGGCAAAGGAGTTAAATGTACAGTGTGTTGTGTGTGGAAGACCCTTTTCCCTTTGCACTGATTATTTTTGTGGAAAGGACCACACACCTCACAAAGCACTTTGAGTCTTCCCTGGGGGTTGCCATGAGCTTCCCACAAAGCGATCAGGCATCTGTTTTCTTCTGTGACTTGTATTTCTATTAAATGGAGGGGTAATACCACAGATTGCCCTTCACTTGCAGAGCTTTCAGTGTCCACCACAGAATGGCTCCCCCCTCTCTGTGCCCATCTCACATCTCATGTGGCTTTACAACACTGGGCACTTCTTCACCCCCCACAGTACTCTTGCTTTGGACAGATACTGGTTTGTCAAAGTGCAAATGGGAACACTGCAATTTTAATCACTCAATTTTTTTTTTTTTTAAGAAGTCCAGGGAGAACTTGGGAGTAAAAGCCACTGACACTCTTATTTTTCATCTTGAGCAGCACTTTGTTAGCAGCCCTCTCAGAATGCATTTTGATATTTTGAGTGACATAAACACAATATATCCAAGTTGTAGATTTGTTCCTACATCAAGACAAGACAACTTGCTTTGATTGAGAATCACCACCCAGGGGAGCACAGGCAGATTCAGCCACTGCTCTGGGTTCACCCCGTGTGTTTTGAGTGTGGGCAGTGAGTGAGAGCTGTGAGGCCTCAGTGCTTTAATTCTGATTTCAGTGCTCTGCCATCAGCTTGCCCAGCTGCCAAGAGCTGGCACTGTCAACCACAGTAGGAGGCCACAACAAAACACTGGAGCAGCACAGCAGACGTGCCCAGTCTCTTACCTCCATTTGGCTTTTCAAATATTCCACTTATGCAGACAAACAAGTAATCAATAACATCCAAAAATCTACTGCCTTGTGGAGGTGTTTGTTAGTAGGGGAGGGTGAAATGATGTGACTGTTCTGATCTCTAAGTACCTGCTTCTAATAAAAGGTAGAGGCTCCAAGGCCTGTGTTACAAACCATCATGCAAACCATTTCCTACTGGAGAGACCGTGACCACTAAAGCTGTCCCTGCAAACCATCCTATCTCCCACGGCCACTGCTGCTCCTGATGGAGTAAGAGAAGCAAAGCTCAACCAAATCTCACAGACTTCCATGCAAAGGAACTGTGAAAGAGGAAATTTTTCCTGTCTTTCTCTTCCTCCAAGGGTTGACAAGATGCTTATCACTCATGGCTGCTTTGAGTTCCTTGCAGGGAAAACAGTAGACAGAACATGTTATTATGCAAACTGAAATGAAATACTAAAAAAACCTCCTAAAAATTAAAAAAATCAGTGTTTCTTTTCTTTGTCCTCTTCAGTCTTGTGTTTTGACTGATCTTTGCTGTAAATGGTATATGGATAAAACTTCAAGTACAGTAGAACTTAGTTTTTTAAATTAGGATAAACCTCCCAGGTGAGATTTAATCCTGGTATTTTGCCTTGTGAAACACTGTATATTCCCCACACCCACACCTGCTGCCCTTGACTAACCTCTAGACATAAAGGTATGTGGTTACACAGTCCTTCAAGTTTGGGGACAAATAAGGTGAGTTTTTTACCTTGCACTGTTTATTGTTAAGGAGCTACTTTTTTTTCCTAGCTTTATGATCTACCCAATAAGCACAGAGATCTCAGCAAAGGAGCACTGTATACACAAACAACAAACATTATTTATTTAAAACATTTCTTGCTCTAAGGCTTGTGTATGGCATGCAAAGTCCAACCTGAAATTTAAGGTGGGGAGGTTCATGTTTTGCCTACTGGGTGGATCTGCACTGAAGTACTGTGGCATTTGGTGCCTGAAAACTTTATTAGTTTTTTTTTTTTCCATGAGCCACATCCAAAACTATGAAATCTCCTAAGGCATCATTCAACTTGCTAATCTTTTTTAGAGTGATCAGACTCCTCATATAATTTTTCTGATTGCCCTTCTGAGAAGTACAACAAATGACCTCAAATAGTGGTATATAAACAGAATGTAATCTTTGTTCTTTGCTTTGAACAAGTAAAAATTGCTCTACAAATGCAAAAAAACTCAATCAGGTACAACATAAGACACTGTCAGTTCAGGATACATTCTGAAAATTTTACTTAAAGGAATTTTTTGCTGTCCAGTGATGATTTTTAGTTGTGCTTATAAGACTAGGGCAGTTTAAAATCAAAAGAAAGTTTTATATTTATGCAGAAGCACTCCCTACGTACTTAATTCCCAAAAGATTATAAAGTATTGTTATTTTGTTACATCCTATGTAGTCTTTGGACTCTTTTGGTTGTGTTCACAGTTGCTGCCCAGTGCAGGGTAGCTTTGGAATGGAAACAGCCACCAAACCAGACAGGGTGACTGTGCTCACCTAGACCATCCCATAACAGTGAGGTCCAGATGACATTCCCTGCTTGCATGGGCTGTGAATCCATCAAAAATCCATGTGAGAGGTGCTGGCACACATTTCTAAGCCCCTCTTTCTGCCTTTGAATACATAACCTCTCCATCTCTCCTTGTTAGTGGGTCTGTATTCACTGCTACCCCAGTGAACTTCACCAATGATGGGTAACAAGCACAAGAACAACCTCTGCATGTTATTCCATTCTATTGCTGCACTGACTTGCAGTTCTCCACACATTTCCTGGCATGTTAGGAGATGACCCAGCCCAGCTTTCTTCCTATGTCTGGTCATCTGAGGGTGGCAGAAGGAAGAATGTGGTCACTGCTGACAAAGCCTGAGAACAGCAACTGTCTGTGTAGTGCAGTGAAGGAAAAGCAGCAACACTTGCACGTTCTCTGTGTCCACCTGACACTTTTAATCGGGATTGCTGGATGGTTTTAGACATTATAATCTGGACCTGCTGAACACTGAAGCACTGCAAAGACCACTCATTTACCAGTCCTTCCTTGGTGATACAGAAAAGCAGCAGGCCTGCCAAGAAAAAGAGAATGGAAATGGAAACACCCACAAGACATTTTTAGACCTCCTATATTCCAGCAGAAATCCTGGGACACTGACAGCACAGGGACAAGGCAAGACATCACAGGCTGTGTGACCAGAATGGGACTCTGCTTCATGCATAACAGTGCTGAGCACACCAAAGGCTCCAACAGCACCTTCTGATCACTTTGATGAAACACATAAATAGCAAACCCTGTGCTTGGACTTGCTTCAGTGTCTCCTTGATATGGGGCACTCAAAGAAGTAACTTTTTATGTAAAGGAGGAATATGGATCACTTCCAATGCTCAAGTGTCAGATTATGAAATCCACAGGCTTGGCTTCTCCTGAAGAAGGCAGAGTGTACTCCTTTCCTCGTGGAGTCTATTCCCTTTTAAAGAAGTCTCCATTGCAGAGTGTTCCTGGTCTGTAGTTTATTCCTCCATAATAATTTTCCTCACACTGCCTCCTTCCCAATCTCAGGCTGCAATAAGGTGCTGAGGTATGAACTGAGGGATAAATGTCCTACTGACTTCAATCTTACAAGATGGAGCACGGCAAGCATTACCTTTGTCATCTTGTTTTTTCTGCTGCCTACAAAGAAACCCATTATATGGCAATCACTTGTAGGCACAGATTTAGGCAGCATCACTGACCAGAGAAAATTTTGATTTATCACATCATACCCAAATCAAACCTTACCAGGTTTTTATGGCTGTGGCAAAGGGTGGAGTCTGTTGTTTGTTTTTTTTTAGACAACTCAGAAGTCTGGAGAGGTGAACAAGTTCAAGTAGTTTTTTTCAGTATTTTGTGCTTTCTGTGCATGTACTTGGTAGCCTAAAATTCAGTACTTGGACTCCCAGGCTGCTGCAGCCATACAGGCTCCCTGCATGTTGTGACACAGCAAAGAGTGCTCAGTTCCTTCGCATTCCTAATGGACTGAGCCCCTTTCACCTGAGGCTCTGAGGCAGCTTTGGTACCCTGCCAGGTCTAACATTTTCTGGCATTGGGATGTCTTGGCTTTGTGGCAAACTCCTCCTCCATCAGTATTTCCCTCAATTCCCATTGCAGAAAGTGACATACTGTGCACTCCAAGAAAATCCCCTTCCTAAAAACATTACAAACCACACAGGGGTTTTAAGGTTTTTAAGAAAAACAGCTGCAATTTATAGGGGCTTAGATTAAGTATATTACCCCGTGCCTTCCTCCTTGTATTTTCTAACAACTCTGTGTTTTCCACTTCGTAACAGGGCAAAAATCTTCTTATATGGCTCAAGAAGCATTAATAGACTTATTAATAGACTTAAAAGGCAGCCCCTGATGATACCGACTCTTACTTCAAGTAAACTTTTAGAAAGTTCAAGCTGACAATTTCTGAACCATCAGATTCAGATCCAAAATAATTTAATTTCCCCTCTTATACAGGCTATATAAATAGTGATGCATGAAAACTCCTTAGGGAAAGCAGGTAAATTTTGCCTTGGTAAAATAGATCAATTGATTAGTTGGCCAACATGGCCACATCTGTAATCTGAAAGATCACAACTCGTATCAAACAGCTCAGAAATTCTCTACATAAGATACAGCCATCTATAATGGCATTTACTATGGTGTAAAAGTGTTTTATCTGCATCAGTTTGCGTTGTGCTGAAAGGACATAAAGTAACAGGCCAGAAATTAGTATTTTTCCAGATTAGAGGCTTTTTGCAGTTGCCTACCACTACCTTTACATTTTAATTGTATTACTTCAGACTAGTACATAGATTGAGCATTTTAAAACATGCTAATCAGCAGTTTTAAAGGAAACACAAATCCAGTTCCCCTACAGGTTTGCACTTCAGCTGTTTATCCAAGCTGAAACCAAGTTTCCTTGTCCTCCCTGCTATATTGACATGAGCTACATCTGCTCAGGCTAAACAAACTGGGCTAAGAAAGAGTTGGGGTTTTTTTGTTTCCCTCCTTCCTCCCACAATACAGGCAGACCCTCAAAAGCCCAAGACAGATGTTCATTCATTTCACCAACACCTCTGGCAGAAGTCTGTGAGCCTGGGGTGCTGCTGGAGGACCAGTCTGACTGTTCCCCAATCTGATTTGTCTGAAATAGAAATGGGGAGCTCCCACAAGGTACTGTGTTGGCTCTGCCATGGGCAGAGATGAAGAGATGGTGAGGGAATACCTAAACCAGTCTAGCTGACTTTTGAGATTGTCTGTCTACTGCATAACTTAAATCCACATGCTTGTTTTTAGGGCTGTAGATCTTCCTTGGACAGACAGGCACAGAGCCTGACACAGAGTTAACAGAACCACCTCTGTGCTACGAGTCTGTGGAGGTCCAAAGGTGAGCACTGATGGACAATATCATGATCTAGGAAAGAGAAGGGACATTGGAAAACAACTTGTAAAGATGCCCAAGATGAAGTTTAGTCACCTTTCTACCTCTTGTCTGATACCCATGTAACTGGATTTTTAACTGTTACATGCAGGTATGTTCCTTTTTCCACTGAAGAAATATTTTCCATGTTTCACTATCCATAACTTTTTCCTATCTTACTTCCTCAAATTATCCCCACTAGGATCCCTTATATTTACCTAAAATACATCAAGAGTTACAGAATTTTTATATTTGACAGAAATCATATTCAAACCACCATTTTCCAAGTTTTCAAGAATTAATGTTAAACAGCAATTTGCAGTTTTGATTCCGTCCCATCCGTAGGGAACTTCTAAGTAAATACACTTATTGTCAAATATTATATTGTTATATAAAATCCTATCAGCAAATGAAGACACTTCTTTAGCTGGGATAATCCAAGCTGCACAGCTTGAAACCCTGAGGTCTTAAAACATACTTAAGCATACAAACATATATGCAATATAGAAAAACAGCAGATGACATTTGATTTTTTCACTTGCCTGACTAGCACAATTCAACAGTTTCTCAAAGTCTCCATATTACTGAAAAATCTTCCTTGTTATAATGAAAAAAGACAAGAATATATATAAATTACAAAGCAAATCTTTAAAGTTTGTGCTTTTAACGAGCTGGAAAACCTCGTTACAAAATGTAGGGAGGAAAATTCAACATGTTTTCTTTAGTGAATGTAGGATGATTATTGACTTTGATCTTACCTGGAAGTAGACTGGAACTGCAAATCTGTTTACTGTTTTAACTGGGAGAAAACAGCAGGTTTTGTTCTCCAGATAATCCTCCAGTTCCCAAATTGCCTATTTGTCCTCATCCTAATTATTTTTATTGTGTTCTCTGTGTTTGCTGAGTCCCAGCCCGACACATCATGGCCAGCAAAACCATCTCATCAGCTACTCCAGGGAGTAACTGTAGTGTAATTCAACATATTGATTCTTCAAGATTATTTTCTCTTCCACGATTGTTTGCAAAGGCACAATATCATACACAGAATATGAATTCCTCTGCTGAAAATTAAAACTGTGAGCAGTTTGGGCCTGCATTCTCAATGGAATTTTCACATGGGTATGTTGTGGATTTACTTAAGTGTTTAAGCATTCACAGAAGCTACTAAGAATATGTAAGTGTTATAGGATACAAATGTTTGTTCTTCTTGCTCTGGGACTCAGACCGCAAATAATAATACACAACTCAATCTGTTCCAACCTTTATCTTCAAAAACAAACAAGCAAGCCAACTCAGGAAAATTTACATGATCAGCTCTCCTTTCAATTTACATTTATTATCCCAACTTCCTTGCTTCAGCTGAACATAATGTGTTACTCGAAATTCTTCAAAGCAAATGACATCCAAGGCTGAGACATCCAAGATATGCATTTCTTATCCTGATTCTGCATGCAGCTTTCCTTCTCCTCCTTCTCTTTTTAAGCCCAAACTCAACCTTTAAGGATCACATGTCAGCATTCAAATGACTGCAATGACCTGTCTTAGCAAGAACACAAAGAAACCCTTCCTGGAAGAACAGCAACTTAAAACCTCCTAGTTTTTCTGAGATCTTTATGCTAATCCATTAGAGAAACCACCTCCAGCAGGAACATAAGGCATGACTAATCATTGCTTGAATTTAACTGAGCTAATGTCTGTTTGTAATAAAGGAAACGAAGGCAAAAAGCAATGCAGTGAATCTGGTAACTGATTGCTGTGGAAATAATTTTCTTTCCAAATTCTTACATTCTGATGGCTTCAGGTAATGTAAATAGATTCTACCTGTTTACAAAGACAGCAACCCCATCTTTGTTGGAAACAGAGTTAGTCATACCATAAGTAAAACATTAATTTAAATATATTGCATTCTGATTTTTAATACATGGGGTATCTTCACTTAAAACATTTAAAAAAATGGCTTAAAAGCAAAGTTGATGAACAAACTTCCTCCCCCCCCCTACCTGGAGCAAAATTTTTCAGTCATACAGGGGATAAAAACAATTTCTTTCTTAGCAACTTTTGTTTACACATAAAAAAATCCAGAATATATACTGTATGTTTCAATAACTTACATTTTCAGTATGAAATAGTTTCTTCAAAAAGATGACAAATAACAGTCATCTTGCAATGATACTCTGAAAATAAATATTACCTATAGAAAATACAGGACTATTAAGCTTAGAATTTATGCAATTTTTTTAAGTGACCTTTTGTATAATCAAAATGGAAAAGCCATAAGATTGCAGAATGAAAAATATTTTTAAATATTAAAAAAATAAAATGCAAATGATGTGTAATGTACAAGTAAATGAAATAATAAACCAGAAACCTGCCCAGATGAAGGATACTGTGCTGAAAAAGAATATTCAATTTGAGAAAAAAATTGTCAAGCACACCTATATTCACAGCATGTTCTCAAATGCCAAGTCTGATTTAGAAACAAGAGTGTATAAAGAAACATCATTTGGACACACAAAACATGAAGATAAATTTTTTTTTAAACCAATGTTGTATCAATCACATTTATAATTTCTCTTATAGCATGTGATCAAATAAAGCAGA
This sequence comes from Poliocrania exsul, assembly GCA_035041345.1. Taxonomy (NCBI): domain Eukaryota; kingdom Metazoa; phylum Chordata; class Aves; order Passeriformes; family Thamnophilidae; genus Poliocrania; species Poliocrania exsul. The sequence goes on from JAWWLZ010000082.1 coordinate 54,002,849, forward strand.
AAGCCAGAATGTATACATTGCTAATTTTTTAAGTAATGTTATGTACATTTTATTGCCAGTATATGCACAATGGTAAGCATAGAACTATAAATACACAATGTAATTAAACAGTAGAAAACAACAAGGATGTTACACGTAACAAAGGAAAGAAAGAGGAGATACTATTTTCTTGATGTAGCTGCTAAAAAGGGCTAGTGATGAGTTATGACAGGCTTGGTTTTAATCTTTACATATATTTCTACAACTTTCCCTCCAAATAAATCTCTGCAATGGCATTGCTTCTTTAATAACCACATCTTAGCTCTTCCTATTGCATTCACTTCAAACTAAAGTCAAAACAACCTTTCATGTCACTACAAGCATCTGACTTAATTTTTTATTCGGTTTTGTTTTTCAGGGTTCCAGGCAAGTAAAGTGTGTAAGTAGTTTCTCATGATATTTGGCTGCAATGTTGAAGAATAGAATTCTGAATACACACTAAGTGATAATTTGGAAAAAAAAATAAAGAAGTTTTTTTCTGTAGATAGTTCTTCTACTGGGTGCTATATGCAGCAGCTCAGTCAAAAATTAGTCACCCTGAAGAGGTAGAGAGAATTTTAGCCTAGCATAGATCATCATCCTTGGCACCACTATTTTCTCTCTTATCAGGATACACTCCCTACAACCAGACAACATCACAGTCAAAGGGAAAAAAAAGTCAGGGAAAAAAAGTTCCACCGTTCCTGGGAAGGGCACAGTTTCATCCCATTTCTCAGTTAATTAGCTTGCTGCTTATAACAAAACAAATAAAAAAAAATAGAAAAAAGAAAAAGACAACATTTAGGGACACAAGTCACTTATCTTTGTTCTCTCTCCATTATCAACTTCATAAATACAAAGAACCATTATTCACAATATACTAACTCTTTTTCAAAAATGGAAAAACAAACCCTTGAAACATTTCCACACCTTAATCCAGATGGGTCTTGAGGATGCTATTCAAGAAAACCATGCAAATAATTTGGTGCAGCTTTTCCTACTCATCCAAAATATATATTCTTCTTTAAATTAAAAGGTGGCAAGATCCATAGCATTTGTGACTATTCCCCCCTCCCCCCATTTAAACTCAGTGCAGAAAATCTCGGTGCTTTCAGGAAGGCAAGGAATAAATAGTTTTCTGCACTGTTGTCATAAAAGCCCATGTGAGTTACAATACAAGACTACTTGTTCCAGCAATTAGGTTGAGAGGAAACATTCTAGTGATAAAGATAAATACATACTGAGCATGCTTGGGCAGAGCACTCCATTCTGAAGCATCCTGCTTGAAGAACGAAAGGTGACAAGGATGGTTCACGTCCATCAAGTGCCCATGGACTCTGCTGCTCACCAGCAGACGCCACTCTGCCCCCAGGCCGGCACTGCCACCCTGGCAGGGCTCTCTGCCACACTGAGAGCTACTGGCTGTGCCAGTCCTCTGCTGCACACACGGAATTCTTATTTATGCAACAAACATACAACCAATGAACAGGATCACTTGTACAGGACTGGATTGATCCAGCTTTCTTTTTATAGGCATATTTCTTAATCTCCAGAATATCCCAAACAAACTGTAAATAAGAAGAACCACCAGCACAGTGAACGAGTCTCACTGCAGTTCAGACTAGTTCAGCCTTGTTTCACATCACTTCTTGTTTCTAGTGAAGAACATGATACTCAAACAAAACAGCAATAAAAAAGTAATGTTACCTGCAGCTGAATAAAAGCAACAGAACTTCTATTTAAACTTCTGAAGCTTAAAGCATACCTTTTTAATTAGCATTAAAAAAAAATACCTTTTTTTTTAATACAGTAACACTGGCAAAAGTTAATGGGAAGACACAGAGGATTATGAACAGGGTAACTGATGGATAAGATTATTTTAAAATTTTATTCTGCTTTGATCAACTGATGTTAATACTGTTTTTCCTTGGATTTGGAATAATTCTATTGCAACAGTCACATGCAGGCTGAGGACAGCCATTGGTTAAAGAAAAAAAAAACAAAATCCCAAACAAAAAAGTAAAAACAAAAGGGGAAAAAAAACAAGAAAAAAAGTTCCAGAAGTTGTATGTAAGGATTTTCCTTTCACTGACGAGGGCCTTGCCCTTGCTTTAGGAGACCTGGGTAACTTCTGTCAGCTTCATTAGCTTTGTCCAGACAGATCTGCTGCTGTGTCCCCTGCTCCAGAGCCTGTTTGTGCACGTTTGATGTAAAGGTTCAGTAATTTCATCTGCAGATTTAAGCCAGAAACACACTTTGGTTAGTATGTGCAAACTGTACAGAGTGACTACAGGAATGGTACAACACAGGAGACATTAATCTCCCCTATGTGGGCCACTGACTTAAGAGTTGGACTCGATGACCCTTGTGGGTCCCTTCCAACTCAGAATAGTCTGTGATTCTGCGTGAAATCCTTTTTCTTAGGAACATACTTGCCAATGAAAACATCCAACACAAGCAAAACTGTGTTGTAAAAATCAAGTGATGTAAAGAAGAGTATGATCTAAGACAGTTAGATTAAGATAGATGGAATATTTTCCTCAAATGACAATGCTGTTCTAAATACGGTGTTTTGTTGGTTTTTTTAGAGTTAAGCCTCTAGTCAGAGTTACTGATGTTGGTACTTACTAAAACTTCCAATATTGTCTAGAATCACTTTAAATACAATCATTGCCAGAGAGTATTTTTAAGACAGAACTGCCTTCACAGATACACAGAATTAATTGTCCTCCTTATTCCCAAGAACAAAAGACGTTCAGGATTAACATACAGTTTACATGCAAAAAACCTGCATTTAAGAGATGTCAATAAAATTATAAATATCCTGAAACAAAAAGAACCACAGACTGACTACTATTATTTCAAATGAGAGGTACTGAAAGGACCAATGAAAGTAAAAGAACAAGGAGGAAGGATAAATAAAACTGCTCTATGTAACTTCTACATATTACACTCCTTGTTTTCCAATCTGAACTTGCATGAAAACAAGCCAAGGAAACACTGACAGGAAAAGCTGTGCTGAGTGTAGCCTTATCCCCACTACCAGCATACAAGTAACTAAATGAATTAAAAAGCAGTAAGAAACATAGCTTAGTAATTATCTTAATGCTAAAGTCTGTACACTTGTATAAAGACCTATGGGCTTTCAATTTTCAGTACTTTATGGTGAGTCCTCAGAGGGTTTCAGCAGCCCTGATATTCTCATTCAAATATATAATTTCTTGCAACTTTTTGGCAATGGCAACCAAAATGCAAATGTCTACATGCAATTATAAACCAAGACTTCTTTACATGGTATCTTTTACTTACTTTACTGCCAGTGAGTTGACTGAGATGTGGTTTTAGTTCATCACCAATTACTGCATGAATGGCTACGAGGCAGAAAACACACGCCTTACGAACGCTGCTCTCCGAATTATCATAACCCTGGAAAGCAATAAAATTAACATTAATACCTTATCAGTTAATGATTAAAAGCCTCACAAAGCTATTTACTTATTTACTATAATAAATACATTGAAGTCTACAGTAAATTAATGCTAGTGTAGCCCAACGAAGCATTCCAACAACAACAAAAAAAAACAAACACACCAATACAGAGCATGCAGTTAAAAAGCAGGGTGCTTATTAATCACCACTGATAATAATTTTCCAGGCTCAATTTAAAACCCACACAAATCCTGTTCAGGAGTTACCCTGAAAACAGAGCTGCTGTCATGCAACAGGGAAGCATGTTTAGAGAACTGTTCCAGATCATACACATGTTCACTTAAAGCAGAAGATCACTCAGAGTTCAGACCTTCCTGACTCTGAAAGAACAACTCTCTTAACAGCTAAAGATTCTTTTGTTAACACTCATCTCTTTCTTTAATGACTTTGGTTTCTTTTGCCACTTTGCTAGCATCCCATGCCTGGCTGTCTCACTCACACTCCCTTCTCAAGAGCATCTCTTCCCTGCCTCTCCTTCCTGCAGACAGATGTATGACTGAGCACACCCATGAATGACAGACATCTCCAGAATGCAGCTGTCAACTCTAAAAAGTCTTTACCTATCTGATGGAAATTATTGTAATTTTGGCTCTTGATAAGGTGGGAAGTAATTTATTTAGAAAGACAAAGGAAGAGAAACATCTGTTATTCTTCTCAGTTTATTAAACTTTCCCCAAACAACAGCCTCCTTCCTCTTGCCTCCCCCAAACCCCAAGTGATAAAACCCTTCAATTACACACAAACACAACATGGATGATTTCAGACCAAATTATTTAACTTTGCAATCTACCAAACTTAACTATAAGCAGCACTTTATATACTACTCAGATTTCCTTTGAGTCCTAATCACAGTTATAATTTAGCTACCTGCTAATCAAAGAGTTTGTTCCCATTATCCAAGTTATTTTGGGTCAAGGCAGCCATCAACTATCAAATAAAATCCTTCATGAGAACCACGTTTTTACTTTTAAAAACCTTTTGCAATTCTTATTGTATACAGGACTTTTTTGGTTGTTTGTTTCTTTTTTTGCCCCCTCTCTTTTCTTCTTTACTTACCTGTATTAGACCTGGCACAATCTCTGGTAAAAGCTGAGTAAGGGTTTCTTTAGATACTCTTTCTATAACTTTGGTCTGCATTTTGATTGCAGCCAGATTAATGGGGTAATCTGCAGTTTGGATAATTGGACAGAGAACTTTGATGCACTGATCTGGGCTAATGGAACTGGCCAGCATGGAAGCAGCTTCTTCAGCAGATCTCACCACCTGTTGAGAGAATAAGACATAATTTGTAAGAGATGGTTACACTGTGGTCTGTTGTCTGGCAGGAATGGTCTTGAGCATAAACATTTCCTACCAAGAGCTTTACAATATTATACAAATATATCAAGAGCCCATTGGTTCCAACTGCTGGGCATAATTTCTTAAAAACACAACTCTTCCCAACATTACCTTTGTAGACTGTATTTTCTTGTGTTGTCATTTGTTACTGCTTGTTAGCTCAAAAGTCACTGATCAAACATGTTTTCACATTCATTTCAAAAGCATGTTTAATGATATGCCTAGGCTGCTACTTCTAGAAGTCAATCTAGCTGTTTTTATTCCCCTAATTTTGAAAGAAACTGTGACAAGGGAGTACTTTAATCCTGAAGAATATGCAGAACAAAAATAATTAGGTAGGAAGCCAACAGGTACAGAAGCTCATGGGCACAACAGAGAAAACTACCATCTGATCTTAGTATTAGTGCTGAGGTGGTACCTG
>JAWWLZ010000082.1:54029986-54042847 GCA_035041345.1 Poliocrania exsul
TGGAGGTTTTTAAGGTGAGCTTGGCCGTGGCCCTGAGTGCCATGATCTGGTAAAGGGACTGGAGTTGGCCCAAGGGTAGGACTTGATGATCTCAGAGGTCTTTTCCAACCCAATCCATTCTATAATTCTACCCTGCCAGTAGTGGGACAAAATTTTTATGTGTAGGATTGGAGACATCTCCTATACTGGGCTAAACTGGAACAATACATCACTTTGTGGATGCACAAAGCAGTGGGCACAATTGTAAGACAGAGGCAAACCAAAGCAGGACATACTTTCTGTATTGTAATGTGACAGTCTTCGGATTTCACAGCCCTAAAACAAGGGGAAAGTACTCTGCACTGTGGCACACAACAGAAAAACCCCCAAACCTGGTGCTATAAAGATTACACTGGGGATCTTATAACTGTATTCAAAATCTTTCAAATTAAACTAGACAGCTCAGCAGAATTTAAAGCTGTACCTGTTTCTCTGAGTTTGCAGACACTGACACAAACCTCCTCCATTAAAACATGCAGGTTGAACAAACTGGTTACAACTTCTCATCTGATGGATAATGGGGACTAGTTATGACACTCTAAACATGTAAAGTGGTTTAATTAGAAATCATTATGAAGTGAATATCAATCACTATGGCAGAAGCACTCAAAGTACTCTAAAGAGCCTGTGCTGATGTCTAAAAAGACACCTAACTGAGGACTCAGTTTTCAGGCTTTGTTTGTTTTCAGGTTTATCACAGTGAATGTCTGGAAAAACCTCAAATGCATCATTTTGTTTTATTAAAAATCCTCAAACTAATACCATTTTGTCTTAAACCAAAGCATGAACAATTTCATGAGGCTGAAAGAGCATTTAAGGTGTAAAGGATGAATTTGGAATGGAAAATGGAACTCAACCAACCACCTGTATGCTGAACAATGCATGTGGATACTGCAAAAACTGCAGTTTCCATTTTTATTATGTAAATTAAAATTCTGAAATTAACCACCTGAAGCTGAAGTTTTTGATAATTTGATAGTGGAAAACATAAATAGATATGGAAATAATTTTAAGTGATCTACATTTAAAGTGAATCATTTCAGATGTGCCAACCACCACAATATAAAGCAGGAATGCAGAACCAAACAATGTCAGTTAATTAGTAGATAAAGCACATCTCGAAAATTTACCACACAGTTTACTGATTGTATAGATAGCATTTTATGATTGCAAAAGGCTTGACACTGCATGAACTCTTTGGGGAAGAAAAATAGAGAAAAAGGGTTAATTGCACATTCATGCAAGTAAGGTTAGGCTTCCAGCAAATATTGAACCAACTTACTCTCTAAAGAGAGTTCCAACACAGGGGACAGCATGCAAAACGAAACAAAAACAAAACAAAACAGAAAAAAACAACAAAAAAGGGAAAAAGATAAAAACACACAAATTAGTGGCCATCAATACAAAGTTCCTGTATGGAATATAAAACAAAATAAAACAAAAAAGGTATTTCAAAATAACTTTTATGATAAATTTAGTAATTTTATTGGGATACCCAATGTATTTTTTGAAATAAGCACTTGGCATGTCCTTCAAATCGTTCTCCCATTTTCTCCTCCAAATGTTATTAATCTCTTTTTCCATGTAACTCCCTACATCCAGCTACCATGCTAAAAGCAAACCTTAAAAAAACCAAAACAACACAAAAGTAATGACAGAGCAATTCCTACAGACACCCAAGGAGAGTCTAAGATGAAATTCATGTGGCTGTGTGCGAGGAAAAACATCAGAGCTCATGAACCCTTAAAGGATCATTCTGATAATATACTGATAACAATCAATAGTTTTGCAACACCAAAAAGCAGGTTTCAGTGAGTGGAGCAGGAGAACCACAGGTGCCATAATAATCTTCAAACTCAAAATAATGTTATGTCAAAATGCCCAGTAAACAAAGCAAAACAATCAACTAGAACAACTCAATGTAACATTCCTAAAGGCTTAATGAACAGGTTAAATGTTCTTCTGACACACACAACTGACTTTTGGAACACTTTCATCATCCTTCCCTGGCTCCTCCACTACAGAAGGAATCTCCAGGACAGCTGGATTGCTGCAATACTAATTAACACCAAACAAGCAAAATTAAACCAAGCTGCTATTCACAATTTTGTCTTTACTTCATTTAAAAAACCCAGTAGTATTTCAACATTTAGTTTTCTTTGTCCTCCTTCAGTTTTCCCTTTTGGAATGTTTTCTTCTCTTTAACTGCTTGGTTTAGTCTTTTCTTCTGGATTTCTGCAGTGTGTAAGTTTAATATCACATTGCTGTCTGCAAGGCAAGTTTTTTCCAAAGTACAAGGTGTCAGAGAAAGCAGCTAAGTCACTTTTTCCAGCAGGAAAAACAAGGACAGATAAAACACTAAGTTAACCTGTCAAGACTTCTCATCACTCTGAATTTAATTTTCCATAGAAGCAATAAGGAAGGCTTAAAAATATGTAAAATGTATTGCATGATCAAAGGAGCTTTTCAGAATTCTGCTGGGAAAAGCCAACACTTTTGAAATAACACTTTGCTTTGAATTTATCTGGGTTATCATTTTATCAATTCTGAAATATGGATACAAACCAGAACATGTTATACTCAACATAAAAGGTAAGGTTCCTTCCAAACAAACCTATAATTCTAATGAAATATGACATCACATGGGGGATTTTGGGGGGACTTTTTTACATGATACCATTTATCAGGCTCCTTCCTTAGCTGCAGTTCTTCTATGAAAAGCTGCAACAAGCTGTACTAGTGACCCACCTCCCACAAAAATGGTGAAAAAATACTATCATGTGAAGTAACTCAGTTAAAAAGATTTTAATGGTCTTATTAAAACAGAAAGATTATTCTCCTTGTTGGGTGATCCATACTGAACCTCTACCTAGGTAAAACTAAATGAAACATTGCATTTTCTTTTATACCAAAGTATAGTCTCCTTATTGAACAGTAATAATGATGCAAAAATTAGTGATCAGTCTCAACTACCAGTCCTATTCATGAAATTCAAGGATGACATCTAAGCTATGATAATGCAAAATACTCTGGAAAATAAGTAAGTGCATATTTGGCATAGCTCATCAGACTATGTATGATTTAGTCAGACCACATTCTTTATAATTTAAACTATTGTAGAGCCTTTTGTTTCTAACTGAGAAAACCTCCACTCATGTTTAAGTAGCCTCTGTAAACAACATGACTTAAAAATGCAAATTCTGGGCACGAACTGCTGAACTACTTTAACATATTGTATTCAACACTAATATTTACTTTATTTCAATGATCCTGCAGAGAAAGGTGAAAAATTTATCTTGTTCAAAATTACCAATTAAATTAATGAGATACCATTGACTACTTAGGCTTGTCACATTCTACGTGTGCAAATATCACAAACATAATTTACATAACAGCCTTTCTATTAATACATATTGTCAAACACTTACTGAAAATAGGATAAACCTAAACATACCTTACTGTGAGGATCAGCAAACATTCTTGTGAAGATTTCACACAACCTTTTCAACTCAACACGACTGTCAAAGTGACAACAATGCATTAGTCAATGCCATGGCTGGTACTACTGAACACTAATGCACAGCAAAATCAACTGTAAATATTGAATCACATAATCTAGCAAATTAAGCAGAGAAAAGCATTTTAAGACATGTAGAAATGTATAGTGGATTTTGTCTAAAATGACTTTTAATCTAGAAACATCTCTATGAACTGTCTCATACATTATACCATTCCCAGCTATTTTAGTAGAGTAGATAATGAAAAAGGTGTTTTTAGTAGCAGGTAGCAAACAGTTCCTTCTGAATAAATAACCCCCAAATTATAAAAATAACAAAAAAAATAATTACAAGATAAATACATAAATAAAGGCCTGCCATCAATACTAGATGCAAGCACTTTAGCAATCTTTTGCATTACAAGAACTCTTTAATTTTGAAGTCACGACATATTTTAGTACATAAATATACACTGTTAGGCAGTAGTGGGAAAAGCTTCACAAACAGACTCATACAGACTATTCTGAGTTGGAAGGAACCCACAAGGATCATCGAGTCCAACTCTTAAGTCAATGGCCCATACAGGGGATTGAACCCACTACCTTGGCATTATTACAACCAAGTTTGAACCAACTGAGTTAATCTTCCTTTCTTCCTTCCCCCATCTTCCTCTCACAGGTACACACCCTGCCTTCCCTCTCTCCTTGCCTCTCAACAACTTTGAAATAAAATGTTTTCTCTATTAACATGGCTCCTTACCTTAAAGTTCTCTGGTTCTTCAGTAAGTTCTGCAGGCCCAGAAGGCCCTCCTTTCTCTCTGACCAGTTGGTGCTGGCACAGCGGTTCAGGACCTCGGCCACATCCTCTGTCTGCCTCATGTACGTTGGGATGCTTCCATTCCTGGAGCTGTAGGACCTTTCTGAACAGGCACTTGAAGCATCACTGTTGGCATCATCGTCTGAGTACATGCCATAGGACTCGTATCTCCTTCGCACAGGCTTCTTCTATTGCACAGAAACACCACCCGTCAGCAGCGGCGTTGGCACAGACAGAGCAACATCCCCACAACCCACAGAAAGATCAACAGGTAAATCACTGGGGTGACCCCCACTCTCTGCAGGGAACAAGTGGCTCCAGCTATTCAGCAGGTCAAACCAAGTTAGTGAAGGTATTTTAGAGTATGGCTTGCACAGTATTCCAAATATAAAAGCAAAGCAAATGCAGAGAAGACATACGTCTGACAGAATGTTTCACTTCAGGTTTACTGGCAAAACCCCACAAAACTGCAGGACAGGGCGACAAAGACTCTGTGCTTAAAGTTAGTTATTTCACTATATATATGCTACAGGATGTAAGAATCAGGTCTAAATACACATATTCTGTCATTTTAACTTACTTTGTATCAAACATGTTAATAGCAAAATATTAAACTATTGAAGAAGAAAAATAGTTTCTATACCTTAGTCCGTATGTCTCCTAAGAGCTGTTAGCAGTAAATTATTGAAAAGAAACAGAAATTGAGAACAGGAAGGTGAGGCACAGCAGCATTGTGACTACTAAACTCCCTGCCACTGGACAACACACAGACTTTACTGCAAATTTTGTTCTTACTCTCTGTGTTTAACCAGCATATCACACAGTGACAAGAAGTGGTTTGCTACTTATTCCACAGAAATAGTACATGTCATCTGCTGGGTGGTCACAAAGACTTCTGTCAAAGTCTTTGTGTTAGAGACATTTGAGCATGAAGACTTAACACATGCAGTCAATTGTTATCAAAGTATGAAACCTTCATTTAAACTTCATTTTCTCATCAACTTCTCTAACTTCGGTATCTAAATTTTGTCAGTGCAACAATGACTACAGCAACGTTCTACAAAAAAATCAATTAATTACATAGTGCAAAATTCCAAATCCCTTAAAACCCAAACCAAACCAACAAAACAAAATGCAACATGCTAACAGCCAGAGGAAAATAAAAAAGTGATTTATCATGAAAGGAAAAACACACAGCTCTGCAAAATAGCTCTTGCCATTCAAATTCTGAATCTAGCAGTTAAAAATTCGGTTTTGTTACACACTCGAAGAAGCAGTTGTGTAAGTGATTGTTTTCCCCTTAATAACCACTGCCTTCTGCAAAGGGTTCTCATTTTTAACTATGCAATAACTTAAAGGATATCACAATACAAAGTAGTCAATACATCAGATAACAAGCAGGCTTATTGTCAGCAGAATGAGCATACATTACATGTGTAGGAGAATAAAGGAAGGGGAAAATCACAAAGACACTTTTTTGAAAAGAGACACCATAAGGAAAACAAATGGTTTTTAAAGAAATTAATCTGAAATGCCAAGGACTGTATTAAAGTAAAAGACAAAAATATGTAAAGATCACCATTACTGCTACACTTCATACCAGAATAGAGACACCTTGTTGGCTTAAGCAGTATTAAATGTGGTTGAGTATTCTCCATACCACAAAACCAGCAGTACCATCTGGAATGTTTTTTATTATTTTACATTACATGTGTCAGGACTCCACATTATACCTTTTAAAAACACCATTATGAAGGTGAGTCTTCAGTCTATGATAAAACAACACAGGTTCCATCTCAATGGAGCCATTTGTACAGGACAACCTGTACATTCAGAGCACGGCAAGGAACCAGGCCCGCAAATACTACAATAATAAAACATTATGGTTTTTATCCACCTTTTTAATATCAGATCCTACCTAAAATATACAAACTAACTTTCTTCTAGCATTTCTAGAAGCATCATGATATTTTGGAGCCAGGTAATACAGATCAGTTGCTTTTGCTTCAACTAAGAAGGACACGTTCAAGCCTCAAGAGCTGCCACTGGAAACATGACTGTCTCCTCAACTTCTATTCCTACTATGTACTTTGCCTGACTAAATCTGAGTAAGGTAGGAGGCTGCTAACAGGACTAAGATACCCTTCACGAAGCACCAGTATGGAGAAATCTGCAACACAGGCTTTCAAATTATAGCCAGAAAGTTTTCATGTTCATGGATTGTTTTTCAGTTGTTTCCTATTCCAAAAGACTACCAGCTTACTGACCAGTATTCCCCATCAATGTTAAGTTCAAGTTTATAATATCAGAGAGTGGAAAAGCCATTTGATTTCACCATGACATCTGAGGCAAGATTTTAGAGATATCCTGATCTCTGTGCCAGTGAATGCACACAAATTTTAAACTTACATGTAGAGAAAAAAATACTAACCAAGAAATCAATAAATTCTCATACTAAAAATATGAATTTTTAACATTTTTTCCTTTGAAATTTTTTTCTCTGTATCTAGTTATGTCTGGCTATAATTACCTTTTCTTACTTGTAGGGTTCTTTACTAACGTTCCAAACCATTTTTTTTCTTAAAACAGAGCAATATCTATTTCCTTAAAGCATTCTGATAACTAGAAAACTGGTACTTACAAGTATTTAATGATATGCAAATAGTACACCTGATAAAAATGTATCAGATTCATTGATTCAGTATTTTAAATTAACTGAAGAGTTCAGCTTGCTGATGGAAATGTCAGAACACCAAAATACATGATGTGTTCAGTTTGGCTAAATGGGGCAGGGAGGTGGAGGAGCCAAATCCACCCTTTTAAAGAACAGTAAAGGTTAAAAAAGAGAATGGCATAACCAGTTTTAACTCCAGTGTAACATTTTGAAAGAAAACAAAAATTAATCTTATGAAATGCTGCCTGCTCTGATGGTTTGGGCTGGGGGAGAGTTAATTTTCTTCACAGTGGTTGGTATGTGGCTGTGTTCTGGATTTGTGCTGAACACAGGGTTGATAATATAGTGATGTTTTTGTTATTGCTGAGCAGGGCTCACACAGAGCCAAGGCCTTTTCTGTTTGTCCTACTGTCACTCTGGCAAGGAGGGTGGGGGTTTGTGGGAGGCTGGGAGGAGACACAGCTGGGACAGGTCACCCCAAGGGATGTTCCAGACCACATCATATCCTGCTAAGCATATAGAGTGGGGGGAAGGACGAGAAGAGGGGGATGTTTGGGATGATGGTGTTTGTCTTCCCAAGTCACTGTTGTGATGGGCTCCTGCTCCCCTGGAGAGGCTGAACACCTGCCTGCCCATGGGAAGCAGGGAATTAATTCCTTGTCTTGCTTTGCTTGTGTGCACAGCTTTGATTTCTTCATCAAGCTGTCTTTATCTCAACTACATGAGTTTTCCAGCTTCTTACCCCTTCTGCTGGCTGGGCAGAAACCACAACCCCTGCTCAGCCATCAGAGTCTCTCTTCAGCATCAAACCCGTAAGTTATCAGACAGAAAAACTTTAAATCCAACCCAGGCTTATGGTAGGGCATGAAAATTCCAATACTTGCAGCTCCAGCAACTCAGTTTCTCTTTTTTTCCCCCCCAACAAAAAGCCAATAAAATAACAAACAACAAGTTCTTTTGCATACTTTAATGTACAGGTACCAGGCATTTTAAGAGCCTGTAACCCACAAAGAGCAAGTGTGAGATCCTTACCAAAGCATCTGCTACTGCCTCCTCCACGTCAGAGCCCGTGTTCAGAACCCGCATGGCGCTGACTGATGCTGACAATCTGCTCGACTGACTAATTCCAAAGCCAGTGCCTGTTCCAACAACAAAAACAGATATAAAGGATTCAGTCAGAACAGCAAGCTGGGACATTAGCATCACACTTATGAAAAACCCAAGCAGAAGAAACATTTGCTTAATATTTTTAGTAAATTATGCAGTGACTAAAATAGTGGTTATTTGCATTCTGAAATGTCTATAATGGTACAGTGAAAAGTAAGAACCAGCAATCCACAAACATTCTATTCCAATATCATGGGAAAAACAAACCCCTACAAAACAATGGTTTTAATTGAAAGAATGTGTTGTTTTTGTTTTTTTTTAATTAATGTCTTCTTCATTTTGGGTTTTTGTTTTCATTTGAAAGGAAAGCAAATACAATAGGAAGGCTATTGAGACTGCTGATTAGAAAACTACATGCATAAAGAATGCTCTACAAATACTAAAAAAATGGAAAACTAAAAAAAGTTCTGCTGCAAGTAAAAATAAAATGATTGTTGTTAAGGAAAAAAAGGATTAACATTGGAATGTGAGGGTGGAAACGAAATCTAGCAACATAAACACATCTATCTGGGTTATTAAAACCACAAAACTCAAATTAATATAAATAATGCTTTCTAAAACTGGACTATGAAAATAACCAAGTGGGTGGGGAAAAAAAAAATCCAGGATGACTGCACAGATGACAGCAAAGTGTACTCATCCTTCACCTGTGGCCCCATAAGCATCAGGAGCGTAGAGGGCACCAGTAGATCTGGAGTGATGTCTGGAAGCTGCAATAACAGGATGATATAAACCCTATCTATGACCATGGAATCAAAGTGCTGCAATAGCTGCTCAGATGAACACGAGCCCATTGAAAAGATTCAGCTTAAGCACATGAAACCAAGTATTACAAAGCAGCAAAAATCTCCAGAGAAGTTCTTTGATTATATATGACATGATTATATAGGTTTATGTACACTGGTTGTTTCATGCATAACTTTTTGTTTAATTTAAAAGATTAAGAGCAGGGTAAAAGCAAGTATGTTTAAGTTCAAAGAAGAAAAGGTGCACAGACAGACACACACACACTCACACAGAACTTTTTAGTCATTTTTCATGATTATCAGTGCACTGACACTGGTCTTCCATTGTAGAGTTAACTCAATTCCATGTGCTTAAGTCACAGGGAGAGCTCATGGATCAAATACCATCTGCAAGAAGTGACTCCTGCAGGAACCCTCTGTGTCAGCAGCTGACAATCCATGTACACTTGAGTTCTTGCCTATGTGCAGGTAACTTACCCTGAGTTAAAACTCACCACTAGGCAAACAAAAGCTAAAATTACCCAAGTAAAATTAGAAGTTCAAAATAAGTCAATACAGTTCCTATCTCACATAATTATAGTTTTATTTAAATAAATAAATAGTCGAATTAAAACACTTGTGTTAGTTACTATAGCTGATTAGCATTCTCTACAGAAACTGGAAACCCAAGATCCTTAAGGATTTTTGAATAAAAGTGAGTATCCCTCTCCCTTATGGAACTTGTGTAAAACTGGTTTTTTAGCAATTCTAAAGAAGTTGACTCACCATTGCTTGTATTTTTTTTCTTAAAACAAGTTATTTTTAGATTAAATGTGTTTTTTAACAACTCATCTTCTTTCTTCAGTTCACTTCCATTAGAATTTTTAATGCCACATAAATGACAATTTTAACCTGAATTCACATGTCCACCCACAGCAGCACAAACCCCAGATATAATCATATGACTTATCTGTAAATGCAAATATTTTATACTTTTTGGATACACAAAGCAGTATAAATACAAATCAGGAGTCAAATTAATCGGTCTTTACTCTGATTAACAAAGACCATTTAAGAGCCTGATTTGAATCCAGCAACCCAGACATGGATCCAGTGACATTTGGGGAAGCACCTCTTTTAACCTGAGTGTAACCCAAACTCCTGTGAAGATCCCAAGAAACAACACTGTGTCCTTCCACATGAAGTTCTCTACTCCTTACATATGGTAAAGCAATTTATTTTATTTCTAACCAATCCTGCATGTAGATGTTTAGCTAGGGCATTTTATTTTGCAAATAATGATTTGTGAAATATTTGGTTCTTTATACAGGGTGTCTCAGCATGAAAGAGGAGACAGGACAGAGGATGTCAAAACTTTGGCATCACAGCTGATAGCCCTTTAAATACAAGCATTAATGGGATAAACCTTCCTACTACTTTCCGTCAACAAGCCCTGAAAATTAACAGTAGACTTAAAAATTCAAACTTCAGGCATGTAACTTGAAATCATTCTACCCCCATAGACGTTTGAAATACAGTAGACAGGTTTTTACTACAGTGAAAGAAAGCCCTAAATTGGGTGAAACAAACCTCATTGCAAAGCATATTTTCAAGAATATTCTTTGTATCCCTCAAATTGCAGAAATTGTGCACTTCTGCTGTTGTATTTTTTTTAAAAGATAAATCAAAATAAGATTTTAAATGGACTCACAGTAAGATAATTTCTTAGCTGAGATATAGAAACTAAACTAGTCTGATATACTAACTATATATAACTAGATAGACACCTACATGTTACAAATCCCTTTCTTCTCATTGGCTCTGATCTCCCAGTTTATAACGCTACACTGAGATATGAGATTACACAGAAACTTCATACCAATATATACAGTGAAGCAATTATGTAGCATTTGGGTCATTTTATGCCCTGAAGGGGGATAAAAAGCATTTTATTTATTTGCATTTCTAAGCAGAAATTTCTGTGCTGAGAATGAGAGGCAATACAAGTTACATTTCCCCCTGCAATCCCATGTCAAACCACACACAGACTGAATTTGCCTCATTTCATCTTTCACTTACACTCCTGAAAAACATCATATTTATTATTTTTGATAGAAGTTAACAGCATCCCACAAGATAAAACTGGTCCAACAAAACACTGAATGGCAACTGAAATCATTCAAATAATCCTCATTTATTCCAAGTACAGCTGTTTGGTTTTACTTTTAAACAATGCTGCATTCCTATACATGTTACTTTCATTCTCTGTGCTATGAGACAATCCTACCTATTTTATTTGTATAGATGCTTGTTTTGACATCTGAATTATAAACTGAACTACATGAATAAAGATAAAACCTTAAGTGGCATCTATCCCAGCAACACACCTCATGGCATTGGCTCAATGCAGATTCCTTAAGATAACAAGCATTCGACCAATTAGAAAATGTAAATCTGATCTTGCATGTATGTCATTTAAATTAAGGTGTAAGGCAGCTGAAGAAGCACAAAAACATCTACAAAATACCTTTGTTTTGAAAAGAACAGAGGGCATGGTGTACTACAACACAGCCTTCCAGCTGTGTTCTAGCAAAGGATGCAAGTTTACTAGTGGATCCTGCATAACATCTACTTTTAATATAGTTCCCCAATTAAACAGCATCTGGGCAAACTAGCAGTAGTTACTAAAACTGCTTTCAATCAATTCATCTGCCCTCTCCCAATAAAACCACAGCTGGCAGGAAGCACACGGCCTCAACAGACCACAATAGACATCCAGTGCTAATCAGGAACACAGCTGAGTGCCTCAAATTGACACAGAAACCAGAGATTCACTATTTCAGACCATGTTTAACTAGTATTAGAGAGTCCTTAGCTGTAAGCTACCCTTGATCAAACAAAGTAAGGATACATACTGAAGACTATTTCAGATAAAGGTAACACCAAAAAAGATCAGTTTCACATACAACTCTACAGACACAATTTGGTCCTACCAAACAATCAAAAAAACCCCAATCCACAAGCCCAAAATGTAAAAATACTTTAATCAAAATTTATTGCCAACTTTGCAGTAACTTTAACATGGTTACATGACAGATGAGATGCCTCCCTAATCTTTTATCAATATGTTGAAGTTATTATAAGCTAATATTCTTAAGTCTCATTGACATTTCAGATACAGCTTGACAATCTTGTACAATCTTTTAAGTGTCAGACCAATAAGCTGAAATACTAAGTGGAGACCAAACTTTTGCTTATAGCAGCTGTAGAAATGATGACTGAATATAACTAAGCATGTGTGAATGTTAAGTTTTTAATTCCTCTTCTTCCTTATACAACAACAGCCGCTACTTCAACTATCATTTGTTCTACACAGACTAAAAGGAAACTTCAGAACTGCACTTTTTTGATTTACTTGTTTAAGGTCTTTGCTACTTGTCCCGTTCACTCCTAGAAAATGGAAAGCAGTCTCAGAATACAGTTCTGTTTCAGTAGATCAGTCCCTTATCTGCAGCATCATAACTACTTGAATGGTAAAAAGTTAAGATTTGACTATTTCTTCATATACTACAGTGATGACAACAGAGCTAAAGAGACCTAAAGAAGTGTATTTCTTGTATGCTGAAACGATTTATTGACTAGGGAGCAATTTTGAGTAACAGCTGATCTCAGCTGCTGATGCAAGCCAAGACAGCCACACTATGTTCTTTGCTCTGGCAGGTCAGTAAGGAAAGAATTACATAACTGCACCCAAGGAATGAGTGCTGTAGTAAGAAGAGAAACACAACTTCAAAAAACTCCTCAAAAGGACTATTGCCTTTCAAGAAAAGGCATGTATGTATGGTCAGACTTCGTGAACGAAGATCTGGGCAGGGCTCTCCCCACGTGCCCTTCCAGCCTGCACAGTGGATGTTTTAGGTGAGGCTCAGCGTGCACAGAACTG